>CM061352.1:2250000-2926250 GCA_030867105.1 Liasis olivaceus | reverse complement strand
TTCAACGCCAGTGCTAGGATCTAGGCTTAGCTTGGACATTCATGTGCATGGCCTAAGCTCTTTTGAAGCCCTACAAGAGATGTGGAACATTAGGCTCTGTAATGGGTGGAAAGCATGATGCCTCAGGCCCTTTTTCATTTATTTATTTAATTATGTTGATTTATGTGGCTGTACACCTCACAACTGTGACTCTGGGTGGCAAATTTAGGATTAGATGGGAGATCTCCAAGGAATACTGGAATTGAAGGTCTTGCTACAAAATTAGAAAAGCAACTTGGAAGAAGTCAGCGGCTGCCAAGAACACCACCTGGATGCCTTATCAGAAGGAAAGCTAGACCTGAAGGGGTTTACAATTTTCTAATAACTCATCATTTCATTATGACCTTGAAGCTGACCCACTGTCCTTCCCTTTCCTTATGTAGCTGGGTCTCTCTTTTCTCCTCTCTTTCCTTCTTGCTTTAATTAAACTATTTTGAGAGACAATCAATCATTTTTTACATCCATTTGAAAGTCAGGATTTTAAAAATTATATAGGTAAACTGGGACATTAATCCATCTTGCTCCCAAACCTGGTAAAGTACATGAACTTGGTAAGTTCTGTCCCAGTGTCTGGAGGCTATGGCGGTCTAGATGAGGAAGAACAGATTTTGGTTCAACCCTACTAAGACTGAGTGGCTGTGGGTTTTTGGGCCCCTGGATCCCAGGGCCAGACCACGTCTCCTCCATGGTATCTGCCCATCTCACACACTCCAACATGATGGGCATCTGGGCCCTTTCTTGAAACAAGGCCACTTGATGGGATACAGGAGGCAAGCTTTTTCAACCAGTGCCTGTTCACTGGAATGATCTCTACCCTGACATACAGATGACCCTGATACTGTTAGCCATTAGAAAGGCACTAAAAACTTGACATTTTCCCCAAGCACTGGGGCCAGGCTGGATTTTCCAATCTGGAGGAGGGCAACAATTGTAAGTTCCTGATTTTATTTATTTATTTTATTTATTTATCCAATTTATGCAGCTTGCCCATCTCACTTTTACAAGTGACTCTGGGTGGTTTACAACAAAGTTAAAACAGCAGTAAATACCTAAAACCCACTCTAATTATTAACAATTAAAACATCAAAAACTATAAGAACTGAGCTAAAACAAAAGTAGACCAAGGGATGTTAATAATAAGGGAGCCACCTCACTAACTCACCCGTCCCCAGGGTCCCCAGGTCTGCTGGCATAGCCAAGTCTTGAGGGACTTTCAGAAGCTCAGAAGTGATGATGAGGCCAACATCACCTTAGGGCGAAGAAGATTCCAAAATGCAGGCACCACTGCAGAAGAGGCCTGGAGCCTAGGGCCACTAAATGTAGCTCCCTAGATGATGGAATTGCCTATTATTAGTTGAACACAGATCTTAACAGGACTCTCTTGAGCAATATCAATTGGAAATGGGGTTATTGACAAAACTGATATGGAAAGTACTACTGACTTTTATAATACCCGAGTACTGTGACATTGTGTTGTATTTCCTCTGGTTGAAAAGGTTCACAATTTATCTAGACCTGTCATCTAACCCTAACCCCAACCCTGGAGGAAAGCAAGCAAAGCGGCTCTAATGAAAATCTTGTGTTTCCAGGGATATAAGGATAACATGAAAACTATGAGTGTTCTATCTGTAATGGCTCATTCACAAATGGAAGTCATTTGATCTCAGTTATCAAATTTTGCAATGCTTAAGTGAATTAGACCTCTGTAACGTAAGTGTGTCTCTACCATAGTCCTGTATTGCATTCAAATATTGAGTAAAACAGTTCTGATAAAAAAGATACAGTGAAGGTTGTTTCCTGATTTGCAAGTCCTCATGATCTTCAGTCACTGCTTTTTTCACTGATAAACTAATGCTGTATTTACACATAATTTTCCAAAGGCATGACATACCTCCATGCATAGTGTATTATTGCACAACAGTTTTAATAGTCATTGAAATGAGTGGTTAAATGTTTTAGTGCTGATTAAATGATCAGAATAAAATAAAGCAAAATAAAATTTGCTAAAAGGAATCATCCAGCAAAGCAGAAAATATGTGTATGTGGGGGTGAATCATCTCTACGATACACCCATGTATACCTTCTGCCTTTTCAGATGGGGTATGTAAAATTATGTATATCATTTTAAATTTGTAAATAAATTTTAAATTTATTTTCCTCCTTTAACTAATGGACATTTGGTCTCACCCAGTAGAAAAGTTTTTTTCACCTATCACAAAGTATTGGTTCTCTGGCTATCTTAAGAGGTAAGATAATCCTTTCAGTGGTTAAAATGCAGTCTTTCAACTTCTGTATTTCAGCCACTTCCAGTGGCTGACGTTGGAGCTAACACTGTTGAAATTTGCTTTCCAATTTCCCCCAAAGTTTTTAACCAAATGATTTGGGTTGTTATTATTATTATTCCCAAAGATCTAGGAATGTTCAAGGATATTGTTGTAATATATGTGCTGTTTCAGACAATGCAACTTTTTGTAAATAATGAGTTAAGATTCTGTCTGTTCTAAGCACTAAGTGTTTTACAGATCTGTATTATTTATTATAATTTAAATATGATGATGATGAAGATGTTGATGATGATGAATGATGAAAGATGTCATCACACAAATGTCATGAGTTATGGGCTGAATTAGCATAATGTCTTCACTCTGTACTTGTCATCCTTTTGACTTCATTGTGGTTTGCTGGGGATGTCACTGCCTCAACTGGGAGAAACTCTCTCAGGATCTATTCCTTGGAGACAAGCCACAGAAACTATGGACTGATGAGGAAGAAGAAATTCACCCAGCCTTTGGCCACCTCATAACTAAGAAAATATATGAAACTCAGTCCCATGCTCATAAGGCTTTTGCCAACATTTTCTTCTCCTTTGAACAAAAATACTCAAAAGCAATTTATTTTAAAGTGATCAGAAGATGAGTTCCGCTCTTTTTCTCAGCCACATTCTCAAACTGTCTAGGTGAGAATTTATATATATTTTTTACAATTTCACATGGTCCAGAGGAAATCCTTCAGGGTTGTAGGGCTTGCAGTTTATCAAAGAGTAACCAAAGTTTACTTCTCCTTCTTTTAAATGTTCCCCTTGCTCTTGTTTAAATAAACTTTGCTGTTTTTCCATGGTGACAATAACTCCTTCCTTAATATAATATAAAATATCTACTCATCCATCTTCTTCCTACTGCACTGTATATGGTATTTACTCAATGGGTAAATTGTGTTAGTTATTAAGGTGCCATTAAACTCTTGTTTTCTAGCAAAGAGGATCTTCTTTTATGAACAATCTCTTCAATCTTAAGAGCTTCGTTTCCTGACTGACTCTTCATGGCTGACATCTGATTATTGCTTTTCTGATGCTTGAAACCAAACTCCTATCTCTTGCTGTCATTCCTTTGGCTTCTGATATTGGAAGTGAAGTGTTTAGCTCATTGCTGAGATCCAGCATTTCATCTCCAGGCGCTTAACATAGAATTGAATCAATCATTATCCTCCACTCTCTTTCCACCAAATGGTGGTGAAAAGAACAGATTTCTGCCCCTTATAAGAATGAAAATAAACATATTTACCATCAGTGTCTACCACAAGGAGTAGAACTATCCATCAAGACTGGGCACCTACATCTTCTCAAACATGGATGCTGCTTAAGAAAGATTTCGGAGAATGGTAATACCTTTTCAAAGACCATTCTTTGTTAGCCTTAGAGGAAACCATTTAATGTGATAGCCCAGCTGGAGAACACACATTATTTGCCAATCCCTTAAAGTTTAAATCCAAATAACCTCATGTTACTGATAAAAAGAACGTAAATAATGAACCAGTGTCCTTATAACAATTAACTATATCTAATTCAGGCACAAAAATGTGTAGTTTTAGTTTCAGTGACAAATCCCTTTTTCTTTGTACAAGTTCTTGGTTAATTACTATACTTATTTTCTTAGGAAGTTGCCTTGCTAAAGTTCTCCATAGAAGAAAGATATTCAGATTGTTTTTTTTTTTCTTTTTCTTTTTTAAAATTTCCTCTCTCTTTCTAGAATTGCAGGGTCAAATTGGGCAGGAGAATGCAAGAATAGTGCAAGAATAATGGCCAGATTCCCTTTCTGTCTCTCTCACACACACACACACACACTCACTCACACATGCAAACACACGCACAGAAATTGTGATTTGTCATTTTACAGTGAAGCAAAATGAACTGTGGAGTATTGCGACTCAGTTTAGCAACAAGAATCCACAGACCCCTTTTTCTGTAGTCTCACCCTGGTCAGACTACTTCCTAGAAACCCTTTTAACAAGGTTAACATCACCTTTGAGTTCAGCTTAATTCTTCATGAGCAAATGGACACAGATACGTAGTTAATCTAAAAATAGTATAGAACTGGGTTTGTCATTGCCTTCTCCATTTTTTTTTTCCTTTTTAAATTTCTCAATCTAACTTTTGATTGATTGATTGATTGATAGATTGATTATGTGCCATCATGTTAGTGTTGTCTCTTAGCGACCACATGGTCTTTCATGTCTTCTGATGATGCATTCATCACCACTGGAACCGAGTCCCTCCACAATGCTGCTGTTCATCTTCTTCTTCTCTTTCCTTCCACCTTTCCTAACATTATAGCCTTCTCCAGAGAGCTGGGTATTTGTATAATATGTTCGAAGTAAGATAACCTGAGCTTGGTCAGTTGCACCTTGAGTGAAAATCTTGGGTTGATTTCTTCGATGATCCATCGGTTTGTTTTCTTGGCTGTCCGCAGTATTCTTAGTAGTCTTCTCCAACACCAAAGTTCAAAAGCATCAATACTTTTCCTATCCTGCTTCTTCAAAGTTCATTTTTCACTTCCATAGAGTGTCACAGAGAATACCTTGATTGCATATTCTGATCTCTTTGTAGGTAGATACAATCATGGCATCTGACTGCCTTTTCTAAGTCTTCATGGCTGTCCTACCAAGTCTGTGGTATATTGCTTGACTGTTTGTTCCTTTACTGTTGATGGTTCCTAAAAGACAGTGGGTATCCACCACTTTAATATTTGAAGTTATTTGAGGGACCACCTCTCCCCATTTATATCTGCCCATCCCATCAGATCTGGCAGAAGAGGCATGCTGTGGGCCCCATCCATTAGGAACTACACTTGGTGGGCCCGAGGAGATGGGCCTTCTCTGCTGTGGTGCCCACCTTATGGAACATTCTCCCCCTCTCCCCCGAAATGAGGTCGGCTCCATCTGTCCTTATTTTCCAGACACCTTGGGTCCTCAAAAACTGGCTATGTCATCAGGCCTGGGAAAGGAGATCTTGACGTGGTTCCCCTGCTAATCTAATGTCTTGTGTGCCTTATGCTTTTTTCACTTTTTAATAATGACTGTTTTTTATTGTTTTATACCTTTGCTGTACACTGCCCAAAGTCACTTCTTGTGAGATGAGTGGCCATAATAAATTTTATAAAAAAAAAATTCCCCTCTCACCCCTATGGGTGGTCTGTGTCTTCCTCAATCTCGGGTCCTCTACCAGAGGCCTGGGAGTTTGAGGGTTCTGCGCAGTATCTTAGCTGTTCCTAGCACTGCACTCTTCTGCACAGAGAGCTCTGATGTTGTTCCTGGGATCTGTTGGAGCCACTCTCCCAGCTTAGGAGTCACGGCCCCGAGTGCTCCTACCACCACTGGGACCACTTTGGCCTTGACTTTCCACATCCTCTTGATTTCCTCCTTCAGGCCCTGGTACTTCTCCAGCTTCTCATGCTCCTTCTTCCTGATGTTGCTGTCACTTGGCACTGCTACATCTATCACTACCGCTGTCTTCTGGTCTTTGTCTACTACCACGATGTCTGGTTGATTGGCCAGTACCTGCCTGTCCGTCTGGATCTGGAAGTCCCACAGGATCTTAGCCCTTTTATTCTCCACGACCTTCTGTGGAGTCTCCCATCTGGACTTGGGGGGAGTCTAGCCCATACGCTGTACAGATGTTCCTGTACACAATGCCAGCTACTTGGTTGTGCCGTTCAGTGTACGCTGTTCCTGCCTGCATCTTACACCCTGCCACTATGTGTTGGACTGTCTCTGAGGCCTCTGCACAATCTGCACCTTGGGTCCTGTCTAGTGTGGTAGACCCCTGCTTCTATGGATCTGGTGCTTAGTACCTGTTCTTGTGCTGCTATGATCAGTGCCTCAGTGCTGTCTTTTAGTCCGGCCCTTTCCAGCCACTGATAGGATTTCCCAATGTCAGCCACCTCAGCTATCTGTCGATGGTACATCCCGTGCAGGGGCTTGTCTTGCCATGGCACTTCCTCTGCTTGAACCTCCTGCCTTGTCTGCTGCTGCCTGAGGCATTCTCTCAGCAGCTCATCTTTGGGTGCCATCTTACTGATGTACTCCTGGATACTCTGGGTTTCATCCAGGACAGTGGCTTTGACACTCATCAGACCCCACCCGCCCTCTTTGCGGCTGGTGTACAGTCTCTGGGTGTTGGACTTGGGGTGGAAACCTCTGTACATTGTGAGGAGCTTCCGGGTCTTCACATCAGCAGCCTCCATGTCTTCCTTTGGCCAGCTCACTATACCGGCAGGGTATCTGATGACTGGCAGGGCATACATGTTCATGGCATGGATCTTGTTCTTCCCATTGAGCTGGCTCTTCAGGACCTGTCTTTTCCTATGGTGGTACTTGGATGTTGCTGTCTTCCTTGCCTCCTCCTCATGGTTCCTGTGTGACTATGGGACACCAAGGTATTTATAGCTTGTCTCTATGTCTGCTATGTGGCCCACTGGTAATTCCACTCCATTGGTCTTAACTACCTTCCCTCTCTTTACTATCATCCTGCCACACTTCTCCAGTCCGAATGACATCCCAATGTCCTCGCTGTAGATCCGTGTCAGGTGGATCAGTGAGTCGATGTCTCATTCACTCTTAGCATACAGCTTGATGTCACCCATGTAGAGGAGGTGGCTGATGGTGATTCCACTCTTGAACTTGTACCCATATCCAGACCTTGTGATTATCTGGCTGAGGGGGTTCAAGCCTATGCAGAACAGCAGTGGGGACAGTGCCTCACCTTGGTATATGCCGCACTTGATGGCCACTTGTGCAAGCTGTCTTGAGTTCACTTCCAGTGTTGTCTTTCACAGTCCCATTGAGTGCTTGAGGAAGGTCCTTAGTGTCCTGTTGATTTTGTATAGCGCCAGGCATTCACAGATCCATGTGTGCAGCACTGAGTCATAGGCTTTCCTGTAGTCAATCCAGGCTGTGCTCAGATTGGTCTGCCTAGACCTTGAGTCTTGGGCGACTGCCCTATCTATGAGTAACTGGTGTTTTGAGCCTCTGGTGTTGTTCCCAATGCCCTTCTGAGCTGTGCTCATGTACTGGCCCATATAGTCCTGTAGCCTGGCAGCTATGATGCCTGATAGAACTTTCCATGTTGTGGGGAGGCAGGTTATTGGCCGGTAGTTGAATAGTGCTGTTCCTTTGTGAGGGTCTTTCATGATCAGCACTGTCCTTCCTTGTGTTAGCCAGTCTGGGTGGGAGCCTGCTCCTAGCAGTTGGTTCATCTGTGCTACTAGGCATTCATGCACTGTTGTTAGTTTCTTTAGCCAGTAGGTGTGGATCATGTCTGGGCCAGGTGCTGTCCAGCTTTTCATGTTCTTGACCCGCTGTTGGATGTCTGCTACTGTGATGGTGACTGGTTCCTGTTCTGGGAGATTGCCGTGGTCTGCTTTCAGGTCCTGCAGCCACTTTGCACTGGTGTTATGTGTCTTCTCTTTCTCCCATATGTTCTTCCAGTACTGTTCAGTTTCCGCTGCTGGTGGCTCAGCTGATACTCTGTGGTTGCACTGCAGTTGGGAGTACACTTTGGATGGTTCTTTGGAGAACAGGGCATTTATCTTCTTGGCCTCTGCTTCTCTAGTGTATCTCCTTAGCCTGGTAGCCAATGCTGTGAGCCTTTGTTTAGCAGTCTCTAGGGCTTCAGATGGAGTCAGGCCCATGTATTTTTTCAGTAGCCAAGTCTTATCCTTAATCTCCATGTGTTTCTGTAGTTCCACCAGCTGACTGACTTCTCTCCAAGTTGCCTTGATCTTAGCCTCCAATCTCATTTTCCAGGGTGGGTATGTACTGCTGTTCTTCTTGATCGTGTAGCCAAGCAGTTCCAGGATTACAGTGGCTGTAGCATATACCAATTCATTGGTTTCAGTTATGGTGGTAGTAGGGATTGTCTGGAGGGCTCTGTTGGCATCTTCTAGCATACTATCTGATGGTACTTCTCCACTGAGCCTTGGTAATCGGACTCGAGGGTTGACTGTAGCTAGTTTATCCATGATCTTATGCCTCATATCAGCTGCTGTGCTCTGTAATGGAAGGGGTGGCAGTGACATTCCAGCTTCAGGTGTTGGCTGCACAACTGCTTGTTCTTCCAGGTCTGCTTGAGTCCAGGTTGTAATGTAGAGTTGGTCTATCTCGATTTGTGAGAGCAGCTTCCTCTTTACTATGTTGAAGCGCTGGGTAACTAGTTGTTTCTCAGTTAGTGTGGATGTAGGCCTTCTGTCTATCCATAGTTCCCTCATACGTTTCATATATCCCCTCTCATTAGGTCTGCTGTTGTAGTAGCATTCCATCAATTCCAAGTTTTCTTGTCTCGTCCATGTATGGTTTGTTCCAGTAGCCCACTTAACAACAGATTGTCCTGGTTCCCCAACATCTGACGCGGACCTTGTTAATCCGGGCGACGTCCGAGCTGGCTTGACTCTCTTAGTTTGTGTCACTCTCACATCTGAGGTAGGCAGGTGAAGCGTTAGGGGGTCTTTGCCCAAGGACCCCTACTGGTAAGGTAGGTGCCAGCCGGGATTTGAACCCCGGTCTCCTGCATCAAAGGCGGTGTTCTAACCACTACGCTATTCAGCCGCTGTGTGTGTGTGTACACACACACACACACACACACACACACACATCTTGATTGTTGATTCTAAGGCTGTTTGTTGTACCTATTGTCATTAGTTGGGTTTTGTTTATATTATATCCTATGCATTATTTTGAGCATGAAATTGAGCAAACTCAGGGAGGCAGTGAAAGATAGGAAGGCCTGGCACAATATGGTTCATGGGGTCATGAAGAGTCGGACATGACTTAACGACTGAACAACAATGCATTATTTTGCCAGCATGTAAAATTAAGGATATTGTGCAAGAGTTTGCACACTTTGTTTAGTGCCCTTTTTTGGTATTGGAGTATACATTGACCTCTTCTAATCAGTTGGCTGCCATGTTGTTCTCCAGATTTGTTGGCATAGCTCGATTAGAACCTTGACTTTCTTCTTCTTCTTCTGTTGCTTGCCATATTTCAGCCTTCCAACTTGGTAAGGACCAGAGTGCCAATTTAACTTCATCTTCTAGTTCTAGAGATTTTTGTAGACAGGAAATGTCTTCTAAGGTATCTTGGAAGTTTACATCTCTACTGTGCAATATTTCAGTATACTCCTTCCATCTTTATTTGACTTCTTTTGAATCAGTTACTATCTGTCCATTGGTGTCCTTTAACATATGAATTTGAAGCTGGAGCCTCCTTCTGAGTTCGCAATCTAGCCTACAGCTAAGAAATTTTCTGATGGCTTCCTATCCAAATCTTCATAAGGCTTGACTCTGCTTTGTTTCCAAGCAGATAAAATCTGCTAGGTGTTATCCCATGCTGAGATAACCATTCTTTGTCAGAACAATTGACAGGCCACCTGTCCTTATTTCTTGGAAACACTATCAAACATACCTATGCCCACCCAGGGGACCAGGTGTTGGTGGTGGGACTAACCAAGGGAGGATCAAGTGAGAAGATGGATGATGAAAAAAAATATATCATTTTGAGCCCTGCCACCCCAAACACACAAATGAGATCCTGGGAAACAGGACGTTATGATTGCAGTGACAATATACATCACTCTGTCTCCTTATCCAACCTCCCCTAATCTCATCACTCATCCCAAAGTCTGCACTTAAAATGACTGCAAGCTGTTGATCCTTAACTTCGGTGCTCCGCATCAAGGAGTTTATTGAGCATGTGCCAGCTGGTATCATTTTAAAACTTTTAAACTCCTCTCTGTCAAGAGTCAATTTATGTTGTGGCAAGATAGAACTGTACTGAACGAAACAATCAAATAAATAAATGGTACTGGATCCTCCATGCATCCTAGATGAGTTCAGTTGTATCCCACTTTGGACTTTTTCGCATCAGGTGCAGAGTCTGCACTGAGTGAGACCATAGCCCTAACGCAGCATAACAGTTACTGTAGGATATGGGAAACCATCTCCAAGATGATTATGTATATAAACCTGTGAAGTAGTCAGTCAGTAGTCCATCTGAGTGGAGGACTGAATTGTTAATTAAAGGAGACAAAGGATAACAGAAAAATGTATTCCCATCCTGGATTCCACATAGCTTAAGATCACATTTAAAGTTCTTTGCACTCAGCAACCCATTTGCATACCTTGCTACTGCTGTGCCTTCGCTATGTGCTATAATTTGCCAACATCCCCCAAATTCAGGCCAAGAAACTGAAGCACAGGCACGCTTTTCAACATATGGAAGACAGCTAGGCTATAGGCTTGCTTGAGGTGCACTACGTTTGCTCTGAGAACCACTTCCTAGTACCCAAGTGGCATGGCAATTGCTGTGCCAATGCAGACTCTCATAATGGGGATGGCATAGGAAGCCCAGCAATTGTTGCAGATACTTGTATATTCATGCTTGTGTTTGTAGAGTGTCGTTGAAAGCATTAATTGCAGACAATTAATGCTTCTGGAGGTAAGTGTCAATTGTCCCAGGCAACGGGCAAACACATGGTGATAAAATTATTGCTTTGTCCATATTCTCCTCCAGTCACCCAGGGTCTTTTAAGCATCCACCTCTGAGCAATCTTTATCCAGACACCAAAACAGCGGTGTGCTGTGAGTCTGCAGAAAGTTTGTACGTTTTTTTCATGCCCTAATGATAGTGTCATTTTGATTACTTCACTCCTCTACCTTCCTCCGCCACATAACATTTATTCTGCTTCAGCTTCTGCTATTTCTTATCTTTGCTTCCCTTCTCTCCTGTTGTTTTCCTCCACCTCTCTTCGTGTTTCTTCCCTGGATATTCAGATTCTCAGTCTTCTTATGCTAGAATCTAACATAATGTTTTCTTTCTTTCTTAATCTAGGGTTCATGTGACTCATATGTTCCTAACCAGGGTACGGAGCACTCTCCCCCTTGACAACAACTCCATCATGTTTTTCTCATTGCCAAATTTTCTATCAGCCCCTTGTCTTGTAGGGTTAGTAGCTTGATTGGCTGATATTAGCAACTGATTGTGTTCAAACCTATTAAATCAGGACTTGCTGATCTAGCTGTTATTAAATAGTGGTAGTACAGATCAGCTCACATCTCCCCCCACCCCCTTTTTTTAAAAAAAAATTCCTGGTCAGTTGGCATTTCTGTTTTCAGGAAAATGCATCTTGCTGTCTAGTTCTTCCATATGCGATTTGATTCCTCCAACCTTAAGTATTTGTGTGTTGGTCTCCTTAAATTATGTTTTCCATTTGTTTGTTTTGTTCTGATAGAACCTTGCTGAGATGATTGACTTGTTTTTAAGGTTACCAGATCCAGGATGTAAAAATCCAGTTGACCACTAGATGCCAAGAAAGAGATACAGAAAGCCCTAACTCTTTGTGATCTGGATATTTTGTAGCCTGCATCTAGTAATCTTTTTTTTTTCAATGTGTTTGAAACAGAATAGGTAAGATGAAGCATGCTGTAGAAATAAGTTACTCCCATAAGTACTTGCAGAATTCTTTCTGCACATGAAAAAATGCTTTCTCTTGCTCCAAACCCATTGAATGATCTGCCAAACTGAATAAAAAATATGAGAAGAATAAAACCTAGGGGAAAAAAGGGGTTTGTTTACTGGATGATGATTAGGCTCAGTGGGTGCTGAGCTGAAATCAAATTTCTGTTAAATAGGCCCCAAAGAAATCAATTGTAACCAACGGTTAATGACAAGCTTGAAAACGGCTTCAGGCAATGCCAAGGGCAGTTGAAACTCTGTAAAATTAGTTGTTAACTGTGCTAATGACTGATTTTGGAGGGATTATTGCTATTATAAACAGTAATCAATCCAGGTTTGCCACTGTGTCTTGGAAGAAGTTTGCAGCCAAAAATATGCGGCTTTTGTACTTCAGATTCTAGTTAATATGATAATCTGAATATTACATACCGCTCTGTTTCCTTCTTAACTTCCCCAGGCACAGGTTATATGGAAATTAGGCCTATAGAGTGATCATTATTCACAAGATAGTACAGTAAAATCTTCCCAAACCTAGAAACTTACCAATATGATGTTGTACTATAGCATTCTGCCTCCAACTCATTTACTCCATTGTAGAACTATTAAAGGCAAAAGGCAATATATAGGCTTGAAGGTTGTTTGATTGTTTGTCTGTTTGCTTGTTTGACTCTGCAGAGCAAGGGTTGGGGCATTGTGACTTTTTACTTTTTGAAAAATCTACATAACCAGGCAGTGCAACCCTTTTTAAATAGTTCATCGGCAGGGTGGGAGCAACAAAAGTGCTGTGCGTTCCTTCTACCAAATAAGGTAAAGTCTTGGAGGAGACTTCACATTACCTTGGAATAAAGAACGGGGCAGTTCCTGACGGGTTTGTGGACATATTCATAGAGTTTTCTTGGTAAAATTATGGAAATTATTTTCTATTGCTTTCTTCTGGGATTATCTGGAGGTTGAGTCATGGCAATTGGACTTCTTTTCTTTTGGTTTGATACGTTTCACTGCTTGTCCAAGCAGCTTCTTCAGTCTGGAAAGTTGGTTAGGGGGGACCCCATAAATGTCTTCCAGGGTGGCTGCGTTGCTCACTGACATGATGTGCTCATTGAAGGGACAATAGGAGATGTGATTAGTAGAGTCTTTGGGATGTGGATGTCTTCCTGGAGACCACTTCACAAGTTCACCAGGAAGGCAGCACTTAACCACCCACTTGGAGATGAGTGAGGGATTACGAGTAAGACACCCACATCTCAAAGACTCTACTAATCACATCTCCTATTGTCCCTTCAACGAGCCCATCATGTCAGTGAGAAATGCAGCCACCCTGGAAGACATTTATGGGGTCCCCCCAGCCAACTTTCTAGACTGAAGAAGGTGCTTGGACAAGCAGCAAAACATATCAAACCAAAAGAAAAGAAGTCCAGTTGCCATAAGTCAACCTCCAGATAATTCCACCTGGATGACTGAGAATCTTCATCAACATATTTCTTCTGGGATGTTTTTCAACTTCTTTGTTTAGCCTAGAATTCCCCGATAGTCTGCTGAGCTTCCAAACCCAGATAAGGTTTGGCAGATGCTGACAAGGCAGCAATTTAAAAACTGTCAACACGTGAAAGGCAGTGTTTCTTTGACACTTGATTGGACTGCAAACATCCACGTGATTGCTAGATGGTAGCAAGACACAACACTAAACCCTAGTTCTTTCCTGCCATCTAATGGTAATAAAGATTATTCAGTCTAAATCTCATAGCCCTAGTTTCATTGTTCCGCTGAGATGATGAAGTCAGGAAAAAATAAGCTATATTGGGAGTGGGCAAACTTTTTTTGGTGGAAAATCATAATTTCTTAGGAGTAATCCATTGGAGGCCATGGGATTCATGGGTTAAGATAAGTAGCAGCTGGGGTTGGACCCTGAAATGAATGAGGACCACATTCTGTCTTTGACACTTCTGGCTCCTCCAAGTATCTTTCCAAAACAAAGCACTGAAATATTTTTCTGCTGTAGAACTTGAATTCTTAATCATGCAGAACAAATTTTGTAGATATGACCCAGTAATATTGTGGATATAGCACCAGAACAGACTGGCAAAACACATCCTCACAAGATGTGTGTGTTGGGTCACATACAGAGTGAAATAGATAGTCTTTTCTATCTGTGCGGGAGACGGGGTGGGGGGTGGGGAATTAATCAGATTAAAACTAGGTCCAAAATTTCAGAAGCTGGGAAAAATCACAGGACTAACCTTGTTTCCCACTAGCCTCTAATTAAAGTTTATAATTTCCATGAGAAGCCCAGATAAAGTGAAACAAAGCAACAGATGCTTCAGATAGAGATACTTCAGTGGAAACAGGTAAGACAAATAGCTTGGAAACTATGCTAGGTTTCATTTGTTGTCTGTATGGTGCTAAACCCCTTCATGGATCACTGCCTTGTCGTGGCGAAGGGGCTTGTGCAACTTAGTGAAGCCATGAGCTATACCGTGCAGGGCCACCCAAGACGGACAGGTCATGACAGAGAGTTCTGACAAAATGTGGTCCACTGGAGAAGGAAATGGCAACCCACTCCAGTATCCTTGCCAAGAAAACCCCATGGACAATGTTAAAAGGCTAAAAGATATGACGCCGGAAGATGAGCCCCTCAGGTCGGAAGGTGTCCAATATGCTACTGGGGAAGAGCGGAGGGCAATTCCAAGTAGCTCCAGAAAGAGTGAAGCGGCTGGGCCAAAGCCGAAAGGACGTTCAGCTGTGGATGTATCTGGAAGCGAAAAGAAGGTCCGATGCTGTAAAGAACAATATTGTATAGGTACGTGGAATGTAAGATCCATGAACCAAGGCAAGCTGGATGTGGTCAAACATGAGATGACAAGATTGAACGTCGACATCTTGGGAATCAGCGAATTGAAATGGACGGGAATGGGTGAATTTAATTCAGGTGACCACTATATCTACTACTGTGGGCAAGAAACCCTTAGAAGAAATGGAGTTGCACTCATAGTCAATAAGAGAGTGGGAAAGGCAGTAATGGGGTACAACCTCAAAAACGACAGAATGATCTCAGTGCGTATCCAAGGAAAACCATTCAACATCACGGTAATCCAAGTCTATGCCCCAACCACTGATGCCGAAGAAGCTGAAGTTGACCGGTTCTATGAAGACCTACAAGACCTTCTAGAACTAGCACCAAAAAAAGATGTCCTTTTCATCATAGGGGATTGGAATGCTAAAGTAGGAAGTCAAGGAGTAATCGGAATAACAGGCAAGTTTGGCCTTGGAGTACAAAATGAAGCAGGGCAAAGGCTAATAGAGTTCTGTCAAGAGAACAAGCTAGTCATAGCAAACACTCTTTTCCAACAACACAAGAGACGACTCTACACATGGACATCACCAGATGGTCAATACCGAAACCAGATTGATTACATACTTTGCAGCCAAAGGTGGAGAAGCTCTATACAGACGGCAAAAACAAGACCAGGAGCTGACTGTGGCTCAGATCATGAGCTTCTTACTGCAAAATTTAGGCTTAAATTGAAGAATGTAGGGAAAACCACTAGACCACTCAGGTATGACTTAGATCATATTCCATGTGAGTACACAGTGAAGGTGATGAATAGATTTAGAGGATTAGATTTGGTAGACAGAGTGCCTGAAGAACTATGCACGGAGGTCTGTAACATTGTACAAGAGGCAGCATCTAAAACCATCCCAAAGAAAAAGAAATGCAAGAAAGCAAAATGGCTGTCTGATGAGGCTTTACAAATAGCTGTGGAAAGAAGGAATGCAAAAAGCAAGGGTGAAAGGGAAAGATATAAGCAACTGAATGCAGATTTCCAGAGAATAGCAAGGAGAGATAAGAAGGCCTTCTTAAATGAACAATGCAAAGAAATTGAAGAAAACAATAGAATGGGGAAGACTAGAGATCTCTTCAAGAAAATTGGAGATATCAAAGGAACGTTTAGTGCAAAGATGGGCATGATAAAGGACAAAAAAGGCAGGGACCTAACAGAAGCAGAAGAGATTAAGAAGAGGTGGCAAGAATACACAGAAGAACTATACAAGAAAGATCTTAATGTCCCTGATGTCCATGCTGGTGTGGTCACTGACCCTGAGCCAGACATCCTAGAGAGTGAAGTCAAGTGGGCCTTAGGAAGCATTGCTAACAACAAAGCTAGTGGAGATGACAGTATTCCAGCTGAGTTATTTCAAATACTAAAAGACGATGCTGTTAAAGTGCTGCACTCAATATGCCAGCAAGTTTGGAAAACGCAACAGTGGCCACGGGATTGGAAAAGGTCAGTTTACGTTCCAATTCCAAAGAAGGGCAATGCCAAAGAATGCTCAAACTATCGCACAATTGCACTCATTTCACATGCTAGCAAGGTTATGCTCAAAATCCTACAAGCTAGGCTTCAGCAGTACGTGAACCGAGAACTACCGGATGTACAAGCTGGTTTTCGAAGAGGCAGAGGAACTAGAGATCAAATTGCCAACATTCGCTGGATCATGGAGAAAGCACGAGAGTTCCAGAAAAGCATCTACTTCTGCTTCATTGACTATGCAAAAGCCTTTGATTGTGTGGATCACAACAAACTGTGGCAAATTCTTAAAGAGATGGGGATACCAGACCACCTTACCTGTCTCCTGAGAAATCTGTATGCGGGCCAATAAGCAACAGTTAGAACCGGTCATGGAACAACCGATTGGTTCAAAATAGGGAAAGGAGTACGACAAGGCTGTATACTGTCACCCTGCTTATTTAACCTATATGCAGAGTACATCATGAGAAATGCCAGGCTGGAAGAATCACAAGCCGGAATTAAGATTGCAGGGAGAAACATCAATAACCTCAGATATGCAGACGATACCACCCTAATGGCAGAAAGTGAAGAAGAACTAAAGAGCCTCTTGATGAGGGTGAAAGAGGAGAGTGCGAAAGCTGGCTTGAAACTCAACATTAAAAAAACTAAGATCATGGCATCTGGACCCATCAATCGCTGGCAAATAGAAGGGGTAGAAATGGAAGCAGTAACAGACTTCATTTATTTGGGCTCCAAGATCACCGCAGACGGAGACTGCAGCCATGAAATTAAAAGACGCTTGCTCCTTGGGAGGAAAGCTATGGCAAACCTAGATAGCATATTTAAAAGCAGAGACGTCACCTTGCCGACAAAGATCCGCATAGTCAAAGCTATGGTTTTTCCAGTAGTAATGTATGGCTGTGAGAGCTGGACCATAAAGAAGGCTGAACGCCGAAGAATTGATGCCTTTGAACTGTGGTGCTGGAGAAGACTCTTAAGAGTCCCCTGGACTGCTAGGAGGTCAAACCAGTCAATCTTATAGGAAATCAACTCTGATTGCTCATTGGAAGGATTGATAATGAAGCTCAAGCTCAGATACTTTGGTCACCTAATGCGAAGAGAGGACTCTTTGGAAAAGACCCTGATGCTGGGAAAGATGGAAGGCAAAAGGAGAAGAGGACGGCAGAGGATGAGATGGCTAGATAGCATTACTGAAGCAATGAGCATGAAATTGAGCAAACTGAGGGAGGCAGTGAAAGATAGGAAGGCCTGGCGCAATATGGTTCATGGGGTCACGAAGAGTCGGACACGACTTAACGACTAAACAACAACAACAACATGGTGCTAAATCAAATCTCAAAGTCTAAGGTTGTTTTTTTTTTCCCCCTCTGTGGAAATTATGACTCTGAGTGTATAAGACTTTTATTCATACTTCTGATGTGAAGTATGCAATTTGAAACATCCAAGAAAAGTCTTTATGGAGATTTTGGCAGTAAAACAAACTATTTGTAGCAGACCAGTGCCACTGTGTGGTCCGTCAGAGCATTGCATTTTTTAATGCTCCTGTGATCTGAAAAGCTTTTGTAATTTATCTTCTTCCCCACTGAATATTTGCCTTTTAATATTTAAATTTTGAAAAGGCCCTTCAATTTTGTTTTGCTTTGTTTTGTTTTGTTTCAATTAAAGAAGTAATTGTTTATTACTTGTCATATTGGTTGGTGTCCAAGGAAGGCCTGAATCTTCTAGCCACATGCCTATATCCAATATGGCCAGGAAGGGTCATTACATCAAAGATCTCACTTTTCTGCATTTTGACTCATACCACAGGTTGTAAGAGCTCTGTCTCACACAACTCTGTCTCTGTCTCTCTTTCTGTCTCTGGTTAGGGGGTGGGTTGCCAGAAGTGGTAGTGGAAACTACCAAGCTGCTATCCTTAAAGCAGGAGGTATGAAGATCCAGAAGATTTCTAGGAAGGAAACCGAAGACAACTATCCTTTTATCCTGTAGACTCAGCCATTCATCTAGAAATACAATATATAATCAAAGTGGATCACAAATTGAGCTTACAGTTCACCAAAGCAATAAGTAAATAAGTGCCTGTGAAATGTTTGCACAGCAGCCCATAGACTCTGAAAACCAGGTCAAGAAGAATGTCCTGGTTCTCGTTATCATGTTATATTATAATATGGCTTGCTTCTTCACTCTTATATGACATCTGATACCAACCATGTTTTATGGCTTATTTGTGAAGTTGGCCATTATCAATAGTTCAACGATGTGGTTAAAATAAACCAAGGCTCCCTGTGAGGAGTGTATGTGCCCATGTCAGTTCATAAAAGTATCCCTTGTTGTTCTGGCCTTACATATTCACAGAATCTATGGGCAAAGATTGAGATATTTGTTGGTAAAATAGACCAGGTTGTACAGATCCTGAAGACTTTAGCTCAGAATAAAGGCCTATCTCTTCCCTTCAAAGGAAACTTAATTGTAGTAGCTCATGGTTGAAAAAAAAAAAAGGAATTTATTCTTCTCAATCTAAATCTGCATTGAGCAGATTTTGTGTGGTTAGCTGGCATCAAGCAAAGGACTGTTACAGTTATAGCAACAGGGTCTGAACATGAATTGTTGTGCAGGACATTCTATACAACAAAGTGCTTTCTGCTTGTGAGACAGAATATGGTGTCTTTCCTTGTGTGAGATGTTTTCTCAAGAACGTCAATTCCAGAGTCAATTGTGTATGGTTCAGAAGGAGATCAACCACTACAGATATATTGATCCCAGGGACTTTTGGAAATTCAGGTCCAAAACGTATATGAGGACATGTTTGTTTTTGCTCCTTTCACATGCATCCCAAAATCTGCCATTTTTTGGGTATTAAAAAGTATTCTATTGTGGAGTAGTCATGGTTGACTCACCTAGTTATTTCATCTATTGGGGTTAAACTTGAAGGTAGAGTTTAGTTTGTAAAGATTATTCATTATGATGTAATGAGAAAAGGCAGATAAATAAAGCTTTAAGTTGAATGGATCCATTTGTATAAAACATTTGCTTCCTGAAAAGAAGCATAATAAACACTACACACACACCAAGTTACAAATGCTCAGAAAGCTTTTCAGGTTTTTTCTTCTGACCAGATATTTTGTTAAAATAGCACCAAAAAAAAAAAAAAAAAAAAAATCAGAGGGGATAAGCGGGTTTGGTAGGGTAGAAATTCCCAGAATGGACTGTCATGTAATTTCAGAGATATTTAAAAAAGGATTGTACTTAATGCAAGGGACTGTATATGGATTTGATTTGATTTGTATGGCTGCACATCTCGCTAAATATTGATGTACTTGTGCTAATAATTTGGAATTTTTGTGTCTTTGTTGAAATATAGCAGACAGTCTAATAATATGTGAACAGCAATTGAATTTCTAGCTTGATTTTTCATCCTACTTCGGATTTGCAGAAACACTTAAGTAATACATCAACTTTTTTTTCAGTAAGAATCCTTCCATATTCCAAATGTTCTGTGAAGTTTACAAAATTAAAATGCACAGTATGATCATGCAATGCTGGTAAATAAAACATTGAAAATGCACGTTTCAAAAATCAGCAACTTGGCTGCAGCATTTCAACACTTAAGTCCTTTTTTCCTTCTATCCGAACATGCAGCTTAGCTGGGCTTTCAACTTTTTCCTTCTCCTCTCCACCTCCAAAGAAAAAGATTTTCGCCGTGGTTCTTATCTTGGGGAGCACTGATGATATGTTTCAAAACCGGTGTAGCCGGATATCAGTTAAAATGTTATTTACTGTTCTCTATTTATTGTTCTTTTCGTATCTTATCTTTTCTGGAGAATGGATATTTGTAGCTTTTCTGCCCAGTTCCCTCATTCTGACCTTGCAAGGTGTTACACCAAAAATCAGTGCTTCAGTGTCCATGCTTTTAGAGTATCTTTTTTTCTTCTATAATTTATATTCAAGAAATGCATAACCATGCAAGTTAGAAGCTGGTGGTGCAGCATAACCTTTTGCAGGCTTAGAGGAGAATCTTTCCCCCCTACTCTATCCTGTAGCTAACCTCCCACCCTGCAAAGACACACCTCATTCCCACAGCTGAAAAGGTTTACTGTTAGAGCAAATCTACCCTCCTCTCAGGCATTTGTTTTCAGGGGAGGGAGGTATTTAAGGAGAAATCATTAACTTGGTTCTGGATGGAAGTCAGAAATGAATATCCCTCAGTCAGTAATAAAATCAATGAGATCAACCTTTCCTGGTAGCTCTAAAAATAAAGAATAAATATAGGAACCGTCTGGGAAGAACCAAACGTGTTCCTTCCAGTTAGAGCTACTGCTACAGGTTTCTCAGAGAAGTCTGCACAACAGGTGCACATTCCAGGTGTGCTTGTGTACGTGTGTCTGTCTATGTGCGTGGATATAGCTTACCGTCTATTTCTAAATGAAATGTGTCTTTCATTCATAATTCTTACTTAAGTTTTATTTTCTACTGCAAAGCAAATACAGTAGCTGGGAACATGTTCGGCTATCCCTGCATTGCCTGCCTCCCCAAACTTTGGACAATCCAAAATATTTTCACTCTCATTCCTTAAAGCTGATCCAAAGTCATGTGTCGCCTAATTCCTCTTTCCTGGTTGTTGTTGTTAGTTGCACAGTCAGCCAGATGTTTAGACTGGATTTGGCATGTTTATCTACTTATCAAGGAACTGTTGTTGTTGCTGTTGTTGAAAGCAGGGAATCCCTATTCTTTCAGACGAATAACTATTGTTAACATCCTTTCTTATTTAGTCACTCGGGCAGGAATTTCTGAGAGCTGAAATTCAGCAACACCAGGAAGGCCCCACATTTCCAATCTCCTAGTTTGTAAGACCGACCACTGCCTTTCCAAATCAGAAATCTGGTTCCATTTTGGTTCAACCCCATGTTCTTTCAAAAGTCTAGTTACTACTAACAGATCAAAAGATGTGTGTTCTTGAGTCAAAATTGGTGCTACCTGAAATCATCCCATAAGCAAATCTTCTTTCCTTTTTTAGAATAACACCCTGGCTGTGGTCCTTCTTGGGATTGCTGCACCCTGGGGAAAATTGGTATCTTCCCATCAAGGCATTTGCTCCTGAAAAATCTATGGCATAAATTTCTAAAATTATCCATCAGTACCAATGCAGGTGTAAAGCTGACACGAATGGAACAAATACTGGGAAAAAGAACAAAGCCACTATCTTCATTGAGAGAAAAGAAGAGGAAGGTGTCTATGAAGTACATATTTAATATACTGTATAGTCTGACTCTCCTTCCTGCTTACAGGATAAGCAGGAATGAGGTTTAAATTATACAGCATAGTAAATGTGTACTGACTATCTTCTTTGCCCTGAGAAGGAATCAACTCCACTTGCTTCAAGAGCTGCACAATTATATTCCACTGTGTTATTTGTGATACTGTTGATCATAAACACTGATTTTTTTTCCCTCGATGTTATCTACTAGCCTGAAAAAGAAAAAAAGGGGGAAAAAAAACCCCCAGTGGCATCTGCTATTTTTATACCAGGCAGTCAAACCCCATGCAGTCCATATGCTCAGCACCAATTCCTCCTTCTGTATTTTCAATTATGTCTCCTAAGAGGTTACCACCTACCATCTCTGGAGGCTTATTCTCCATAGGGGGAAGAAATCAGCATCCCCAGATGAATAACTCCCTAATAAGGGGCCATTTCTTTCTCCCTTGGAATGAACCTCTCCTTCCTTGAGATGCTCATTCAACACAGCAGCCAGAAAACAATAACCTAGAACTTGATGTCCTCAGTAGTCTTAGCCATAAATCTCTGGGCCTCTTTTAATTTCTCCAGATCAGTATCTTGGTCTTGATGGATCCCGCTCCTTCCCTGATAGTTCAGAAGGTGTGTACACTTTAAATCTCTCTTACACGCATTTTCTGATAATCTGGCAAATATTCATATTATGACATGCATTGTACTCAAGAGTCCCCAGTAGAACCCTTGGGTCCTTTAGGCCAGTGAGCGCAGCTCTTTGTTCAATGCTGAAATCCAGAGTAAGACATTGCAAATGTTCCTTGCCCAGCACTCCGTGACAGCCCTCCACTTGAAAAGCATTATCACCTCCTTCTTCCCACAACCCCTGGTCAAAGTTACCATTCCTAGTGTTTTTTACTTGTCTCAGCTTCCAGCCTCTGATCAATCTCATTGCCCTTCTCTGATCTGTCCAGTTTCTCTAAATCTTTCTTAAAATATGGTGATTCATATGCTTAACTCATTGTTACAAGAAGGAAATGCAGTAATAACAGATAATACAAATATGCAAAATGTGTTTCATCAGTAGTATACTACTTTATATAAAGGTCAAGAAATTTCCTTGGAAAAAGTGGGTGAATATTTACATGAGCAGAATTTACCAAAGGTTACAGAGAATCAGAGGCAAATTTTAAATGCATCTACAACAATATGGGAACTGTGTGAAATTATTAAAAAGAGTAAAACAGGAAAGATGCCTGGTCCAGATGGGCTGCCAGCCTCTTACTGTAAATATTGTGAGAGGAAAATTATTAGTAGTCTTTTATATGTTTTAATGTAAGTTTAAATGCATTTAATTAGGCCAAGATAACTGAAAAATGACCTGTGTAGGCACATACGGGAAAATTAAGAGGAACATGCAAAGTAAAGGAAATTACAAATAGTATGCCAAGAACAGAAGTGTTAGAAGGGCACAGACACGTGTCGAAATGTTGTTCTGGGAATGATATGAACGTCATAATTGTGGTTTGTGGTTAAAAGGGATAAAAAGGATAGCATCCAAGTAAATGGGGCCTCTTGATTGAGCTGTCAGCTTGACGGCTCAGCAAGCAGGTCCACATTGCAATGTGTTGCTAAGTAAGTACTTTGTATGTGTTGTTTGCATTTTACTTTTATGCTGAACTTATTTTTAATAAAGTTTTAGTAGAACTTAGAACTTTGAAGTGACTTGTTTTATGGTGTGTCTGCCTCCCGTGTTTAATGTGGTTTTTTCCCTGACAATGTTTTCAGATCAAGCTTTTACAACAAACAATGAATATTATTCTACATAATGGAAAGATTTCTGATTTGCTGGAAAGAGGCTAATATAGCACGAATAACTAAAGAGGCACAAAACTTGACTTCAACAAGAAATTATTGACCAATATCTTTACTGAATAATAATTATAACTTGTTTACCATGATTTTGGCTGAAAGGTTGAAGATAATTTTACAGGACTTTATTCATGAAGATCAATGTGAGTTTTTACCTAAAAGACAATTATGAGATAATATTAGAAATGTTTTGTATATTTTAGAGTACTTGGAGCAACATAATGAAAAACAAGCTGCATTGATATTCTTAGATGCAGAGAAGGCCTTTGACAATTTGAGATGTATTTTATTGTTTACAGCTCTGGAACATGAATTTTGGGGATAATTTTATTAAATGGATAAGATCAATTTATACTTCACAAAAAGCACAAGTAATTGTTGATGGAGAACTAACAAAACCTTGTGAGATTCAAAAAAGGGACAAGGCAAGGATGTCTGCTCTCTCCAATTTTGTTCATTTTAGTTTTTGAGATACTGAATAGAGACTTAAGATAAGAGAGTTATGGGCATTAAGATTAAAAATAAACTTATAAGTTAAGGGCATTTGCTTGTGATTTGGTATTAGTTTTGGAAGATCCACTAGAGGGAGTAGAAACATTAATGGGAAAATTAAAGGATTTTGATATATTAGCAGGTTTTAAGATTAATAATCAGAAGATGAAGATGTTAACAAAAATATGGAATTAGATGATCAAATGGAACTGATGGAGAAACTGGTTTTAAGACTGAGAAAAAAGTAAAATACTTGGGTATTACTATGAGAAATATGAATTGTATGTTATTTCAAAATAATTATGTTAAGACATGGAATTACATTAAGAAGGATGTGCTAAAATGGGAGAAAATAGAATTGCCATTTTTGGGGAGAATTTCTGTGATAAAAATGAATGTTTTGCCCAGAATAAAGTTTTTGTTTCAGGCAATAGCTATTTTGACAACTGATGCACCATTCAAACAGCGGCAAAAAGTTATATCTAAATTTCTATGGCAAGGGAAAAAAACACAAGTTAAATATAAAGTGTTACAAGATGCAAAGGAAAGAGGAGGACTGGGTTTACCAGATTTGAAATTGTATTTTGCAATTTGTTGTTTGGTCCAGATGAAAGAATGGAGGTTGCTGAGAAATGAGAGACTTTTAGAGTTAGAAGATCACGACCTGAGGTTTGGATGGCATGGATATTTATGGTACGATAAAGTTAATGTGGATTTTAAAAACCATTTTATTAGACATGCCATATTGACAATATGGAATAGATATAAACCCAGGGTGTGCCTGAAAACACCTCTACAGCTCTCAGCACAAGCATTCCATAGAAGAGAAACAGCAGGCAAAAACAAATGGTTAACATGCCAGGAGTTACTGGAAAATCATCAAGGGGAATATAAGATTAAATCAAGAGAGCAGCTAATGGCAGAAGGATATAGTTGTCAATGGTTTTCCCATTTACAGTTATCAGAAAGATTCAAAATGGACAGAAAGAGGTAAGGTATGGAGCAAAGTAAGTCAGAATCTGAGGTACAATTGTGTGCTTATGATGAACATGTAATTGCTAAAATGTATAAACATTTGTTGAAATTTGAAACAGAGGAAGAACAGGTTAAGGAATATATGATAAAGGGGGCTAAGAATTTTGTTTATAACACACAGATGGATCAATGGGAAAATATGTGGTTAAAAGGGTTGAAATTTTCATTATAATATGATCTTAAAGAGAATTTTTATAAAATGATGTGTCAGTACATTACACCAGAAAAATTATCTAGAATGTATAAAGGCACTTCAAATGTACAACATGAAAGGACATTTTATCATGCTTGGTGGACATGTAAAAATACTGGAAAAAAAAATGAATTCAAATGCATACATTGATACAGAGGATTTTAAAGATTAATATTCAATTGAAGCCAAAACTTTTCCTTTTAGGATTGATGGATACATCATTAGAAAAGAGTCATGGAAGATTATTTCAATAAATGATCACTGCAGCGAGATTATTATACACACAAAGATGGAAAATTTGACATTATCCACCATGAAGGAACGGTTGGTGAAATTGACAGAATTTGCTGAGATGGACAAATTGATTTCTTTGATTAGGGAAAGGACAATATCTACATTTACTGGTGACTGGAAACCCCTTATGGACTTTTTGCATTAAAAAAAAAATGAACTTCTGATTTATGGTTTTGATGATTAGACAGGATAGATCATAGAAAGAAGAGAGTCATGATGTAACTTTAGAGAGAGAATGGTTAAAATATGATTGTACTTATAACTGCTGTAAAGAATATCAGAAGCCACTTCTTTATGTCTTTATATCTTTCCTTATATCTGGCTCTTTTTTAAAAATTTACTGCACTTTTAGCTTTTTCTGTTACTCCTTTCTTTATTTTAATTAATTAATTAATTAACTAAATTTGCATGCTGCCCATCTCCCGCAGAGAGTGACTCCTTTTCACTTTTTCTGTTCTAATTAAGTTTGTTGTAGTTTTTATTAATGTTCTTAAAACTTTTAATAACAATTATATATATTAAAAGTCATACATTAATCACAAGAAAATAGATTAAATTGACAAGAAAATAGATTAAAATGGAAGAAAATAGATTAAAATCACAAGAAAATAGAAAAAAAATCGATAAGAAAATAGATTAAAATCCTGATGGCAAATTTGTGGTTGACTGTGCTACACAATCACCAAGATGCAACCTGTCCTTTCTTAACCTTTATGACTAGCTTCCCAACTCCTTTTACCTCTCAGCTGGTTAGGGAAGGAGGAACAGCATTGTTATTGTCAAGAGCTTCCTTTAACATTTTCTGGGAGACTGAGGACTGCACTGTAGGTGAAGTCACATCACACATATGGTGTGGAGCTTTTGGGGGAGTTTGGTGAGACTTGTTGTTTATCCAACTGTGATGTGTCTGCTTTACAGCTTATGTTACTGTTTTCATCTGCTTCCTCTTGAAAATCATGGCAAATTATGCCACCAGTTTGAGCAACTGTGTGTGTGTGAAACAGTGAAAGGGATGCAAAAAGATATCCCACCCTGGGGTATGGCTTAGTTTAAAATATGGCTTTTGGGAATCAAGCAGCCTCTTGGCATCCAAACAGTTAAATGATTCCACCTAATCCTGATTTGAATAAATCCAGGACTGCTGTAAATCCTGCAGAGGTATAATGTCAGTGAGCTCTCAGAAATCTGCATTGTTGTTGTTGTTGTGGTTATTGCATAACTGACACGATCAGTTTTCTGACTGTTAATGGAAATTAAAGAGAAATCTTTTACAGTAATTTATTGAGCAAAATATAGCATTTTATACTCTTCAGTTCAGCTCAAAAGCCATTGGGATCTTTAAAAAAAAAACAACCACCACCAAGAATGGCCCCTCTCTTAAGATATGAAAGTTGTGACACAGCTGTGTGGCAAGAAGAAGAAAAAAAGGAAGTGTGTAGAGACACCATTTACGTATTTAAATTATAGAGTTCCTATAATGACCATTTGAAATGGAAACTGTTCCATGATATGAAGTGTTGACTGGAACAGGCTATTTCTTTTTCCCAATATGACTGCTGGGGATTTTCTTCCACAGCTATTGCTTCTGTCTTGAGAGGAAACCCTAAGAATCTCTCAAGATGCACAGAATGATTAAAAATCCCACTGAAAAGTTTGGAGATGCTTTTCTTTCAGTGGAGGAAAATTTTCTTTCAGTGGAGGAAAAAAATGAGGGGCGTATAATTGTTCCCAAGCACCATTCTGGAACCTCTGCAAAGCCATGAACATTTCTGGCCACATTATTCATTTTCACATCTTAATGTTTAGTTTATTGCTTGTGGAACACTAGCAGTTCCCTTACAGCACAAGTCTTGTGCTTCAGCACTCAACCCAGGAACCTTTGGTCGAGAAGCAAAACCCTGAACAAGGGTGACAAACTGGAGATGCAATTGCTGTAGCACTTATTATGATAGTTAATGGGGGGGAAAATGTAAAAAGTTTATCTGGGAGACTTCTCTAATTGGGGTCCTGAAAGGTTGCCTGAATGAACTGTTTTCTTTTCTTTTCCTGGTCATAAATGTTGCTAGATCAGTGTTTACTAATTAGGAATCAGCTTCTCATCATAAAATCAGCCACCATTAACTTTAAGTCATTATGGAAGCAAGACCAGACCAACCTGGCATTTATCATGAGATGCATTTTAACAGATGCTTCACATATTGTGCTAAGCTATATTATGATTCCTTGAATTTGGGCTCATTGTGGAAGACAGACATAGTCTGGTTTGATAACCATGGTTGTGGCTTGGAAACAGGCATGGATCCATCCCACTGTGTTTCATTCAAAATCCATGGTGAACAAACCATGGTGTACTGTAGTAGCCAACTACTACAAAAGGACAGGGTCCATGAGAAAATGTAAAACAGAATCTTGCCTACCAATGTAGGCTAAACAGAATTAATCCTCAGATTGCACTCGTACATGTAGCATGTATTGGCCCTGTGCTAACAGTCAAGTCTATAAATAGACTTGTTCTGATTTGGAAAACTGGATTCAATCCGCTTGGTTTTGCTGAATTGGCCTCAACAAGTCTCAGTGTACTTAGACTAATCTGAATACTGTCCTCAAACATGCAAGTTCATTTTAATTGTCAGCATCTGATTTGGAGTTTTGGCCCAGATCAAAGTAAATATCTAGATTGAATTCAATCCACTTTCTGAAACAGTTTGAATATGTTGAAGCAAACCAGACTCAATTCACCACTTCTAGTATAGAATTGTTCCTCATCTTTCCAGTGAGGAACAAAGGTAACGGTAGGGAAGCTTTGCTCCTTATCTGGAATGTTTCTGGTCCTTAACTTTTGCATAACTCAACTCATAACACAGCAATTTATCCTCTGCAAGAAATTCTTTGTTGCTGGGTTGTTCAACCCTTGTTGAGTTTCTCTCTCTTATTTGGCAATACAAGCTTGTTTGTTAGCTTATTTAGGTCATCAGAGTTAAATTTTCCATACAATTCCTTTGTGCTCCTGTCTTTGGAAAGCATCCAAAGTCTTTTATCTTGTACTAATTCAAGCATCCAACATGTTAAGTATTCTTAGCTTCAGAGACTAGCTACATAATTACCTCCAGTCCTTTTATTTTGAATGCAGAGATTCACTCTGGATTTCCTTTCCTTCTGAGGGTTACCTTTAGGGTATTAAATATTTGGATGGCTCTTTTAATTATAAAAGTACAGCAAAGTTATATTTACATTATGAAATACCTCTATAATTTTCTTTCTCTCTCTCTCTTTCTTCCATCCCCATTGATGGTCTTCAATATTCAGCAGCAAACAGCATGATAACATGGGGTACCTAGGAGACTTTGAAATCTAAAACAGATTGAAGTCAGGGGGAAATTAAACTCTGGATTTATCCTTTCTTTAAGTGAGTAATCCTTCAAGAATATTTAAAAAACACAACAACACTCTCACACTTAAGAACTTTCACAATAATTGGAAAATTACCCATTAGCCTCTACCAATTCAATGCATTCTCCAACTATAAAGAATATTATTATTCTAAGATGTTTTCATTTGGATTGATTTTTAAGATAAATTGTGGATTGCACCAAAATCAAATGGAGTGTTGAAAGCATTGTCCTTATTTCCCCTATTCTGCAAAATAATGGAGAGAATGATTCTATTGTTCATTTGAGATCTACTTTATCCTAACATCAGTTTAGTAAATAGCTTTTGATATGCTTAGGAGAGTTAAGGGTGCATTCTTTCTTTAGCCTTATCTGAATTCTTTAAACCATTCCCAGCATCTCTGTGTTTTTATTATTCTATTATGCAACTAGATGTTGAGCATCAGAAATTCAGACTTTCTGAAATCTTTTTTTTTTTTTTCCCCTTAAGGATTGTTCACTAATGTTGACATGGGGGCCTAATATGAAATCAAAAATTGGTCCTGAAAGGCGAGCTCAGATTCAATGAGCTGAGAAAATGTGCATCTATAAATTTATTATGTATATACTTAAGTGGATAGCAGCTGATCAAACAAATGATGTATTTAAGACAAATAGCAGGATTGTCTGTCCCCAGAAAGACAATTTGAACTGCCTTGCAAACTAGGGCTTCTTCTCCACCTCCCTGTTCCAGTCCTTCCTTGCTTTAAACTGGGGTGAGGAACCTGTGTTCATGTTGCTTCATCCTGAAGCTCTGTGTCCTTCTTTCCATCACTATCAGCTGGTTGTCAGCCCTTCAAAGTAGGCCAGTTCCAGAAGCAGACAGCACAAGAACATTCAAAGCCTCCTTTCGTCAGCAGCCCCTGGGTAGATGACACCAGGACATCAATGCCAGAGGAGGGCTACGGAGATTGGCTACAATGACAGAACCTGGCCAGTCTGGTTGTGCTGCACCTCGCTCCCTTCTTATATGCCAGTTAATTAGGGAGGGGATTGTCTGAGCCACTTCCGAATGTTATCTTGTTGCTCTGGACTTAAAAAGTGTTTCAGCCCCTTTTGCCTAGGCAACAAATCCTGCATATCTCCATCAAGGTCATTTCCCTTACACTCTACCCTTTTATTATTATAAGGAATAATAAAAGAATCTTGAAAGCCTGACGCTGGTAGATCCTAACCCTGCCAAGATTACCTCCCCGCTCCTTACCCCTCCAGGAAAAAAAGAAAAGAAAAAGATGTGTATGAAACCAACAAGCTGTCTCAAAATCTGCATGTTGGCAGATGTGGCCTTGTGACTGAAGCCCCACCTCTATTGTACCTCACATAGAAAACAGGCAGGGCTTCAGCTGTGATATTGCATCCCCTGTCCTGCAGATTTTGACACACACAACATACACAGATTCCCCTGGCTGTACATGCTTTAAAAGGCAGTGGAGAAAGATGCTTTGGAATTCATAGGATCATGAGTCCAGGTCCTTTTTAAAGCAGCTTTCCCTTTTCTCAGAGTTCTAGGAAAGCTTGGAAAGAGATGCAGTTGCTTTAAGAAGTCACATTAGGGATGTGCTACTATGAGTCAACATACATAAAGGATTTTATATAGATGACAGATCACCTACATCCTATATTTATTTAGAATGGAGCCTAACCTGAATTGGGGTAATCTTTGAGAACCTTGTGCCATGGCCCAGTATAATGAACATCTTACCTTCTCAAGAGGAATTCCACCTTTAGACAACATATATTCTTGAGAGAGAGAGTGCGCGAGAGAAGCTTGGTTCTTTTTCCATGACTGCTTCAAACTCATAAAGGAAGAAAATTGTGAGCTCCTTGTATTATTCTTACCTCCCTTCAATTATAGAAGCTCACAGTTTTATGAGTTTAGATCCACAATTAAATGCCACGTTCTTCCTCTGGTCTAATTGCCAGCATAGAATTTAGAATTCCACACTAGGGCTCTTTCTTAATTATATGTCTGATCCTAGCAGTTATACTATAATTATCTGGATTCAGCTTTGGAAAGGATTAAATGGTCACTTTTTAGGAAAAGAGGGTTTAAATACTGGCGCGTGGCTGTTTTCATGTCTCATGATGTTCAGCAATTTTGAGAGGGCAAGGATACGATTGGGAGCCCAGGCAGCAAATTAGATTGATGTGTTGTCCTTGATACAGTGGCATTTTCATTTCTAGAGCCTACTAACTCCAAAACAAAATAATTTTTTATACTTGTACAGAATCCTGAGAGAAATGAATTCAGGTGGTCTAGCCCAGCTTCCTGTATACAGAGGAGCATTTCAAAAAGCTGTCCTGAGTTGATAGTAATTTATCATTCCCTGTTTTGAAAGGGAAGGGAGGGGAGTATTGCTAGCAGGCTACACACACACACACACACACACACACACACACACAGCTTGATCTTGATAGCTTAAGTGTCTACGAGCAGGAATATTGAAACAGGAAATGAAGACCAAGCCTGTGTTTGTCAGGCACTAGTTGCAATTGACCTTCCATTCAATGTCCTGTATGATGTCAGATGCTCAAAATAATCAGACTAGCTGATAGATGAAGTGCTAAAATGAAAGAACAAAGAAATCAACATCAACAAGAAGAGTAGCTATTGAAGTAGTAATTTAGGTTGCAATGATAGTGAGAGTGAGATGGACTCTCTGGGTAGACCTAGTGTGGGGAGCACTGATGATTTGCCAGAATGAAAAATTGAGAAGCCTGAACTAAAGAAGCCTTTATCCAGTGGTTTTGCCTTCAGTCTCTTGAAATGACCTGAGGGCACAAAAAAAACCCAATGTCTTGTAAATGGTGGATCTTCCATAAATCATCTGTTTTTCCATCTGTCTGTTTCTTTCTCTTAGATGGGAAGGCAGAAAAGAGATTACTGATTTATTTAAATTCACATTAAAAATTCTCTCAAAGAAACAGCTGTATTAAGAAATGTGGAGTCCTTGGGCTTCTCTGAGCTCGGTTGTCTTCTTGCAAATATTTCATTACCCAGCTAGATAACATCTTCAGTGCTGGCACTGAAGATGTTACCTAGCTGGGTAATGAAATGTTTGCAAGAAAACAGCCAAGCTCAGAGAACCCCAAAGATCCACAGTTCAACCCTGAGCTACCTATATTCTCTTCTAGTTGTATTAAGAAAGAAGCTCAGATTTTCATACAGGTAGGGCTGAAGACATAACGGTGTATATGTCTTCATTCACTCACTCACTCACACTCACTTACATGGAATGCATTCAAAAGGCCAACTTTGGCAATAGCTTGCAATTATCCACAAAGTAACACTCCCGTGCAGTTAATCAGCTTTGGTCTTTGAGGCAACACTTCCTTTGAACAAGGTGCTACACTCCAGGACATTTCTTTGGAGATCTCTGCATCCTATTAGATCCCTATTTTTATAGTTTTAGATCATGGAGCTAACTTGCAGCCCCAGGATCACATCTGTCCTAAGTGACCCCAAGAGCCACTCCAAATTTTAACAGCATAATTCCTAAAAACAAAACAAAACAAAAACAAAAAACAAAAAACAAAAATAAAAAAAATGATTTATTTCCATTAGGATTTTAAGAAAATCCTAAAATAGTTCTTTAAAAAATACCTGTTTTTTTTTAATCTTCCTTTTGCTTTATCTTCTGTATCACAGAATCTCTGATTCATCAAATGTTACCCAATGGATTTAGTGTGTCTTTTATTTTTGCCTAAGATAAAATTCAGAATGAGTTTTGAGATCCTCCTGAAAAACAGGGAAATGTTGTCAAGACATTTTGCACAGTTCATTGCCTAAAAATAGAGAACAGGGTGGACAGTTGCTAAAAGGGGGAAATGAAATGAAGGATGTTCTCCATAAAAATATTTTCATCAATTATTTCCCTGTATGATTGGGAAGATTGAAAAAGAAGTCTACTGGAAAAAGATTTGATTGTAGTTCCTGTACTCTAAATAATCCTTCCACGTCTTCAGATGCTACAGAATTTTAAAGCGGGAACCTTTCTACTTTTTAAAGAGACAAGTAGATAAAAATGAAAATTGTTGAGCAGGCATGTAAGGTGGGAAATATCAAATGCTTAAGATTTTAGCTAATCTTTCTGTGCTGGTTTACTTAGTAGTGAGAATATTTAGCCTTGATATAATGTTTCTAATAAATGTTCCTTGTAACAATTAGAAAAGTCTCTTTTGCTAGACTGCATTATTATTCCTAGAAATGGTAGGGATCATGCAAACGAAAATGCGGCTGAGCATAAGAGTTGAGCTTCCAGCTGTGGTTGTACTATGCGATTGGTCGTTTAGGACTCATTTCATGGATGAATTCTCTAAACCGCTTTGTCAGGCTCAAGATTAAAGGGGGGGGGACCTCTTTAATGCAAGGTTGATTTGTATATCAAGGGCTAGAAAGTACAGGTTAAGTTGTCTGTAAAACCGAGGCAGTTCTGAAAAACTGTTTCTAGAAGAATAGAGTGGCCATGGATGCATATGAAGATACATAGGAAAGGTCAGACCTGTCTCAAGCACCTACCTTCTGGAGAATGATTCAGTGGACTTCTATGGTAGTGGAGATATTTTAGCTGCAACACTCAGAATGGGCCACAGGAGATGGGCAGGCCTCATTTAAAATTTTCCCAAGTGCAGTGATTGGATGTTCCTTCATGCTTTGCAGAAAGCAACAATGTCAAGAAGGTAAGCTTATGGGAGAGAAAACGGGAATAGGTCTGGCATCACAGACAGGCCCTAACAAAGCATGAGGCTACAGCTGCATCAGGAAAACGTTGCTTGCTGACGTTGAGCTTACATCCCCTCCATGACGTTGAGCTGACGTCCCCTCCATGAGACCGACTGGAGACAAGTAATATGACAAAAAAGAATAAAATACACTCCAGCGGACTTGGATAATAATGATACGTAAATACGGGTGAGTGATCTTTCACTATCAAGGACTTTGTTCCCTTATGGATAATCTGTTACAACCTGTGTACTTGTGACAGACAGTGGGACATATCCAGCCATTTATCACTCTTGGTATATTTTTCTCCTTCACTTATTTCCCTGCCCTGTGCTGCTGACTTATTCTTTTTTATAACAGTGATGCCTGCCCAGATCATTGATAAGCCTGTCCTCCACCTCATCCGTCTCCCAGATTGCCAATGACCTCTGTGTACTTTTCTTCTGCTGCTGAATGCCTTCTTCCCACACCTCTATCAGCTTGTGTTTTCTGATCTTTTCTTCTGATAGCTACTGACCAATCTGTCTACTGCCTGTTGAAAAATGTCCATATTTCAATCTATTTTTCATCTTCACCATCAGGTGAGTTCTCTGTAAAGTTGTTTTTGGGGCCTGACATTGCCAGGATTTCTAGTGTGGAACTAAGCAAGATTTCTCCCTCCCTCACCAGCCCCTTCAGACTCACACAGACACACACAGAGACACAATATGCTCACACAATGCTTCCAAGGCTTCTAGAAGTGATGAAAGAGCAGCAAAAGAAGTAAGCTGTAGAGGAAATAACCCAGGAGAGAAAAGAAAATATAGCAGAAATGGACAACTGGTGATGTAATAAAATAGAAGAAAAAGTTAGGAAACATGTTGGAGGCAGTGGATGTCACATCAAATAGGGTTCGGGGTCAGATGTATTTGCAGGTCGCAGATTGCTCAGTCCTAGTTTACACTGTACTTGATGGAGAGGCAAATAAATCATCTCTATCCATCATGGGAAACCAAGAGCAGTGTAATCACATATGGCCATAACAGCTCAAGACTTTCAGGATCCTAGGAAGGAGCACGTTGGCATTTAACTTGCAACAATGGTATCAGAACTGTTGGCCTGAGTCTGAACCAGGAGGTCCTCTGCAAAAATAAAAGCATTGGAGGAGATGTGGGTTTTGGTAGCCCACCCTCCGCATTGTCTCCAAAACGGAGCAACTGAGGCTCCAGGCTAGCACACAAGCAGACCTAGGAGTGAGCTTCAAGGACAAAGACAGTGCTTACTTCTGAGGACCTCCTTGTGAATAGAAGAATGGTTACTTGTTTCAGACACATAATAAACCCTGAAATGACTGGGTTGGATGAGGAATGCAAACTGGAATGAGGAATTAATTGCACATTAGGCTGAAAACATGCTCCATTCCATTGAGAACATCATGAGCTGTAAAGGGTTGCAACAATTAGTCTCTGTTAACAAATACTGAAGCAGATATGGTTTCAATAGCAGTTTATTATGGAATCTGCCAGAGAAGAATGAACTCCCCGACTAATGTAATGAACATTTAATAAAAAAGACATAAGATGACAGTCAGCCCCTAGAACTGCCTCTTCTGTCAGAGTTTGTAACGTTAAGAAACAGAAGCATAATTTCATCTTTGAAATATTGGAATGCATTCAAAATGAAGTAATTAATATCCTGTTCACCATGCAGCTTTTCCAATAAGCACAATGCCAGCCATTATTCTGAATCTTGTCTTCAGTTTAAAACACACATGTGGGCACACAACTTATCAGCAAGGTTGAGGCCTCCTTTGTATTTTGCAGAATTAGTTTTGGAAATATGTATGAGGAAAAAGTAATTTTCAGCTAGAAGTATTTAAAGTGAAGCAATCAGGTTGTCCAACTGACATGCATGGAGGCAGTCTCAACTATCACGTTTCTTGGAAGTGTGAATATGCCACATACTGTGGAAGTCCCCATCATAGCAACTTTGGACATCAATCTGCCCACAGACATACTGTCCCATACCCTCCATACCCAATCCTATTTTATATTATTTTGATTTTTTTTAATAGATACTTTAGCACGCAGCAGTGCAAAACACCAGCAGATGCTCCTGTAAGCTCAAAAGTGTGAGATAGTGTGGAACCATCTCCAAAACATAGGACAGTCCTGGCTGCAGATCCAGGAGTCACCTGGAAGTCAGCTCACCTACCTGGAGAAGTGTTGAGAAGATCAAAAGCTTCTGGAAAACAAGAGAGATATTGTGAAGTAATGTCACAAGTTGGTTTTCTGTGAGTAGGTGTTTTGGGTCTGCCCATACTTGTTATGGCAGCCATTTTGTCCATATACTGAGAGTACGCTCTTAAAATCCCATATTTGTCCACTGATCTTTGGGGAACCATGACATATGACAACATATCTCATTGTCATCTTTCTTATGTTCCACTCCCTAGACATTTCCTTTTTAGGATATCATGCCAAAACAAAAAACAGAAACAGAAACCAAAAATATCACAGCCTTCTTTCCAGGAAATGAATTACTTAAGAAAAGAAAGAGCAAAACTTCTAACCTTCCCAATTTCATCTAATTATTATTTCTGTGTTTTAATTTTGTGGTGTTTTCAAATCTCTTAAGAGTTTAGAGACTTATGCTGGGGAAGAAGGAATACAAAAAATATACTTAGCATGATTCTGATTCAGCATACATTGCATGAAATAAAATTTATCTAAAATTCAGCGTGTTGCCTTGAATCCTAGGGTAATTTGGCCCCCAGATCCTTAGCTGTTGAGGAAACTTCCCATTTATTTTCAATCATTGCCTTTGACCAACTCTTTTTCTAAAAGACAGTACGTTACAGTTTTCTATATTTTTCATCCACTAAAACAGGGTTCCTCAACCTTGGTGACTTGAAGTCCACACATCTTCAAGTCACCAAGGTTGAGGAACCCTGCACTAAAATGCTTCTAAAAGGACGTTTACAATGTTTGTATAATATTAAATCTATCAGCAAATATTGCTTGTGGATATAAGAGTTGCTCACTCTTACATTTTGGGGATCTTGTCAACTGTAACAGCAGTGAATGTTCAGATATAGGTCTACAATGACTCAAATGCACATCTGGTGTTTCACTCACAGTTCCCCATGGTCACCATTAGTCAAAGTGAAGCAACCCAGCTTAGAAAACAAAAAATAGCGTAATGGCAACATGGTAAAATATGAACAGGGCAGCAAGAGTGAAGGGAACACTTCTTCTGAATTGACTTCTACATTGAAAAAGGCCTTCAGACATTTCCCAGAATGTTTGGGGCAAGGGCTGTGCTCATTTTTCCCACCTTTTAGTAGGGACCATGTAACATCTATTGGCTTGAAACTTATGCCATGTTTTCAGTGAGATGTCACATTCTCAACTTTTGAAGTGGCCTTGAGAGTTTTAAGAAATGAAAGGGGTCCCTTCTTCAGCCACAAGAATTCAAGCACCCATTTTGCCCCTTGATGCTCCCAGTGCAAAAAAGGCCAAAAGGTTTGGCTCCAGTTGTTCCAGGGGGCAAAAAAGGGATATTGATGGGGTGTAAGTAGTATAAAGAGTACCATACCTGCTACACACCTCCAATGTGGGAATCAGTCTTTTAAGTTCAACTAGATACATCTAAGGGTAAGTTCCAGTATTCCCTATGTGTTTGGAGATGAAAATGGGAATTATCTTTGCATCACTCATTCTGCTTTAATCTCTTCATACTGTTCGTTTTCTTCTTCTTTTGGGATACATGCCCATGTTTGTTTGTTTTTTTTTCCTTTGTAGCTATATTAATGTCTGTTTTATGCATGTCTCAGATATATTTATGATTTCATATATTGTAAACATGTTTCATTTTTCTACACCAGTCCCCTGACAAAGAGGTATTCTCTTGAAAGTCGGGAGTTTTGATATAATAAAGAGTGTCCTTTTTCATGACTCCCCCCCCCCCCCCTATTTTCTACCTATGTGATTAGTTGGTCTTGTTGCTTTTTAAATTTTTTTTTTTCACGTCCAAGTCCTTATGTTTGGTTGACTCTGAGATCGTTACTCTTTTGAAGACTGCTTATGTTACTTATTCTGCACTGCTTCTTTGCTCCATTCAAGTATCATCTTGCTTTCCTGTTTATGACCCAAAGAGCTAACTGTAAGTTACACACGAATGAATGAATTAGAACTTAGCATCTTAAAAAAAACCAAACAGAAGAAAAAAAAATAAGGAAAAAACAATTCATTTAAGCAGTGACTGAAAGTGAAATGACGAGGAAAGGAAAGATACTTAATATCTGCATCAAGTCTTGCTCAGGCCTGACCTTGGAATTTTTTCTCACTGAGGGACATCAGCTTCTGCATCACACAAGGGTCTCCCTCAGCAACAGTGAAGATCTGCCAAAGTAGTAAATCGCTTTGCTGCGTTGACAGCACATGTCATGCTTCAGGGCTGAGTTTCAGTCCAGAAGAAAGCTGTTTGCTAATGAACAGCCCCCCTCCCACGGAAACAACACCCAGACAGATACTCGGGTAGAACAGAAATTAGGAGGCAAGATAAAAATGAGAGGGGCCTAAGTAGGTACATTGCCTCAAAGAAAGAATAATAGGTTGACAAATTACATTTCTGGCTCCTGGACCTCTATCAAGAAAACAAAGAACGTACATATAATGTGGGAAGAAGGGCGGGGTGGGGGGCACAGCAAAGAACTTGGGTATTACATTAATTCTGTGTGAACTTATGATTATGAGAATATATGAATGCTGAGTATGGAGAAAGATAGGCCTGGGTTTAGTGGAAAAAGGATGAGCTGAAACCCCTTCCTTCCTTCCTTCCTTCCTTCCTTCCTTCCTTCCTTCCTTCCTTCCTTCCTTCCTTCCTTCCTTCCTTCCTTCCTTTCTCTCTCTCTCTCTCTCTCTCTCTTTTCCTTCCTTCCTTCCTTCCTTCCTTCCTTCCTTCCTTCCTTCCTTCCTTCCTTCCTTCCTTCCTTCCTTCCTTCCTTCCTCCCTCCCTCCCTCCCTCCCTCCCTCCCTCCCTCCCTCCCTCCTCCTTCTTTCTTTCCAGCTGTCATTTCTGGAAAGCTGCGTGATTGTTAAGATTAGAAATATTTGAGTTCAACCAGAAATCCACCTATCTGTGTTAGGAACTTCAATAATATTGCATAAATTCCTAAGGCTCCTACTCTTCTTAGAGGCTTCAGGAGAATTAGGTAACTGTTCCTCCTAGCCATTGCAATTAGGATTTAGAATAGCTGACAGTTGCAGTGAATCACAGCCTTTTCTACCCCTTGATTTAACCTTGGCATTTATTAATTTCATTAATTCCACCCTCCAAATTAGCCCCATTCTATGTATGCCATTGGCAAATTGTATATGCCAGACTTATGCTAATAAAAGTGGAAAGAAAGAAAGAAAAATCAGGGAGCTCAGCCCTCTCCCCTCCACCCAAAAAATTATGTTTGGAAAGAAGCAAAGTGAAAAAAGTCAGTTCCTAAATTTAGAGAACCAACTGGCACCCATCAGTAGAGCAAATCCAGAATGTCACAAGGAAGAGAGACAGATTTCAGAAAAGTGCCTTCAAGAACAACTGAATTTCTCTCTTTCACACACCCCTCTCTCTCCCTCTTTATTTTTTTCTCTTCCTCTCTGCACAAGCTAGTAAATTGGGCTGCAATTCCACATGCATTTACTTAGTCAGAAATCTAATTCAGCTTGGAGATGTACTGTACTTCTAGATAAGCATATCTAGGATTATGCTACAAAGCATGAAATCCCCTTAGTTTTAACTTAACACTGTTCTTTCTTTTGTAGCTGTTTGTTTCTGGTAAGCAAAAAGATAAAAGAAGCATTGAGAAAGTAGAACACTATAAAACCCTATCCTAAACATATGCAGGTAAAGGTGGAAATTATTCCATGCACAATGATGTGATGGCTCAATACTTTATCTGAAAACAAAAGGACTTAAAATTCTATACTTTTTATAACCCCTCCATCATCAGGCAAGGAGAATGTTTGGGCAATGGTGTGAAATGAATCCCAGGAAAATTCTAATCCCGTCTCGAGTTTCCCCCACTAAGTACAAATGCTCAAATTTGTCTAAAATCAAGTTTTGCAGCATACAAAAATAAATGGAAGGATGACATTTAGGTGAAGATGTTATCTCTTTCTTTATCCAGACAGCTTTTTGAGAGCCAAACCAGGTTTGCATGCTTGTCAACAATTAAACAAGAAGCATTCCTTTTGTATTACCTGGCTTAGCATTTTTCAGGAGATGATAACTAGAGATGTTAAATAATTTCACAAGGGAAATATTTTACTCGGCCAATGGATTTATGGTAGGTTGAACCATGATAGGGGTGCAGCTAGCATTTGTCCTTCTCAAGGAAGACGTCTGACTCATTTCTGAAAAAGCACAAGATGGCTGGGATCCTTGACATTCCCCCCCTTTTTTTATATGCAGTCCCATGATCATTCCAGGAAGTCCTGGAAAGAATCAGCAGATTCCAGCAAAGCATCCCGTGCTTCTATAAGCAAATGTGGAGGATTTTTGCCATGAAAAAGAAAAAAAGTCAAGGTATTGTGCATTTATGAAGTTAGATACCATTTCCCACAACCCACCAATGAACTAACAAATTTGTCTCTGAGCTTCTATTATAATTTTAGGCATCAAGCTGTCAGAATGGAAGTCTGTCTTGCCAAGCAGGCAGTAAAGTGCACTGGATTTACAGATAAACTTCCCTAGAAAGAACAACAAGAAAACATCCAACGTTACTGTGGAAGGAAAACAGAAGGCATGTACCAAAAATGTATATAAGTTTTTTCTCTTATGACTTAACCCTAACCCTAACCTCATTATGTAATTCCACTGAGTTCACTTTTCTAGAAACAGGGGTATACTATTTACAACTTATTTGTCTGAAATAGCTATATATATATACACTGCAACACCCTTCTAGGAAATAATGGATGTCTGATCTGTCTGTCTGTCTATCTATCTATCTATCTAGTCTATATCTATTTGGCTATATCTTCATTCATGAGCCATTACTATTTCTAACTAATACTGGGGATATTCTAATGTACCTTTACAACGTTTAATTCTGGATGTGCCTTTCATGTTTAGTGCCCTGTTCCCCTAGCATGAGTTGGCTGTGTGCCAAAAGCATTTTGCTAACCTATGATTCCTTTTCTTCCTTTAACAAAAGAGCTCCCTGTGCTAGCTGGCAAATCTAGATACTGGATATTACATCTAATTTAAGAGGAAAATAACAGTTGAATAAGAGGACCTGCTTGTATGCTTGTAGTACCAATTCTCACGCCAGAAAGCTTTCTCTCTCTCACACACACATATAAAGCCTTTTCTTTGGTCTATAATAATCTGTTATGTGAGGTCTGCCAGGTAGAGTCTTTCTTGGCAAGAACTGGATCAGGAAGGTAGATGCTGGTTTTCCTTCTCACACAAATCCTTTCTCATTCAAGTTGACAGCTTTTCTCTGAGCTTGCTTGCTTGCTTGCTTCCTTCCTTCCGTTCTTTCTTTCTTTCCTTCCTTCCTTCCTTCCTTCCTTCCTTCCTTCCTTCCTTCCTTCCTTCCTTCCTTCCTTCCTTCCTTCCTTCCTTCCTTCCTTTCTTTCTTTCTTTCTGAAGCTTTCTTGGCTAATTAAGAAAAGGGAAATAGCATTTTGTAGTTTTTTTTTTTAATTGTTGGGAGTCAGAAACTCTTGTTGATCTATTGCAAATTATTCAAAGATCTCCAGGAAATCTCACTGTACACTCTGCCAGCTCCTTGTCTAGTTTACCCCAGTTTCTAGCAGGAGGAGAGAATGAACAGTTATAACAGTTTATTTAAAAAAAAACAAATTGCAACAAAAAGCTCTTAGAAATATTCAATAAAATATTTCATCTCAGGATGGATTTTGACATACTTCTTAAAGAGTAGCTGAAAATGTTAATCATCCAACAGCACTTTCTTCCTTGAGAAACTGGTTGCTTGCAAACAACACTTTAGCACTTCTAAGTGTGTGGCTTTTCCTTTGTATGTACAAGTCAGAGAGGGGGGGAAAGGTATCACTAAAACAATGGTCAATTTGAAGTCCTAAATAAGTATTTTTCTTTTATAATCCATGGGGATTTTAGAATAAAGGTTGGTTGTGACTAAGTCAGCCTTTGGACTAGACCACTTCTCTGTATATAAAATTCTCCTATCTCTGCTAAGCACAAGTCATGTCTCTTCCAGGGAAGCTGAAGGGGGAAAAAAATGCTCAGATGGTTAGGGGAAAGCATTATGCACTTGGGAAGAAGACATTTTCCCCCCTAATGTGGAGAAGCGATTCCTGATGGATGAATCATCCTACAGCCATTGGTTCTCTTGGCCTGGGGACTGGATTGATATATCAGCTCAGATGCCGAGTCCCACAGTCTTCCAGTTGAAAGGGACCACTGAGTCCAACCCCTTGCTCAGTGTAGGAATCCAAATTAAACATCTCACACAGATGGCTGTCCATCCTTCATTTGAATGCATTTAGCAATGGAGAATCCATCACTTCTTTACGGCATTGTCTGTACTGTGAGACGTTCTTTTCTGCTATCATTTGGAATCTGTCTCCCTAGTACAATTCTGAGTCCTGTCCTTTGAAGTTAGAGAGAGAGAACAGGGATTAGTCTTCTTCTATCTGACATGCTGCAAAGCAGGGTTAACTTTTTCTGGACAGAAATGATGATGGTGGAATGACCTGTGACAACCACTACTTACCTTATCCTCTGTCATGAGAAATGAAGTCATTATGCATTGCACCTCATGGTGAGGCACTTTCTCGATGCCACTGTGGAATCAAGTGGTTATCCCTTGTGTCTTCCCAGACACCTTCTCCCATTCTGGTCCTTACTCTTCTGGACAAAAGAAGACCTCTGCCAATTTAGTGTCATTGCCTTATATAAAGGTTCTTAATTGGGTCTCCTTGTCCTATTCCAGGCCATTCAAGAGAAGGAGTATTTTTTTCCCTTCTTCTTTAGTATTAAATTAATAATCTTCAGAAGGGCTGTTTCTTGCCTGTCAACTGTAATATCTGAGCTACTCGCAAATCTTTGAGCTTCTTCACTGTTTTGCTTTAAGTATTCTACTTTATTCCATTTATGTGCTGCTTTATTGCATTTCCTTTTACCCCAGAAACGAACTTCTTCTGCAACCTTTCTTCTCTTCAAAATTCTTAATCGGTTCCCACCTTGGGCAGATTTGTCTCCAGCAATCTGTTCTTCGGTGGAAAAATAACGCAAATAAACAAATAAAAATCCTGTAAAATGCACCAAGATCCTGTGCCAACAATACTTTTAATTATTTGCACTTATAAAGTTCCTATGTTATAATTAACACATTGGAATTCATTATGTCTGTGATGGCACTACTAATAGCTACTAATTGGATTCCAAAAGTCTCTGCTGGTCAATTAGTTTTTCTTTATGTCAGGTTCCAAATGCTGAAGACAAATGCTTTTTCTACCTCTTCCCTCCCCTGCTGATCCACCAGGCCAACTGTGCTTCCTTGAGTGGCCATTACAGTGAGAAAGTAATTTTTTTCCTGGAGATAGAGATTGGATGTTGGCTTACTCTACTGGCAAAAGGAGAACAACATTTCTTCTCCTTAGATTCATTTAGTCTATTTTCCCAAAACATTTTTTTCTTTCTTTTCCATTCGGACGCTAACTCTCTGTTTGAATGGCATTTTTGAAATTAGTTGATGTGAGAAGCAAAATCTCTGCTCCACTGAACAAGGCTCAATAGGCCAGTAGCATAATTCAGGTGGGGCATCTTCTTCAGTCTAAAAGTGCTACTGGAAGAGAAAGTTGGGCTATAAATTTTCTTCTTATGGGCTCTTTTACAGTTTTAAGCTACTATGAAGACTGTAGACCTGAGTGAGCTTTCAGCTGTTTCATCTGACATTATTGTTGAAAAACAATAGTCTTCATGATTTCCACTTAATCAGTCATGGTATAATTCCATAACCTGAAAATCTCAAAATTAATTTAGGATTAGTGATCTCTAGACCAAGAGACACCATCAGTCTCTTAGCATTTTAAATTACATTGTCTTGCTGTGACCACTTATAATACCATATATTATATACATAAGAGAGACAGTATGCTGTAGTGGTTAAGGTATTGGATATGTATATTAAAATCATCTATGAGATCTCACTGGGTAGCTTTCAGGCCAGTCCCTCTCTCAAATTCCCCACTAATTTCAGTGATGGAAAATATTGAAAGAAGGAGTGCCATGTAGGCTAACCTAAACTTCTGAAGGAAAGATAGCATGAACAAATAAATAAATTGTGGATTTTTTTTCTAGGACTAAAACACTGGTAGCTATAAGCAAAAGAGTTTTGGAAGATCAGGAGGCCTTTGCATTCTAACATGCAGATACACCACATGTTGATAAATTGGAAGCTTTCATTGCAATGTTGACAGATCGAAGCAGTGTGAGTGAATCTATGGTAAGGGCTGCTGATGGAGATCCAAATACTTTATGGGTCCACGACATCAAGGCTTGGATCCAGATGGTTTTCTGCTGTGTGAAAGCTGCCTCCAGATGAACTGAAAAGTTGTCACGCTGAAGAGGGATTGGATTTAGTCTCTTTTTCCCCAGAGGGCTGGACCAGAACCAAGGGATTAAAATTACAAGGAAGGAGATCTAGGAACATCCTGATTGCATGATCTGTGAGTCCCATGAAGTGAAGAATTCTCCTTTGTTAAGGCCTTTGAACGAGGGCTGGATGAACATCTGTCAGAGAGGCTATATTGAAGACTGCTTGAGGAGGAGGTGGACTAGGTGCCACCTAAGGTACCTTCCAACTCTACGATTCTACAAATTAGAAAAGAGACTGTAATGGTATGTGGGAACGACCTTGTGAAACAGGGGGAAGAGATGCTGCCTAGGGAAGAGTCAGTTAAGAGAGGACATAGCCCGCAGCTGCATAGTGGGGTGAGAAAAGAAACTCAGAAAGGAAGCTCCCTCACTTATCAGGCTGTAGAAGAGATGATGAGAGATTTGTGCTTTCAGATTCTGTTTGTGTAGCCTTACAATAAAGTAGAATTAGGTCATTGGGTCATGTTTCCTGTCTAGTCTGCCTGGGAAGCTTTGTTTCGGTTGGGGGCAGTCCATTTGGCATCTGTCTATGCAACATCATTATATTTTATTTTTATTTCTTGGATTCCATATTTTTTAAAAAATGGGTAATTCAAACCCTTATAGGATATACAAGGGTTGGGGTTACATTCCCAGGTTCTGAGTAAAGAGCAAGTTTACGTTTCTCATAAGAAACTGCTTGTATTCTGACAACTAGGATTTGCTTTCCATTTCCAAAATGGAACTGCATCATCCTTATATGGGGGTGTACAGGGGTGTGATTTCCCCCCCCCCCTTGGCTGGGCTTGTACCTTAAGCCATATTTTGGCTGTTATGGTCCTGGTCCAAGGGAGTGGGTCTATTTGGGCTGAAGGTCATCTTGTGGCTCTGGGACCCTACAAAATCATACCACCGAAAGTCCAACCTTGGGAACAAGGGGAGTGAGTGATTTCATTATGCTCTGACCTCTCTGAAAAAGACAGAGAAAAGAATGTTCCTCTTGGTTGTAAAAGGCTCCTTGCAACTGTTGAGTGTGATGCATGAACCCAAACATGTGTTAACCATGATTTATATCATACTATGATGTGTGACAGCAAAGAAGTGAAGGTGGGAGTTATTTTTGTTTCCTTGGGCTGCAGGCTAGATAAAGATAAATAAAGATGGACAGTATGTTTGAGAAGTAAATAGGAGATTAATCTTAGGGAGAAAAGCAATGGCATACTTAGACAAGGTCATGAAGGATATTTCTGTCACAATAAAGATCAGAATCATTAAAGCATTTTTAATGGTAACATGTGACTATGAAAGACGGGCATTAAGAAAGAATGAAGAAAAGAAAGGCCTTCTTTTAATGATGGGTTTGGACATGGTTGCTAAGAGTACCATGGACTGCCAGAAGAACATGCAAGTTGGTCTTTGATGAATTAAAGGTTTATTATTCCCTTGAAGTGTTAATCAACAAGCAAATGCACACATAACTTGGGGAAATGATAGGAGTGGATGATGGGCGAAAAAGGTGTCCTCAGCAGGGAAGTAGAAGAACACAGAGAGAATGGGTGAAAGGGATGAACAGGTGGCTTATATTTACCACTCAGTGGCACCTAACTGGTGATGGGTGAAGCAAGCCATTCTGGATTGTTCATGTGAGAGAGAGATCCTATGTTTAGGATGGAAGAAGCATTTTACCCATCCCAACTGCATCTTGAGGTGCTATAAATAATCACCACGTTGCTCAAAAGAATTAAAGTTTTAAAAAATGAAATGAAATGAAATGAAATGGTAACCAAAGCAAGATCATTCCAATGCACATCTCTGGTGTGTGTGTGTGTGTGTGTGTGTGTGTGTGTGTGCACACGCACACACTATGCAACACACTCATAGTCTGTTCATTCTCAGAAAATGCAGACAGACCCCCCTGTGAGTTATGAAACCCATTTTAGAGGTGGCATCAACCATCAGAAGCGGGTTCTGATCTGACTTGAATCGGTTCAATTCAGATTGAAATTATCAATTCAGATCTGATTATTAGAACTGAGTTGGATAGGAAAATCAAATCAATTTTACAAAATGAAAAAAGCCTTTGTAAAACATTGGCTCATTTCAGTTTGATACTTCACTTCAAACTTTGGAAATTGATTCAGATCGGCAATTCAACTGAATTGGTTTCAAATCAGATCTTCCAACTGAGATTAACTTAGTCTTTTGGAATCCTGGCATAGCACTGAACATACTGAGGTCATTAGATATCTGTGCATGATACTCTCTCTTTTAGTTTTACACATAACATAAAAGCTTTCATTTCTAGTACTGGATTCTGTATTTCTATCACAAGTTAAAGCAATGGACAATTTTTACTTTGCACTTTTGTTTAATATTTGGTTTGTTTAAAGGACGTCAAGGGTCACTCCAAATTGCTGTGAAGTCTGGTTATGACCTGTGGACAGCTCGTTAGTATTCTCTGCTGAAAGAAGAAATTTCAGGATGGGATTTTCCAAGGCAGACTCATAGTGTTCAGAATGGCAATTGTTTTGTTCTTTTCCAGGTCATGAATCATGTTATAAAGACAGGAGTTGGTATTGGCAAATGCTTCACTACTTGGATAATAACATAGCTGATCAGCTACAAGTGCTACAAGGCAGTTCGTCACAAAAATCTCTCTTTTTACTAGGTACTGGAAACTAGCCAAACGGTAGTCCGTATAGCTTTTCATTGATTTCTGCAGTAGTTTGTGGGATAAATGGGATAAATAGACTGGAACACTGAAATTTGTGGGCTGTACCTGCTTCTCAACAAGATTTTATTTTATTTTTTAAAAAGAAGATCTGTAAACCTTTTGATGCATGTTTTTCTCTTTGCTCCAGTACATATCTTTTAAGAAATGGAAATTAGATATTCAGTTATGAATGCACATTTTATTGAACTTATTTGTTTGACCAAATCTCTTTCCAAAAGCTTCAGTTTCTGAATCCCCAGAGAAACATAGGTTGATTCTCTATACAAAACTGAGCAATTTTTATACCATTGTATGGCAGTGATGGTTGAATATAATAGGGATTTTACCCTAACAGAAATCCCTACTGCTCACACACACCAACATTGTTTTCTCCTATCCACTGCATTTCTCTATGCTATGTCCTATTCTCTTCCAGAAACAGCTCTTTGTTTAGGGGGAAGGGGGATGAGAATGGTGGAGGACAGGTAAGGATCATTAGTGACCTGGGTGGACCAATAAAAAAGAAAAGGTATTCTGATGTTCACAAGTGGCATTACGTTCCTTTAAGGTAAATCCCCAAATCACTGGCTATAACCTACTGGATTTATTACTTCAATGCCAGAAAAAGGGAACCAGGGGAGCTGACATTTTGCTAGCATTCAAAACTTCAATATTTTATTTGCTTGTTTTGTCAAATAAAAATGATGCAATTGTCCCAGTTCCTTACTATTAAGTTTGTAGTGCTCAAACATTGATACGTGCTTACTTTTGTACTTTCTAAGTTTTAAATAATAACCGAGTGTGATCTTCAGAAACTTTTATAGTACTGTAATGTGATGAGATTTCAATATTTGGTAAATAACCTTCATTGTCTAAATAGGTCATTGTCAGGCTTCTTAGTAATGTGATCCATTAATTAAAATTGTCTTTTGAAGGAGATTTCCTCTTTTTTGGCCTGCAACACTCTTAACCTTCTAGTAGTTTTACTTCTAGAGATTCCAACATTATTGCAAAATTCTCCTGCAACTCACACATCTGTGTATGGACCACCACAGATATTGCTGGGGGGTGACAACACCAGCTCTTCCACTGAAACGTTTTAGTACATATTGTCATTCCATTACTGCAAATGCTCAGAGGGACTTTTAGATGGAAATCAAATCAGAAAGACCCAAGGAAAAGGACATATGATAATGGGTAGCTTCAAATATCTTTTCACAGGCTAGATAAATGCATGCTGCAATCATTACATGGTATGATGGTTATATTAGTTGTCAAAAATCCAACATCTCCATTTCAGGACAGATGTTCCTTTTTTCCCCTAATTTTTTTTTTCCCAGAAGGTGCCAATCCAGCCATTCTGGGCTATGGTTTAGTAGCTGTACAGAAGTAAATCTTCTGGAACTGAAAGTGGGTTAGAGAATTCCAGATGTTGGCTGGCCCAGAATGGCCCTAGGGAGTACCGGAATGTCCTATTTCCAGAATGGTGAGTTATGTATATCCCCATTAACTATCATAAAGGACTATGCCCTAGAATATTTGGTGGTGGTATTGATTAAGTGAGAGGTGACTTTAGATTTATTGTTAAATGAAACCTACAGTCTAGAATGGTGATGGGTAGACCAGGGAACCATTTGTATGTAAATGGAAAATTGTGAATCCAGTCCAATATACCGAAGTTACATTTAATTAAAAAAGGGAAAACTCAAAATATATACATATATAGCTTAGGTAAAAACACCTCTGCCTCCAAGTTATTAACAGCATGAGATACAGTACAAATAGAGTCAAGGAAGTTGAAAGGGGAAGATGTTCTCCAACAGAAGTAGACGTTTAAAATACCAGAAGCTGACTACTCTCAAAGAGAGGCTGTTATACAGACTCACAAACTGAGCAGGATAGTTTTAAAGTTATAAATAATCCACAGAATTTGAAGAATAGGAAGACCGACTGTAGTTGTGCCTGATTCAAAACTTAATTAATTGGGTCTAACTTGGCTGTCTGAAAAACAAACAAGCAGACTTAAAAATACTTACCTTACAGAAGAAAACATTTACAGTAGGTATACACCTAAAATGTTACCAGAAAATATATACCTGTAATGGGCACATCCCATACGTTAAATGTTTTGGAGTCTGCATATCACCTAATTTCTGTTGGTGGCAAGAAATCTCTGTGCTTTTTCTGAGAAAGTTTTAAAAAAAATAACTAGTAGAGTAAACAAGAAATAAAATAACAAAATGTACTCATAATGAACCTCATTGGTGCTTATATAGACATACCTGTATACTGACACAAACACCACTTCTTTGAATGCTAGTTCTTCCATATCCAAGCATCAAAAATCATACAGTCCTACAATTAAATGAGGTAAATGGGATTATATGGCTGGACAGAAAGCCAATTTAACTGACAATTCCTCCCATCTATAATTTTACATGAATCTGCAGAAACTTCACATATCCACAACAAAGATTGCACTCTTACAGATGAAAAGAAAAGGCAAAAAAGAAAAAAAAAAAGATTCTATCAATGGGGGGCAAAAATACTGAAAGCATAATTTTCTTTGGATTGGTACATGAATCTGTTGTTCTGTGAATGCTGCTGTTAAGATTATTTCCCATTGTTTTCATCTTGTGCTGTAACATAGTATCATCTCTGATAAATACTCATATCTTAACACCTAGGAGTGTTTTTATTTCATTTTTATCTCCAAACTGCATAGATTTTTATTTCCAGAGGATTTTAATTTCCTGCTAACTAAGTGAAATAATCAGAGTTAATAATATTATTTAAATAAATACTCAAGACATATGCGGATCTCTCTCTCTGTGTGTGTCTCTCTCTCTGTCTCTGTCTCTCTCTCTCCATCATCTCCATCTCCATCTCTATATCAGAGGTGTTGATGGAAATTCATGGTAACTCAGTACCAGCATCAGATGTGGTAGGTAGTGGTGGTGAAGTGGAGCATAGTTTTTCTGAATAGACTCCCAATGAATTTCATATGGAGAAGGTTACAGCCAGAATTTTCTGTTTTGTGTTAAGAAATGTTGAGAGTTGCAACAAATATTTCATGAAGTTTCTCAGCAAAAGGGGATTTTCCATAGCTCCCCTTAAATGGAAGTCCACCCCTGTAATCTAAAAGGCCCTCCAGCCAACATGCTAATTACTATTAGTGTTTTGCACTCTCTTTCTTTCTCTTGGTGTGTAAGTGGATTAGGAACAATGGAAACACTACCACATTGTGGGCTGGAAGATAGAATGAGATCTGGAAGGTAGCATGCGGGAAATCTTTACCTTGACTGTTCATTCTTTAGTCAAAAAACGATTATCAAGTAGCTGACTAAAAAGGCACAAAGCTTTAGGAGATCAGGATCTCTTGCATTACATCCTGATAAGCAGATGTGCTAGAAGATGTCCAAGTGAGTTCAGTATGGGTTAACTAAGAACATGGTTACACACCTTGCCCAGAGATGGATACGTTTTCCAGCCTGAAGGAGCTGAATAAGTTCTGAGTAAGCCTACACATGCTGTATGTTATTTCTCTTGGATCAAAGGGTAATTCCTCAGTGCTAGAGTACAATTGATGCAACACCTACTGTCTATATTTCATTTTCCATGTTGGAGATCTTTGTACCGAAAACAAAACTTCATATGAAAGCCATATTATAATTGCTAGATTTAGTTGGGTTAGCAAATCTCTTAGACTACATAGATCAGGATAACAAGGGGCTTCAGCAACTCATAGGAGAGACCATTCCTTTTGGTCTACCTTAAAAATTATGGATCTGCACCTTGGGGGTCACGTTTATAGAAGTTGCAAATTATTTCAGTAGAAGCTTCCAGTTCTGTCTCTCAAGCAAAAGTGATGTCTAACCTCTGCGCCCAGTCAACAGGGACATATAAGTATAACCTTCCAGGTTAAAAGCTAATATTTTTTCAAACAAAGGCCCATAGAGATCAACGTATTCACTCACTGTGTCTTCTGCAGATATGCCTTCTCCTCTAAAACTGATATATAACCACTGTGTGGAATGCATTGCCCAATATTAAAATTGGTCTGATGTCCTGGGACTTGAAAAGGGGGAACCTCATGACCATTTACTTGGAGGTAAATCCCATTGACCCCAGTAAATTTTGCTTCTCATTGAATTAAGAAGTTATTCTCTTGGTGGGAAAATGTTGGATCAAAAATAATACGTTGTATTAATTATCGAACTCACACAATGCTGAGATTTATTTTTGCAATTATTACCTATATTATTTGCTTAGTTTTATTGATTTAACAGGCCTTAGCCTTCCTCTTGGGTTGGGTAAGCACCACAAGGTTTGGTAGCATCTGCTGTGATGATTTTGTAGCAAACAGCTTTTTGCTATTTACCTTACTGTGAAAACACTGGTGACAATTGAGTTAATTCGTCTGACTTTTCCAAAGAGAGACCTCTATTAGCTCATGTCCTTTCAGAAGAAGTGCAGCTTGTAAATGTAGTGGTAAATACCAGGTCATCTGAGAATTATGCCTGAATATGTGTGCCAAATAGCCAATCATAGATTTCTTGATAAGTCCAAGGATGGAAGTGGTGATGATTGGCAGAATTCAGTCACTGAGTCTGGGGAGGGGGGAAAAGAATTTTTTCAGGCCAGGCTCCAACAGTGCCATTAGATAATGAGAGACTATTTGCCAGAGAGAAAATATGCAGATAATTTCTTTAGCTAACCAGTAATCATACTCTGATTCATAGGCAAAATTGTTTCCTGTGGCAAGACTCAAGAGAGCCTTCTATTGAAACAGAACGTTATATCCTTGCTGGAACATTTCCCCTTCTTCTTCAAAAACTAAGTCATAATCCAAAACAAAGTTACACATATTTAAACTAAGACATTACAGAGAGCTTAAGCAAGCTTGTGCTGGACTGTAGCATTATTCAACAAAATTCAAATATTTATATTTTCAGCTGGATACTCATCTGCCTATCCAAGGCTGGCGGATGGATCTAACAACATTTTCCAGGGGAAACAAATATACTGAAGAATCCATTCTGAAGAAACATTTACCTGGTGACCAAAAGCTTAGAGGCAGGCCTTTTACTTTTGAAATAAGGGATTCTAAACCATTTTTAGTGGCACTGAGAATGTGCACGTCTCATCTAAAGGTAATGCCTCAGGGTTGGCTGAGAAGTTTCTTTGGTTCTGTCTGATTGAAACCTTCCCAAAACAGAGGTGGCCACAGGATGATCACAAAATGACAAAAGCAGCATCACCCAAGCTCTTCCCTTGTGAATGTGTGTGAGACATCATGATGCACATACAGATGGATGAAGCTTGTTTTTGGCATTTGCCTCCTACAGAAACATCTACCCAAAGTTCACAAACATCTTCATAAAGGGCATCAAAACGCTTTTAGAGGTAAAAAATTAAAAGGAAGCAGAAGACAAACCAAATGTATTTGGTTTCTAATTTTTTGTACTAAAAGCATTTGAGGGAGACCATGACATATTGCACAGCCTAGCTGATATAGAAAAACGTGTCTAATACAGTAATGATCGTTGTCTAGTGGAACTTAATTTGAATAGCAGGACCGGTCTCAGGCTGAAATCCTTGTTTTTGTTATCTTCTTCAACCCAACTTATTTCTGCTAGGTCATTATGCGGATAAAAGTCCTCTCCCCCTCCTCCCCGCTTTTTCATTTCTAAATGTGTAGAAAGAATCTCTAAACCCCTTAGGGGATGAGGAAGTATAAATCAATAATAAAAACCTAAATACGTTGCTGAAAACATAAAGTCACATGAATTACACAATTAACCTACAGAGAAAACCAAAACTGAAGAAGGTGTTAGAGGTAAGGTCAACTGTGAAGGATCAAGGGTGAACTTTTTCACAGATCACTGGGAGAAAGTCCTAGGGTCTTGAATACCGACAACTGTACCTTAGTAACACAGGAATAAACTGGAATGCATGAAGATACAGAGTCTAAATGAAACTTTGGGACTGCAGCCATAGTTGTGTGTCTCTCTGTGTGATAGACACACACATGATTTGGTCTTCCACTGGAATCCCATATATGCAAGACTATGTGGCAACTGCAGTTGCTGATAAACAAAACAGGTAGTTTCCAATTCATGGGTTCACTCAAATGTATCTTTACCGTGTCATCTGTGGTACAAATTCATCTGTTCTGCTTGACAACTTGTCTCACAGTAGTGCGTTTCAATATAAAGCACTACATAAGTAGTTCCTGTAGCACAAAAAAGAATATATATATATAATCTGTAAGCAGGAACAAAAAATAAAGCAAGCATCATTTCGTGAAATGTGTGTTTAGATTTTTTTTTCTGTTAATGCATGTAATGCAATAGCAATATTTAATATTTCTTTATTTATCACATGTATTTATTAAAATTACAGCCAACTAATATGACAGGACCACAGGAATAGGAGGGGGAAACTGAAGTAGACATACATTAGGAAAGACAAAAGTGTGTATCTGAATTGGGGTGGGATGAGAGACTTACTATTAACTTATTATTTAACCATTTATTGTTTTGTAATACATTGGAATAATATGTTTGTGTACAATATCATTTTTTCTCTATCATTCTAATGTACACTTGTAATAGCCCACCCAATCGAAGCTTGCTTATCCCTGGTGAAGTGGATTGTATCACATATGTACATCTCTCAAATCACCATATGAACACTTAGGAAATATCCTATCCTTAAAATAAAAACAAAACTCTACAGGATGGATCTTCTTAAGCCAGCTAGTTATTGTCAATGACTTCAACCTCCTTGGAGATGTCGCAAAATCTCAGAGAGAATTTTTGCTACTTTTATCAGTCTTTTTGATTCACCTCAAAACTCTCATCAGCTTTTGGGAACGAAGAATCATTAAACCCAGGGTTGGCAATCCTTTTATGATCAGAGAGGGGTGGGAGCTATTTTAAGGGAGTCTGTGATAGACAGAGAGAAGGAGAAGGAGACAGAGAGAAGGTCATAGGAGACAGGACAGGGATAATGCCACTAGGAGAGGCAGGGGTGCAATTGATGGAGGGGTACACATCAGCTTGGAATGTTTAGAGGTTTTTGTTACATTTATAGGCTTTAGGTCTATTTGCTTTTACTTACAGTCAAACGCTGGCTTGGAATTATTCCACCACAATTCAGCAGTTTGCTGCCAGAGTTCAGTCACTGATGTTTGGAAATTCCTAAGGCCATAATAGTTGTCCACTTATGCATAATGTATATTCCCTTCTCCGAGCCTTATTCACTGAATATATTTAAGGGAGAGCGGGTGTTGGGAACCACACTCTAATATTTCTCATGTCAAGCTCCAGCCATTTGTATCTGTCTTCAACTTTTATTCTAATGGTGAGATAAAGTATGCCATTTCTATATCATGTGATGGACAATTCATTCTTTGATGTCTTCATACGTAGTTGGAAAAAAAGGTCTGATTACACTGTTGGGAACAGTACTTTATGATCAGCAAGAAGGTTTATGTGTTCTGAATAGGCAGTTTCCCTTTATAGCAGACACAGGTTTATGAAAATAATTTGCAAACCTCCAAATGACCTTTCTCTGTTACTTCTTCCTGGCAAAAAATGTTAATACTCTGATGCAGCTTTTCAAATAGACTCAAAGTGGGAAAAACAAACAATAGCAATAGCTTTGATTTTCTTTCCTTTTTTTTAATGTTAACCTTTGTTGGCTCTCTGCTAATTTTTAGTGTGCTTTTGACAGAAATGTTAAACACCACTTGATAGAAATGGGAAGGTAATTATTTCATTGAGATTGGACAAGTGATAACAAAGTCATGAAAGGTGAAAATTGTGCAGTGGTGGTAAATAGTTGCTATTTGTGAGAGCTGGGGGCTTCACTGCCATCTTGTGAAGAATGAATTGTAGCTGAGAGGAAAGGAATTAGCTTGCTTGTTAGGGATTTCTCCAAAGAAAGTTCAGCTGAGTCAATGAGAACCTCTAATAGTTGCCAGATGTTTCTACTCAGGGGGAAAAAAAGCCTGAAGTGTATTACAAATTTAGCTTTAGAAAAGATTGAGTGGCAATCTAATAACAGGAGCCTTAACTCACAAGGATTTTTCTAATTCTATTTGATATATGTAATTTCGTTTCAGTGACAACAACAACAACTGCTAGGTCAAAGGGGTTAGAGGGCCTTTGATGTGTAGACATCATCATATCTTTTTACTGGTTTTTTGGTTAATGTTTATGGTATTATTCTAGTTTAATCTGGGGTGACTCTATTCTTTTGTATTATGGACATTTTATTGTTGTGATTGTAGCCTGCTGACGGGCTCTCAATGGTGGCCAGCAAACAACAGCGACAACAACAGAAGGATAACTGAACTAATAAATAAGAATTAAAGCAGCAGAACAAGAAATAATGAAACAACCATATTGGTGTGATGAGAATGGGTCAACCAGACTCTTTCAGTGTGTCTGGCTTCATGGAAGGTCATGAATAGCTTCAGTGCCCACAATTAGACTAGATCCCTAAGTAACTCTAGAATTCCCAGGGAAAGATGGGACATCATCTCTGCTAATCCCAGCTCTGAACGTTGTGAGGACATCACAGTGGCAGATAGTAAGACCTGCTCTGGAAATGATCAAAAGAAGTGCCTTGGACCTTACGCAAGACTCAGCATAGCATCACTCTGCTCTTCATTAAAGCAGGCCTTTTTTCTGGAGTCTGTGCTAGCAGGGAAAAAGCAAATACAAGATGCAGCTGCTTTAAGAGTCGCTTTGCTCTTAATTGATTGAGGTAAGCAGTGAAGCCTGGAAAAATGTGGTCTGTTTCAATGAAGTACAGAGAGATGCAAGAACTGGAGCACTTCTTCCAGGTTATTTTCCAAACAGATGCAGCCCTAAGATATAATAATTCCCTTGCCAAAGAGCAGTGCTACAAGGAAGGGCATGCCAACATACGAAAGCCAATGGAAAAAAGGTGCTGTATGTTCTTAGCAAATTTAATATACTAATGCAAGCATGCTGATAAAGGACATTAACACAAGAATTTAAAATAGCACTTATAGACCATACCACTGGGTTTCACATTTGATCATTTCCCTACCTGAAATGTCTTGCCAAGCCTTTGGAACTGATAATTCTGGCCTCTTGTAAGTCTTGCCTGGAACGGATGGAGGTATTAACATCACAGTACAGCTGTTTGCTGATCTTTTCTTATACCAAACCTTTTCTTCACCTTGGACTGGATTCACCCATCCTTCTAAGGACCAATCTGTACTTCCTGATGGCCCTAGCATGACATCACCCCCCTACCATTTTGGGAGGACAGAAACAGATGACATAATCTTCAGCCCACCCCTAGGCTGCTGGGAAGGTGAACCCTACTTGAGTTTTCTTGCTCCATTCAAGAAATAGTATATTTCCCCCCTCTGCAGGCACAAGCCAAGTAGTTCAATGCATCTGCCGGGCTTCCAAATCACTCCATTCCAGTGGACAAATGTGAGCTTTGCTGGTTTGCTTTCTTTCCCCACACTTGGTCTTCAGCTGCCTTAAAAGGGTTACCTGCCATGGAAGCCTGGACCTCTGGCGTTTTTGTTTGCTTTGCTTTGTCTGGTTCAGTTGTGGAAGATGAAATGCTGGCCATTTCTTTGTTTCTGGTTTTCCTTTGAACTATACACAATTGACAACTCTGCTAATTTCCCTTCCCTTTAGCCCAAGCTAAAGAACTCTAAAACCATTGCCTTCCTGGCACCAGTGCAGAAGAAAAAAAAAAAAAGTGTGTGGGGGGAGGATCTATCAATCATGGAGGGTATTAACCACCTTCTGAAGAAAAGACCTTCTTCCACCATGGCCAAAGTGGAAAAAGTTGAAATCCATAAATGTTTCTTAAGCCACCTTCATTTGCAGCTGGTTTACACATGGAAGACTGTAATGCAGAAAAGCCCTGTGAGAGGATTTCTTGTATCATGGTTTATGGAGTAATGCCCACTTGATTAGGTGCACCTATCCAGTAAGATACAACCATAGTTTTACAAACTACAAGCACTGGGTTCATACAACCAACATAAAACTATACAGCATAGAGAAGTGTGACCCTCAGATCAGCATAATTTATTCCAAATCGATTTCACACAGTGACTTTAGGTATCCCTAAATGTGGAAATGCCTGTTTTCTTTCTGTTGCTGTAAATGAAATCTGGGCATTTAAATACAGACCATAAGCTTTGTATTGCCTTGGGAAGATAACTTATGCGTCTTGTCATTAGAAGAAGTAGATAAAATAAACTCGGATTCTATCAGAAGTCAAAAGAACAGGGAAGATGACAGAATAGCCCTTTGCAAACAGCCCAAGCAACTCACAGGATTGAGACAAAAGATCAGGATTACAGCCTCTTGCAGGTCTTCTTTCGTTTAGGACCATCAATGTTGCAAAATAGCTGTAATCAAGATAGGTGTTTTACATATGATCTGTTTCTCAAAATGAAGCTGAAATCAGTGCATTCTATCTCCTAGAATTTAATTTTGTTGGCAACATTAAACAAAGGCAAATAGTTTAGACTGCATCCATGCCTACACAGAGGTGGTGTATCTTGTCAACTTGTGCAACTGACACAGTTTCTTAGGTGCCATTCCTTTCCAGCTGAAGATATTGAGATTTTTGCAAACAACAACAACAACAACAATAACGATAATGATAATAATGATAATAATAATAATAATAATAATAATAGGAAGGGCTATGAAATTTTGCTATTGCTTTTTAATACTTTTTAGACCCACAACTGTGGCTGTCTTTGGAAAAAAAAAAAAAAGCAAGACATCCTAATGAATAAAAGATAAAAATGTAAAGAAATGGACTTCAGTCAATCTTCATGTATTATTCAGTGCTCCTGTGTGTGCACGCAAGTATCTAGATATTCCTTAATTAGCTACCATGGGCAGGAAAGACCTGGTTTAGAATGCTGAAAATAAGAGCTTTCAGAGAGCAATTAAAGGTAAATATGGGATCAGATTGTTGAGTGCAAGGTGACAACCACCTGGTTTCATTTCAGACACATTCCTATACATTATTTAATTGCACATGGTGAAACAAGTCAATAACACTGCTTTCGGCTGAGCATTTTGAAATCCCCTTACACTTTACTAATTCATTTACACAAAGAAGGCAGTTAATCTCTTGCTGGTGTGCACTGAAGAAAAACCTGTTTTCCCCTATCAGTATCCCTATTATTTATACTCCAGAGAATTGCAGTGTACAAATGTCCAAGAACGTTTTCCAAAGCAACTGAGAGACTCGTCCTCATCTCCTTGTTGATGGATGGGAGGATGTAGGAGTTAGAAGAGTGTGGAGGAGGAGGAGGAGGATCTCTGAAGTGAAAGCTTTCATTACTAGCTTGAGTTGGCCTTCTCAACCCCACCAGTTAGAGCTGGTATGAGAAAACTCCGTCTTGTTGTAATAAACAGTTTTGTTTTGTTTTTGCTTCTTAGACAAAAAAAATTATCATAGGAACCCTCCACATTGGGGCCAATATGAGCTTTGTTGGGTTGTGAATGAAGTGGATATCCAGTGCTGCTCATCACAATATGACTTCTCATGGAAGTTTGCAACTGTGGCTATCAGTATCCATGTATTAAGTGTTACACCACCATTCAGCATTCCATGCCACAGCAGGGATGTGGGTTTTGGGAAAAATTCCTATGCAGATAAATAGGATTATAATTAGGATATCTGTCTGAATATCCACAGACAGCCCAACTTTATTTACTGTTATACTGTAATTATAATGTTTTGAGGTCCAAACATTGCATTTAAAGAAAGTTGTGACATGTGGAGAAAAAATATTTTTTATTGAAAGGTTGGATGGCAAACAATAAAATGACATGCAATTACAATGAATTTTTAGCTCCTCATTTTTAAAAGAATAATTACATAAAAAGCAAATATCATGTATCACTGAAAGTGCCAAATCTCCTGAATTCATAAATCTGGATCTTGGGAAATTATATGTCCCACTGGCAGTAAACCATGATATATCCCTCCCTTGATACTGCTAGTTGCAAGTTTGAAAGCATGTCTAGCTGAAAACTTGAAACTTTCTCCATCCATACTTCCTTATTTAGCTTAAACACTACAGTCTTGCCTGTCCACCACTGGATATCCTGTCTGCATATCCAGCTGTGTGGCTAAGCCCAAGGAACAAAGAATGTTGGGAAGCACAGTTGTTAATATATGTTAATAATGTCCTTTTCTTTACTTTTGTCTTTGAAGGACATGCAATCTTGGGAGCTTTCTATGTTTCAAAGAAAGGAGGTAGGAAATAATGAACACAGGTACATGCCATGGCCCAGTGGATCTGAACAAGAGTCTCTGGTCGCAACATCCAGGTCTCTCACTCTTTGTACCATTAGGGTAGTTTAGAGGAGGAGCCTTACTCCAGATAGTGGCTAAAAAATGCCACTTCAGACTTTTCTCTTATTCTGGCAGCACTCAGCTAATTTGTCTGAGCTCCAAACAAGCAAAACACAGATCACTTATTTGTTTTTGCCAAGAATAGAGATCTTGATCTGATGGAGACCTCAGTCCCAGAGAACCTTTGTAAGAGGTCTGAACATGTCCAGGGAAACAGAGGGTTAATCCATAGGGTTATCACCTCCACAAATTCAATCCAACCTGCTCACATCTTCCTGCAAGAGCTGTTGGTGGGACCAACGGCCTGGCTAAGGCAGCATAGGAACAATAATTACTTGTTGTGGGGCAAGGTTGGCTGTTTGTGACTGAAACTCTATCTGACTCTTTCATATCTATCTATCTATCTATCTATCTATCTATCTATCTATCTATCTATCTTCCATCCATCCATCCATCCATCCATCCATCCATCCTTTGGTTTTCTTGTCTATAATTTTTTTGACTATCAGCTAACATTCAAACTTTCCAGAAGCAGAAAAGCAGGGACTTGTTTTTGTCCATTGTAGCATTACATTAGGCCTTTCGTGCCAAGTTTCTAAAGATAAACATTTAGGCAAGTGAAGCTGAAGAATCATCTCCCTTACAGAGAAACTTTTGATTTAACAGATGACTTAGACATTTTATTTCCATGCTTGGACCATTATCTCATTTTTGAACTTTAACTGAAGAATATAATATTGTTGGAAATATATGCTTCAATGGATTAATTAGTTTCTCTGGTTTAAAATATTCATAAAACCAACATTCATCAAAATTTATTCTATGATGTTTTTAACAATATAATTCAGGGTTCCTCTTGATGATATATTTTAACTTCAAATCTTTTACAACTTAATCATACATTTTAAGCTCAAATCCTTCTCAATCTTCCTATTTGCTTTTTATAGTAAGAAAAGAAATGCACAAAAGTTGTAAAAGTAACTATGTGTTTTAATATCTCCAGTGTTATGATTTAGAACTTGTGGCGTTATGAGAACATGTCTTTCTTTTCAAACTGTTAAATAACTAAGATATTTTTGCTTTCTGGACTTCATATATTGATCTACAGATCTTTATTAGGATTTTGAAATGGTTGACTGTAATTTAATATCTGCTTGGTGGTTATTTTCTTACCATGCTGTACTATATGTTTGCACTATGTGTGATGTTTAAAACATAGTTTTGAAAATTTATATTTCTAGACAAAAAAAAAAAAGGGGGGGGGAGGGAAATGGATGGAAATTATTGATTTTTGTAATGTTGTTCCCTGAATGATTTAGCTTTTGAGTTGAATTGATGTCATAATTATAAAACGTTGCACAAAGTGGAGAAAATGATACAATAAGAAACATCTACCATTATGAAGGGTATTGATATATATCTTTTAAGACAGCATTTTGTTTTTGCCATTCTTACCTAATGAAAATGTGAAATCTAAAAGGATGTCATTCTGCCAGTACATATTGACACGTTGATAGAAAACAATGTTTTTAAGGTATGGAGTTTCCAATTTTGGGAGGCTAGCAGGACATTAAGAGTATTTGTAGATGCTCACAAAATGCAGAATTTAAAATGGTATGTTCTCTTGATATTCTGTTGCACTTATTGTAATAAGCAATTGGTTCCATTAAGTTTCACAAAGCTACAGTCTTAGATATCTGATAACAGCACTTTGATAACAAGTCCATTTCTAGATCCAATTTAAAAAAATTGGTGCTAATCTTTAAAACTTTGGACTTAAGGCCTATGATAACTCAAGGAAAGCGGCTTTTATACAGGATAAATATTTTCCCTGATATTGATTGATACATTTGATTCCTTTGTTATTTTATAATGCTCTTTTTACTATTGCAGTTTTGATCGTTTTCAATGCATTCAAGTATCCTTATCCAGATTGAGTGGATTGGAATAAATCTTCATCTTTATCTCTTTTAACCAAGTAAAACTATTACAGTTGCAATCTCGGTGTTTTATCTCTTCTCGGCTGTAACGTGCTTCAGATTCAAACCATTTCGAGTCTGAAATGTTCTTTTCCCATCTCACAAAAAGCATTCTTAGAGTGCCTGCTTCAAGATGGAACACGTATTAGCATCAAAACAGTGCGCTACAAGCAACAAACTTCCTGTGAGACCAGAACTTCTGTTCCAAGTGTGAAACAAGATATTTGAAGCCTGAACTGCTTTGTATTAGAGAATTTTGCATGTCTCAGCTCACTGCTTGGTTTAATTTTCTTAACTTGATCCATGATCAGGAGCCTTCTCGGCAAGTGGGTCAAGATATGGTAGGTCCAGGCCTACAGGGACATTGCTACGCACACTGTTCTCTACATGTCTTCCTCAGAATGCTGCTCTACGGTCGGATTTGTGTCATAATGTTCATGTACATGTTCAGATGCTCTGGAAGCACATCCTGTTCTGCATTTGCTGGCAGAAAACAGGTGTGTGTTTCCTGGTAATAGCCAATGACTGGCTGAGCACAGACAGTCTGTAGCCTGTTTTTTGATGTCAACAAATAATTAAGGAACCATTTTTCATCTCTTCTTTTCTCTTCCTGCCTTTGGCTTTGACTTTCGTTTGGGAGTCAATTTGTATCAGCTGACTTCACTAGCTCTAGTGTGCATCCCCCTGCCTGTGATCTCCAGAGAGTTATGATCAGTAAATGAAGCTGAATGGCATTGCTTATTTCTATAGCTCCTTGGGGATAATGGTTAAGGTGTTGAACTCACATGGGGAAGAGCCAGCTTCAGCTCCACCTGCACCCATGGGTAACGCTCTCCCAGCACAAATTACCCCAGAGAAATTGTGCTGGGGGTGTGAAAGGAAGGGAGTTTCCCACAGCAGCTGCCTTGATTTCTTACGAAACCAGTGAGATGTAAATCTAACAAACAAAGGAGGTTCTTTGTTGGTTAGTATGATGTTTTCATTTTACATTTTTTTATTCTATTTTATTGTATGTGTTTTTATTCAGATCATATTGTTGGTATATTTTCTTGTAAACTGCCCAGAGAGCTTCAGAATTTTAATAAAAAATAAATAAGTAATATCTGCATGGCAAGGAGAATGAGTTTAAGGAAGGATTACTAAAAAATTAAGATTTTGTTTGCTATGGCCTTCCTTTTGTTTCATTGGGTAACAATTCCCCTAATTATTATTATTTTTTTGAGGGAGGGGAGAAGACATTCAATGGTAAAATCGTATATACTGGCTGCAAGCCTGTCCTTTTTCAAAAGCTCTGTGTAGAATTCTTCATGTTTGTCTTTGATGTTATGACAGAAACTTTTATGCCATTTAATGACTACTTTTAACATTGAAAGGTTGCAGATTCAATACACTGCAAGAGCTTAAAGCCAGTAACAAAAAGATATTCACACCAGGGGAGAAAAAGGCTCTGGCCGTTTACACAGCTAACACCATCCTGGATACACCCCGTGACCTATTAGACTTAAATTGTGTGTAGTTGCATTTTCTCATAGTAAATTAAATACTACTTCATAGCCCTTCTGCAGCTGCTATGCCGTGGAAGCATTGCAGACATCATTTAGGAATTCTCATTCTCTCTCTCTCTCTCTTTCGTTTAAGTCTAGCAATGAAAGCTAGTTGCTTCAAGGCTCCAGGAAAAATAGAAATCATGGAAAGTGAGCTATTCTTATGAAAAGAAACTGAGAAAAATAATCTTTCTAGCCAGCAGGGTGCAAAAACACTGACAGATTATATAATGCTAAAGTGTATGGGCTGCCAAAAAAGGCCATATAGTTCAATTTTTTTTTCCAAGGGAAAAAAAACACACAAACAATATTTCAGCAAGAGTGGCTTAGGGGTTGTAAGTAAACTCTTACACAGTATGAAACCTGAAATGAAAGACAGGCTTTGGTGGCACGTTCTTCTTGGCTGAATTTCCTCTTCAAAAGCATTTACCATTCAGAAAAGTTTGTAGAACATTTTGACGTTCTCCATCTTGGTTCTCCCTCCACTCCTGGTTTTGAAATCCCATAGCTGTTGGCTCCTGTTTATGTACTGCTTTTAACTAGCTCTGAATGATGATTCTTGTTAACACTGATAACAACATGAGGTCGTTTTCTTGAGAAAAAAAGTAATTGTAAAAATCAGCTGTGCATCCAATGAAAGTCTGAATTTTCCTTTGCAACTTTTACTTTGTATCTGCAGTAAAATGGACAAGATATGTTATTTGTATACTGTTCTTCTTCTTCCAGCTAAGCTTCTTGTCAACCAAGTGTCCCTGGATTCTCAGGAATGCCAAGAATCTAACCAATTTCCCCCAAGATCTGAAACCCAGAAAATGTCCCCAAGTCCCCTTCTCCATCCTTTCTGTCATGCATTATCCATGGTAGTATAACTTCTTACTTGCTATTGCTTATTGAACCATGTGAATATTCATTAACCTTTACTGGCCCTAGGCTGGTGTTAGTAACCAAGTTCTATAATTGTCCCCATTTAGCATTTTTTAGCTTTCTTTTTTTCTGGACTGCCTTTCATCTTGAATGATGGCCAACTGCTTTTAGACAGTTCAAAACACAATACAATATAAAACTGTGGTGTGATGCCTAGAGGTTTAGGTTCATTGATATGGAGATCACCTTTTGGTATGCCCTGGGCTCATGAAAAACCAAACCAGATTTCCCAAAAAGCTATTTATCATCTCTCTCTTCAAATTCAGCTTTGCCTTAGAAGTGGAATTGGAAGAAAGCATGGTTAGAATTCAGTAGGATAGTCAGGGATCCAAGCAACATGGTTGAATGGACTCATCTGCTCCCTGGTTCCTTAGCTGCAATTAAGTTGTACCACACGTGTCCATTGGGATTTCATGCAGATTCCATGCAGCCCTCCAGATTTTTCATTCTATTCTCCTTCTCCATTACAATTTTCCTACATTGACTTCCAAGAACCAATCCAATTTCCATATGACTGAGCTTAGCTTTCACTGGGGTGTTACTTTTGTGTTTTTGTTTTTTGATGAGGGAAAAGCTATTCTGTTTTTTTATTATTATTATTATTATTTAAAAAATTAAAACAACATTTTCATTTTCTGATTCTTCCTCTGGGTGTGGATTGTGGCATTTTAACTGCATAAATATTCATACGATTGTGTATGGTATCCATCCCTTTGTTTTATAGATTGAGCATTTTAAATAATAATTCCTCTTCTATTTCTTTCCAGTCTGCCTTCCTTAATGATTATTGTGGGGAGGCAGGAGAGAAATTGGCATTTCCACTCCTTGTTTTCAAATTCACTCTTTAGTTGTTAAGCAAAGGCAGTTATGTTGTTTCTCGTTCTAGCTCAGGGTTTCAGGGTAAGCAATGTGCAATCAGATTTAACTGGGAATCCAAAACCTGATTGTCCTGAAAGAACCCTCTTTTATTTCTATTCTGCTTCTGGACTAGGAAAATGCTGGGTATATATAAGAAGTGTGCAAGAAGAAGGGATGTGTTTTCTCCCAATTAGCTCTTGCTATGGGTACAGAAAAACCCTTCCAAGACGTCTAAGCATGGGTGCTTCACTTCTCCAAAGTTTTGAGCCAACTATTCCCTCCAAGCTGCTTCATGAAACAAACACGGTCTTGTCTGGAGCAGTGGACCAAATGCTGTTCTGTTTCTGCTCCTGCTCCAGTACCGGCTTTACTGCCATCTCCACCACCTTCTGCAAAGCTCATGAAATGTGAGAAGGCGGCTCTTTCCAGGGGTCTCCCGGGCTGCATAACTCAAATACGTTTTGATTATCATTTGTTATTTGCTTTGCAATAGTTTTAGACAGTTTTCAAAGGAATTTTTTTATTCCTACAGGTGCCCAGTGATGGAAAAGCCTAATGTAATTTTCATTAAGTTTCAGTTGTTCAGAATAAATGCCTGAGGTTCTGAGGACAGTCACTTAGGTTTAAAATGGCTATTTATTATTCTTGCTATGTTAAGCATATTCATAAATAAAAAGGAGTCTCCAAAGCCCTACAGATCAAAATAACATGGTTATTATTACTATTAATATTATTAATTTTTTCCCTGAAAGCTGGTTGGCTCATACATCAGTACATGTTCCCAGGCATACAGACTGGAGCCAGAGTCTGTGGTGTGGTTATCATCTGCTTGGACTGATCAGGCTCTTCAGCTATTGTTCATATTTTATAGATAAAGTTATTGTATTGTTTTAAAATGTTATAAGCTGCCCAGAGTCGCTATTGTGGGATGGGCGCCTGTATAGTGTAAAGGAAGACAGACAGACAGACAGGAAGAAAGAAGAGAGAAAGAGAAAGAAAAAAAGGAAGAAAGAAAGAAGGAATTACAAAAATACGGAGAGCTTGATTTCTCTGCATTTGAGAAAGCCTCACTCAGTGGTTGGTAGCACGCTGGATCTGCTGAGAAGCATTGCCTTGGATAGGATGCAATAGAGGTGCCTTTAATAATAACCCAGGATCATAAGAAGCCATAAGCCCAGGTGATATAATGCCCTGGAAAATGGACAGCCTTATTTTCCATGATATCTGCTGTATGTTATGGCCTCAGTGTATGACGATGGACAAGTCTGGATTGCCAGGTTAAGTTCTGTAGCGAGAAGAATCCGTCTTAAACGAATTTGGGAGATGGCCTTTAATTACATCAAGAATGGATTCTGATAGAAATTCTGTGCAAATTATTATGATCAGTTCCTTGGAGAGTTAAGCACCAGGCAACCCCATTCAGGCAATGAAAAACCACTTTGGTCCTGTTGCAAAGACATCTGCAGAGTTATATCCTTGCAGTTCGCATGAGTCAAGCTTGACTATTGGGCACTCTTACTGTTTACTATTAAAGCATTTCCAGGTAGCCAAAATCCGATGACAGAGCTTCTTGGGTATTAATTTATATTGTCTGGCTACTATCAAAAGGTCAAAGCCATCATAATGATGAATGGATAGAGCCAATTACCTCCATCTATCCAGCACCTGGTCCACTTCCCCACATCCCTTTGCTCTACAGGACAAGTAAATAATCCACCCATTCTCTAGAGGCAAGACACAATCTTAACACTCCTGTACAAAAATCCTTTGATGCCAAATACTTTTTACAGAATAACTTGGCTGCCAGTTCCAGGTGGGTTCTGCATTATCAGACTTTGGTCTGACCGAAGAAAAACTCTGTGAATACATACAGGCACACACACACAGTGCTACTTTTCATCTGGAAAATACTATTTGGATCACTGTCTCGATGTAGGGAAAATGTAAGCAAAATCTATGTGAATAAACAAAGGCTCTTAAAAATGAGATACCAATCTATTGGCTCAATTGAGTATTAAGTATCCTGCCATTAAAGAGATTCATACAGAGATCAATGCATCGGTTAACCAGCCATCTGTGCAAACGTTTCAATAGGCAAAATGATCAAATCATCCCCTTTTCAGGAGCTTGCTGGCAGTGACATTTTTCAGCAGCTGGAAATCTCTGAAAGAGCTTATAGGGAAGGGAGCCAATCAATAATATAAATTATCCAGTTTTGAAAGATTAGCATGTATGAATAACTATTTCAAGGTCTGTCTAAGAAAGATATTGAGACAAGAGGGATAGCATACGCTTGGAAGTTGAATTTGGCATATATATATATATATGTATGTATGTATGTATGTATGTATGTATGTATGAGAGAGAGAGAGAGAAACGAAGCTAAAGCTTATTTTTAAGAAGTTCTGCTTAGTCAGAGCTTAGCTTTTTAAAAAAAGTTTCATAAAAATGCTAATCAAGAATCTAAGAGAAAAAAATCTGATGCTAATCTAGTTGTAAATCTTGATTGATTTTTGATGGAAGTAAGTGGAGGAGAATACAGTGAAAGAGTTAAAAAGGAAGGAGAAATATGATCAAACTTCTATTTCTTTATTTTTTTTAGATTTTTTTATCCCACCTTTTTTTTATTTTTATAAATAACTCAAGGTAGCAAACATACCTAATACTCCTCCTATTTTCCCCACAACAACAACCCTGTGAGGTGAGTGACTGGCCCAAGGTCACCCAGTGGCTTTCATGCCTAGGGTGGGACTAGAACTCACCGTCTCCTGCTTTCCAGCCTGGGGCCTTCACCACTGTCTATATATCTACGTCTGCATCTATACACAGCATGATTTCCATATCTAATCTATACTTCAGCCAAGGGGAGAATACAGTACAATAATTGTTGTATTAGAAGTATTGGTGGCTGAATGGAAACCCCATTGGGCTGGGGATGGATAGAACTGCAACAGTTTCAAGCAAAGGTTTGGTGATCTCCATCAGGCCTGCAAAAACCTGTAGCCCACAGACCAAAAAATAGCTTCTGGTTTTTGATACTGCATTTACGTGATGCTAATAAACAATCCTTTAGCATGAAGCACCCAATTGCTGGCAGATACACGATGTCCTTTCCTTGATTTGTCAGGAAATGATCAACACCATTTTGCTTGCCTTTTCAAAATTGAAATCTGAAAAATTAAGAAACTGGGCTGTGGCCTTTCTACGTGAATCATTTCAGAAGTCCCCCCAACCACTGGCTGTAGCTCTGCTGTAAAGACACATTTACACACAAGTTGCATTCTTCTTCACGATGGACCATGATGGCAGTCCTCAAGAAGTGGTATTCAATTCAATGTGTAGAGAAATGTAGGCTGAAATCAGCACAAAGGCATGCCCTTTGCCTTGAAGGAACCAGTGAATGGAATGACAGCTTCAGCGAGTTTCACCGGAGAAGAATTTTGCTGCCTAAGTAGCAAGTTCAAATGAGGCACATTCCACAAGATCCACCACCATTTTGCTTGCTTACCTTGCTTACTGAAAAAGTACATTTCAGGAAGGTTAATGGCTCAAAGTAAGAACAGGTGAATAGTCATCAAGAGAAGGAGAGCACTGGAACTGAAACTGGGAAGGCCAGATGCTGAACTGTATTTTCAGAACAGTCAAGGCCCCTTTCAAAGGTAGTTTTTCATGAAACATTACATGCAGTTATAGCTGACTATGACCTTTTATGCAAGATTAGTGCCCTGTCTGATGACTAGTTCACTCATAAGAAAATTGATATTGGAATTTATATCCGAAGAATTCGAACTTCTTTGATTTCTGTTTAGGACCGTGTTCCCCTGGCTCCAAATGCTTGCAGGCAAATATGTGTTTCTTTTACTTTTGACATGACTTTCAGTGATAGACTGTGTGGAGTTGAGGAAAGTGTGTCAGAAACATATTTCTATGTACTAATCATCTATCAATCAATGAACTTTATTACAATCCTTGGCCAATTCAAAAAAGAAGAAAGAAGGTTGCTAATCATCTAATAACTTTGATAATGCTCACTTTTTGCATGATATTTGAATGTTTTGCATGCTATGCTGGCTTCTTGCCAGCTTCCAACCAAGGATGTCCAGGAAGGGGGTCAAAAAAGTCAAGATGGCTGCCACAACTTCATGATCAAATCCTCATCCCTTTTGTTATTTGCATAACATACATGACACACTTTAAAAAGAGGCAGCGATAGTTGCAGTTTCCATTATGACTTTTTTGACCCCCACCAGCATATCTCTGACTTCTACCTGTTTTATTATATAATTATTTTTATATTAGTAAAGTGTTTTTTTTGAAAGACAGTATATTAATTTTTTTCCATTAAATTTATTTTCTAATTTGTGCTCTCTTTTTTAAATACTCAGTAAGTGGTGAAGAAGAAGAAGAAGAAACCTGAACCAAATTAAGGAAACAATTTATCCCCACGACTTTAACCAAGTGGTGTGTTTCAAAAATGTCCAATTGTTTTATTTATTTATTTGATACCCCCCTTTCAATATTTTACTGTCACAACCTGAGGGAGAAAAAGCATAGGTGTCTAAAATGATTCAAGCTTGTCTTACCAAGTTCCTTAAACAAAGCATCCTGAAGCATGTTTTCTATGTCACCCTTCTTCACCTGGACAAAAAGGAGACTTGCAAAAACTTAGGAGTCCTGAAATTATTATTTTTTTAAACAAATGCTTTCTGGACTAAAGTATCAAAGAAACAGCGATGTAATTTTTTTCACCAGCTGAGAGCCTAAAGGCTGTAGAAACCTACCCATATTATGTTCCCAGTGATTTTCTGCAGTGCATTTGAAGAAAGTTTTCATTCCGCAGCGAGCAACTTGGAGATAACTTCTGGGGAAAAAAGACATGGAGAGACACGTATGACGAAGGCGTGCACTTAAGAGCTGTATGGGGTCCACAGGTCTTGGTTAATAGCCCTCAGCATTTCAAAGCAATTTGCTTTGCGAAGCATCATTTGTCAGTTGTTCCTCTGATACATTTCTTCATGTGCTCCTCTGCTGTTTATTTCAACTTCCTCCAAAAACAGAGCTTATCTATTTCTCCCTCATCCGATGAAAAAGTATGTTTTCCTTTTTTCTTTCTGACAATATTTCCTTTCCAGGAGATACATGAGAAAGTGAACTTTTCTATATTCAGTCATACAAACAGTAAAATATTATGAAAAGGAGAGATAATATAGAATGACTGATGTATAATCTTAGCATAACTCTGAAAAAGAAGAGAATATGGTGAGAACATTCAGAAATGCCTCTGAAGAACAGTTCTTAAATATTTTCCTTCTGTACCAAATATAAACATGTAAATAGAGGAAGTGCCTAAGTCTAAGATTGAACCAACACACAGGGGCAGCTTAATGGTCTGTGTGAAATAGCTTTCCCCTACCTGGAGCCCTCCAGTTCATTAACCAGGTCCACCATCAATTGCCCTGTTGGCTGGGAATTTTGGGAAGTGCCAGAAAGATGCAACAACAGGAGGACACCCAGCTGGGAAAAGTTAATACAAAGAATGTAAAACAGCTTCTTGAAAATCAATTTTCCAAGGACTGGCCACCATTTTTCTGTTGAGGGCCTCTTTTCCCTGGAAATACTCCCTTGGAGGTCAATGGGGGTAGACCCCCACCTCAAATCCCAGGGACAGTTTTCCTCCCCCCCCCCAAACAAATTGACATGCTACTTAACTTGCTACCTTAGGCAACCACCTGTTAAACTGCTATAAACTGGGGAGAGGGGGGTAATATTCTTAGCTATTCCAATCTAGTACTGTCGGAAGTTTCTCTTACTGGGGAACAAGTTCCTGTTTCTTTTTATTTTTTCCCTTAACTTGGAAACAGAATTGTCAGTATTCAGAAACAATGTCTAATAGATGTTTAGGAAGGAGAGAATGAACTTTCCAAGCCAAAAAAAACATTGCAGGGTATTTTGATTTACTTTTATTGCCCAAAATTTCAAAATGAGAAATTAAGGGAATCTTGATTCAGTCAAATGACAAAGGTTGCTCCCCTCCCTGAAAAAAGCCTAAAAATGAAATATGATCCTGTCTCCTGGAAAAATATCTCATTGAGTGGACATTTCTAATGTAAAATTAGGGCTGGAAGGAAGAAGATGAGGAAGGAACTAATAGTAGTAGTTATTGTAGACTTAGAAAAGGACCAAGCGTGTTTGTTCTGGAATAGAATAAAATGCCTGATACAGAGATTCATGTAGCAGACAATTTTAGTTAGACTGGAGAATGGGAGTGAGATTTAGAAGGCTAAATTAAATTATATTCACATTTGTTTTCTAGCCAATAAATATATTTATTTATATTTATTTATTATGAATGCCATTTCAGTCATCTGACACTAGGCAGCTTACAGAAACAACGAGCAATATATAACACTACAATAATTATCAAATGATCAGAATTAATAAATATATAAAAATATCCACCCAGTCAAAATAAATCAGGTTACAAAAACCAGAACTGAGCTTAGAGTGCTTATAATTTTTGAACCCAAGTGTGAAAGCCCCATGGCAACCTTCAGTTTTGAACTTGGTAGAATTATTAAGTGCTAGGTTGAAGTAAATATTCATTAAAACATCAGATAGATTTATAAATGTTAAAAAAGATACTTGCTTGCAGCCAGAAAAGAAGTATTTAGGGCCAATAGAATTAAATGATGTAAATAGATCAAGTAAACTTTAAACCATCAGAGATCCGAAGACAGCATGGTGGAATAACTCATTACAAGCCCTATTTAACACAGTTTTGGTGCAGTGACCATGCACAGAAAAACAGACTGGAAATTTTCATCTAGCTAGTTACGGCAGTAGTGGGACAGAAGCTGTATGCTAATGATCCTTTATAGATTCCTTGCCAGGAAAAAAAAAAGGAAAGGAAAGGAAAGGAAAGGAAGGAATTGCTTTTTTGGAAAAGTGTTTTTTGGAAAAGTCTTTGATGGTGCATTATTTGGATAATGAATAATTACCACAAAGCTGCCTGTGTATGTCCTACGCTAGTTTGGTCCTAAATATTTTAACAATCAGATATAGAGTCTGGAGTTTACCTTGCTTTGAACAATTTTTAAAATAGAAGCTAATAATAAATCATAAATAGTCATGGATGGATGAACAAACAAGGATAATTAAGTTTTAAAAAAATAGAATTAAAACATTTGAAGCTCTGAAGAATCCGGTTGAAAAATTTGCCAAAAGTTAAAGCAATAGCACTGGGTATGAATTATATAAAATAATTATCAATATCAATCTGATTCCATCAATCACATTTGGGAAGATGATTTCTGCTTTACTTCAAAAATTTGATTTGTCTGAGACCTCAGGATCTAGATGATAAATCAAATCAATTTGATTTGGATTCCCCAACTGATTTGGGAATATGTTTCTGCGGAAATTGTACAAATGGATTCAGTGACACCCTATATGATGTGACTATTTAAAACTGTTCTTCAAACTGAATAAGAGATTCAGTTGACTTCCCTTTGAGTTAAATTGATAAACAGAATATTCATTGCCTACTCCTGACCATTTAATAATTAATATAATATAGTATAGTATAGTATAGTATAGTATAGTATAGTATAGTATAATATAATATAATATAATATAATATAATATAATATAATATAATATAATATATCTTTGTACCTAAAATTCCAACATCAGTCTAGACTTTAAAATGTGGCAGGACTAAGCCAACCATGGTTGACCTCAGAAACTAATTAGGATTCGTACCCAAATGGAAGACCAGCAGAGTTACTGGCTAGAAGGGAAACTTAAAAAAGCAAAATGAAAGAAGATAATGACAAACTATCCATAACATTGCCAAGACAGCTGTACAGATGGTATGACCAGCAATCAAGCTTCAAGGGAAGGCATCTTTATCGTAGGCATCTGCTTTTGAATTACATAGAAAATTACATTAAGTAATCCAAATTCCTCAGATTCTGAGATGCTGAAACTCAGCCAAGAAGTTTTGTTTTGTTTTAATCCATCCTTATTAAGACAAGCAGGCAGTTCTGGTGAGAGCCATGGTGACTTGACGTTCTGCTCGCAGCTGGACCGCGTTTATGAGGAAAATCACATCTGGATGCTGGATCCAGACTGGCAAAATCTCTCCGGAGGAAAAAGAGATCATTGAGGTAAACCTCATGACTCTGGGCAGCTGTTCCTCATGAGTAGACCGTGGGAACTGTTGTTTTGTGGCCAGCTTATGAGTTGAGTGGCTGGAAATTAAGAGATACCATCAAGCTCATACTTACAACACAGCCTTTTAAGGACATAAAGCTTGACCCAGCCTCATTTCTTAATCACATTTTGGAATTATTATTATTATTATTATTATTATTATTATTATTATTATTGAAATATTAAGACCCTTCAGATCAGCAAGGTGAGTTGCCTTCTCCTTGGAGTAAGATGTTTTTAAGTATGATTTTAAAAGCTCTGGAAAAATATTATTTTTTTATTATTAAACAGCAGTTTAATTATTAAACAGCAAAAGGGTGCTTAGAATATGGATTTGGAAAGTTAACAATGGATTAAGGGTCCAGATGGACTTGGAATTATAGTTTTGAATTAATTAGAAGAATTCTTCCCATGGGAAACAGCAATTGTTTCAGCTCTTTTAAGAGGAAACATGATAATGGGACCTTTGACAGTAGAGGGAGCTAGAGGATAATAAATTCATTTTATTAACAAAGAAATAAAGAATGGTGCAAAAAACTTTAATGGATGTTTTTGAATATTGGTCTTCATAATTACTTAATATGATAGATTGTGTGTCAATCAAATTGCAGTTGGAGAACAAGCTACAATGGATAAGTTTGAAATTAATTTGAATGTGGACTTAAAGATGTCAAGCAATGAGAAGGATATGGAGAAAGATGTACTGGATACACAAATGAAACTGAGGAATGTTTCACTGCCCAAGGGAGATGTACAATTATTAAACCAGAGAAGCAATTTGGGTAACTTTTTCTTACTGGATCTACAGAAGAGGTCTGTTAAAGTCTCGAAGGACTTTATGAGAAGTGATTAAAAAAAAAAAGACAAGCATTACTTATTGGATGTAAAAAAGAGATCTGTTAAAGTTTTGAAAGATCCTTGGGTCAAAAAAATAAAGATGAACAGAAAACAAGCTGTGGGACTATATTTGAAAGGGTTAAAAGTTAAGATTGTTAACAATTCAGGAAAGGAGTACAGGGTTGGCTTATTCAATCAAGATTAAAGTAGAAAATTAGTTATATCTGGTTTCCCTTACTGGACTTTTGCTGACAAAGAACGAATGACAAGGCTTTCCGATTTTTTGTTTTTATTTTTGTTGTTTTTTTTAGCTAAGAGATGAGTTATGGGATGAAGAGAGTAAATGTTGTATTGAGAGATGGAGATAAGCTATAAAAATTGTTTTTACTTGCTGGGAAGAAGGGGGAAGTTACATATTTCTTTTTCTTTTCCACATTTTTCCCTTTTTGTATTTTCCTTTTTATATTTCTATATTTTTTGTAGTTTGTATTCGTTTTTATTCTATGGTTAATTCTGAATAACATTATTTGAAGAAAAAGGTTTTTTGGGTGTGTTTTTTTTAACCTCTAACACTAACCTTTACCCAGAGCCAAGTTTCCATTTTATTTTATTTTTTCTGTTCAAGACACAAGACAGTCTTAATCGGAGGATAAGATGAAGAACCTGAGGTAAAATCAGGTTCACATGTTTATCCTGATTCCCAGAATCACGTGCATATGGATTTCCTGAAATTCAAGTACACCTTTTCTTGTGGGACTCAGTCTGCTAAACCATCTCTCTCTACAGCCATATTCCCTTTCCAAAGGATATATTTAGAGGAGGTTGCTCTGAACTGTAAAAACCTGGGCTCATCTTGTGTATATTTCAAAATGAAATTTACCAAATAGGAGTATAGTTTTGTTTTGGAAAATATTTTTATGGGGGGAATACTTCTACAGGCTGTGAGATGCCTTAACTTGCCCCTTGATAAAATGAAGACAGGAATTTAAGATAGAATGAAATAGAAAGGTCTCTGATTACTTTAAAAGCATTAGTTAATTAAACTTCTAAAAGACCCTTCTAAAATAAATGGAGTTCTTTCCAGGTAGATTGAGGCAAATTGCCTTACTTTAACAATCTGTGCATTTTAATTTGCTGAAAGGCTTGCTGGAGGTCAGGAAGTAAATTGGTGTAGAGGTAGAATCCAGGAGCCAGACTCTGCCACTATAACGCCATTAGCTTCCAGCAGAGGTTGGTTAACTTAACACAACTGATGATATGGCTTTCCAATCCCTGCTCATATTTCTTACCGTTGCAAGACGTCCCTGTTGTCAATATTACATTACCCAGAGATGATTAGATCCTAGCAAGAGTTTAATAGAGGCATAAAAAGAACCGGGCTACCTGGACAATAGATATATACTTTGTCATGCTATAAAGTGTAAAATATACAATAACTATAAAATCTAAAATAAAATATATACTTTATGCCATGACAAAGCATTTTATCCACTGTGAGCAAAGAGGGAGTTCACAACACAGCTATATGCCCAGAGTTGCAGTGGGTGAAAGACGCAAAGTTCATCCTAAACACAGGATGAGGTTCCCCAAGCAACAAAGCCTGTTAAGGTTTTCCAACAGCGATGGAGAAACTTTGGACCATTCTTGCTGTGGAGATCATTCCGGCCGTAAGTGTGAACGCCTCCAAAATGGCTGAGGACCAACAAACACACAGTGTGGGGCAGGTTCATTTTCCCTCTTCAGCCGTTCCCACCTGGAAAATTTTAAGAAAGTGGGGGAATGGAAATTTTTTCTAACGCAGAATTGTGTAGCTTGATTTTAATTCTAAAAATAAATCTGAGGGGTCATGACGCTTGCCCATGGCAATTTGATTTTTGCCTTTGAACACCATGGGTTTCCTTTGCCAACCCTGGAATCTGTGATTAAAGGGTCTCTGTTTTGAAACAGAGAACATTAAGAATAATTAATAAAACCATGGCATTTATAGCTGTCTGTCTGGTAATTCTAGAAATTAGCATTCCTTAATCAGTGACTGACAGGGCTAATTTGTAATGCAGGAGGCAGGGTGCTTTATTTTAATTATTATTATTGTTGTAGGGTGCTTTTTATTTTATTTTTTTTCTTTTCCTTTTTCCTCAGACACTGTTCTAGTTTCTCAGAGTGCATTTAAACACCTTTTTTTGTTCAAAAATCGATTACATGGCAGTGTTCTGAAATCCCTACTTGCTTCTTTCCAGGTCTGGTCTCTTTAAAGGGCACCCAAATATTAATGACATTGTAAAAGAAATTCTGGCAATAGGAGGGAATTACTGAAATTCACCCATCTTAGTTTTTCTCCGAGCAGTGATACCTCTGACTCTTGTGATCTTTTTATAGGCAAGAACTCACTTGACAAATACTCTCTGTTTCTCCTGACAAATAAAAACCTGCAATAAGAGCAGGAAATGACTCATACTTGTGCTCATAAATATAGTTCTATAAAGAAGGAAGGAGATTTCATGTAACCCAGGTTAACCTTCTGGGGCTATATAAACTGTTTAGAAAAAAGCAGAAAGGTCTCTAAAGCAAGCTTTTTTGAAAACAGAAAGAGGTTCTCACCTTCTCCTTTGGGACACTCAAAGTGTGTATGTGTGTGATTATGCTTGGGTATGCATGTTTCCAAAAGCTAGCCCAAGATATTTCTTCTCTTCTACCTATGATCATGTAGTAATGTTAGAATATCAACTCCCTCCTCCCCCAAATGAAGAGAATTTTTCTGTGCAGTTGTCTTGACAGTGTTGCAGAAGTTGATGGTCATTGTCTCCTTCCAGGAAACCTCTCTTGGGACTTCCTCATGTTGTTCCATCCAAGTACAAATTAGATTCTATTTAGCTTCCACGTTAGTCAAGTTCAGTGGTGTGCTAAGCTCACCTGAAATTGAAAGTATACAACAGGAACATCCATAGGAATGAAAATTGGCTACAAGTCAGTGAAACTACAGGTCAACTGAGGTGTCATCCAGTGCAGAATATACTAAATAAAGATTAATTTAAAATGTAAAATCCTGAAACTTAGGGTGTTTAAGGAAAGCCTGCCTATCAGTAGTTTCAAATGTTTTAGGATGTTTTACTAAAACTAACCTGTAGTAAAATTGTACTTTCTTTTTTGTTGGAGAATTCTTGATAGCTTGGTTAATTGAATTAATTACTGCCCTGCTATAAACTGGGCTAGGCCTGGCAGATGGAATGTAGCTAGAAGGAGGAGGAGGAGGAGGAGGAGGAGGAGGAGGAGGAGGAGGAGGAGAAGGAGATTATTGACCATTTACATAAGCCATTACATAAACGCCAAAACAAGGGTTCATGATAGGAAAGGGCCGATTATTGGTCATCAGCCTGCATTTAATTTTAATATTAATTTACCAAATGTTTACTTCCTCTGCAGTCCCATGAAAAGAATCTTCAATTGTCCTTCAATACTTCATAGTTTTCTCTGAATTTTTTAATACATATTCCCAAGGAACAAATATGTGCAAGTGAGAGGGTGAAACAATTCAGTTAAGTGCACATTAATTATAATCAGAAAATGCATATAGGAAAATGCATACATCATGAGAAACATGCACAGAAATGCATTTTCAAGTTGACTTTCCAAATCTTGCATACTGGTTCACCAAGGCAGCTGAACAAACTGTTGGAAAAACTGTGTGCAGCATGAAAAATCCATCACCCTTAAGCCATTCTGGGATGTATGAAATGGACCTAGTAAGTACTCTCTCTGGTGTATACTGAATTTTTCCACATATAACATCCCTTCACATAGTCATGTAGGAACTCAGTATTTTCTTTCTATATAATTAGTAAATCTGAAAGCCTATTTCAGATAGTCTTCTGGTGAATGTGAAGGTCATGTTCATTTGCAATAAAGAATAACATGACCCAGAAAGCAAGATATTTTTAGGTTAAATCAAAACCCAATATAATCTTGAGTGTCTTTAATTATCTTTTAAAATTTCTATTCCCTGATTAATGACCTGTTATTCTAAATCCACACATAAATCTATTTTGTGAGGATTTTCAAAGCCTCAGATTTGCAATAACCAAATGGGTCTGAGATAAAAAACGGGAAGCCTTTTTGTGGGTCCAACAGCAGCCCAACAAAGTTACTCGTTTTCAAGTCCCTCAAAGTTAAATGAACTACAGCTCATCATTGAGACCACGTGGGGCAATAAATCCAGTTGCTGTATGTGGAAGCTGATGTGGAAATACCTACAGGTATGCCAGCTACAAAAATTTGTTACAAATAAACTCTCCACTATGTCCACCTTGACCCTTTTCATCAGCAATGTAGAGTGGTTTGCCATTGCCTTCTGCCTGGGTTGTTTGTCCACCCTAATTTACCACTTCGGGATTTGAGTCTTCTATCCAAGTACTAACCTGACCCAGCTTAGTTTCCGAGAACATACAGATTTGAACAGGGGTAGAGAAATCACCTTTACAAGTTTTACTCTGCATTCTCTACTTACTACTGAATTAAATCCATAAATAGGTTCTCTCCCCTTCCAGCAAAGCAAAGGCTTTCAGAGTGATTGCCTTGAAACTTTGGAAAGGGGCAATTCCTCTTCTCCGTGTTTCAAGAGGAGCACTTTTGTTATGCTCCTCTAAAAGATTTGCAGAGCCCTCATGACGACATCAGGCTGGGCAACAGATGCAGGTCCTCAGATCCATTTATTTTGTGGGAAAAACATACTTAATCAAACATACGTTCATCCATCCAATATCTGCATTATATGCATTTTTTAAAAAAAAAAGTCTTCAAAATTAATGAGAGTTTTCAGGGGTGAAAAAAATGTGTACACTGGTCTATATACAATTTCCCTCTATATGGACTTCCTTCCTTCCTTCCTTCCTTCCTTCCTTCCTTCCTTCCTTCCTTCCTTCCTTCCTTCCTTCCTTCCTTCCTTCCTTCCTTCCTTCCTTCCTTCCTTCTAATTTTGCAGATGCTTGCCCCAAATAGAGGCTGTTTCTTTGCAGGTCTAGAGAACGCACTGAAATTATTGCATATCTTTTAATAAAATCAGGAAATTTGGAGAAATGAAACATTGTAGAAAAAAAGTATGTGTGTGTGTGTGTATATATATATCCATCCACCCTTAAGCCATTCTGCATAATAGCTCTGATAGTGCAGAGTAGATTAGTTTCCATTTTACACAAACCAAACAATCTTTCACTCTGCCATTTTCCCCTCCCAAATTCATAGGGGGCCCTAAGAATGCAAGCCCCATTGACTAGTATTTATACGTAGAAAACAGTCACTAAACACAATAGAATTGCTCTTACTTTCCCCTAATGACAAATTCATTACGTTGCCTATGCTCTCCAATTAATGAAGTTAATGAGTTTTATTGCACAAAAGTTGTATGCTATTGCTAGCTAGCCTCAGCAATGCTTATTAATAAAACAACTAAGTGCTACAATGGCTTTTTCTGGTTGGGATAAAAAGAGGCAACCATTACTGTCACAGGACAAAGAATATTGCATTAATAGGATACCGAACCAATTTCACAAAGCATGCTCCAATGGCTTCCGTGCAAAAAACAGACACCAAAAAAAAAAAAAAAAAAAACCTGTTTACCTCCACCCCCAACCCCTTTTTTTTCTCCATGTGATATCTGGCCAGTACAAATCACTATGGCCTACAATGTCCTAGGCAGATGATCTGGGAATGCCCTTGAAGCAGATGCTCTGGACTTTTGGGAGCCCACAAACCACTGGAAAATGATTCATGGAACCATCATGATCCCTGCATTAGAGTTGAGTTAAATCCCATGAGGGTTGAACAACAAGGGAGTAAATTTTACCAGGATCTACATATGCTGCATTGTTTAAGAAAATTGCTACAGTTATTAGACAGGTCAAGGAGTAACAAACTAACCAATCGTTTGCATCTACCACATTTATAACCCTCCCAGTATAAAGAAATTTCTTAAATAATGCATGTTCTGCTGCTTAGTTGCATGGATGAAGATGCTTCGGGATTTTAAACAGTGCAAAGTTCGACAACTTTTTTTTTTTTTTTTTTGAGTGGGAAGGGGATTGCGATGGGAATAGTTACCCCTGTACAGTAAACTTGGGGAAAAGAAAGAGATCACACTTCAGAATCAAATATGCAAATTGCTGAAATTTGTTTGTTGAAATGTGATGAAAAATACAGTATCTGTAAGTTGGCATTTTGAGCCTGGGAGCTGGGAATAATTAATCTTTTTGAGAATTTTTTTTTTTTCGGCAGCACAAACAGACGTGTTTGGATTTCTAATTTTTATTCTCTAGAACATCATGAAAAGGAGAGCTGCAAAGGAGCAGAGCTATACTCAGCAAACACAAAGAATGTGATTCACAGCTTCCTGAATACAGTGTGTTTTCTGTTGAATTGGCTTAGAATTAATTCTCAACTAACATTACACATTGTTTTCTGTTTTGCACGTGGAAATGTATACATGTTTGCACATTTCTTTCTGTGTGGAAGGCCAAGTGATTGTTATTGCTTACCAGATATGATCCATAGTTTCATTTATGTATGTAGAGACATGTCCCAACAATTGCTTCCATGTGCCATTGGTACAGCTTTGGTAGGAAGCACAATTTGCTATTTTTGAGGGGTAGCGCAAAGACAAAACAGCTAAGTCTAAGGAGGGGAGAGGTTGTGCCCATGGTCCTTCACTTGTGGGATGCCCCAGGGTTCAAGAGATTCTCTCCCCCCCAACCCATCCTGTTTAATATCTACATGAAAGCACTGGGTGAAGTCATCCATTGTTTTGGGATTCAGTATCATCAGTATGCTGGTGATACCCAGCCTTACATATCTACCTTAGCCTGCACAAATGAACCTGTCAATGTACCAACCCTGTCCGGAGGCTGTTTGGGTCTGGATGGGAAGGAACAGACTTCAGCTCAATGTTGACACGATGGAGTGGCTGTCTCCCACTCCCCTTGCCCCCGGAGTCAGGGATGTTACCATTGTTGATCTTGGATGGGGCTACATTTCCTTATTCAAAATTGGCATGCAACTTGGGGGGGGGGGGGTCCTTCTGGACTCACAGCTACTGTGCAAAGAGCAGGTGGCAGCTGTGGCCAGGAGGGCCTTTGCACAGACATCTCTTGTGTGCCAGTTGTGCTCTTTCCTCAACTGGAAGACCCTGCAGGCAGTCACACATGCTTGGTCACCTCATGATCAGACTACTGTAATGCACTCTAGGCTGTCCCTGAAGACCATCCGGAAGCTACAGCTGGTTCAAAATGCAGTGGTGTGAGCAGTAACAGGCACACTTCTCCATGTCACCACTGCTTACATAAGCTGCCAGCTGGCATCTGGGCACACTTCAGGGTGCTGGTTGTTACCTTTGAAGCCCTCCATAGGACCTAGTTACTTGAGGGACTGCCTGTCCAGTATGTTTGGGCAGAGCAGATGAGCTCCAGATCATGGTCTTCACACTCTGGAACTCAGCTCTGAGAACCTGGCTTTGGTCCCAGGCCTGGGGTTAATGTGGTGTGTGAGGGAGCTGTTGTGCTTGGTTTTAATAGTTGTTTTAAATCCAGGATGTCTTGTTTTACTGTTGTATTGTGTATGCTGCCCAGAGTCCACTGGAGTAGGCAGCTATATTAAATCAAATAAGCAAGTAAGTTGGAACTGGAACCATTGCTTGCTTCCGTAACTTTAAAGCTGCAGGGTCTAATACTGGGAGCTGTAACCAGCTCTGAGAATAACCTTGAGGAACAGGAGAAAGATCCGCAGCCAAGACAACAGTTGGATAAGAGAAATTGGAGTCCAAAGCAGGAATGTAATTTGAGAAAGTGTCTCATATGTGTCCCTCCCTAGTTTTCTTAAGAATAAAGGCAGGGAGGGGGGAGGAACATTTAGAGTTGCAAACTTCTGTTACTGTAACTCTATAATAAAAGTAGCTTTAGTATTCATAACTTTGGTCCCCAGGTCTGGTCTACTCAAAGGGCTGGCAGAAGTAGTCAGGGGTGGCTTCTGAATTACTCCAACAAAATCTAGCATGGATAAACAACCATAGCTTCTAAGTACTCTTGATTTCTGTGGAGGAATTAGGGATGGCTGCAGGTGTGGTCAGAAATGTCAAGAAGGTGGTTGTGACGGTATGATCAAAGCTCTGTCCATTGTTTTTGTGCATCACACAGTGTTGATTGCCCTGCTGCAACCACTATCTTGATGTCTTTTTGCCATTTGCTGCAGATGCCCTTGAGAAGCGTATGCAACAGAGATCTTTTAGAGCGGTGGCCTCACCTTTCAAATAGTGGATAAAGCATTTTAACGTTTCACCAAACTAGGCTTTTAGCTGGAGTTCTGATTAATTTTAAATACAAACAAACACAGAGATGTATATATAAATACATGTATGTGGCTTTTTAGTAGAAAACTCTTAAACACTGTCATTTTACACATGTTTATTCATTGAATAAAGTAAGTCCATGTAAGACTGCAGTTTAATAAATGCATGCAGATTAGTGAGTGGGCAATTTTTAAAAGAATTTGCAAAGATTCATTGTTACTCCTGTCAATGAAAAATAATGATCTGGACCTAGTGCTTTTTTCCCCCAGTTTGAAACACAATTCAAAATTAATTGGTTTAACACAAAATCAGACTCCCTAGTGGGAAGCATTCCTTCAATCAGTGAATTGCTCAATGGCAGACTTAAACATGTGATGATATGAAATTTATTTACCCAATCATCATGTTCCTTATTTGGAGATTTACAGATTGTTCATCAAGGATAAGTTGTGATTCTGGCAAAATTCTATCATATCCCCAACTCATCCGCATACATTTTATGGTTTACCAATAACAGCAGCAGCAGTAGTAGCAATAAAACAATAAAAGAAAGCAGCCAAGAATAAAATAAACAGCAGTTCTCTCTACAGTTTCAGACTGTTTATATATTCAGTTCTATCCAGGTAGCACCAAGAATATCCTTGAACAATACGTTACATATCTTGCTCTATTTTCTAGAAAAGTCAATATGAGTTATTTGGTCTGAAATTTGAACATTAAGGGCAAATGACAGAGTGAGAGGTAAAACCAGGACTGAAATTAAGCACATTTTGTCTGTCCCGAACTAGAATAGATAATGAGATATAGAGACATTTATTGCCTATAAAGAACTCTGGAAGGAGCATAGTATTCAATTATTTACTTCACTGTTGATTAGAGAATGCAGAGTAGAACTTGTAATTGAGGTACTTAAGTCTTTATCCCTGGCATTGTATGAAACAATGATTTGTGCTGCTGAAATATCCCATATGGGGGGAAAAAAATGGTTGGGTGTTCAGAACCGTTTTTAAATGGAAGCCATTTGAGGATTAAATGTGAATTTTCAGAATGAGAAACGTGTGGAGTGTAATATTAATGCAATATCCCTTGTTCTGTAATAGCAATTGCTGTCCCTCTTTTCCTCACCCAAACAAAGCAATGATATGTTAAGTTGTTTTTATTAATAAACGCTGCCAACACTAACCAGCAGAGGCAAAATTGAATAGAATACAACTTTTGTGGAATAAAACTCATTAACTGCATTAATTGGAGAACAGAGGCAACATAATGAATTAGTCATTAGGGGAAAGTAAGAACAATTCCATTGTATTTAGTGACTGTTATCTACATATAAATAGTGGTCAAGGAAACTTGCATTCTGCAGGCACAGAGATGCAACCCTGGATTATCTAGAATTCCATTTCCAGATAAAACATCATTCACAAGCTTAAAGAAGAAACAAATCTTATAATAGCAATTCTGTTCCGTGTGAAGCTATGGAAAAAGTCAGTTACTACGAAATAAGGCTATGTTCTGAGTTTTACCTGATCAATGTTCTCTCTTCCTACCTTGAAATTTTCCTATAAAGAGTTGCCTTCTCTGCCTTGCTTCCCAACATTGTTGAGGGGTGAAGGACAGGGGGGTTTTTTGGTGGGGGGGGGGGGAAGAAATCCATAATAAAATCATTGGTTTGAGATTTATGCACATAAGTCACACCGAATGGTCTCCTAATGTCTGCAAAAATCCGTGAGGGCTTTGCGTGCACTGAATAAACAGAAGACAGCTATAAAGCAATCCCAATTAAAGAATGCTGGTTTGAAACTGGAAGTCTAGCCAAAAAAAAAAGGGGGGGGGGAATTAGTTCACAGCCAGAGACCTGTGACCATTCTTCAAATAATATTAATTAGGCATATCTGTATCTTTTGAAAATCATTCTAATGATCCTATATCTGGGGTATAATGATAATTGAGAGAGCCATACTTTGTCTAAACAAATTCTTATGTTTAGTCCTTGTCATACCTATTTAAAAGAACAAATTAGCAAATAATTGAGAGAAAAGCTAAAAGAGAATTTGTGCTGGAAATCTAAATGGATAAATATTTTAAGCTAGTATCAGATCCTCTTCTTATAAATGGATTATTAAATAAGCAATTAAATGGATTGTCTTATTTAGATATGCATTAAAGACATATCTCAGTCTGCTTAATAGAAAGGAATGAATCATTGACTTGTAATGACAGGATCAATATAGTCCTCCACCTCCTCCTCCTCCTCCTCCTTGTTCTTGCTATTACTACTACTACCATTTTTCCTGATACAGTTTCAAAAATGTCCAGTTTTTTAAAGCTTTCTGAGAAGCATAGTGTGCCACAATTTAGACATTTCTTAATGATTATGTGAGGGCTGAAATGCATTCTCCCCTCATTACTCCGTGTGCCTGCATATCCTACCCACTTTGCCTCTTGGATAAAGAAAGTACATACTTACACATTTAAGGTTAGGCCTTAATGGAAGCATGCTTCTTTCAGTCACATGTATGGCTTTATTTAGCCCTGCTAATGAAGACACAACTTCTTCCAATATACATAGTTTTAATTTAATGCCACCGATTTCTATGACAGCTCTCTGGGCTTAGATTGAAGCAGATCTTAATTCTGCAGGAAATACGATGTGAAAGAAAAGAAGAGAAAAGTTCAAAAGAAGGAGAAAAGGCTAGGCTAGTTAATGAAAATGGGTTGGTGAGAAATGTGCACAAAGCAAGGTCCTAACAACAATGAAAGGTAACTAATGGATGGGTATTTGAATGCTGCTTTACTGAAGGAGATAATCAGCTGAAACAAGAACAAGAAAACTCCATTAGTGTCATAGGTTTGTATTTTTTTCCTTCTTCCTTCTTCCCTTCCTTTCTTCCCCCCGAAGGCTTTGGAAGAACCAATCTACAGCTTCCAAATGCATGATGTCTGTTCATCCTTAAAAAGCCCAAGAGCAAATTGCGTGACGGATAATGTCCCAAAATGGAACAGGGACACAGGGGAGAAGAGATTCCGTTCCTTCAAGGACACAGCCTACTTCATGTTTCCCTATCTAGAGACCAGTGATTGCACCAAAGTGGATGACCCAGTGCGTTCCACTCCCATCAAGTATCTTTACCTGCACAAATCTTGGTGGGAAACAAGTCTTCTTTCAAAGGATGGTTTAGTGCCGCCTGCCAGCAAGAGGAGCTCCTGCGTGTGCCATTCTCGTATAGGAAAGGTGGGGCATGAACCTAGCAGATAAATAAATGGCACGGAGTGTGATCTACCCCAAGCCTAGGCAGAAATAATAGAGCAGCGATAGCAGTAGATTTATCATGCATGTATAAATTTGGTAGTCAGATGTAGAATAAAATAACAATTGAAAGACTAATCCATTACTATGAATCTTAATCTCAAAGTGTAAAATAAGGAGCCTTTAAATTCAAGGGTCCATAGCATAGAATCGTTACCGCCATTCATTTCCATTGACAGGAAAGGATTTCTTTATTTTAAATCAACTTCGTTGGGGCCCATGAAAAGGAAGCCTTTTTGAGCCTTTTTAAAAGTTAAGTGTTCTGATTCCAAGAGTAATCCTGGTGGGACTCTGTTCCACGCAACCAGAGCCGGAGGAGAAAAAGGTCTTGAGGGTGAAGTGGCTGTTCTCATATCCTGCAGAACCTGCTGCCCTTGATTCAGTAAGCAGGCCAAGGCACATGGGGACCTCAGCCATCAGCGGGGCTTTCAAAACATGCTCTCTATTATATAATATCTAATCTGCCCTGACTCTTAACTCCGTGCATGAGAGATTCTCTTACAAAACATTGCAATGTGAGCGTTCCTTGTCGAGGTTTCCAGCTGCTCTGCCCTTTATTTGATTTACTCCAATTTGCAGCAGCGTTGATATGGGTTGTCAAGCTCTGAATTGGTTTCTTTCAACAAAGGGGCAACGAACAAGACTTTGAAGCAAAATGGGCATTTTAAAAAATGGAGTTTTTATGTTATATTTGTAACATAATTCGCCATGTATTTCCCTCTTTTTTTCCCCATTGGTTCAATCAATCAAAATTTATTTATGTTCCAAGAACAAACACAATCAAAGACCAGCACACAATAGAAAGAAATTTTACAGTTGTGAGAAAATCCTTTTCTTATCATGAATATTACTTTGGATCCTGAACCATGTTGCTAATATGATTACGTGTGTCTATACTTTTTCTTCTTCTGTTATTAATTTTACCATCATGTGGGGTCATGAAGAGTTGGACACGACTTAACGACTGAACAACAAAAAGTAATAAAAAATGTTAAGCAACATTACCTACTGTGGGATACTTGTATCTGAAACTAGGAAGCTTTACATTTTTAAAAAATCTGCACTTCTCTGAATTTTTTATTGATGTTTTTTGTTCTTATGAGCATAGTTTTCTTACTAGAACTGACTGGCTTTTAATTCTTCTTCTGTAAAGGGGTAGAGGGCATTATAAATATTCCAAAACTTAGATTCCCCAAAGCTTCCTTTCACCTCCCTGGTGAACAGCATACAAGCCGCTGAAACAGAACAATTGTTATATAATAACTTAGTTCATAACGGGGCAAGTGATCACTTAGAAGATTAAGAAGCAACCTTATCTTTCAGAGCATGAAAGGCATAATTTGTGAGATATAAAGGTAGCAGTTGATGGCTGTACCTACTGGAATTTGTCTAGGATAGAAACAAAGACTTCACTGGCTTAGTTCTTGAATGGGAGAACACGAGGAATTTCCCGGGCTCTAGGCTAGGCTGTGAAGTGGAAATACAGTCCAGAAGAAGGCAGTGAGAAGCCACTTCTAGTTTGCTGCCAGGAAGTCTCCATGGATTTGTTTCTGAAATCACCAAGTCAAGCTTGGATCAGCAGAGACTTTTCTTATTTTACAAGAATTAAGGGAAACTATTCTGTTCTCACTCTTGCAGTTTTTGAAAATGGCTTGCTGCTTCTGTTTCCTGTTTTCCCAGTGTATCTCTTTGTCTGTCTCTCTGTCTCTCTGTCTTCCTTCCTTCCTTCCTTCCTTCCTTCCTTCCTTCCTTCCTTCCTTCCTTCCTTCCTTCCTTCCTCCCTCCCTCCCTCCCTCCCTCCCTCCCTCCCCCCCTTCCTTCTTGCTTCTCCTCATCTCATCCCTTCTAGGACTTTAATGCCATCATTGTCTCTTGGCTGATGATTCCAGCAGTGTTGTCTGTATTTAATACTTTGGTTTCTGTCTCCTCTCCTCTTTTCATCCAAGTATCTTGGGTAGACTGGCAATGGAAATAAAGCATACCAAATGGGTACATTAGGGGGAAATTGCACATATTATAAGCCCTTTATATCAGGGAATATTTCCTGCTCTCTTCCCCCCCCCCACCCGCCAATCCAGACAGTAGGAAAAGCACTAGCAAAATACATGTCTCAAGCAAAAGTATAAACATGTTTACATTAAGAAAAATGAGAATGAAATTGTATATGCATGCAACTGTGGTGGCTTTGTAAATAAGAAAAAGGAAGGGAGGGAGGGAGGGAGGGAAAATATAAGCAAGCCCAAAATAACTCATGGTTGAAAAGATGAGAAGCCAACAACTGATAGTCACCCATTAGTTTTCCTGAGCATGATCAATCTGGCTAGCATGTGGTAGGAATGAAAGCAGGTCTCCTTTTAGATTCTTATGAAACTGATTTCCCTATTTAAGCATTAGCATTAATAGCCTGAACAATTGGATGAAAAGGGAGTCTTGCAGCAAAATGGATTTTGGATCTCCCTCTATTCCAGGGAAATGGGAGTGCTTATTATGTATTATATTGTGTTGTGTTGTGTTGTGTCGTGTTGCACTGTTTGTTTACTTATTATGCTTATATGCTACCTGATTCCCAGTGACTCTGGGGGTGAGGGTGGTTGTTGTTGTTGTTACACTTCTGGAAACCTGAAAGTTTTCCCAAGCTTACTGGATCATCCTTCTTATACTTAGGTTATCTTAGAAACAGCACCTACAGCCTAAATTTGCTTTCTGCCAAAAAAAGGAAAAAGAGAAAACTGCACCTTTCAAAGCTTCATGGCAAATAATCTGTAACTCATTTATTTTACCTTAAACTTGGAAGCACAAAATCAAATGTATTTTATTTAACCGCTTGTCAAGGACTTCCTGCTAAGACAATCATGTCCTCGTGACAAATATTTACTCAGGAAATGGTCTTCAGAAGAGCTTGAAATGATTATTCCCCCTTCACCAAGGCACTGATATGCAATGCAGCAAACAGTTGTGCCTTTCTCAGTCCTGATTTTTTAAAATCCCATCACAAATCTTTAAACTCAGGTGCCTTGTCATTGAGTTAGCTTGTCATACTGAAGATGAATTAAGCAACTGCCCTTTCGGCTTGGATTAATATGCAAAATTAATCAAGTGTGGTTTGTTTGCTTTCTGTTTTTTTGACGTGTATTAGTAGTTCAGTTTGGGCTACAGAACGTTGAGGAATTGTGTACCCAATCTGACGTGCTTGTGCAGTACTGGGAAATGGGATGGTCAGTTGATAAATTGGCTGAAAATTCAGTGGGGGCTCCAGACAATGTCCACTGAGCATTAGCCAACTCATCAGACTATCAGGATTTTCTCATGGGAAGAAGGTAATCCCGTTCCCTATACAAAAACAGGTGCCCAGCTAATGTAAACAAAGTATCTTGTGATTCTGTTATGATTTTTACTGCCACCTACTGTATTGTGTATGCTAGTTATTCAGTGGGGTTGGTACATGCTGGCAATATAACGGGAGGGCTAAATGCCCAGCCTGTTCAGTGTGTTTGTCTTGTAAAAAGTTAATCATGTAGTTTATGGGTTATGTAGTCTTAACTAGTAACCAAATAGTGTACCTCTTCTCTGAGATTGTTTTTTAGCTAGAGACTTTGTTGTGGTTAAGTCTTGGAAGCTAAGGTGAGAAGAAGTCTTTGTTATATCCTATATTTTGTATGCAACTTGTATTTTATGAAGTTTTGCATTTTTATCAATAAAGACCAGTTAGTTTATATTTTCTGACTGGATTTTCTTTGGAAAGCTAACTATGGATATTGCATTTTGCAAGCTCTCATGCTGATGTGTAAGTTACCTGAGAGCAGGATTTTTGGGACCTTTTTTTTTTGCTGCACTCTGCACAACACAAACAATCCCTTGTACCAGACAGAGCCTTCTTATCTCTATGCAAGTATATCTCGATGCCTCTTCCTCTGACCTTCACTTCTCCTGCTCCCTGAAATGAAAATACAGATAACAGTCAAGTTGAGTGAGGAAGGTTTGAAGAAATACAGTGAAGCAACGGAGAGGAGCAAAAGGTTTCTTTGATTTCTTTAGTCCTCCCCCCCCCCCTTCTTTTAATGCCTCAATCACTTGGCAGCCTCCTGATCTGAAAGAAAGTGATTTAAATCCAAGTCAATTTAAACTTAAAGAGAGTTTAATAATGTTGCCTCTCAATCATGATTTTGTTGTTGCTGTTGATAAATTTATATTTCACCTCTTCTTGGGAGCTGAAGACAGCTTGCCTGGGGATCTTATCTTATTCCGCCTCCATCATAACGACTTTGTGAAGTTGAATGTACTAAGGAGAAAGACTGGCCCCAAACCACCCAGCTGTGGCTGGATTTAAATGTGGATCTTCTCAGTTCTAGTTTAATAGCTCCACCAAGATGCCATCAGAATGCTGGCTCTGTTGGAGACTGAAGCACTCTGTGTATGCATGTGAACATCCTAGGAGTGAAAGTCTGAACTGAGGAAAGATTAGGGAAGCGGGTTTTATAATTATAACAGAAAAGAGATTAATGTACAGAAAATACATTGCAGAGATGGGCAAGGCAAGCCATCTAACCAACTAGATCCTATCAGGATCAGATGAGGAGCTTTGAGCTTTGGGAAAGAGAAACAGAAGGAAGTGACCTAAGATTAGCACTCTCTTAGACAAAGACCAGGTAGAAGGATAGGCAAAGAGGGGCATAGAGCAAGTCCTTAACTCTTCATCTACATCTTGTTGTTCCCCGTGTGGTGATGAGCAATCACCATTGAATCGGGATCTCCAACAGGTTCTGTTTCTGCTCCATAAAAAAAGTACAAGTTGATGACAGTGTTTGGGATTTGTAGGGGACCACACCCAAGGTTTTTACTCAGGGGCATTAAAAGGTATACAGCAAGCACACTTTGCATCTTTGGATCACTTCACAAAATTGAGTCAATTTTATTTGTCTCTCTGATTAAAAACGTTGAAACAGGGTCCTTCTGTTTTCCAAATCAATTTGCAAATCTGATTCAGAAAGTCAATTTGACTCCAATCAAACCTCCGCACTGAATCTTTGCAAACCTGTAACTTCTTGGCGTGCCTGTCAGTGCCTGTGTGTACTTTTACTCTAGGAAAAAAGAAATCACAGATATGCATTACATCCTAAGACAAAATATATTTGATTAAACGTGCAGGGAAAGTAAACTGATTCCCTCCTCAACCACCTGCATCTTACTGCACTCAGTCAGCGCCTACCCACAGTCTGTCCCTTAATTAGATTTGAAATGTTCAAGGCAATCAGTTTGGCTGGAGTTCTCCCCGAAGTTAGTGAATGTAAAACAATTACTTCTCTTTGTCACTGCCAGCATGCTACTGTAGCTTTTCTGGGTCCCCTGATAGCTAATTGTTAAATTGTGCATGAAGGAAGCAAGCCATTCTGTGGCTTATGTTTCAGATGTCTAGTTGAATAACTTACAGGATGTGTACATTAGACTTTGGCCTAAACAGATGGACCACACCCTCGCTATATCCTGATCCCATCACTGTCATCTCCCCCACCAGCAGTGAGACATAAAAGTGAAAATTCATACATTATATTAATCTGGCAGGGATTGGAGTTATCAACACTTTTTCACTTCTAAACAAATCGTTGAATAATTTCCTGGATCTGATGTAAATGATTGGATGTAGTTTCAACTGTCCCACTGCACTGTACTCTAATTCTCTTAAGCTCTGGGTAATATTTTGCTGAAAGATGCCTTCTGGTTTGCTAGAAATGTTCTTCCTCTATCCAGCCAGGTGACAATATCGAGTCAACCTTGGTTCATCCCAAAAAGCTAAATAGGGTCAGTTGTTTGAAACAGTGAGTCAGCATTGGGAAAGGAGATCAGAAGGAAACCAAGAAGTTGGGGAAAAAAAATAATAATCAGGTATAAATCAATGACAAATCTGTATTGCTGCCCAAACCTCCCACATTATTTCATTTCATGAAAAGTTGTTCATTCATTTGTTCATTCATTCATTCATTCATTCATTCATTCATTCATTCATTCATTCATTCATTTTATATACTACTGACTTCAACTGACTGTCAGCAGCTTACAAGAATAAAATCAGCACAGAGCATTCACCAGGAATTGAACCTGTGGAGTCCTTGTGAGCTTGGTTCTTTGCTTGCAAACGTTTCATTACCCAGCTAGGTAACATCTTCAGTGCTAGAAGGGAGTGGGGTTTGCTCTCTGTTTATACACAGTGGCTTGCCCTGCCAGTGTTGGAAGGGGAGGTTCCACCCCTCCCTTGGTAATTCCTTAATTAGGGTATTGTTTACTGCTTGATTGTTTGTCTGGTGTTAATCTTGGTCTGATTGAACTTGGCTTGAAGGAGTATACTCCCTACCCCCACGTCCCAATTCATGTGCAAAAGAAGTTTTTGGTTTTCTGCCTCATCGTCCAAAGAGGAATCTCAATTTTGTTTAGTGATAATTTGTATTTCTGTTATATTTGTGACACTGCTTCTGTGGTTTTATTTATTTTTTCTTCATCACACTACTGTAGCCTGTCTGGCGCCCATAATTCCTGATCCGTTGAAGGATTTGATTAGTTAATGAGATGTATAAGCAGCTTCTCTCCATGGAGCTTCCCCATGCTTTCCTTAAGTGCGGAAAGCCACGTAGGTTGCCAAGTAGTGAAATTTTTTATACATACATACATACATATATATATATATATATATATATATATATATAGCAATTTGACGACACTCACCCCACCCTCACCAGCCACACTTTACATGAGGTTAGCACAAGGAACCTGAGTGTGATCCATGTAAATGTCACTGTTTTTCCCCCTTAGAAAAATAGAAGAACAGTTAGTTTCCCATGAAACTGAGTTTTTTGTTTTAAGGTGCAGAATAAATTTTCAGTCTAACATTAGCTTGGAAGCTGTGTTAGCTTCTCTTCTGGGATGCAGATTCTCAGCATCCTGGAGGAAAACAAGCACAAGGTGATTGGGGAGAACAACAGTGTTACATCTTACACAGAATAAGGCAACACATTAAGAAGTGCAATTCTGAATGCAGCTGTTTTAGGAGACTCGTGCTTATGGTGCTTATCCCTGTGCTGAAGAACTTGCACCAGGAAAGCTAACTGAGCAGGAAGATGTGATGCTAAATCATTGCGCTATTTTATTACCTTCTGTAAAATCTATTTCTGTGTGTTTCATACTAGGAGAATTCAAATGCAGAATTCCTCTGTGGGGGACTCTGGGCAGTCACTCATTCCGAATGTTTGAAATGGCCCTGAAAGATGCCTTGTCTGATGACTCAGTTGTGGATAAAGGGATGTGACTCCCCCCACAGCACAATCCTTTTCCCAGGAATGGAGCCATGTTGGAAATGGAGCTGTACCATGTCAAATCAATGCCCACCCCCCAACGTTACTGGACACACAAATTCTTTTTAATGCTGCTATTATCAGTGCCATGGATCGATCAGCTTTCCAGAAACATCACCAAGGTGGTGCACCAGAAAACAGGCACATACTATAGTTAAGAATGAGGCGCACAAATCATAAGAAAGGACCTTTATGACCACTGATTTTGGTGGGACCATTTTATCATCATTTAAATTGTACTGTCACATGATAATGGTTATCAGCCTGATTGATTATGTGCCATCAAGTCAGTGTTAACCCTTAGCGACTACATCAATAGATTTTCCTCTGACAATCCCTAACCTGGTCCTTTAGGTCTTCCAGTGGTGCACCCATTGCCACTGAAACTGAGTTCATCCACCTTATTGCTGCTCAGCCTCTTCTCCTTCTTCCACCTTTCCCAGCATTAGAGCCTTCTCCAGACAGTAAGGTTTTCCCATAATGTGTCCAAAGTAGGATCATTTGAACCTGGTTATTTGTGCCTTGTGAGAACTCAGGGTTGATTTGTTTGATGACCCATTTGTTTGTTTGCTTGTTTTTCTTGGCTGTCCATGGTATTCTCAGGAATCTTCTCCAACACCACGTTCAAAGGAATCTTCTATCTGATTCCTATCCTGCTTCTTCCAAGTACAGGTTATCAGCCTATCCCAGCCAAAAACAAAATAAAACCCTAAATCAAAAACCAGAATAAATCAATCTCCTTTCTTACTCCTGTCCCCAACCTGGAAAAAAGCAAAGTATGATATCTAAGAGATCTCTCTCCATATTGAAACCAAGCCCCTCACTCTGCAAATTGTTCTGCTGAGAAAAGGCATCTTCCCAACCTCTGCAGCTTGAAACAATTTTGCCAAGCCATCTTGCAGTATAACACCTTCCAATGAGAACAGGATTTGTCTCCTTAGCTATCTCTCTTGTTTAGAATGTGAATATCAAATTGCCCCTTACGAATACCATTTGCTTCAGTAAATTTATATCCTGCTGATTCATTGCTCCAAACAGTTAAGATAATAAGGCAAGTTAATTTAAACAAAACTGGGCCATAATTTATTTTTTAACCTTGGATTTGGCATTTATTCTTTCACCCCTCTCTTGCTGTTACCAATATGTTTAATAATATCTGTGATTCAAATACATTAATGCCTTATTGATGGCTTGACTCTTTTTTTCCTTATGAATACAATGTATTCATCTTTAACTTTTTAAATTAATCTTTAACTTTATTTTTGAGAGTGAAGCTCATTGATTAATGGGAACAACTGAGATAAATGAAATGGACAGATTAGTAAAGTAAGTGGTTTCCAAGTTAGGAAAGTTAAGTGTTGACTGACTTGCAACTCGATGTAACCTTCACCAGAAATCAAAAGTTGTGACCACAGATGTTCATCTGACTGGAAAGGTTAAGATTGAATAAAGCAAAGTTTTATCCATCAGTAACACAGTACTGAGTCCAATTAAAGACTGAAATAAAAAACACTTGTAATATTTCAACTGTGCAATAAGAACCAATAAATGCAAAAAATAATTTAGCACACAAATAATATAAATAACTAAGCAGACTGAAAAATCAAACGCCTTGACATTCACCATCAGGGAAAATAATATTAACTCAAACGAAACAAAACCCCACAACGTTTTCCTGCTTCCTCAAGAAAAGATTTTCAATTAATGGATCTGTCTTAACCTCTGCATGTTACGGTCTGACGTACATTTGTAAGAAACACAGTGAATATGTCATGCACGATTATAAGGTTAAATTATGATAGTTTTTCCAACTCATTTTTTTCTTTTTTATACCTGTCAAAGTTTTAGATACTCAGACTAAAAACAGGGGTGAGCATGAGGGTGGTCAACAAAGTCAAGGTGCCAGGCATGGCCCTGAAACCAAAGCCCTCCCCTGCCTAAGTTACACACACATAAGAAAAGGGAAGGACTTGAATCATACAGGTGATCTTGACATTTTTGACCCCCATCCCCCATGGCTGCCCCTGAAGTCTCGAAAGACTGAATTCTTCTTGTACTTCAAGGAAGGCCATTGGGTCATTATGGAGCATGACCCCTTCCCTCCCCTTCCCTCCCCCCACAAGTGCAGGGCTTCTCAAACTTTGCAATACCATGATCCCCAAAAATGAGAAAATGTGTTTGTGCAATACAATGCATAAAATGATTTAATTGGGGTTCAGAAAGCCCTAGCACTTACTGTTTGTTATTACACTTCAACCTATATATCAAATAAAATGATAGATGTTTTTGTTTCTGATACAAACCAAAAAAAAAAAAAACCTGCATTTTTAAGGTGAAGGCTGGGTTTGTTTGCTTTTGCATAATTCATAAAGTATGGGCTTTGCTTGGGAGACAGCTTGTCTCATTCACCAACATCAGGGTGTGGGGAGGGAACAGAGCATTAAATCAACTTCTCTCAGGCATCTCTTAAACTGCCACAGCTTGCAAAACATTGGCAGGCTGGAAGATCTTTTCACCTCTCTTTTCCTAGAACAACCATACTGATATAATTACTACAGCCCAACGTCTTTTCCTTCAAGACTGGTACTTGTAAATTCTTCTCCCTATTCTTGCAATCTCTTCCTCGTTTTTTCCTCACAGTTCTTCCTTACTTCTGGTTGTTCTAGCTCCCTCTGCAGAGTGACCTTCAAGGCACATAGAAGCTTTCTGCCCACCAGGCCTGAATGCACCACCTTTGAAAGGCAAACAAACAAAGATGAAGAACATACAGGCATGGCATTGCTTCTCATTCATCATACACTTGCATCAACTGGTAAGTTTTCTTGGAAAAGTGTTATATAGAAGACGCTCTCCAGCACCCATTGTCTTTCGAACCCCCCCACCCCCACCCCAAGGATTGTAATGCAAACTTGGAGAAACATCCTGGTAATCTTAGGCAATTCTGAAGCAGGGCAGGGACATTCCTTGCCTTACAACCATTTTTTCTTCTCTTTCTGCTTTCTCCTTTTCTTTTTCCAAGCATTGGACTGCCAGGGAAGATAAATAGGTCTTTCTAAAGATCTGAAATGATCACCTGCAAATGCTTTTGAGGGATGCATGAGATTAAACGGAGGGATGCATCTAGCCCAAAGGCAGCAGGAGTTATTTATCTGTTACTTTCTTTATTTTATTCCTAGACTGCTCTTCTTCCCAGTAAGGCCTAGAGTGGCTTACCAAAAACAAAACAAAATCTCAGAGAAAACCAGCTTTCTGGAGAAGAGTAAATGCAAAAATTGAACAGGATTCATTAAAAACAAAATAAAAGTAATATAACAAGTAATAGTTTTGGCTTGTGGGAGGTGGGGGTGCGATATCGTCTTTTCATTATTAACTGTTTCAGAGCTTTTCTCTTTTGTATATTCTTTTTTTTTAATATATATATATCTGTTTCATTGGTCTCTCTGAGTTTTAAATTCTGTATTTGTGTTTTATTGGTCTGAGATATCCGCTGTAAGGAATATATAAAGGTGAACACCAAAAATCAAAGCAATTGTTGAATGAGACATTGAATGAAAGCTACCCAAGCAAATAAATAGAGAGGTAGTGACAAATAAATCTTCAATTTTGTGGTAAGTTAAATGATCGTCCTGTAGACAGTGGGCATTGCTTGTCAGGTTTTCAATGTTGGTAATTTTAATATGCCTTTGAATGACAATGTTAACGATATGATTTTTTTTTTTACAGCTCTTCCATAATTATAGGTATTGATCAAACAGTGGTTGATAACCTACAGATTCTGAAACTTAGAAAAATCGCCACTAGAGGAATTCTGACAGTGTTCAATAGTCACAGTTTATGATCACTAGGATAATATTTGTGCTATGCTTTGAACACTCTAAAGAGCAATAATTTATATCTTATTTTCAGCTGGGTGAGAAGCTGAGTCCCAGAAGTGTCATCTAACAAATGGAAGGAGGGGGGTGCATAGATGAAAAGCAGGTAGTCTCAAAGTCCCCTTTGGGAAATTTAAAGGAAACAGTATTCCTGCCTAGCCAGCTTCCTGTTATGGTATCAGACATAATCTTGGAACCAAGATACTGTTGAAGCATCCCATGTACATTTATTTTAGAATGAATATCTTTGAAATAAATGGAATTTGGTTCCAGAATATCTGGTTAGGATTGGCCTGCAAAGCTGAAATTTTTATCCAGATTACAAACTGCCAAACAAATGTCAGCACCGAAACCCAGGATTTTATATATAATATAATATATGCAGCTATGTAGGTGTACACACACACACACACACACACACACAAAATGCTGATTAAAGAAGAGTACATTTTATATGGTCATTGATTAAATTTGCCTTGAAGTTAATGTTTAGTTACTAAACGTGCAGGAAATTCTGCTCAATAAAATCACAAATGGGTATTCTAATTTCCAGAAGATTTTTTTTTTCTTGAAACACAAAAATTGTGATGCTACTAACTGCTTATACATTTATAAACGAGTCAACATTAAATTATCAAATTCCAGTTGCAGAAGTGGAGTGTTAAAAAATGCCCCTTAAAAGTTAATCCAGATGAAAATATTCCTGCCCTAAGAAGCTTAAAATATTGGCAGCAGGAATGGGAAGAAAAGGATGAAAAATGGAGAATAAAAGGCGTGTGATGTTGACCATAGTGGAATGCAAGCACATTAAGGCATTTACCTATGGTTCTCCTGGCCTAGTGATTTGGATTTAACCCATTTGGACACAGAATTCATAGAAGTGGTGGCCTGGGGGGTTGATAGAAAGAAGGAAGTGTGATCCTATCATCAAGTTAATTGTTAACTTGAATTATTGTAGCGTTCAGTTACAACGTCCTTGAAGGACAGTTATAGGTTCAGCAGCTGAGGAAAGGACTCACCGTTCTTTCCTTCTGTTTGTACATCAGCCAATGTTCTTCCCATTAAAAAATAACCTATGAAAGCCTATAAAAACTAACTCTGGCAGGAATGCTGTAGTTATTTCTGAAACAGACCTGGCTCAGGACATGCTAGGTACAGCCAGACATATAAGTAGCTTGTTGTCATGCCATCCAACCTTCCACTGTGACATAGCTCCTGTTCTGTTGCTCAGAATCTTGGGCAAATTTATAGGATGGCATTTAGATTTTAACCTTCAGGTTGGATTGAGGACTGTATTGAACTGGAGACACAGGCTTCTTAAAGTCCTATATGTTTGGGACTATCAGCAAAGCATAGACCTTTGACAAGCCAACCAAGAGGCCTCCTGGTCCTTGTTCTTCATTCATTCATTCATTCATTCATTCATTCATTCATTCATTCATTTGAATTGATTAGCTACCCAACTCCAATGGAGTCTTTATTCCAGGATTTATACAGAAAGTGCATATTGCCAAATCCCAACTATTCCGGTTGGTTTACAAAAATATAGGAACACAAGACAGGGAGCCGCTGCATTGTAGAGTTCATTGCTATGAATCCAACAGTTTGCCAAATGGGCAAGTCACAATTGTAACACCTATGATGACAAAGCAAACCTTTGCGATACAAAGTATACTCCCCCCCCCCCAAATTAAATTACAGTAGAAAGCATTTTTGTAAAGTGGCACAATTTATTTTCTCTATAATTACTATTTCTTCCCACTTTTTTTTTTTTCTTTTTTTCTTCTCAATCTGTTAAGGCTTTTACTTGATCTTGATAATTCTGCAATTTCCCACCTCTCTTCAGACCTGTTTTCCCTCTCTGTTTCCTGGGAATGTTTCATCTTATTTTTCCAACTTACTGACCTTATGATCTAGAACTCATTCAGGTCTTCCAACTTGAGCCGTGCAACAGGACTGAGCCTTGTAGCTTTATGTGACATTTCTTTTAGTTCTGAAAAGTGTAAAATCTGTGACCAACTCTTTACTCTATGCAAACATCAGTCTGTATGCTTCTTCCTTGTGCTATGAAATTCCATGCACAGCAATAGGTTGTGTTTTTGCTTTTGTTCTCCATAGTATTTAGCACTAGAGCAGTTGCTGAGTGAACACTGCTCACTGCTCACTAAGGAGAAATGTAGCTATGAAACAGATTTGATTTCTGACATCACTGGCACTTTGTGAACAGCTGTATCTGCTATGAGGAATGAAAGCCAGATGTGCAAACATTTGCATACTCAGGCTGCAAAAGCAGGAAAATGAGTCTAAATAAAAGGATAGCTGCAAAGCAAATCTCTCTCTCAAGATTTCCCACTAGCACAGTTGCTAAACACATGTGATCCCGTTGCAGTGATGATGGTCCGTCACATGATGGACAAATGCAGGAAGAGGGTGGACAGGAGAAGCTACAACTTCATATACACCCATGGTTGTGGGAGGGAGGGAATTGAAAGAAAAACATGAATATTGACTGTATTTCATGGGCCTGACAAGAAATCTAAGAATATGGAGGGACAACCTGAGACATTATACAAGGATGTCCTCCCATGGTCTTACAAAAACACTGATATTTAATAGCTAACACTTAAAATGCATAACACAATGGTAGCTGCTTTGGTCCATGAGCAATACTATTAGAAAATAAATTAAACTGTTGGAAAATATTAAGGAAACTTCTCCATTTTTCATCAGGCTGAAATTCATTTAAAAGGGAGGTTGATAGATAGAAATGAATTACATCCCACCACAAAGGGTGTGGAAGCCTCAAGTGTCTTAGTTTTCTCTTAGAGACCTCAGAGAGAAATTGAACCCCGAGAATGCAGGGAAAAAAAATAGTTTTGTTCCATTGGGCGTGGAAAACTCTTCTACTTCTTCAACAGACATGCAATTTTCCATAGGGATGCAAGTCCAGATGTTTTGGTTATCAGGAAAAAGAACTGGCATAACTGACCTCGAGGAGCTTTACAGAAAAGGAGAAATGGATTCTTTTGCTTCTTGCACATGGCCTAAGAAGGATTAGTGCACCCTTTGTTGCTTTTGTAACTAAAAACAACTCAATGAAATCATTCCACTTGGGAGGCTGACCAAAATGATACTGGTCATCTGGTTGGTAGCCAGGTGTTGGGCAGAGCATCCTCTTCTGTAATAGAAAAGGGGGAAATCAGTAACTGATTCTGTTGAGGTTTTCGTCTTGGATGGAGTTACATGAAAAATAAGCTTTCAGGTGGGAAAGGAAAAATTCAGTGAGTTCAAATGAAAAAAGAAAATTTAGATAAAACGACTAGGCAAATGTTATTTTTCTTAAGGATAGCATGGTTTTTGTTACATCTCTCTCTTTTTTCTGGAAGAACTGTCAGAGGAAGGCAGGAAGGCAGGAAGGCAGGAAGGCAGGAAGGCAGGAAGGCAGGAAGGAAGGAAGGAAGGAAGGAAGGGACTTTATTTCTCTTAACCAAAACAATATGAGATATTCAATTTATCATGGATTATGAACCAAGGAAACTTTCTCTTTTTATTTTTAGTTATCCCATTGTGACTGAAAACATAAAAGCATATAGGAATATCACGTTTTGTTGCCTAAATATGAAAGATGTTTTGTGAAACACTGACAAATTTAGTGAACATATCTATGCACTCCAAGTGTAAGATGAGAGCAGCCACTAAAGTAAATGAGAGATTATTCCTGTACCAACAAAAGTAATACAAAAATGGATTCTAAGATGATTTCCAACATACAGCATGTATGTATGTATGTATGTATGTATGTGTGTGTGTGTGTGTGTGTGTAGATAGATAGATAGATAGATAGATAGATAGATAGATAGATATCAATGTTTGTTTAAAAGGCAATTCTCCTTATGTATATCCAAGTTGCTTCTAAACCAAAGTAAAAGACTGAAGTAAAATATCTTCAAGTTTCAAGTACAGATTTTTTCCTGGCTCCCTCATTGTGTGTTGGAGAACCATAAAATGGGTATAGATGTCTCTGAGACTACCCTGGATTTCAACTGTAGAGAGCAGTAGTGGGCGATCTGTTCCTCTCTAGTTTTCTGAGATCTACATTTCAATGGCCTGCATGATAGTCTCCAGGATGCCTCAGAGTTGAAATTAACAATGCTAAGTGTGCTCTTAGACATGCCAGCTCGGAGATCTATAAATTGTTCCAGAACTGATCCGTAAAGCACCAGGTTAAATGAAATCCACATAACCTACACACTGCTTCACACATTTCTATGCTCTTCTGCTTGGCATTAATCTTTCTTTTTTCTTTTTCTTTTGTCTGCATATAACCCATTTAAACATGTATTCCTCTTAAACGTATACATTGTTTATTTCATTCTGAAATAAAAGCTAAAATATAGAATATATTTTAAAATATATTCTATATTTTAAATAGAATATATATCTTATATATATTAAAAATATATAAAAGACAGCATAAATTCATGAAAACATTTGAAGACTACAATAGATTGTGAAAAATAAACAAATGCCACAAAAGCTTAGGTAATGTTTTGGCCGAACCAATAAGGATATTGAAAGCAAGTTTTAATATCAGTTGGGTTCCTCACATTCAAATTAACAATTGAGTTCCAATAAGATTTGTGTATTTATTTGTTTATAAGATTTTTAGGCTGTTGCAATCATGGGATACTTGACAGTATGACTCCCATATACAAATATACGTACTGTATATGTATATATACACACACATACACACACACCAGGGGTTCCTGCTTTTCTGAACGTCTCAAAATGCACACTTTTTATGCATTTAAAAGATTCCATGTATTTTGAGACAGTTAAGGGGCAGGAATGCCACAGAACATTTGGGAAGTACAAAAAGAAGACAACCAAATTGGTATTGCAAATTAGTCCCATAAGCATTGCTCAGTTTGTGTTAGAACAAAGATGGAATCTATAATTGAGCAATCTAACCACCATTTTACATCCTTAGAAAACATTACAGTTGGAGGAAGAGAGAAATCGCTCAGAAATCAGAACCTCTCCAGATGATGGGTGGCATTAAGAAAGCATTCTGCAAAGTGACTTGTTTTTCTAGGGGATAAGGGGAAATTTCAGATTTTTGTTAAGGGAAAGGATGTTGCTAAGAATTGCCTCAGAGGTGGGGGACAAAACTGTTTGACTAGACTGATTCTAAAGCAAACTGGAATATTGTTTTCCACTTTTCAGGAAAGCAGCTGAACAGTGTGTGTTTGTTCTGTGCTCCCTATCTCCTTGCAGAGATTAGGGCTTCTGACTACCACCAAGAAGCCTATATTCTGGCTTTAAAAAATGAGAGTACACGAGCGTGTATATTCAAATTAAGCCGCCTCCTCCTCCTCCTCCTCCTCCTTTTTCTCCTTCCTCTTCTTCTCCTCTCACCTGCCGCTTGGTGGTGGTGTTTGTTTTAGTTCATTTGCTTTACACATTTGAACGTGTTGTTGCAGTGATGCTAATGTGGAGAGAGGGGGGAGGAAGAAACTTTTTAGCTCGCTGGAAGGGAAGGAACATCTGCTCGAGTCACAAGTGGATTGCTTGGAGTTCAGCAGGACAGAAGCTGGCAATTAATCTGAAGTGTCAGCATAATAAGATGGAAGTGGTAGTGCAGGTTTCTGGGGACAAAAACGGTAGATTCCCTATCCAAAGACCACATATGTTTCTGTGACTTAAACAACCACAAACAGAAGGAAAATGGGGGGTGCTGCACCAAAACAAACCCTCCCCAAGAACATTGCCTTTCTTAAAGTTCAATCAAATGTATAGTGACTTAGACTATAGTAGAGACGTTAAGTAATGTCTAGTAAGATCCAAAGTTACTTTACACTCTAGTTAAGCGCCTTACTTTAAGGAAAGGTAGACATGGACTGTTGCTATTTTTGATCCTACTTCTCACTATGGATGCTACTCAGTTTTGTTCTGAGCAGTCATCGTATCCAGAAACTCTAACAGATGCGAATTGGGCTAAGGACATTTATTTGCTTGGCCAGGAGTTGAAGAAAACATTGTCTGATGCATCAAAGGCTGAATATATCTACCACAGCCCCAGAATCTTTTCAGTCTATACGTGGCCCTTCCTTATATATTCCAGCATCACCTGGGCAGCAAAAATGGGTGTTTTCACAGAACTGTTGCTATGGCAAAGGCCTGGAAGTATGGGAGAAGAAGTTTCGGAATATTCTAGAGCAGATCATGAAACGATTGACCTGTAAATGCCTTGAAAACAATGTGATAGTTTGCAGAAGCCAGAATGGATTTGTCAAGAATAAATTACCTCACAGTTTTGATTGGGTAACTTTCTTAATAGAATGTGGGAATGCTCTAGATATATTATACATCTGATTTCAGCAAAATCTTTAAGACGCATTCGTGTAATGTGATTGGCAAGCTACCATAATGTGGATCACATGACAATTAAGTCGATACATCTTGACTTGAAAACTCTGCTAAGAGACTGTTCATCAATGGGGTCTCATGAAATTGGAGAGATGTATTAAGAAGGGTGCCACAAAAATCAGTCTTGGGACTTCCATTCTTTAACCATTTGAATGAAGAGGGGGAGAGAATCATATTACATCTGCAGGAGATATAAAACTAGGGTAGCTAACACCCTGGGAGACAGAAATAAAGTTTAAAATGATCTTGACAGGTTGGAGAAATGGGCTGAAAATAATATTACAATGAAACAGAGGGATGAGCAACATTCTTTGCTTAAAATAAAAATCAAATGCATAGCTGTGGGATGGGAGATCCTTGGCTTGGTAATGGTACCTGTGAAAAAAGATCTTGGAATAATAATCTATCACTACTGATCTTTAAAAATGCCTTAAAAAACAAAGCTGTTAAAAAAGGCATTTAAGACTCGTCATCAATATGACTGTTCTTTTTTGTTAAAGTAATGTATGTTATGATCTGATGGTTTTAAATACTATTATTTTTGTCTTATTACTACTATCTCTATTCTAGTTTACTGCACACTGCCATGAATCCATTGGGAAACTTGCATCATATTAACAAACAAGTAAACAAAAACTGAATATGAGCCAGCCGTGTGATGTGGTTACAAAAAAGGTGAGAGAAGTCTTAGGCAGCCTCTACAGAGGCGGAAATTTCACAGGAATTAATCATCCCACTCTGCATTGGTCAGGTTCTGCCTCCAGTGCTGGGTTCAATTCTGGACATCAAACTTAAGAAGGATTCAAGGAAGATGGAACAGGTTCAGAGAAGATGCAACTAACATCTATGAAAACTGAAGGAGTCGGGTTTGCTTAGAGATGAATAAGGGAAAATGAAGAGAAATGTGATAGTCCCCTTCAAATCCCTAGAGGGATATAACATAAGAGAAGGTCAAGACTTGTTGCTTCTCATTCCAGAGTGCAATAAATAGAAAAATGGATTTAATTTATAGAATCCAATTGAATGTTTGGGGGAGGAGGGACTTTCTAACAGGAAGAGCAGTTCAACAATGAAAAGAAGGAATAAAAGGGAGGTGTTTGGCTCAGCTTTAGTGGAAGCTTTCAAGCAGCCTGATCAGCTTCCTGTCTGATAGTCTTCCTACACTGAGCAAGGGGTTGAACCCAATGGCCTAAACAGTCCTCTGTGATTCTGTGAACTTGGGTAGCTATCTGGTCTCCCACCTGATAAAGAGTTTCAGACAGATGCCACAGTATGTCCCATTTACTCCAAAGGATCTTTTTGAAGTGCTACACAATCATAAAATTCCAAGAGAGCAAGCTCAACAAGTCATCTGTGAACATGATGCTGTCTAAGGATGGCACAACTATAGAAAATATGCCGCTTCTTATAGAAACATGTTTCCGTGGCATGAAGCAGGATCTTGTCAGAAGGTAATGGAGAGGGGACAATATGTGCTGAGCACTTCCTAAGCATGGTTACAAATCTAATGGAAGCTTGTCTGAAAAGACAGTAGAAATCACTGGAAAGATTCCACCTTATGGGACATAACATAAATAACTGGATGGATAAATAACTGGATGTATTTTTCTAATCACAGATTTGGAAACATCAACTTCCAAGAGATAAAAGAGTATGATAATTAGAGTCTCTGCTAAGCCTGGTAGTTCAAGGTCAAAAAGCCCAGGAAAAAATATGCAGAAATGATATAAGTAGAACAGAGAGTAAAGAGTAAAGTAATTGGTGCACAGTCAGCTGTAAAGTGTCTGTCCAGGGAAACAGATGCAAGAAATAACAAGTACATCTTGACAACAAGCAAAGCAAAAGAAGAACAGCAAATCCAATAAAAATGTAGAACTAGTGAAACAAACAAGAGAAAAACAAAAGATAAGAAAAAGCACAAGGGGAATGCCTTGAAGGAGGAGACAGTCACAGAAGTATGGCATAACAGTACCTTCTTTTGAGATTAGGTTTATCTCCTAAAACATGACTGCAAAAGCTCCATGTCACAAACACATTTTAAAAAGTGTATATAGCTTCTGTTCTTTTCCACAGAGAAATGCCAGCCTTATGCATATTTTCTCAACTGCACGTCCTATTGATTAAACAAATTTAGACTTAAGGCAGTGAGCTGTGCTGTTCTAGGTTGCTTCAGAAGTAATCCCACTTCTATTCAATGCAGTCAACTCTCTGCAAATTGTCTTTGGAGTTGTACCCCACTGGAACCACTTTGGAATAATAAAAGAGAAAAGAAGGACGGGCTCTTAAACGTTAAAGTTCTTAAACTTTACCTTACCATTTGACTTGCATTGTTATATGATTTTATAGCTTGTTGTACTCTAATCAATTTGTGACCCTTTTCTTTTGTTCTGATGGTCAATAGCCAAAATAAAATAAAATGACTAAGGAGGAAGGGAGGAACAGATGGGTCTTGCAATTTGATGTCCAGACAGAAATCATTCCTGTCGAGGAGAGAAAGGGGGTTAGGTCAGATGAACAATTATGCTGATCTATCCAGAGGACCACTTGATGGCAGCCAAGAGCTAGGAGTTTTCTGTGGGGCTCTTGCTACCCTTTGTGGTTGTCACAATTCTTGCTCTCCAGATAGGTAGATATTTCAAAAATGGCTGGCCTTTATTTATTTAATTAAATCAAACAATTCCATTAAAGCAATAGGGAAAGTGGGGGGGGGGGGGGGAACAGAGCAAAAAAGGAAAACACCCATCAGCAACCACAAAAATATACATACATCTACAGTTGTGTGAAAAAGAAAGTACAGCCTCTTTGAGTTCTATGGTTTTACATATCAGGACATGGTAAAAATCTTCTGGTCCTTAGCAGTTCTCAAAAGTAGGTAAATACAACCTCAGATGAACAACAACACGTGACATATTGTTCCATGTCATCATTTATTTTACAAAAAGAAAGCCAAAATGGAGAAGCCATGTGTGAAAAACTAAGTACACCCTTACTGCTTCCATAGGTATGAAGAGGCTAAGTAGCAGCCAGGTGCTGCTAATCAAACACCCTTGATCAACTGATCATCAGCAGGTGTGACTACCTCTATAAAAGCCGAAGTGTTAGGCATTTGCTGGTCTTGAGCACTGAGGTGTGTGTTAACACAGTGCCAAAGAGTAGAGACATCAGCAATGATCTTAGAGAAGCAATTGTTGCTGCCCATCAATCTGGGAAGGGTTATGAGGCCATTTCCAACCATTTAAAGTCCATCATTCTACAGTGAAGAAGATGATTCACAAGTGGAAAACACTCAAGACAGTTGCCAATCTTCCCAGGAGTGGATGTCCCAGCAAATTCACCCCAAGGTCAGATGTGCAATGCTCAGAGAAATTGCAAAAAATCCAGGAGTTACATCTCAGACTCTACAGGCCTCAGTTAGCATGTGAAATGTTAAAGTTCATGACAGTACAATTAGACAAAACTGAGCAAGTATGGTTTGTTTGGAAGGGTTGCCAGGAGAAAGCCTCTTCTCTCTAAAAAGAACATGGCAGCATGGCTTCAGTTTGCAGAGTTGCATCTGTACAAATCACAAGACTTCTGGAACACTGTCCTTTGGACAGACGAGACCAAAGTGGAGATGTTTGGCCACAATGCACAGCACCACGTTTGGCGAAAACCAAACACAGCATATCAGCACAAACAACTCATACCAACCATCAAACATGGTGGTGGAGGGGTGATGATTTGGGCTTGTTTGGAGCCCCAGGACCTGGGCACCTTGCAGTTGTTGAGTCGACCATGAACTCCTCTGTATACCAAAGGATTCTAGAGTCCAATGTGAGGCCATCTGTCCGACAGCTAAAGCTTGGTGGACATTGCGTCATGCAACAACACAATGATCCCAAGCACACCAGCAAATCTACAACAGAGTGGCTGAAAAAGAAAAGAATCAAGGTGTTGCAATGGCCCAGTCAAAGTCCAGACCTCAACCCGATTTAAATGCTGTGGCGAGACCTCAAGAGAGCTGTGCATAAACAAATGCCCGCAAAGGTCAATGAACTGAAGCAACATTGTAAAGAAGAGTGGGCCAAAATTCCTCCACAATGATGTGAGAGACTGATAAAGTCATACAGAAAATGATGACTTCAAGATCTTGCTGCTAAAGGTGGTTCTACAAGCTATTGAATCATCAGGTGTACTTAGTTTTTCACACATGGCTTCTCCATTTTGGCTTTCTTTTTGAAAAATAAACGATGACCTGGTGTAATATGTCATGTGTTGTTGTTCATCTGAGGTTGTGCTTACCTACGTGTTGAGAACTGCTAAGGACCAGAAGATTTGTACCATGTCCTGAAACGTAAAACCATAGAACTCAGAGGCTGCGCTTTCTTTTTCACATGACTGTATGTGTGTATATAGTCTTGCACAATTGTTTCAAGATTGGATGACTGTATTTGAGGAAATCATCCATGTTCAATCTGTGTCTGTACATATTCCTAAGTTGCAACTAATATCAGAACCTCAAACCACAGTGTAATGGGAGCTCTAAACACCTCTAGGAAGAGTGTATCCCTTGGACTTCAGCCATATACAGGGTTTGGAAAGGAAGGTTGAGTCAGACTCAACTGCTGGTAACTACATAGGTATTTCAAAGAAACTACATATTTCTATGTAGGTTTTTTTGTTTTTGTTTTTGTTTAAAACAATGCAGAAATAGTTTGCTGTTGTCTTTTCCTGGCCTGCAAACCTTGAATTTCTGCCTGGTCTCCTATCCAATATTCATCTCATCCAACCCTACTTTGCTACTGAGGTCAGCTAAAGTCAGCTACACGCTGCCACTGACTATATAGAAAATATTATTATTATCACTAGCATTAAATAAGATCCAAAAACTAATTTCCACAAAAAAGAAAAGGAAAGGAAATGCACATCCAAAGTTACTCTTAGAAAAGCTTGAAAGGTAAAGTGACCTCAAGTTGGACTCAGTTCCTATGACTTCATGGACCTCATACCAAGGATCCTCAGGATTTACACCAACCACAGTCAACACAGCTTAGTTTTGAGATCAGCCAAAGTCAGCTAGATGTTACTAGGAACCTTTTGAAATAATGTGATAAGTGGTTATGGATTTAGATAAAGATCAGAGAAAATAAATAAATGACGTGCTTCTTAAAAAAAATATTACGTTAACATTCTATTAATTCAGTACAGTTTCACAAGAAAGTTAACACATTAATATAATGCACATTCAGCAGGATATACATATTAACATATATTAAACAAGTTTAATAAATTATTATTATGTTATATCAAATTAGTTAATAAATAAATAAATATATATATATATATATATATATATATATATATATATATTTATATATATAAGTATCGGTTAACAAATATGGCTACCTATAAATAAAACATTGTGGAACAATTGTAAGACACCAAGTCACTGTAAATAAAACTTGTGTGAAACAACTCTGAGCTTATAAAAAGCAGAAGAAAAAGGGGGTTAAAATGCAATTTTTATTTTTTTAAAAAAGTCAAAAGCTAGAGGATAAATGAAATCTCCACATAAATCATTATATTTTACTTTGTTGGTAGGGTTTATTATTGATTCATTAATAATAATTTTTTATTCATTTTATACCTGCTGTTTTGAGTATCTACTGCTCAGAAATTATTATTGTTTGCATTATAACGTATTTTGCAGCTGCTGTTTTGGGGTTTATATGTCTGAGAGTGAAGTTTGTAAAAAGTTCTTGTTTTGAAGGATGGTATATAATTTTTTTTAAGAATAAGTCAGTGCAATAAAAGGCTTAGAAGCTTTGTAGGCTTCTGTTTAAAACACTTTCCCATTTATAATCTTTCTTAGAGAATAAACATTAGAACGGTTTGTTCCAGGTAGAAACTTGAAAGATTCCAAGTAATCTTAGCATGCTAGACAGAAAGAGGAAGAAGAAATGAATCGAAAGAAGAAAAGAATCGAAATTATTTATTTCTATTCTACCAACTGGTAGGATAGAAATAAATAATATAAATCTAGCCCATTTGCTGAGGATAGATATTAAAATAAACACTGCATTTTTTTCCCCCTTAGAGGCAATGATCACTTAATTATGGGTCCTTTGAAGATGAGAATCTCTCCATAATAATAAAGATTAGAAGAAAATATGGTCTCAGTTGATAAACATTTGTTTAAAATATTGTCATGCACAACAACACATTTGCTGGCCTGGTGTTCAGATACATCCAGCTTCATCACTTCAGATTCCAGCACCCTCAGTTTTGTACAAAGAGGGTGTCAGAAGTCAAATGATACTATTGACAGTTATTATAATCAAGCTCTGTGAACAGATAAATAGATGGATAGCTACTGTATATGAATAGATAAATATATGTAGCTTTATGAATAGTTATATAAATAAGAGTTACATGAATAGATAGATTCTCAAAAGGGCAGAGGAAGAACTAAATATCAGTCCCCTAGCTATAAATTATCTCATCCATCTCAATTGGATGGATAAATTCTTCAGTTGGATGAATAGGGAAATCATATTTCCCTTATACTTTACTTATGGACTTCCTCTGCTTAGCCACTATGCACTAGATTAATCTTCCATCTGATGCAACAAGTTTGCAGCATTATTCTATTCCCGTAGGCTTCCTAAATATTTGTTTAGGCATTGGCCTGACTTCTTTCAACCAAAACTGACAATTTAGCACAACAGATCATGAAGCATCGTAGAATCCTGGTGGTTCTTGATAAGACGCAAATAATTCCAGTTAGCTGCTGATTATTATAGAGCAGCAATTAGGAATTATTTTTGCAGTGCATTATCTGAGCCAAATTCGTGGGGAAGAGAAAGGCAGTTTATCTGGAAATGAGAATCTGGAAGTTCAGCAAATGCATCCTGCAGAGCCTGCAGTAATTCCTTATGGACTACAGTTATTTCCAAATACATCTTGTCAGAGATAAGACTAGAATTAATTCTTGCTTTATACCTTAAATGCCAAGGGTACGTGTGAAAAGCCAATGTGTTTTTGCTTCAACCTTGGAACAAAAAAAATTCTAGCGTGCATTCTGTGTGTCCATGAGAAGAATTTGGTACCAGACATTGCTCCTTTTAAAAAGTAATAATAATTTCAGGGCCATAAGTTAGGTAAGTAAATGTAGTTCATAATGTGCTACTGACCACCCAGATCCAAAAGTTTATCCAAAGTATTTTTTCCCCAAATGAAAGCGTTAAAATTAATATCCAGAGAAAACAATGAGAATCTAACTCTGATTTTACCCAATGAACATCTGTTTAGTTAGCAATCTATTATCAAACATGTCCATCCCCCAACAGAAAAAAAAATTAGAGGCTCCCCCCCCCCCCCCCCCAGTGTCTTTAAATACTGTCGGTCATTCAGTCAGTGGATTTCACAATATTAAAGCTAGATGTTTTGTTATTCTTTTCACCTACCACATCTTCCCTCTGAGACTTCCTTAAGGTTTTCGTTTAAAAAAAAAAAATCTCTTTCGCCAAGTTACATTGAATTGGGAATTATCAAACATATATGGGCAAATATTATTTTATGGGGTAAAAACCCTCTACCAGGAATTGAACGTATGGGCTACTACACTTTAGATGATTATATACAGTGGATTAACTCTGGAGCTGTCCATGTCCTGGTGCTCACAGATTGCAAGAAAACATATTTAGAAGTTCTCAGAAATGTGTGTGTGTGTATGTGTGTGTGTGTAGTCCACCTTCCCTTAAAATGTTAGAGCAGAAAGATATATATTTTGTCATGCCCCCATGTACAGAGTTTTACATGGTTTCCACTCCCTCTCGATTTCTCTATTTTTATACAGTGTGTATCCTGTGCATTATTTTTCAGTTAAGTTGACCACCAGGATACACTGTATGCGGTGGTCAGAAACTCCCAACGTTTTAAATGTTTTTTTTAAGGCATCATTTGGACCCAAACATTGCAGTATAAATTAGGCGTGGAAGTTATTAAATGAATTACATGTAAAGATGCAATTTTTTATATTAAAATGCAAATAGCAACAGGTGTCATCAGGCAGTACCTTGCCAAAACTGATATGGAAGATCTCAGGAAGGTGGAATGAAAGATCCCCTCTCCCTGGGACGTGCATGAAACTTGGGTGAAAAAGTTTTTATTTTACAATTTCTTTGGCCCTAATTAAATGGATTGGTTGTGGAATAAGACATACAAACATCCTTGCTTGTACGTTTTGTGGTTGTTGTTTCTCTTTATTGTCTTATTCTATCTTTGTCATACATTGCTCAGAATTGTAAATATATAGACAATACCTACATTTATTGTTGACTTGAAACCCTGTATAGACATTTTGAGTGAAACAGAAAAAAAATGAACTTATGATTTATGGTTTTGATGAAAAGACAGGATAGATTATAGAAAGAAAAGAGGCATGTTGTAACCTTTGAGTAAGAGGTAAACTTATAATTGTACTTATAACTGGTGTAAAAAAATTGGAAGCTACTTCTTTATATCTTTTTTCTTTCTTTTCTATTTTTCTTTTACTTTCCCCCCCCTCTCTTGCACTTTTAGCTTTCTTTTTTAATTCTTTCTTTTTCTTTTCTTTTTCTTACTTTATATTAGTTTGCATTAGTTTTTATATTCCTTTTTTAAAATCTTTAATAAAATTGTAACAGAATTGTAAATATATAAGTAACTATATAAATAACCACAGGATACAACTTAAAAATAGATTAACTCATTCATCTTTAGCATCCTTCAATACCCTCTGGGTAAAAAGGTAGGATCAAAAGCAAATTAAAAAAAACAAGTATATTAAAATAATCTTACTTATTTTAGGTCAAACATCACATTGCTTCAACCAGACTTAAGGAATGCAAGTACATTGTGCAAAGCAAGATGGTGAACTCTGCATGGGAAGGGACAAAGAGTACTTTGTGCCATCAACAAGATGAAATGGGCAACAGTTCAAAGGACCCCTTACCGATAGCATTGCACAACGGGATATGTGAGTTCTCAAAGCATTTGTACTACTATTTATATGTGTTTGAATCCCCTGCTGATTTGAATGATCATTACCAGAAGTAAAGCACATGGAATTGGTTGGCTTCAGGCACCGAGGGTTGCTGGTTAAAAGTAAAACATGAAGCATGGCAGTTATTGTCAAAGTCCTGCTTTGCAACGTTTTTTTTTTTCTTTTTTTTTTCTGGTTGGTAAATATGATGCCTGTCTTGTTTTCCTCTTTGTGTGAATGTAGGGTGTTTGATCTCCTTTTATACCCACTAGGCATTGGGAAAGAACAGCTACCAACGTTAGACTCCTCCCAGATCTGAAGACAGCATGTACCTTCTTTGATATGACAAACACTGACTCAAAAGAAAAAAAAAATGCAGAGATTCTCAGAGGACATTTTTAAAATACAGAGGTCAGACTGTTAAACTGGTACCATTCAGCATGCATGGCTGAAATTCTCATAAAAGATCGCTCCTTACTGATGCAGTTTTGCACATCTCCTATGACTTCTGCTGACTTCCCCTGTTTCTGGCTCCCTCCACCTGCACCTGCTCCTTCCATGGTCACAGGGTTTGCTGATATCTCATGTCAACCTGCACTTGTCCAACCCTCTTAGATTAGTTCCTGTTTGGCTTCGGTTTGGCTTTCCTTTGTTTTACTTGTTCCAAGATGCCGAAGTGTTTGTGACCAGATATGCTGATGTGAAGCAGTCTGAAAGGCCTGTGAAAGGTCAGTGAGTCAAGGCTGTCCTTGGCAAATTGATTGAATGATTGATTGATTGATTGGTTATGTGCCATCAAGTAATTCTCAACTCCTAGTGACTACCCAGACCACATTTTCTCCATGACAATCTATTTCACACTGATTTTCCTTCTAAAGGGATTTTTATTTATTTGTTTGTTTGTTTATTATTAAATTTATCTCCGCCCCATCTCTCCCTAATTATCCTTTGATAAACTTGGTAATTTTAGTTTTAATCAAGCTTGCTGTCAGTTTACCCAAAAGAGATGACAAATTCAGTCAATCAATATTTTATTACGCTCATAGACCAGAATTTGGCCAATTCCTCTGTCTCTCATTTCCTGGGTTTCTTTTCCATTCTGACCTGAAACTTTAAACAACAGAGACAGCCCCAGCAATATGGCCGTCACCACCATCACCACCACCACCACACCAGGCTTAGATCAGTTTAGGCTGGGGGTGGGTGTAGTTAGTATCAAATAAAGAAACAAAATACTGTGTCTGTGGATTTATGTTCTGGAGGGAATTTAATCAAAGAAGGTGGTCCAAAGCAGTTGTTCCTCTGGCTGTTTTCTGTGCAGCTTCATCAGCAAAGGATTGTACGGGTGGACGCTACTTCATAACGCCTGGTGGGTGCATATTGAAATCATACATAGTGTAATGTACTTTTTTGCAGCTTTCCTCATGCACATGTTTTTGCACTTTTTTTTTTACTTGCAAAAAAAATGATGTCAGAAAAGTCTGAAAAGTGGGTTTCAGCACGGAAGTGCAATGCACTTTATGTTTAGGTTTAAGGGAGTGATAACTGTTTAGGTCTGCATAAAAATGAAAACAAAACAATTTTATCCGGCATCAAGAATAAAAAAGTGTGTCCCCTGCTCTTTAGGACATTCTCAGTATAGCTACTGCAAATGGGGAAAAAATGTATTTTTAAAAGTCTTTCATTATTATTATTATTTAAATGGATTTCAAGTCAAGTTTCCAGACTCTTACAGTCACAGAAAATGGTCCAATAAACAATGCAATTTTGTATCTTCTCAAGCTAAGGTTCTTAACTCAGGGCCAACCTACACATAACATTAAATGCATCTTTGCATTTAATGTGTAGGCTTTTAAACATTCAAGTAATACTAGCTGGGAAAGCTGATAATTATCCAGATCACAGCAGGCCTGGAGAAGAAATTTAACTCTTTTATTCCTTAACACTAGACGAGATGGTATCCTGTACAGTTTCCTTGTGTCAGGCTCAATTACTGGTATTTATTCATTTATTTTGATAACAATAGAGAATTAGTTTGCCACTGGCTTCTTCATGATATTCTTCTAACCTGGTTGAACCTGGGTATCTGTCCTGTGAAGACAGAATGATTCTGGGCACCTCATTTCCCAAAGTTTTTTTTTGATGGGGTGAAGTGAGTTGCGAGAGGGCAACCAAGATGCAATGGGGAAGAAGAATAGTTCTTCACACCACTCTTAGCTTCAGTCAAGTGTGCTAGCTATTTTTAAAAATACAGACAGCCTATTATTACATATTATTAGAAACAAGATAATCCACTAAATGCTGAGACTGGAAAAAAGGGGGGCACAATGTTGATTTTAATTTGACCTACTTTAACTATCTCTGGAAATGAAGCATTAATATAATTAATCTCATCCATGCAATACTGGGAAAAGAAAATGCTGGTATGGAAGAACTGGCTATGGTTCTTGCATAAATGTTATTTCAAGTGAAACTCAACTCTTGGTGGCCACATAGTCTTATCCAGACTATTGCTTTGGTCACACTATGCAAGTATTTTGCTTGTGCCTTCCTTAGGCAAGCTTTTTGAGTTCCTGGTCTTGTCTGGACTCCTAATATTTCCAGTTGTTTCCTATGCAAGTACCAACCAAGTCCGACCTTGTTTGTATCACAGCCTGGGTTTTCTTTTACATTTATAGGTGAAGATGGTGTGGGCGTAGGTATGGTTATGTATATGATATTCACAGTGGGTAAGTCCACTGCAGTTCACTTTCAATCAGAGAGATTTGCTCTCCTGACTCCATCTTTTACTCATTCCTTACTCCCTCCAGCTTGTTATATGTCAGTTTGAATGATGTGAGAAATCCACCCCAAATTAAGATTTATCCTATGGCCCTATTTTGATGGTTTAGTTTCTGTTCCACAAATAATTTATATGAACAAAGTGGGAACATCAGGACTGAGTAGGATGGTGTAAGGTTTTGGGTTTAAAATGAGGTCTGTTTCTTCTACTGAAGGTCATCCAAGTGGTGCAGCCATATGCTCCCACATTTGAAATTAGCAGATCCATCTGTCAAATCCCTTGCTGGTTTTCCTCCATATTTTATTTGTGCTTTCTACTCATTGAACTATGAGCTTGATTATTCAGCAATGAGATCAGCTCTGAATCTCGCCCCCCCCCTTTTTTTTTTCTTAAGCTTTGAATGTGAGCTTAGGCTGGTGCCAGCAGGCATAAAGACCTCCTTGAAAAAGAGTGGAATTCAGAAACTCAACTCTCTGAAGACTTGGGTCATTAGCAGTTATCCTCGGACTTAAATCCTATGAAGAAACTCCAACACCCAATAGCTCTCTAGTTTGATAGATAGCTTCATTTCCTCTGTTTGCTAAAAGCCCATTATAAATCACTTTTTGGTAGCAGAAAAAATCAGGAAACATAAATAGATGATATGTGTCTGTATCTAGTGGTACAAACTGCAATATTTGAGTCTTCTTGTTGACCATCCTGATAGGTAACATTCATACATGTGCTTGTACCTTCCATGCATTAATAGGCTTGGGATATTAAAAAAGGTACAGATAGAGGACAGTAAATGCAGATTCCCCTATCTGGATTCACTGCTCTCTCTTGCTGCATGCCATTTCCCCCCCTCCAAATATCTCACTTTTGCCGTCAGAGCTAGGTTAAGAGATGGAAGAAGCTAAGTCTTTTTATTGAGGGCGATAAGTAGAGTGAAGAAGGGCCTTTAAGATCCTTGCACCTTGCACATAAAACCTTGCTTTATTATTTGTTTGTTTGCTTACAATTCAACTCTCACCATGCTGCTTATATAAACATGCAAGGTAGCTTACAAATAAAACAGAATAATCAATAATAATTAATCAATATAATCAATATCACCATGAAAAGCAACGTGCCTAAAGTTGATTAACAGGTAAAAGCAAAACATTTAGGCCAACCCTCTGAAACCTGGGTCTGTTATATCAAAAAAATGCCATCTGGTTGGATCCAGTCGTCTCAGTGGCAGCACCTGGCCTAGGGAACAGCATCTCCCCAGAGATCAAGATGGCCCCAATCCTGCTAGCCTGGGGTTATGTGTTGTGGCTTTTTTGGTGTTTTGAATCACCCAGACTCACTTGTATGAGATGGGTGGCTAATTGATTAATTCATTCCACAGTCACACAAGAGAAGTCTCTTCTCCAAGTGCTTAAAAACCAGCTTTTGGTAGCAGTATGTATCTAAGAGACCAGACAAGTGATCCTTCCAAATACTTAGATCTTTCAAGCCAACATTCACTCTTAAATGATGCCTGGATGACAACTGGTAACACACGTGTTCTCTGCCCAGGGCATCAGTGAGCAGCTTTGCCACCGCATTTTGGGAAACTTTCAGTGGCAGCCTCACCTAGACTCTGCTGCTGTGTTAAGATGAGTTGTGACCAAGGCAGGGATAATTGTCGCTAACTCCAGGCATGCAAAGAAAAACCACACATTTGTATGCTTTACACACTTGCAGGGGATTTTATGTTTCCTGTCCTATTCATTGTCTTTACATCTTGGTGTTTTATTTTTTTAACACTGTAAGAGCTTTTTAGGAACTGCAGTCTGCCCACATCATTGGTTATTGAAATAATAATAATAAGAACAGCTTATATCCTGTGACGATCCCTTTAACACTATCAAACAACAACATCTGCCTATCCCAGGTCCTTCTGAAGGACTTGATAGGTGGATAAAAATGCCAAATCCAGTCTAAACATCTGGCTGACTGTGCAATCAACAACAACAATGAGCAATCCTACCCAATGTTATATTTTCCAAGATTTAACCAGCATTTCCTCCACTTCGGCAACAACGTTGACCCAATAGTTAGTAGTAAACTGCTAGTCCTCTAAACAGTAGAACAGAAAGAAAGAATGTGTACGGGAAATTCCTTAAACTCTTGCTGGCATTTCCTTTGCATTTGGGAAGGACTGAGATTAGCTCTCCTTCCAACGTTCCTTTTTCTGAATGCTTTCTAGTAAATATAGTTTTGATCAGATCACCAAATGTCAGTTCAAATGAAGGGGAAATTGAATCTCTAAACAGAATCCAGACAGGATATGACATTCAACTGGATGCTGGAGTGAGGGAGAAATACCATAATGATCAGTAAGACAAAGATTTTACGGTTGCTGGGATGCACATATAACTTGTGTAAGATGATTTAAAGCCCGTCTTTTGCAATACAACATGGATATGTTTGATAGAAGCTTTGGTGAAAAATTTCATTTAAAAATTCAAAGCACTTGTCATCACCCCATTGTCATGAAGTCCAAGGTTTAATTCAGTTAAATCCTTCCTTCCTTCCTTCCTTCCTTCCTTCCTTCCTTCCTTCCTTCCTTCCTTCCTTCCTTCCTTCCTTCCTCTGAATTTTTATGATAACTTTTGGGAAAACATGTAAAGATAGCCCAGTGTTGAAACTTGGGATAAAGGATAAAATATTTCTATTTTAATATGAACGTATCTAATTTATACTTCCTGGAACAATATCCAACTTGAAACATAGTTATAATGTGGTTTTAAACTGTGTGTATGTATATATGTATGTATATGTATACACACACACGCACACACATATATATATACACACATACACATACATACATACATGCATATACACATATGCACATATATACATTATATATCTATATAAAAGATATATTACTCTATGTGTATTAGGTCAATATAAAAATAGTAGTAAGAATAACATACCAAAATTCATAGTTATGAGATAGTAAGTGCAAAGAAGTTGAAAAATGATGTGAAAACAAAACAAAATGTGAAACAATGTGAAATTAAATCTGATTAATTCATCCACCTGTAGCATAAGCAGAGAATTTTTTTTAAAAAAGTTATGTTTTTAACTGTATTTTACGGACTGTTGTGAGCTGCCTAGAGTCCCTGTATGAGACAGGTGGCCCTATAAGTGCAACAAATGAACGAACAAACAAACACAATCTTGTACAACACACAACAGTGCTAGCTGTTATTTCAAGGGGAGTAACTGAGTTGCCTTTTCTGTTCGTATTGAAATTTCAAGTTTTTTTTTTTTTTTAATAAATGCCTCCATAGCATTTCTGATTTTATTTTTCCCATTAGGAGCTGAAGTTACATGCAAGATATGTTTCCTGATTATGAAGTCCTTTTTCTTCAGCTGATTTTTTACTAATCTACCTGTACTTAGCATGTAGGCTTTCTGATCCTTCAGAAAAAAATGTTCCCCCTGCCCCCCAACATAAAGGGAGGTGGACTGTATGAGTTGCTCCTAGGCCAAATAATTTAAGGAGAGGTATGCAATTTGAGGCTATAATTCTCATTAAACACAAGTTTATGAAAGATTAAAAGGTATTCTTTACTTTGATCTGTGACAGGAAATGGGAAAGGATTTATCAGCTTCCAGGGATTTAGGTTCTGCTTAGGAGACTTTAACGTTAACAGTAGATTAGTTTCAGCTGAATAATGTTTTTTAAAATACATGAAATCAGGCATGGAATGTGTCAGGAGCATGCCTTTAGAAACCAGGGGAAAAGATTTCCACTTCCTTAATTTATGCTCGAATTGTTATTCCAACATGTTTTCTCAGCTAGGTTTAATACCAGGCCTCTCAGGGATCTCCCTTTATTTTATCCCTACAACAAGCCCCTAAGTGGATTGCCTGAGTAACACTGGCCAACCCAAAGTCCCCGGGGTAGGGTCCATCACTGTGAGTAGACTTGAATCTCTCTCTCCCTGGTCCTAAAGTAGCAACATAAGCAGACACCACACCATCTCCTTTGTGATAGTCTTGGGCAGTCTTCAGATTGGCCTATCAACTCACCTTTTCCTTGATGAGCGGTATTGTTGCTCACGATGGAAGAATGACCTTCTCATTTAGGAACAAGAACTCAAATGACATCTGAGCCTATTCCTCTGCTTTACTATACTAATAGCCTTTTCTGTCATACCCAAGTGAAGAAATTTGGAGATGAGACAAAGAGACAGGGAAAGAAGGAAGGAAGGAAGGAAGGAAGGAAGGAAGGAAGGAAGGAAGGAAGGAAGGAAGGAAGGAAGGAAGGAAGGAAGGAAGGAAGGAAGGAAGGAAGGTCAGTAGAGCTTGTGATGGGGCACATTCAGCCTCTCAGGACTGGGCTATAACTGGTAGCCAATTTTCAAGTACCAACTGCGTGTTTGATGAACATTTGGTTAATGCATTTTATGGGCATATGTAGAAGGTATTGCAGTGCTGTTTAGATTTAGTTATATTTGTCTTGAATTGCACCATGGGATTAGAAACAAGAGAAAACAAAATTAAGGCCTTTTATCTTCTGCAAAAGTGGGATGAATAATCTCAGCTGTTTTTCAGAGGGACAATACCAACTTCTAGCAATTTTCTGGAAGACAAACATTTGAGATGAAATGGCAGAGAAGGTTAATGTTTTATTTATTTGTTTGTTTAAAACACTGTCGGGGGGAAGGGTTAACCATTTCTTTTTCTTAAAATGTCCCAGGTAACAGATGCTGTAGGGTTATTTCCATTTGGGGAATATCTTCTGTCATTTCAAGGAAAAGAATGGACTAGTAAAACATCCTGCCATATCACCTTAAAAAGCATAAATAATAAACCCTTTATTTCACTGAAAATTAATCAAATTTACTTTCAGTATGTTCATTTTTTGTCCTGTTTCCAAAAAGGAAAAAAAAAAGTTAATATTGTTCTAGATCTAATCCTCATTGAAATCATTTTTAGATTCAGAGTTTACACTGGACACCCCCAAACCAAAGGCTTAGGGCCTCCTCAATGAAATTCAATAATGTCATATGGATTTTAAGATGGGAGCCATCAGCACTGTGGTTCCTGGACCATCATTTGGACAGATTTCTCCAGTCATTCTCAGAACTGCTGTTTTAGACCCTCCAGTCTGGTGGGGGAGAGGAAAACTTTGAGCAAGACAAGTTAGTTGTGGTCTGCATCACAAAATGCCTCCTGTCACACATGAATGAGTCATAAAATGGGTAGAATGCATCATTTCACCCCTTTCTGCATCTGTGCTTCTGTGTATCCCTATCTTTATTGGTGGACTTTTTGGATGCAGGATTTTGCTCTTTCTTTGGACCCCAACTTCCTTTCTCTTTTGCCAGTTGTTCTCTACCCTATTTCCTTCCCTCATTCTTTTCCTTTCTTGGCAGCTTTCCAACTGGTTGCTTTTACAGATAACTCTTCCGGGTTTCATGATTTCCAGGGCATCTGTCAATAGCTAGTCAATAATCTGTTGAGACCTGATGACTCCAAAGGCTTCATAATTAAAGCCCAATTCTTCACAAACTATCTGTTCCCATCATCATGGACAAAGTAATTGGTTTGTAAGGAGGGACCATGCTACCCCAAAAGCCAGTTTGCATTCTTCGTGTGCATCTCCTTCAGAGGTGGCAAAATGGAAAGTATGGCAGTTAGACATTCAATCCTTCCCTTTCCATCCTGATTCCCTTCGCATGGAATAACAGAACTGATAGGACCTATTTCAGCCATCAAGTCCAACTCCTTGCTCCATGCAGGAATCTTATTTATTTATTTATGAATGATTTAATATAGCTGCACACCACACAACAGGGACTCTGGGCAGGGTGCAAATTTATAACAACACTTAACCATCTATACCATGTTGTCTAAGGTTAAAACAAGATACCCAAGTCATAAAATCGGCATCACTAGCAGAACTTGCCTAAGCAACTGGCCAAACACATGGGGGAACAAGCACCTCTTCAGAGCCTTATGAAGAACCAACAGGGTCAGATAGCCAGCCTCCATTTGAACACATCCAATGATGGGGCACCATTAATTTTCTGAGCAATCAATTCCACTCTTCAAATGTTTTATTGTCAGGGAGAATTTGTTGTTTGTCTGAACATTTACACACCTTTGGAGGTTACTGCTGCCCACACAATTTGTATAACTTGGTTTGGAAGCAAACACCTGAAGAATGACAACTATGCCTTGGTTCATTAGAATAAGATAACATCCAAACCAGAATGAAAGTTATATAAATATTGAGGTGGGGTGGGGGGTGGGGGAAAGAAAATGGAGAGAAAATAACATGAGTAACTCTACCTTTAACAGAAAATAAATTAGGAAGTGAACAATACTGTTGCATATTCCAAAATACAATATACAGAACAGAGTCATAAAAAGGAAAGAAAACATAATGTTAGTATCTGGATCCAAAGGATTATACTCCTGACGAGGGATTTAATAATGGTTTCCTACCTGGCTGTACTGCTTCCTTAAATCTATTAAATCAAGTTACATTCCATTCCAGTTTTCCATTCCCTTTCCAACTTACAGGGTTCTGCTAGCTTTTGCAATATGTGCGCTAAACTGTGATCACATCATGTTATTAGCTCCCTGCAGTGAGTTAAAAATGAAGATAGCTAACATAGATCTGAATATCCTGGTTACAGTTCCACATGGATAGACCGAAACCCACATTTTCTAATCAAACAGCAAGGGCTTAGGAGAACAATACTGAATATAAAAACCTGTGGTCTTTAAACAAGATAAGCACCATAGCAGTGGGGCATAAATGTGGCCTTTTGCTGCAGAAAACAGCTGATCATTAATCATTAAGCTGATCATTTTTGATAACAGACCCCAGAACTGTGAGCAGAACCTTTTAAAAAGAAAGAATGCACAGGTTGCTTTTCCCCAGTGGTGTGAAGGTTGCATAAAAATGTGATTAACAAACAAAACTCCTTCCTACACTTATATAAAATAAAATATGTACCATCATGTTACAGAAAAAATTGTTAATGTTAAGTCACACATTACCCTAGTTTTGAGGGAATTATTATTGTTATTTTTTTTAATCTAAGCCTTTATTTTCCCCTTGAACAACCAGAATGTCATGGAAAGCTAACTGATAGATATATCTATGGTTTATCTTCACGGGTCTTAGTAGGAATGATTTGTCACTGCTTTCATTAAACCCAACAATCCCTTATGCAACTGATCTTCAAAACTGTTATAACGGCTTCCTGCGGACAGCCATTCACATTCCCAATATTTTGATTGAAATACAGACCACCAAGGGAACTAAGAAGATTGAACCTCCCTGTGTGGAGAATCCATCAATTGCCATGGGTCTGACAGATTGTACTTATGCAATTTAGGTTTATGTAAGCTGTATCCAAAATATTGAGATGCAACACATAATTCTGCAAGGATTCTTTTAAAGATATGCCTGCTATACTCTTTTCTTTAGTGCAAGTAGTTTTGTACCTTTTTAAAGTCAGAGACGTATATTATAAGATTAGAAGAAATACTAAAGTCCATCAGTCCTTCTCCTAATCAGTTGAACGGAACATTCAAATAGATGAAAGATTCTCTGTGCATGTGTTCGAAAGTGATTAACTCTGTGTAGAAAGAAGAGCCCAACTTTATCAGCGTCTCCCATCATGCAGAGACTCAAGTTATCTGAGGGCTCAAGTTTTTTGAGGAAAACTATCTTCCATGGTTTCCACCTACCCAGTACAAGGTTATCTGTCACAGCACCTGCCCTCTGGAATGAGGTTCTTCTTGAAATCTGGATGGTTCCCACTCTCATGGTGTTCTGGAAGGTCTTAAAGACCTGGCTGTTCTCCAAGGCCTTGGGGTAGGTGGACGCAATCCCTTGGCAAGGTGGAGTCTGCAATCCTTGAGCACAGTTGGCTATCCTGTTTGGGCTTAATCCTGTTTGGGTTTAAAGAGACTCAGTGGTTCACTTTCAGCAAGGCATTTTCTCTCAGCCAAGCTAGGGTGGTTATTGTGTGGAACACGTACCCGGCTAGGTAATGTCTTCAGTGCTAGAAGGGAGTGGGGTTTGTTCTCAGTTTATATACAGTGGCATGCCCTGCCAGTGCTGGTGGGGTGTGGGTTTTGTTCTGTTCTATTTTTTCCCTCTGGTAATTCTTTGGTTAAAGTATTGTTTACTGCTGATTGTATGTCTGTGATAATCTTGGTGTTAATCTTTGCTTATCTGGGTGATGACTGCTGGTGAAGAGATGTTCTGGTCTTTTGTTTCCTTTTTATCCCCTCTTTTGAATGGGGTATAGATGTTGTTTATCTCTATGTGCCTGTTGATGGCTGCCTTGTCTGATTACCAAGCTTCCAGGAATTCCCTCGCATTTTTGGATTTAGCTTGGTCTAAGATGCTGGCAGTTTCCCAGTTGAAGCTATGGTTGAGTCTGTCCATGTGTTTGTGAGGTTAAGGAGTTTTCATCGTGTCTTCTGACTGCTAGTCAGCCTGGCAATATTAAGCAAAGTTTCAAAGGAAACAAGTTAAGTCTCTCAGAGTAAATCCAGACAGGCAAAATTAGTGTTCAGGGTAGAACAGTACCATGGATAACTCCACAGACCATGAACTGCAGACTCATAGGCTTAAGCTCGACCACTCTTCAGCAGTTGGTATCGGGAGTCTTTGTGGGCAGATGGGGAGGTTGGTGGGTGTGTTGATTTACCTGTACCATTTGCATCCCACCCACCCTCCCTGCAGTTCTAGTTGCTTAGTAATTGCAAGACACAGAATTATAAAACAGAGTAACAGAGAACCACAACAGTATCCACATTAATAACTGAAATTACCTTTGCTCTTAGCAGGTGATAGAAATTGGCTGAACTTGTCTGATCAGTTCTGGTTAGTAATTAGATAGGTGACTGCTGAGAAAAAAATCCCTAAAGGAGGCGAAGACATTTCTGTACTATTGCTAAAAAACCCGCAAAGTCGCTAGGAGTCAAATCTGACTCAGGTGAATGCACACACCCCCACACCTCTGTAACAGGTCCTAGCACCTGGCCAGCCAGCCTGATACCAGATCAATTTTTTACCAAAACAACAGCCAGGTAGAATTTGTCCTTCCTGTCCAACAGAGAGTGGCTTCTGTCCCATTATGTCATGTGAGTGGAAGAAAGATGCAGGAATCTGAAGCTTGGTTTTATTATAAATAGACCTTGTACTTGATGCTCAGTAGTCATTGGATACTCAGTAGTCATTGGAGTTCTTTTGAACAGCTGCATTAGCTTTTCTACAATAAATGTACTTATCAACAGTTCTTGTATAATACCTGTTTTTCCAATCCAAGATTCAAGTGATGCATAAAACTTGTCTTTAAAGCCCAATTTAGTGTATGGCATGAGTACTCAGGATGAGAGGGTATGTGTGTATTTTCCCTATCATCTTGCCCATGCAGCTGATTATTCTTTGGACCCCTCCTGTAGATACTCCATCGTTTGAACTGGGTCCAGAAGTGGTTAACTACATACCAGTCCTTGAAAACAATTCGACTGATAGGAATAAGAGTTTGGGGACAATGTCTTAATAGGTGTGGAAATTATTACCCATTTAGGCATCCTGGTCGACCCTTATTGTTCTTCGGAGGAACGCTAAAGTCTCATTTATTCTTTTGTGGTTTGATCTCAAGGTTTTTATTGACCTGATGGATGGAATTCATTTTACTTCGGTACCGATCTTAGCATTTTTACTATTGCCTCTTATTAGCAATCGACTCTGCTTGTAATGTTACATTATTGATATTTCACTGTGCTGAAACCTTTCTTGAGATATTTTTATTTTGCCTGTAAAAATAGTCTGTAAACATTTTAAATATATATTTTTAAATTTTTTCTTTTATTATACTCTCTGAATTTCCCATTAATTAGGGATTCAGAAATTAGGCCTAGAAAAACTCACCCTGTTCCACCTCATGGCGTTAGCTAGATTTCAGCTATTACAGCAATATTTCTGAGGGTGGCACCTTGACTGGAAAATTAAGCTGATCATTATCTAATCAAAGCTTCAAGGCAGGCCACCTTGATCCTATGAAAAGGGTCCTCTGCACCAAAGTGTGATTTTAACAACAGAAGGGGTGCTTAACCCATTGGCTGAACCAAGCACCCCTTTGAAGCTCATCACAACTTGAATAGGAGATAATGATGCAAATGAAAATTAAAGCATTTTTTTACAAAATTAAATAAATATACTGAACTCCCGAAAAAGAACAGTGTGGCCCAACCTATTATCCTCATTTAAAATGCATATTTCACTTATTCAAAATCATGATGGTTTGCCAAAGCTTCAGCTTACATTGTTGTTGATGGCTGTATGCATTGTGCTTTTGGTCACCACAACGAAATTGTCAAGGTCCAAGGTCAGTGTGTGCCTTTGGTCTCCTGCAGTTTCATGGGCATGCAGAAATATTATGGGTAGTTTGGGCCACATAATTTAGTCTCAGCTTTCAGGGGAAAAAAGCAAATTTCTAGCCCTTATTTCAGGCATGGTCTGCTTTCTTTTTTCCAGTAGCTGCATTCCCTCAAGGGATCAGTGGGGTAGCCTGCAATGAAGCCAGCAATGGGTAAATTTAGCACCAAATCACTTCCTCCATATGATTTTGCTTTTTCTCACTTTCATAAAACCTTTGTTCCTTGCCTATAGCAACCGATTGTAGAGAAGGGATAGCTAACGCTCACAAGAAGTAAACTGAGTTCTTCAAGGCCACACAATGCCCACACATTCCTCATTAGTATGAAAGTATGAACATAGCAACTTCTAAATGTTTTGGCTTACAACTTGCATGCCTCTTTCCCTTTGTCCATCCTTCACTAGGTTAAGCCATCTGCCCACTAGATGGGTCTAGTGAAATGTCCAAAACTGGAGGAATGGCTGAACAAAGACACAGACTTAAGGATCCTTACCTTTCTAAGTAAGCAAACTCAAACTAAGAAGATAAAGAAGTGGAACATTAAATTATACAAAATTAGAAGGAAATATATTCAGATATGCTCAATTTGCCTTTTAAAAAGTCACTACATTATCTTTTCTTAGTACACATTTCCATTTTTAGCATTGTCCTTGCCATATGATTTGAGAGATGGTAACAGGAAACATCTCAGTTTGCAAACAGACATCTTTTGCTTGACTCTTTTTAAATAGGTTTCCAGCTGATTCAAGTCTTGTGATGCTAGCATTGTACTTCGGAGATGTGAATGCTAGAAAGGAAAGCAAGTTGGGAAAATGATTAAAGACAACCTTAAAATTCATTGTCTTTCACACATAATAACCATGGCTGGAGGCAGCATCTAACATTTTACAAATGCTTTAAATAACAAGCAGTTTTCAGGGGAAGTGCAAATCTTTACAGCTCAAAGTTCCTCTTGAAAATTTGTCAAACTCCAAAGCATAATGATAAATACAACGAAACAGGAACTATTCTTTGTGTTTTCTCTTTAGTTTTATATTTTGCACATCAGACTGATTTAAGCTAAACAGCTAACATAGTGAATTGTGTATAATGAATGTTCCTGTGGTCTTTAGCAATCCCCAACCTTCAAACGTATTATATTTTCACAGCATTTTCAATATGTCTACTTCTCATCTGATAGTTTTTCCATTGTAGAAATACCACAAGAGATTTGAATAGAGTTACACAATTTCAAATCCTACATCTCTACTACCATTAATTATAGCATAGTGAGTAACTCCTTAATTCAGTGTTATCAACCATAAGACTTCTATTCTGTGCAACTCAAAGAAGCATTAAAATAAATTGGATTTAATGAATATGCATTTGAAACAATAAAGGCAGATGTGATATTTTTAGAATTTGGGGCTAATCCAGAAATAAGTCATGTAACATAATGGCACTTGTTTGTTTGTTTATTATTATTAGAAGAAAAAAAGTGAAGTACAAAAAGTAAACATTTTTAAAAAATGTTGCATTGATGAAATCAGAAACCTAATGGAAGACACCTATATATGCTCAAGGAAAAGAGATGGATATGAAGCAAAAACCCCAAGTTGCATTCCAGAACTGACAGTAACACTATCTGGTATTTCTAGTCCTAAATACTAGATAGAAGCTTCTGATGGTGAAGGCATCTACAGAAGGGCCTCTCCTGCCCATCTGATTACTAGATTAGGTTGTAGAGGAGCAACAGTATCTGTCCTCTTCCAAATGCATGTATGGTTGAGTCTCTACCAGAAAGAAGAGTTGGCTGTAGGGTACAGATTGGCAAGCATCCATAACACCATCCATATCCTTCCTTCCAAAACTTCGCAAATTTAGATCACATTTAAAACAGTGTCAGACATACTGACTGAACTTGGTTCCACTTTGCTTCTTTTTAATTAAAAATATTTACTTATACAATTTATTGGTGACAAAGATTTGTATGCCACTTGATTGTTCAGACTACTTCTTATAGAAATCCTATTTCTATAAGATTTGGACAGATCTGTCTGTTTTGTTTTCTATTGTACTTATGGTTTGCAAGCACTGAGTCATTGTATGCAACCCAATTATTTTAAAAACTGAGTATAAAAATGTATACCAATTTTCATGTGGAATTTTGAATATTGAACCAGACAAATTCTTGTAGGCACTTCTCGTATTATGCAAAGCTTTGTAGTAATGTTCCTTACCTATCTTTGCAATTTTCCAACATGTATGCATTTGTTTTGGGCTTCATGTCTCTTACTGTATGCTTTTTGTTAGGCATTCCCCCCCCCCCCCAATTGGAGATATGCATTTCAAATGTCAGAAAAGGCCATTTCATTCTGATTTCAATATTACTTCAAGAAGTGGAAATTATGCCAATGCACATTAAAACACATTTTTCCCCATGCCTAATATGTGACAATACAGAAAACTCAGCTGGCATGCCTGAAAGATAACGAGAAGAATGAAAGTGATTGTTGAACTGCGTGTTTGAGTTGCTGGTATCTCTGGCATATAAACTGCAAAGCCAGATTCTTAGGATGGGCGTGAAGGTAGGTCTTTAAAGGCCAGGTCTGATCTCAGAAGCTGCTCAACAGTCCTTAGTAATGGATGAGAGACCATCAGGGTAATCATTAGAGTTAAAAATCCAGAAGACAATGGCAAGATAATTATGTACAGTATTTTGTTAAGAAAATTGCATCAATATATAAATTTAATGATTGCTTGATTGCTTGATTAATATGCCCACAAAGTTCAATTTTATGGAAGCTCTACATTTTAACTAGAAGATTAGTGGAGTCTGCAGTTAATGAATATACGTAATAGTTGTAAATTAGCTATATTCTGATTTGGCTATCAATATTCTATCTTCAGTCGAAGAATAAATTAAAACACTGAAATAATGGAAGGGTGAAAAGGTTGTGGATTTAACAGTTGGCCCAGTCTTCCTTGAAGAAACTTTCCAGCACATTATCTGTTTTCAAAGACTGTTTGTGCTTTAATAATAAGGCAAGAATCTTACAATATGAGAAGTTGTGTATAAAAAGGCCTTTTGCGAGAAGCCAGAGAGAGACGAACATTTCAAGCCAACAATTAGTCTTGAGAAAGTTGGTAGAAGTGGCTCTCAATTTCTGAGCACTTTCCTCCAGAAAGTTAGCATGTGGGAAATTTGCTAATCATTCAGAAAATGATAGCTGTGAGCAGCACTTAAAAACAGGGAATCATTCCCAATGGAACATCTCTCCATTGCTCCGGTGTGATGGGTAGAACAATGATGGGGGGAATCATGTCCCCTGCCATTTTCTTTTATTTCCCACATCAAAATGACAATCAGTGGCAGAACATTCCGGAAATCTATGTTCACAGAGCTATAAAACCCACTGTGGATTTAGTTATCCTTTCTCTCAGTCTGAATTCCATCATAACATCCCTCCTGTATAGACCCACATTTCCAAAGGCACATAATTTCAGGTCTGAATGAATATGTCTGCAGAGTTTTCCCCCCCAAATGCAAACTCCTTCTGTTCCCCTTCCTTCCTTCCTTCCTTCCTTCCTTCCTTCCTTCCTTCCTTCCTTCCTTCCTTCCTTCCTTCCTTCCTTCCTTCCTTCCTCATTCTTACAGTGACAAAAAGCTTAATAGCTATTTAGACAATGATTCACAGGTGCGGACTGCCCTGACATCACAAAAGAACATTCCTTCTCCCCCTTTATATTGGCATCTTGCCTCCGTTCATTGCCCATATGCGGCTTTTTCATTTGAGAATAGAGCACTTGCTGGAATTCTTGTCAACCTAATTCTATTTCTAAAACCTATTACTAATCAGAGCTCTGAGAAATGTGATCTCTGGATTAAGGGTATTCCAGTCCAGGTTGCTATAGGAGAAATTTGATATCTTTTTCCTGCGCATTGCTTTTTGCATTTTCAGATGCATAGAGCTTAGTGTGCATTTTGGTGTGCATTCTTATTTTACAAGGATTTATTATTATTATTATATTTTTGCAATTTTACAAAGATCTCTTCATTCCCCCTGAAATATGTTAATTTATGCATGTTATTATTTCTATTCAATGTAAATTTTCTCCTTATATACGCACTTAAGGTAAGGTCTAAATAGAACTGTATTTATGACAAAATTTGAAGGAAGTACAAAGAGAGAGAGAGAGAGAGCGAGAGAGAATATCACACTCCAGTTCTTGTGAAGATGTGTTACTTTCTTTTACATTAAAATGCACCCAATAAATTACTCTCCTGTCATGGCTTTCAAGTATATATTGGGAAAACAAAGTATATTGGGAAAACAAATTATACTTGCACTTAGGTTTGTACTAATGTGATGCCAATATGCCTTTTTTTCAGGAAGAATACTTTTTGGTGTTGTTTAATTTATAGTTTTGAATTGTAGGATGATGATGATGATGATACATGACTCCTTTATGATGTAACCCAGAGTTTCTCTGAATAATATTGAAACAGCCCTCAATTATTTTGAAGGTAATCTGAGCTCTTGGCTTTTTCTTATAGGTCTGAATATTTATTAATACGAAACGATCTTGGCTATACTCCAAACCATGCATCTCCCACATCACCGATTCCTCTAGTCTGTTTATACAAGCTATGTTGGTCTGGCCTGTTACCCCTCTCCTTCAGTTTCTTCCCCACCCAGTCTCTCATCTCGTAATCTTCCTTTGCATTTTCTCCTTTAGCTATTTCCAAATAGTGTCAATGTTCACCCTTTAAGCACAATATAAGTACCGCATTAAAAGTCTATTACTGGTAATGGACTTAATGTAAAAGGGCAGATTACCTATAATTAATGGCAAAGTAATTCCATGTCTGATCCAATGTAACGAAGCACCATTTTAATTTAAATACATTGTTCATCTACTGAGCCCTCAAAAGGCACACAGTGTCTCCAGTGGCTTAGAAGTGCATTCGCTCAGTAGGGAACTGTCAGATCTTCATCCAGATCACCTTTGAAATTTGGCAGTAACTGCAGGACATGGCTGTAATCTGGCTTCCTGCTGACCCTTAGGTAGACAAAAACAATGGCAGATTGTAACTTAGATTTATTTCTGTTCTATGGATAGAGATCCTGGAAGCAATCTCCACAGCAGGCAATTTTGTTTTCATTCTTGAGTTATGAGGCTGAGATGGGATCAAGGCGTAATTATGCCCGGCACACAGAACACCCAGCCCTGCTATAATGTGGTCATACCTGGCTACTGCAATCGCCAGAAACACATAAATGATGGCTCTGGGAATGGCTCTAAGATGTGCAGTCTGCATGGCTTCTGCATGTGAACAAGAAGCTGAAGCAAAAATCCCACTACAGCTCCTTGCCTTCTGGTTAATGTTCTCTCATCCTGACTCTCTGAGGATCCATTCTTGAAAAAACTCACATTTCTTTCTCGGTAAGAAGAGACTTTCTTAGGCAATGTGAGACCAGCTAAGAGACATGAAAATTGGGTTTTATGCAGCTGTTCATGGCACTTTGAAAGCCTGATTTTGTTCATTTCTTTTCCTTGTATACTAGAAGGGGGAATGTCCACAGATTGTATTCTTCTCTAAGTGATGCAACCCAGTCAGGGTTGCTGTAGCATAAGGCATGTGGATATCTCTAGACAAATAGCTATATAAGCAACAACCTCTTCCTTAGAAATGTTCACAATGTACACATGCCACAGACACCAGAGTCTTATCCAAGGAGAGAGAATGACATCAAGGGTGTGATGTCAGAGGGATGGCCCCCACTCAGGAGTGGATAGACTCCTCTATGCAATAGCAAAAGATCAGTTAATATGACCACATAATAGCATCACTCAAGGCCAAAAAAAAAAAGGAAAAAAAGAATCCAATCCTTATGGTTTAAATTGGTGTGTGGAAGAGAAAAGAAAAGTACCTATGAAATCACATGGTCTACTTCAGCAAGACTTTTCATCTCACCTGGACTATCTGCAGCTCCTGTCTGAGGCTTCCAGCAACAAGCTTCTAAGGTACAGTTTAGGAAAATAACGTGTGGATGAATTATCCAAGTTTACTCCACGCAAAAAGCCTGTCAGGTAAGGATGCAATCAAAAAATGTCCAGAGTTCAAGTGCACAGGTATAGCACAAGTAGCCCATTCAAAGGCTGAAGAGCAGAATAATTGCTCAAGAAATCATTTGTTAGGTGTAGATTCACAGTTCAGAGGCTCCAGGGCACAAATGCTGAGGACACTCCACTCCTGGCCAATTTTGGCCAAAAGCTTCTAAAAAGGAAATTTCCTTTCCTCTTATTCCAAGTTCAACCTGAGGACATAGGACTATGTGGGAGGAGCTGCTGGCTTTCAAGTTGTCACCGTTTCTTAAAATCTGAACTCCTCTGTTTCTCCTCTCTTTGATTTGTAACTCTATGCTGCCACCGTTATGCTAGTGGGCTCAGAGGAACTGTTTCACAGTGAGAATTGGTTCTGCATGAATTCTGGGAACCAGGATAATCCAGCACCTTGTCCTTCTGCTTCTCCTGCTGTTTGATGAGGACTTCTCCTAGAGGATCATGGCACTTTTTCATTGCTATGGAAATTACCATGGTCACCCCTTCGATCGCTACCCAAGGTTTTGAGTCTCAGCTCCATTGGTAGCAAACCTCAGGCTGTATCTGAAGAAGCATTTTGGATCTTGCACAGCACCTCTCTGCTCTTCATTAAAGCAACCTGATTTTTTTCCCCAAACTTCTACAGAAGCCTGTTAAAAAGGGTATGGTTGTTTTATGAGCCCCATTAACTTTAATGAGTGCCTTCTTTAAAGCAGCACCATTTTTTTTTCCAGATTCACCCCGACATTAGGTTATTTTCACAAAGATCCTGTGGTTTTGTATTTACATGAGGCCTAAAGCCCTTTATCCAAATTATTTTTTAAACATGCCCTGCCCTAACAAACATCCATCAGTGTGCAAATACAACGAGTTGTCTAGATATCAATAAATTATTCCCAGGAAACCTTCCATGACACATGGAGGGATCTTTCTTCCTTCAATTTTGAGCCAGGGTATAAAACACATTTAAACCTCCTGAATAAATGCAGCAGACTTTTTACTGTTATCTTATTTTAACCATATGTTACGTTTATTCTGTCTCAGAAAAACATATTATCTCTTTAGCTTTGCAAACAGCGCATGTATAGTCATGGACGTGCAGTAATAAATCCAAAGCACACAACCAATGTAGGCACAAGGAAGTTAAAATCTGTCTGGCAGTTATGTTCTTTTGCCTTAAGATTGAATTTTAAGTCCTTGTTAACTGCACTGGCTATAAATTATTAATGTTAGAATTAATAGAGATCTGTTGCCAAGGGAAGAACCGAATAACATGGTTTATATTGCAGTCATTTGCACTCAGATATTTATCCTCAATTCACCGTCTATTTTGGGCAACACCATTGGCTATGTCGCCTACTCATGGACATGGAGAGCATGATATTATTTTCTCCACTGCAGGAAGCAAGCACTGGCCCAACACATTCTCTTGGAAAGTTTTATATTTTGGTAATGATTAGCTCCATAAGTATGCATTATACACAATTAGCTTTAGCAAGGTATTCCAATCTAATGGTTCTATGCCACATTCACATTAATATGCAAATGGAACCAGGAATACAGAATTGCACAGAAATAAAAGCTGGAAATTAATTGACATTTTTGTCACAAAAGCATCCAGAAACAGTTTTTTTATGGTTTAATGGCAAGGAACTCATGTGTCATCCGAGGGAGGGTCCCATCAATCTAAGCTGGGGGATTGGACTGAGACCGGGCACAAAGAACAGCTTGGTATGCTGTGGTGAGCTCTCTCCAGTGCAGGTGGTCCCATCACGGTAACCCTGCACAAAATTGCTGCCATCTATTATGCACAGAAAGTGCCTGGATTGCAGCCTAGGAGAAGCATCTATAGGACAGCTAGTCCTGTCAGAAATATATGTCAATGACAAAAGCTTAATTACACCATTAATTAATAGGACAATTTTCAGACTGCCTTCCAATGCAGCTTGACACTCATTAGTGCCACTTTTGAATAATTTCTCCCAGGGCGTAATTCTCTACAAAGTCTATTTTAAAGGAAATACAGGACTTGAGGAGGCTAATAATAATAATAATAATAATAATGATGATGATGATGATGATGATGATGATGATGATGATGATCCATATTAATGAAACAAAGCATAAATTACTTCAAGTTATTTTTTCCCCTTTCTTCTTTTATTTTTTAAGCCTGACCTATATTTTCTGAAACATTGAAAGATATTTCCATTAAATATTAAATTACCTATGAAATGATATACAAAAAAGGCTGCATAGCACCTACGAGAGTGTCTCAGAGATCTGAAATGTGAGTCAGCCTTTTTGAACACAACATCATGGAAATCTTTTTGCTTAAGGAACAATATAAAAGCCTGGCTGAATAATTTTTGTTTCAATTTTTAGCCCATAACAATTTGAAAAACAACTTTTTTGGAACTTCTTATTAAAAAGAATGTGAGTCCAAAAAAACAAAAATGCAACTAACAGACCAAAATCTTTATTGAATGGTCTTCTGGGTAAGATCAAATGTTAAATAAGATCTACCTTATTTAAGAGCACAACTTATTTCATTCCACTCATCTCTGTAGTGTCCACATACTGTTTATCATACAAATTGATATTCTTCTCCTTAGAAGCTGTAAATCTTTTCAAGACTTTATATGTGAGATGTGGGATATTATTGTAATACATAGTTGGTTTTGGTTGATCCTCCACAAGGTCAGACCTGGTTAGTACTTGGATGTGCCAGAACCAAAAACCTATGTATGTATGTATGTATGTATTTGAGCTGGATGCCAAATAGAATGGATAGCCTAGTCAAATATGCAATTTTCCATCTTGTCCATTTCTAGAAATACTCTTGAAATTCTGATGGTATATCTAGAAAATAGTTTTATGCGCTCTGCATCAAAAACATTTTAGAAACTACTTGCAAGATTTTATCCCATCCTTCTACTAAAGAAGCATTCGAAGGGAGTAACAAAGTAAATTAAAGACAACATTTTTAAAAAAGGCTTTTTTGGAAAAGACCAAAATTCCTCTTGTCCACTATTTTTTATTTTAAGTTCTTGTAAAAATCCTTACTGTCGGACATTGAGATATACAGGTAGTTCTACATTTCAAGGGTTATATTTAATAGCCATCCATGTTTCCCCTGCAAGGTTCTCCTTTAAAAAATGCCACTGCAGTGAAGGAATCCATCTGGATATATTTACCAGGGAAAAAGTTCCTCTAAAGGTAAACAAAATATGTCCCCTTGGCATTACTGGTATGTCAAACTTTCCTGTCTATTTACTTGCATTTAAATATTTGTTATTGCCCCTCCATTCTCAATATATTAAATGTCTTCCAAAGCCTTCACTACATGGGCAAACTTCTAGAGACATCTACCATGTCCTTCAAGAACCAGTGAGGTCCTGAGTGGGTCAAATGCACATAATTCAAACTGATCTTCCAGTTTGGATGAAGATTTGGTTCACTGGTACAAATTTTTTATTTTGGGAATGTTGGCTTCAAGACTGTCATTTTACTGCTCATGGTGAGACACCAAGAGCTGATGTTTAGCAAAAATTTCTCACACTGCATGTTTAATATACATGCAAAAATCATTTGCTCCAGACTGAGAATTATATATTCCAGGTATTCCATAGGTATAGGTATTCCATACAGGGTCTTTTCAAAGGATTTGCAATTAATCAGAAATTTGCTTCACAAAGAGGCAATTTCTAAACCAGTAATGTTCAAATCCTCCTTCCCACCAATTTGTAATTCAGACTTAATTCCATCTGGGGTTACCTCAACAAATGGGCCCAGTCACATGCAAAATGTCGCTATTTCAAAGGCCTTCTGAAGATGCCCTTTAAAATATGGGGTAATAAAATTTTAGGAATGTAAAACAGAACACATGATTCTGCCAAAATCATGCTGGGAATAAAGAATAAGAGGACATTATGTAGCGCCTACAGTTTATCACTGAATATTAGTGTGGTATTCAGGCTACTATTGCCATATGCCAAAGACAGATAGGTACAGAAGATGGATGCAGAAATTCTCAGTTGCAGAAAAGTAAAGAGCCATATGAAATATGAAGATAACAGTCATACCTAGCCAAACTTGCCTAATTTTACAAAGCAAAGACAGGTTGACTCTAGTTAATATTTGAATGGCAGACCATCAGAAATTAGTTAGAAAAATGGTGAACCGTTTCCACATTCTTGCCAAGAAAAATCACATGGACATGTCCACAAGGTCACCAAGCTTAACTTAAAGGTCACTTCCTATCCAGAAGATGAATAGGTAAAATTATTATTTCAAGAAGAAATAAGTTATAGTATGTATGACAAGCTCTTGTAGACACACTGATAAAGATCAACACAAACTAAGCTTATTTTCTTTCATAATGTCCGTTCCAGTGACTGTCTTTGCTGATAACTGATCACTGGTCATAACTGCATCATAATAACTATGATTTTAATCCTAAGGATACTAAACCATCTTGCTCAGTGCAGATGGGCAGGAAAGTGGAAATTCCATTTGCATTCCCTCCATTGGTCGTATTATATAATCAAAATCTACAGATAAGCAATTATGCATGTGTACCATGTTTTGGGATTTGGATCTGATCAGACAAGCTGAAAAATAGCAATGGCTTAGCACCAAAAAGCTCTTGGTTATACAGAAGAGCATCTAAGTTCTGCTATTGCCATCGTCTATCGAAACAGCTGTGCGGCTTGTCTCTGGGACTCGAGAGTCTGGAGTAAATTGGCCACTACTTTACTATTATGGTAGAAGAACTACAAGGATGCTTTGTCCCAGGACACTCTGCATTTGGGGGAAGAAGCCGAGTGGTGAATGTTAAGGAAAATAATGGAGAACTTCCTGTTTATACTGGGGACGGGTATTAGAAAAAGCAAACTTGAAGGAATGCTGCTTAGGAAAAAAAAAATGCCTTTAGGTAAATGTCTTCTCCAGTCTTGAATGGTGGGAGAAGAAAGGTGCCTCAAATGCATGAGATGGTGTTGTTTAGGTGAATCATTTGATGTTTTTCCTCTTTTCAAGGTTGTAGTTTTACTACTATTTTTAAACATTTTGGAACTAATTTTTTTGTAAGATGCTGATTTAAATTCACACAGGAAGAATTCATTCATTCATTCATTCATTCATTCATTCATTCATTCATTCATGTGATGTATCCCTCATCTTCATCTATATGACCTTTTCCATAGACTTCATATCACATTTGCTCAGTGGAACAATAGAACTTTAACAAAATGACAAAGACAATGGCTCTTTGGCTATGTTAAACTGGGTTAAATTTAAATCATCATCTAAGTGGGGTCATGATGAGTGTATCAATCAACTTTTTTCCTGGATACTTTATACTATCATTTCTCCAATGAATATATTTAAAGAAAACATGGGTTTGAATCAAGCTTGACTTCTGATGAGCATACAGATGCATCCGTGGCATTTAGAGGTTCACCACTGCTTTATTCTGGCATTTTTTTTTCACTTCCCTTTCTAGCTACAGCCTAGAATTCCCTGTCATGTCCTCTCTGAGTATTTATAAGATCCAGCCCTGCTCATCTTTTGGGCCCTTCCATTACCGAGAAACCATTCCTTAACCTTATCTTTTTTATTCCTCGGAGGAGAAGGCTTTCTTTGAGATTTGGAGGAACTGTCATGGCTTATTTCATTCCTAATGAAATAAGGAATGAACCTAATTCCTTCTACAGCCTAGACTTCCCTGTCATGTCCTCTCTCAGTATTTACAAGATCCAGCCCTGCTCATCTGCTAAGCCCAGAGAAAAATGGCTGCGTACTGACAACTCACAAGGCCAAAGAGATATTAAAGAAGTTTATTGCTGTTAATTTATCTAGGCAGTTACAATAATGAGGACACACCTACACAGATAGAAAGAAAAGATTCCTTTTGCAGGGCAGGGCCAATTTTAAACTTGTATTTCCTTTTTATCTCTTTCTTTGCTCGTTTTGCTAGAACTCTCAACTTGTTGGTACTACTTCATTAGGAATGAAATAAGCCATGACAGTTCCTCCAAATCTCAAAGAAAGCCTTCTCCTTCGAGGAATAAAAAAGATAAGGTTAAGGAATGGTTTCTCAGTAATGGAAGGGCCCAAAAGAAATTCTCTTGAGTCTCTGATTATTAGGTGATCTTCAGTTGAATTTTAGACCAGATTGTCAGACACTGCAATTTGGCTTCCAAATTGCCTCATTTATATTTTCCTCGAATTAACTTTTCAAAGTCTAGTTAAAGAATTCTGATCAAATTACTGCATTATTTAAAACATACCCACACCCATATATAATAAATATTGTTAAAATATTTTTTAAAAATGCCATCTAAAATACATTACAATGAAACAAAATGAACAATAACATGTTTCAGAGAGTCTAGTTCAGCTGAGAATCAAAATATAATTGAAGTGAAATGTCATCACTGTTTTTGAAATATGACTTTTTGTAAAATCACCACCACATAGATTTAGAAGTGATCTTGATGATTATCTGAACTGTTGATGCTAACAATGTAACCATTCCAGAAACAGCTAAACTGAAATACTCCTGCTGGTTAGAAAGGTATTTGTCCGACATTCCCTCATTTGTATTACGAACCACAGTGTAATACTATATTATTTTACCCATTCTCCAAACATGTATTCAGATCATTGAATATAATTGCATGCTTTATGTGCGCTGGGGTGTTATAAAGCACTAAAGGATGAAGAAAACTGATGGTCTTATTACAGTACAGAAGCGGAGCCCAACAATTATTAAGAAGTATTCTTGTTAGCTCTCTCTTTCCGGTAGTATCCATAAGCAGCAATGACAAACAGCCATGCTTGCCTTATTAATGCTTCACTACTAATACATCAGATTTAACTAAGTCTCAGGTGACCTGACACTCTAGATTTCAGAATGGCCCTCGCCTTCTTCCACAATATTATGATGTTAGCTTTCTTCTGACACATCTAATTACAGGAAAACTGTTCCACTGGGGAAGCAGGGTTCTTGTTGGTATTCCCCAGATTAAGTGAAGCCAGAGTGATTATGGAGAATGTGCCCCAATAGTACGTTGTAACCATGCTACAAAGTTGTTTTTAATGGTTGATCTCTTCTTTAAGACTTGAATGTTATTGATGAATCCTTGATGAAGAACAAAGGGCTCTGGTTACTTTTGCATACTGTGAAAGTAAACCCTAGCCTTGCAAAAGATGCAGAAAATATATATGATGGTCATTTCAGCAGAATGAAATCGTAAGCTACGAAGCAGAATTTCTCAGGGCACGTTTGAACCAGAGATCAGGATGCAATTACACTGAAGCACCAATTGGTTCACTGTCAGTTTCAGTAGCAGAGACAGAGTAGAAAAAGCTAAAATGGAGTGGAGTTACAAGCCCTCTTTATAGACTTATGCAAGTTATTCTTTTATATGTTTGGCTATGGTCAGAGCTACAGATAGTCATTAGTCATGCAGGAGGAGATCAGTGTGATTGATAAGGTTGGATTAATTCATATGCATATTGGAAAGTGTAATAAGATGGTCTTCCTTCCAGCTTAAACAAAGGGCTCTAAGAATGGATGTATCAAGTAGTTATATTAGCCCAGCCCCTACCTTAAAACATTATGTTCCCAGTTCTTATGGTTAATTACTGATGGCCAGGTATCTGTTCCTGCAGTTAACCCTTTCCTGTATCTTGATACATTTGGTGCCCCTAACATCTAAAGGCTGAGCTAACTATACTGTTTAAAGAAAGAACAGGGTTTCTTTCATGGGCTCAGGTCCTGAGCTGGATCCCCCAAATGTTCTCCTCAGCTCAGCCTTTTCAATCTGATGCCTGCCAGAAATCTTGCGGCTGCAGAATACTTCCCCCAACTTCCAGCCATTTGTGCTCCATACTCTTGAGAAACAAAGACTCCATGCCATGACAACTTCTACCAGCCCTTGCTAAATTCCTCTAACAGCATAAGAGGGTATAAAACTGTTGTTCCTGATTCTCAGTTTTCCTTGTAAGAGAGAGATGAAATGGAAAAGCTGCATTCTTAACACGCAACCTGCTTTGATGATAAAACTCTGAAATCCACGGCACTTAAATTGTTCATTTCTTTTTCTCCCAGATTCATATCTTTCCAACACTCTAGAAACAAAATTCATTAATCCATTTTAAAAATGGCGGCCTCTTTCTTTATTTTCACTTTCAACAAATCCTCATTTAGAATGTATTACTAAAATATAAGTGTCAACAACTCAGGGGGGGGAAAGGATGACATATTTTCCCCCTTTACCAGCTTCAGCAAACTCTTCTGTGCTTGTAGTCTTTTGTGTCACTCGCCCAAATATCTCTGTCTAAAGAGGAATAAGATAACAAAACCTAAATTATTTTATCTGGACCCCTGGCAATCAGGGAGCAGGCCAGGATACAGCACAGAAAGTGCATTCATTATGCTTGTGGAAGACCTTTGGAAACACTCAGATCAGGGAAGTGAAACCTGCTGTGACCCCTTGGTAGATTTTGATACCACCAACTGTGATGTTCTTCTCAGCCATCTCCAGCAGAGACCCTGTTCTGAAGTGGTTCTCCTCCATGACACATCAGTTCCAGCCGGTGGTGGAGGGAGAGGGGAGTCATCTGATGGGACTTGGGGAGCAGGCATTGCAGGAGATCACCCCACTGTTTGGAACTCCCTCCTGGTAGAGATTCCATCAGAACTGTGAAGATCTCTCTGTTCCATCTTGCACAGGAGGAGGGGGTCCTGTAATTTGAAGTTGGAGTTGCAGAGGGATGTCATTTGTATCTGTGGGGTCTTATTGTTCTTGATCTTGTAATATTTATATGTATTTGGGGGTGATGGCGAGATATATATATTATATGCTTACATTGTTAATCACCTAAAGCCTTTGGGAATGGAGGGAATACAAGCAAAATAAACCAGTGAATCAATCCCACTGATTTCACTCTCTAATAGTGATTAGTTCATCACTGACAGTGAGAACACATCTCTTTCATGCTCCAAAATTCAGATTCTAGGAATATTTTAAAAATGGCTTTGCTGCTCCAGTTCTCATCAGAGTTTTGCATCCAGAGGAACCATATATTTGAACATCCCTCATTTTTTAATAGGTCAGTCTTTTATTAAGCCGTGTAATCAAAAGCACAAATCCAGCCAAATCAAATTCTACTCTGCCGGCTTCATTTTATTTCTCCAGTTTGCTATTCACATTGAATGAGGAGGGATTGCTAATCCTTGGTGGAAAGGACAGAATTACTAATGCAGTTAAGTCCTACTTGACATGTTAAGTACTTTCCCTCTGAATACAGAAATTAAGCAGTATAGGATAAAGGGTGTTTCTTTTTTTCCCCAGTTCTCCCTTTTCCTTGTTTGCCCCCAGAAATAAAAAAAATCTAAGTCCCTTTAACATTTCATCCAGGATTTCTTCATCTATTGCTTTATGGTGTCATACTCTGATTCCCAGTCGCCTGAAACTTTAGCTTGTTTTCTATTTAGCACTTTATAGTGAATTATTCTATTACTTTTAAAAAATCACCAGTGTCATGCTTCAAGCTATCTATCTATCTATCTATCTATCTATCTATCTATCTATCTATCTATCTACCATGCAAAGTAAATTCTGATATATTCCTAGACCATCTCTTTAAGGAGTCAGATCAAAATGTATATTGGTGGAAAGACTAAACTTAAGAAACTCCAAATGGGGGAAACTAAATCCTGCCCAGTCTAGTATTCTGACTGTTGCTGTTTAGGCCAGAGGTAGGAAACTTTTTAGACCCTAGGCCACACGAGGTCTTTGCACTCCATAATTTACTATTCTTGTGAAGATTTCAGAAGCAAAGAGGAACAAGTGGAAAGTGAACTGTGGTAGAATTCAGAATTCTACCGTGATTCAAGGCCACCTTATGTGTGATTAAAACAAACAAACAAACACTGGTGTACACTCACAGTGGTACAGCTGAGCTATCCTCTTTGTCACTCTCCAAGAAACATGCCTGACTGAATAGCATTGCACTGTCCCTTGTCCAATGTTTCTTGGTCACCTGAGCATGGAACACTCATGGAATCATAGAATCATGAGGTTGGAAGGGACTTAAAGATCTTCTAGATCAACCCCTTGCCCAGGGTAGGAATCCTCAGACCATCCCAGACAAATGGCAGTTCAACCTTTGTTTGAAAACCTTCAGTGATGGGGCACCCACAAGTCCAGGAGGCAGACTGTTCCATTGCTTAATAGCTCTCACAATCATGTAATTCCTCATTTAGAATTTGGATCTCTCTCTCTCTCTCTCTGAAACTTCCACCCATTGGCTCTATGGAGAATAAATCCATACTTCCTTCTCTGTGGCAGCCCTTCAAATATTGGAACACTGCTATCTTGTTTCCCCTTAGCTTTCTCTTCTTTAGGGTAAACCTACCCAGTTCTTTCAACCATTCTTCACAAGACTTAGGCTCCAGATCCCTCACCATCTTTGTCACTCTCCTCTACACTGCATGGGTGACAACTTTTCCTCTTCATTGTGTGAGCCAGCAAGCATAAACTTGGGCTTTTTCAAGTCCTAAAGAAAGGTGGAAAATCCTCATGAATTTTAATCGAAATATTAATTGAAAACTTCTGGAAAAAAAATTGGGGGGAGGGAGGGAATCTCTCATTTGCAGGGAATAAGCCAGTTCCTGAAAATGGAGGCTAATTTTCAGTCCTGCATTATTCTTTCCTATCTGGAAGTAAATCTCCTCTTTGATTACCTAAGAAAAGTTGATGGGATGACTATGGAAGATAGAACAGTACTCAGACATTAATTTGTCCTTTCAGCCATTCACAGTAGATTCTTGGAAACCACCTCACAGAGCTCAATTGATTTTGCAGAAAGCCAGAAGCTCTTTCACATTGTGCCACAAGGAAGCTTATCTGGCAAAGGAGATGATGTGCCCATCATGCCAAAGCAGTCATGGCTTGGTCAGTCCCTGGGTGGTTGACAGCCTGGGAACCTTAGTGACACGGCATAAGAGCCTCAGGAAGTTTGGGTTTTATGCCCTCATCACTTCAAACATTTGAGACAGTGACTTGGACAAATGACAACGTAATTCTGCTCCGGACTCCCCATATGAATAATTTTTTGTTCATGGGAAAATAAATGGAGAAGAAAAACAAGGATGTGAATGTAGTAAAGATCACAGAGTACTTTGTGAGAAGATGACATGGTAAAGTCAGGCTCAGACAGCTTTTCACTGGTAAGAATAACAACAGTGTTGATAACAGTGTTGATAACAAATATAAAGCCGGTCATTATATTTTGGCTTATAACTTCTGTCAATCACTTTGGTATAAATCCCATTCTAAACAAAAAAACCCATTAATTGCTTTTGAAAAAGTCCACATATGAGACTTAAAGTGACAGTTTGATATGCATCTTGATATTTAAAATATCATATTTGTCTATTGCCCACACAGAACATGCCTGAGAGCCAGTCTGGTATAGTGGTTATGGGGTTGGACTAGAAACTGGAAGACCATCTCTCTTCCAGTTTCTAGCCCTCTCTTAGGCCTGGAAGCCAGCTGGGTGACTTTGGGCCAGTCTCTCTCTCTCAGCCCAACCCACTTCACAGGGTTGCTTTTGTGGGGAAAACAGATGTTGGGAGAATTAGGTATACACATCCCCTTGAGTTGTCCAGACATAAAGGTGGAATATAAATCTAATAATAAAGGAATGAATAAATAAACGTATCTCTTGTTTGATTTGAAAGCCACAACAGATGGCAGTCCCTGGCTAATCCTGTCTGGGCTCTGGAGCTAAGCAGCACTAGCCCTGGTTAGTGCTGGGATAAGAAGCCACCAGGACCTCCTGGGGTTGTGGGCTAAACTGGGAAACTAAAAAAAAAAAAATGAAAATCCTGAAGAATGAAATGTTACTAAGAAAATTAGGGTTGTATGCATATAATCACCTGAGTCAGACATTCTTCTTTATTTAGAATATATTCTTTAAATATATTCATTGAGCTTGACTCAAAGAAGACTTTACCCTACTTTAATGCTTGATTGACATAAAATAATTTAAAATACTCAAAGGAGACAGAATGGGACATATCAAAGAATTCTAAAGTACATGAATTAATCTGAAATCAAGTTCCGGTGCTCAGATCTTACAATCAAACGTATAAGCAAAGAACTCGCTTCTTTAAAGGAAAATTGGTTGTGCAAATGTTGATAATTGGGATTTTAAACTGCTCAACCTAAAAGCAGAGGTCAAGCTTCTAAATAATGCTGCCCATCAGATGAATAATTTAAGAGACCTTAGTGTTAAGTTACAGCAATAACAATTAAAAGGCAAAATCCACATGCAAGACCTCCATAAAGCTGTAAAAATGATACACAGCTGAGAAAAAGACATTTAACAGCCTAATCACTGGAGAGCCTTTTGGTTGAAGGCTGCAATCCGTTGTGGGCTTACATAGGATTGTTCAGAACGGATTCTGCTTGGCAAGGTTGAGGGCAGCAGAAGAAAGGGGAGATGGGGGACAGGGGGATGAAAGGCATCAGAGACATTGCAGGTCACATCCGGGGGCAAGTGTTTGTCCAGAAAAGCAGCCAGAGTTCAGCCTCACTCACTGACTACCAACTAATTAAGTAGCTGACTGTTTCTGAAGCCAAATAGATGCAGGAAGAGTTTGCCCCAATTCCTGGTCCTGGGAATTTCGTGGAAGAAGTCAAGCCGGTGGGCAATGATTGACCTTACATTATAGTTTACTTTTAGTCAGTGAAAGTGTAGACTTCAATTTGCAGGTTTATGCGTGCAAAATAATATAGCTCTTCCTGTTCGGCACCGGTTATACAGTTTTGTATGCCTTCAGGTTTTTCTTTAAAAAAAGTTCCCCAATTCATTACACAAATAAAACTAACACAGTTGTGGAGAAAACATTTTCCTTGTTTTGTGACATAACATTATTATTATTTAATTACGAGGGAGTTTTTTTTTTATTCTTTTGTTAATAAATTGGATATCTGGCATATTTTTTAACCTGATATCCTCACAGGACGATGATCCTGTTCTGGACTGGTCCATCCTGTGTTCACACCAGGGGGAGGAATCATAAGGGCAGCTTCAGAATAGAGATGGACTGTCAAAATCTCAGCGGCCACCAAAAGAAGGCAACAACAGACAAATTGCTACTCTGAGGAATGAATGTTTGTCGAAAGAAATGGCTGCAAAGAAGCCCACTTAGTTATTCTGAAGTGAGGGTTGGAAATATTAAAGAGTGTGAGGAAACATGTGCCCTGAGGAATCCTTGATAGAGGGTTTTTTAAAAAAAATATTAAACTGTATTAACATAAGGTAACCGAAAGCTTCTAAGTCGGATACACAGAAATGGAAGATGCCAAGTGTCCTGAGCAAGTTTCATTCAGGACAAAAACAAACCTTAGACTTACATTTATGCAAGATTATCCAAGGTTCTTCCAGGACAGCAAATTCCTGGATTTTCTCCAGAACATCACGAGTCATTCCTTTCTTTTCCTGCTTGCCAAAATAAAACTGAATATTTTCCCCTAAGGAGATTAAGCATCTTAAGAAACATAAAAGCAGTAGGAGTCAGAGACTTGAACTAAATTTAATATCCAGAATTACAAGCTGATACCAGATCCCTGAAGATTTTCGATAAAACAGGAGGGAATATGATATAATTCCCATCTCACAAATAATTAAACATATCAGCAGTCTTTATGGCCCAATCATCAAAGCATTTGGCTGGAACAGCAATCGTTTTATTAGTCTCTAGGATTTCTGCTGGTTGAGCTGCCCTGAGGATCAGTGTCCAAGCGGTTTGTAAGATTAGGCTTTCCACCAACATACTGCTACACAAATCAGAGATGAGTTACACAGCTGGGCAGCAGTGGCTAGCCTTTAAAGAAAAGTAGCAATGCTGCAGATTGTTGTGAGTTTGTGCCCTCAAAGCACAAACTGAAGATTCACCAGTGTAAATAAAAACCTTAAAGATGAAATAACTCAGAATTGGAAAGGAGGCGGAATAGTGGCCGTCGCAACTCCTTAAGCAAGAAAAAAGCACGGAGAGCCAGTGCAGTGTAGCGGTGGAGGTGCTGGACGAGGATGTGGAGACCCAGGTTCTGGTCCACCCTCAGTCCCAGAAGCTCCCTTTGGGCCAGTCATTCTCTCTCAGCCCAATCCACATCACAGGGATGCTGTTGTGGGGTCAAAGAGGAGAGTACACTATGCACACTAGAGCTCCTGTACCAAAAGTGGGTGATAAATCTAATAAATAAAATAAAACAAAATTGACCATGTTTGGGGCTTTCTAGCTTAGAAGGAAAAGGCAAAGAAAGGGAAACGTGAAAAAAATGTGAATAAAATAACTGAAATGGAAGTGCTTTTTCTCCTCTCAGAATATTAGAATTCAGAACCATTCAGTGAAGTTGAGAGACATAAAACAGTTTAAAGAAGAGTTTTACATAGCACAAAGTTACATTGTGGAACACTGCAGATATTAAGAATGATGGCTACCAATCTGAATGGCTTTCTAAGGGTATTAGAAGGTAAGACTGTTCATGAGACTTTTGGGGGGCAGGAAGCATCCTGAAAATCTCAGTCTCCAATCAGTTGGTTGCTAAATGAGTTCAGGATATTTTCTTCCAGTCTTCAACTTATTAACTATTATATGAATGAAGCTGAAGGGTCTCCACAGGCTCTGTAGCCTACTTTTAGTGGGTGACCAAAAGACAAAAGATGAGTAATGCCCCAGTGGGACAGGACAGTGTGAAGCTTTGGAGATGTGACTTGATGCCTCTCACTGAAGTGCCAAATGGAATGGACTTTCTGACTTGCTTCCAACCTGATTTATTCATTTTGCACATACAGCCTTGATTTCTGCTTTTTTTCCTAAATGAGAAATTGAATTGACTTGATTTTCTGAACTGCATTAAAACCTCATTTGCATGGACCCCTTGGGGAGAAGGCTGTTCTGTTCTTTTCTGAAATATGAGTTTAAGTAGTTCACCATTTCTGCATACTTTATGTACGTTTTATGTAAATTATGTAATATTCATTCCACATTTGAATAACTTATATAAAGTATATTATGTAAAATGTAGAAACGTTGCTTTAGCTGATTCAGAAACCATAGCCTTTGTCCGTTATTTGGAGGTGAAGTCTGAATTCAAATTTTGATCACCACATCTGAAGTCTGCTGCATGGGAGGTTGATAAAATGAAAGATTTACTGGCATATGAAGAGTGAATTGCACCAGATTAATTAATTGCACCAAACCAAAGAGGTTATTTAAATCAGAACCAATATGTGCACCCGTAATACATGCATGGAAGTGTCAACTGTGCATATGACTTCATTGTTCTGCTCAAGTCGGTCCTAAATTTCTGTAGTTATATTTATTAGTAGTGTTCAGATTCTAAAATATTCTGTAGAACAAAAGAAAGCATCCTCAGATGCTCAGATGCTGACAGCGATTCTTGTTCCTCCTGATGACATGTTTCTATCTGTCTCTCATAAGCAAATGACCACTGTGCAGAATTAAATACGTGAGTGACTGCTGTGTCAGTATGATTACACAACTTCATACATTACTTCTCTCACACAGCTGCACCTAAGGAGCCATGTTGGATAGAAGGTTTTAAGAGGCTATCAACTGACTTGTGATCAGCAACAATTTCCTTGATTATAAAGCATATTTTCCTGCTGATGCAATCACAGCAATATTGTTGACAATTCCATCCATTAGAGTGTAGTTGAGTCTGTTTTGGATATCAGAGTACTTCAGCAAGGATACTGTTGATGAACACAAGAGGAAAAAAATCTCCAAAGCCATATTGAGGTAATACTTTTATTAGATTAATGCAAGATCACAGGATATCACAGAAGCTCTGAAGTTCTCAAAAACTCTCATCAGACATGTTAGTAAGCAAAGCAACCAGGGGAGAAGAAAGAAAAAAGTCAATGAGATTCCATGTTAAGTACCTTCAGAATTCTGAGTAAGAGTGGGTTTTTTCCTTTCAAAAATTAGAGATCAACTTATTGTTTGTTTATTTACTCCAACAACAGTTAGAAGACACCTAAATGTTACCTGGGAACATTTTGATAGCTAATTAAAGTGTTGGTAGTCACCAAGATTGTCTTCGTGGTCTGAACTTCAGTCATCTACTCTTCTGAAAAGTTACATTCTATATTAATGCATTCATCTACTTGCATGCAATTTATACGGTATGTTTGAAAAGATCCCTCTTGAAATGGAACTGCAAACCAAACTACCAAAGGAAGTAAGCTACATAATCATGACGTAGTTTGGTGTTACCACTAGGGAGATTGGGGACTGGATTATAACACCATTTCTTGGTGGAATCATATAATTATTTATTTATTATATCAATTTCAAAAGCTGGAAGAGACCAAGGAGGGACAGGATGGAGGCAGTACATTGTCCATTTTTCGTATTTGTGTAATTCACATACAGTGTATGTGAATTATATAAAATGTACATTGTTTTACTGATTCAGAAGTTATGGTATCTTGAGCAGCAGATCGAACACCACCTCCTTAAGTGCAAGCAGAACCACCCCTTACCAACATTTGGGCCCACCCAACACCTTGATCAATCAGGAGGGACATGGACCTAAAATGCAGGAGTCCAGACTAACAACTCCAAGATCCCTGTCTACTTCCTCTGGCCAACAACTCAAACTCATCTCAAATAATCTTGCCAGACCATATTCCAGTCAACTCTCCTGGGCCTATTCAGCTGGAATTCAACAGTGAGAATCCCAGCAGTGTTGTTCAACAAATGCCTGGACTAATCCTCACAGGGGCCCCTGAGACCATTTTCTGACCCATCCATGTCCAAGAGGGCCACCTGCAGAACCAGTCAGGGTGGAAAAATAGCCAGGTTTTGCCACTTTTATTGCCATGCACAATCCTTAATGAAAGCTGTTATCCTGGTTCAGTCAGATTCTCTTTCTGTCTTTCTTCAGTGGCTCTGCTGTGTTTATTTCTTTGCAGTACTGCAATGTTGCAATATAGCAATATTGTGAGAGTGATGTTTCCTATATTGTTGCAACGGGATTAAATTTGGTAGCATGGTCAATGTCTTTATTTACAAAGAGCCTTTTCTTCACTGGAACAATGGTGGATATGCTCAGTTTTGCCTTATATCAGTGATTCAGCACATGCTAAAGACTTCTGGGTGATCACTTTCTGTGTCAGCCCATTGATTTCTGAGAACCAGTCCCAGTGGTTCATTAGAATGCTAAATTGTTATTATATAAAAAGAAGAAAAGAAAATAGAAAAGGAATGGACAATTTCTTTCTGAAAAGGCTGAACTCAGTCCCTATCACCTTCAAGCTTGGCTGCGCCTTCAGACAAGGATCTCTCCCCTATACACACACATGGACACACACACAAACATGCACACACCCAAAAATTCACACAACCCAGATCCTAGTTCTAAAACAGAATTGATATCTCAAGCAATTTCACTGAACTGAGCTTGCTGTATAAATTACTAGATCCAGCCCTGTTGCTAGTGACTGCAGGGACTTTCCCCCTTATCTGTTTCAGGCAGCCTCAAAGGAGAAAATATACAGACCAAAAGAAAAAGGGGAGACTGAGCTCTCTTCTTATCAAGTCCCCAAAAAGGAGAACCCTCACTTGTGACTGGCTCCTCGGGGTTTGTTTTTCCTGGACCTCGTTTGTCTATGGCCTTTACCCAGGCTGGCAGGTCAGGTAACTCTTTTCTAAGCCTTTCACTCTAATTCATGAAGAGGAATTCCCCTGCCTTCGCTACGTTTACCAGTCTGAAATTCATCTATTACCCTTCGTTATTTGCTCTCATTCAATGTGCTGTTTAAGCTTCTTTGTATTTTGGATACTTTTATGATTCATATAGAAGGATTGCAGGTAGTTATGGGGTCTCTACTTCAGTTCTTTCTGAATGCTACTTCTCTCATTGCTCATCAGAAGAGCGTGCAAGTAGCTGTCAGAAGAAGGTGGGAAAGCTGAGAGCTGAAATTACAAGAAAGGAAGGAAGGAAGGAAGGAAGGAAGGAAGGAAGGAAGGAAGGAAGGACGGAGAGAGAGAAAGAAAGAAAGAAAAGGAAGGAAGGAAGGAAGGAAGGAAGGAAGGAAGGAAGGAAGGAAGGAAGGAAGAGAAAGAAAGAAAGAAAGAAAGAAAGAAGGAAAGAAGGAAAGAAGGAAAGAAAGAAGGAAAGAAGGAAAGAAGGAAAGAAAGAAAGAAAGAAAGAAAGAAAGAAAGAAAGAAAGAAAGAAAGAAAGAAAGAAAGAAAGAAAGAGGCGAGACTGGTGAAATTGATGATGGGGAAAATCCAGCTCACAGAAAATAATGTATATTAGACTTTATATAGCAACTTTATAAACTGGGAAACATTTTCTTTTTGTATCAGAGTATTTTCCGCTGTCTTGAATTCCTCAAAGAATAGCCATCTGGTCAAGACCTTCCAAATTCTCAACCAAATTTTACTGGAGGTGAACTTAATTAGCAACTTTGCCTCATGGCAATTTTGTTTAATCCATAGTCTGCTGTAATAAGTATTGCATCTGTTTGATTTAGCCTGAAGCATTCCTATAAGATAGGGGGTACCTACCGGCAACTGGAGACCAGAGATGTAGAATACCTGAAATATACAAGAGGCACAAAGTTCTCAGACCAGAGAAACTGAATTGTGCTGCATTATCAACATCAATGACATGATTTATTTGTGCCAAATGCAGTATTAAATATTTGCTAGTGAATACTTTCATTCACTTCAAGAAGAAAAGAGATATTTCATCATTCCTAAAATTTAAGAAAACTTCCAATTAAGTTGTTGTTGTTGTTGTTGTTGTTGTTGTTATTATTATTATTATTATTTTAAATACCTTTTTTGCAGCATTAATCAGAATCTCCAACTTCTAGATAAGCAAAACAGTTTAAAAAGTTCTTTGGGGACATTCAGTTACTGGTACTCAAATCTACATTGCCTTAAGCATTGTATGTGGCATAATAGCCCCGTTCTCGCCTTCTTCCAAGACACTATTTTGTTTTCTTTTTCTCTGGTTTAATGTTTCCATCAACACCCATCACAATTAGGATTCTCTGTTTATGCACAAGACTAATCATTTGGATAACAGTGCAGGGAATGAGACAATGTTACAGCATAACAGAGTTACTGATGACCAATGAAGTGATGTGTTGTTTTGATTGGATGAGCTAGGAGATCTAAAGCAGCAGGACACAACAAAATATCTTCCCGTACTTGTTCTTCTTTTTTTTTACAATGATAAAACACAGTCAGCAAAATGGGAATGTTTGCTCCTTTGCTTTGATAAAATGAACATCTCCCCACCTTTCCCATCCTTTTCAGAGCAAAGCGCATTTCCCATACTGCAGATATTGAGATTTCCAAATCATCTTAAAGAATCAGCAGTCTTAATAAAAAATGCATGTTCACATTTCTTCAGTTTAGCTCTAGATGAAACGTGCCATGTTCCTAATATTCTCTGAATCGGGCCCAAAATTATTTTATTAGAAGATAAACAAAAATGTTTGTATAAATTTGAAATTCTACAGAAAGGTTATATTTAAAATGGATCAGCGTTAATGCTTGTGAAAATACTGCACCAAGTACATTTTAATATGGAATAAAAGAAAGATATTAACCAAGAACCACTCAAGTATGAAATGCAAATGTACTTTCATATATCTCTGGTGAAGTTCCCAAGTAAAATACATTAATTCAATCATGTTTTTCAGTAATACTGGAACAACTTGTGTGATTTAAATCATAATGGTTAACATTTATAGAACGACATTTGTATTTTTATTTTTGAAAAAGCTTTATTGTGGGGGAAAGAGGCGTTTCATTGCAACTAACTCAAGGCTGACTTGAAGTAACCTTTAATGCAACATTTTCTCAGTTTCTGAGCTCAGGAACCAGTTGAAGATTAACTTTCCCACATGGAAATAAGCATCTGAAATTGTGGTATTGCTGTGCTACCTAGTGTCATGTTGCTCCCAATCTCATTCAATGGACCAACTGTGGAAACATTTAAAAGCCTAACATCCCCACACATATCTGATGTCTACCTGCTTCTCCTGTCTGACAATTGTTCAGATATATCTGTCGTTCCAAGTTGCCCAATTCTGGGCCTCAGTATGCGTCATCCACCTCTCCTTGGATCTGGACATTTCTACTCATTTCTTTTCCTTTTAGCCTTATAGATGCCCATTTTTTAAATCTGTTTTACTTCTCTCTGACTGTTGGCCTTATGGATGTAATCAAGTTTCATCTGATTTGCAAAAACCCCAGTGAAAAATTGGGCGAGCTGCACCTCCTTTGGCTGCATGTTTGGGAAAGAAATTACATGAGAAACTAAGGGACTTTTAGTTTAGCTTTTATTGCACTACCAGAGCAACTTAGGAATAAAATAATAATAAAATGGATGCATCAAAACTGAAACAACATATAACCAAAATAATATACTCAAACACATGTAAAATTCTACTAATGTAAGACAACGCTTGGACCAAACCCACTTGAAGCAATCATTTATTTTTCATCATAGCAAGTATACAGAACCTGGCTTACACATCTGAGATCTCCACTTTTGGATCAGCTAACAGCAGATTGAGGTAGACAGCCTCAGCCCTGCCTCAATATTCTGTTGTAACTGGGGAAATTCATATAGCCTGAATATCTCTATAAAAAGCCGTACATGATCCACAGTTCTCATTTCCTCTTCCCCGCTTGGACAGAGATACTGTTCTTCAGGAATGTTGAAAACCCACCCTCCCAAAAAGTTTATGGGAGGGTGTCACAACAGGCCAATGTAAAAGCTCTTTTGGTATATTTGGATACAATATTAAACAAATAATGAGCAGGTACAACCCTTTGTTCCTGGTCTCTCTTGGAAAAGCTAAAGTGGAGCCTGGCTGAGATCATTTTGAAGGTCAGTATCTGTGGCATATTGCTTAAATAATGATTGGACCTGTTCAAAACCTATTGAGGTCAGTGCATTAGATGAAAGGCTGAAATGCATTAGGCTGTATTTAGGTGGTTTCCACTAAGAGGACTGGATTTTATTTTGGAGTGTCAGAGCAGCCAAACTATTTAGGTTGAAAATTAATTTAAGCTAATAGCTAACACATGCTCTCTGTGCTTGAGTTGATGACATTGATGACATTGCAGCCTTAGCCCAAAGGTTTGAGTCTTGGACATGTTGTGCAACCAGAAATATACCTCTGAGAAATCCTGACTGAATAGCCTTTAACAGCTCTGCATCCTTATATGGGACTTTCAAAAGCCAGAAGACTCTGGAAGAACTATGTTTAACAAATGTGAACAAGGAGAAAGGAGATCGAACCTGAGATTTTGCTCCATTCCTGAGCGAAGGAGCAGAGAGTATTCCAGTGTGGGACTGAGGACTTCAACAAGCAGTAAAGCTACTGAAGACTAAAGCTGAGATAACAATCTATATATTAGATCAGGGATAGGGTTAGGACAGGGATAGGCAATCTTAATGTGGATTCTATGTTCTTTTTCTGTAGCCCATGATCGTGAACCACTAAAAACCAACGGCACCATTTTCTGCCATTCTGAGAAGGGCAGGAGATGAATATTATGGTGCAGAGTAGTCAGGTCTGGGCACAACATTTTTGGGCTGAAAAAAAAATAGGAAAAAGAGGAGGTATTGCAGGGAATCCTCCAAGGTCATAAGTGGTTCAATGAGCAGAAGAATGGATGAAGACTAAAGAGAGAAGTGATGGCTACTAGGTTTACAGATTATTTGTAAGCACTTAGTATTTATATTTAATAAACAAATCATGATCCAATGAACTTACTTTCCCCTCCCATGCTAATATTTCACTTTGTTTCGATCATGAAGAATGCGTTTAGTGCTTTTGTTTCCCTGATATGAAAGAAATAGCGAAGAGATCAGAACTCTGCTCTGCACAAAGGATTTTGCTTACAGTCTGCTTTCCTTGATTTATCCTCCCTCTCTAGCTGGCCTGAATTTCCCATCCTGTCTTGGATTTGTGATCTATTTAGAGAAGACAGTTTTCTTTCCTTTTAGCTTAGGGTGCATAAAAAAAATTAATCTTAGCTACTTGAAATGGCCCAAAAATGATAAAAATGTCAAGCATGTGCTCTTTGGGAAGAAATCTTTCTCCCTTATTATCTCTCTTCCCCTTTTCTGTTCCCATGGAACTCTGTTTCTTAGATTTGGTGACTATGAAAGACTGGTTTATGTTGCTATGATAGAGGGGTTTATGCTAAGATTTAATGCTGGACAAAAATATCAACAACAAAAATATAGCAAGCATTATTTATTTATTAAACAAACAAACAAAAAAACACCTTGATGTAAATAGCTGCTCATGAGAAAGTCAGTGTTTCCAAGAAAAGGGTTTCCTAAGTTGCTGAAGTGAAAATAAAATAGCATTGCAGGATGTTGGATAGTATGCAAGAGAACAGACCGAGAAAGCTAGAAAACCAGACAAGAGGAATAATTCAGTGATACAGAGGAAATCAAAACAAGAAACCGAGGCCATATATTGAGGTAATAGAGATGGATAGTGCTCAGCTTGTTATGGGTGGCTTCCATCTGCATTAAGACTTTACATATTTATATCTGTATCCATCTATCTATCTATCAGCAAAGCTAAGGAAGATCGGTCACAGTTAGTAACTGGATGGAAGATTACTGGAACTTTGAGAAAGTTAGAAAGTTTAAAAAACATACCCTGGAAGAAAGCAGTGGAAAAACCATTCTCATATTATAGCCAATATGGAGGCAAAGGAGGTATTTACCTTTCAATTCTTACTTGATAAACTGTGCTTTATTCCATGATTAAATGACGATAAATTTGCTCATAACACTTTTTATTTATTTATTTGAAATGTTTGGATTCTTAAATTAACATCCAGGCAGCAGAGGAACCAATATTATTCCCACCAAATGCCAACTGAGTTAGAGTATCCAAGAACACCTTTTCTTCACTTTTAAATTGATTTGTCAGCAGTCTTTAAGGTAGGACATATTTTGAACAAAATAGTGTATTCTTCTTTGTTGTTTTATTACTTTTTAAGCTGAATAAGAAAAGTTCCAACTTATGCTTAACTATATACTGTATAAACACAACACTAAATAAGAGCCCTTCTAAAGAGATCTGCATTCAGATCTTCATATATATGTATATATATATCACATATACATATACAGGCGCATGTGCACGCACACACACAAACACACACACATTTGGGCCTTCTGATGGGTCAAAAGTTGTAAGTACCTGAATATAGAAATATTTGAGTATTAGATGCATTCTTGGAAGACAGATTGCTAGCAGAGTACAAATGTGAGGACTCCCAGTCAAGCACAGTGAGACCCGGGGTGGTGCAATGGTGAAGGTGCTGGTGGAGGACCAGGGAGACAGAGGCACCATCCACTCTTAGTCATGGAAGCTCCTGGGTGACTTTCACTTTCTCTCAGCCCAAGCTATGTCAAATGGCCATTTTTGTGAGGATCAAATTAGAGGACAAGCTGAAGTCTGCTTTGCGTAGGCTGCCTTGAGCCCCTGAATGCAAAGCAGGGCAAAGCTAAAAGAAAGAAAGAACAGAAATATATTTTATTTATTATTAGATTCACTTCACACCTTTTCCCATGCATTCAATGTACACTACATGGTATCCCCTCCTTTACTGCCACCATATCAGTTCTGTGAAGTACATTGGGGTGAGAATTAATCGGTGACTATCCATGGGTGAAGATGGATTTGAAGAAGGATCTCCCTGGTTCTAAACTAACACAGTGGACCTTTCCCAGGATCTTTTAGATCACACAGGCACTTCTCCTTTTAAAACCCTTTTAAACTGAGGTCCTTTTTCTATTTTAGCAGAGTTGGAAACACAGCAGAACACTCTGCTTTGAGATGGAATTGCCAACAACACTTTAAATGGAATCTAACGCTGTGAAATTTCCCATGGTGGCCAGCAAGAATTTAGCAATTAGGCAACTCAGGTTGTCTTTTCCACTGCAAATTATTTCTTCTTTCCTACTGACAGGTAAATAACCAGTTTTTCTTAATTAGACTCGATTATGAGAAATGAAAATGTTATTGCAGCTGTCATCCGATACTACCTTTCATGAAAACTGATGCCATATAAGTGCATTACGCTTTTCTACTTGCCATGGTAAATGGGTTATTTTTTTTTTTTGTCTGCGCTCAGTCATTACTGACCCTGCAGTGACTGCCTGGATGAATCCTTGCAGTTTTCAAGGCAATTGTTTTGGAAGTGGTTTGCCAGAGCCTCCTTCCTAGAGCAGAGCCCAGCTGGCAAGCGCAGGAGGCGGGGTTTCCATTGCTTCGCGCCCTTTTCGGGTGGTCCCGTCTCTCTGTGCAAGGCGCTGCCAGCATTTTTCCTCCCACCGGAGTGAGAGTACCCATTTATCTACTCATGTGAGTTTTCGACCTGTTGGGTTGACAGGAGCTGGGGAGGAAACAGGAGCTCACCCTGTTAACGCGAAGGCTGGACTCGAACCGCCGAAGCGTTAGCCATTTCTGGCCGGCAACTTTCAGCGTCATTAAGCCGCTGTGCCACCGCATCCCCCTCTAAATGGGTTATGCTACATGCTTGTTTTAATTCCTACCAGCAAAATCTGATAAAGCTTAAGCATTGCTCTTGGTGAAAACACACCTACAGGTATGCACACAGAGAGAGAACACCCTGCTCATGTCAAATGCTCCTCTAACTGGTGACCCGTGTTAGTCACCAATGGATTTAAATTGGTAATGAATAAAAGTCACTTGCCACAAATACTAACACGATAAAAATGCTAACTAGACCTCCAGCACTGCAGACAATTTATTGACACATTAATACTTACGCTAAAGGTTTTCTAGGGTGAGGAAACAACAATATCTTTCTTTGGAAGGTAACTGCTAAACATAGTGGACAAGTTTCGTTTTGCACTTTTTAATCGCGTTCTTAATGGAGAAGCAGAGTTTAGTTTTGTTTTCTGATTTGTTTTTTTCCCCCAAGCTGTTTTCTATCAAATCAACGTTCTTCTTTTTAAATTGCGGACTGAAAAGAATAAGAATTATCACAGAAGAAAAAGAAAGACTGATCTCACTGGGAATACTTTAACACCCCAATTATATTGTGGCAAAGAAAGGCAATAGAGTTTCATCTGAGCTGTGATCTGCAGGAAATCTAAAATCTTCACTTATGAGGGCTCCACTGGTTTGGGGTTTCTTAGGAAAGTGGTTTGGGGCATGTAAGATTCAAAAATCTCTTTGCACATGATTTTCGCCTGTTGGAGGAAGAAAAACCCTCTAGCACATATTTGTAGCACATAGATGTGTTAGGATCATGAGAGGTACATGAATTGTAATCCAACCCCAGGTGTACAAACTGAATTAAAACAGACAAAGAATGGCAATTCTAGTAATAGAACTAATGGACTTACTTGAATATAAATTCAACAAATTTTACTTGAATCAAGTCTCTCCCCCCCCCTCCTTTTCTCTCTCATACACATAGACCACACACCTATGCATAATTTTTGGAGTGATGAAAGCAAATTACTACAGTTTGGGAGAACTTTATCAGGACTTTGGGGAGCAGAGATCTTATGTCTAACTTAACAAATGAGGAGACTGAGGGTTTTGGGGGTTCTTTCCCTTCTTTTGATTATGTACGTTAAAAAAAATACTGACCGCTACCATCAGTGGTGGGCAAAATCCTCCTTTCCCTACAGTGTTCTGGCAATATTGCTGATCACGTGCTACAATGCATCTGGAAGAAACTCAGAGTCATTTCTCCCCAGCCTTCTGAATTCCTTCTAGTTGCATTGCTGTTCCTCTGCAAGATCACCATGGAAACGATGCTAGTCAGTGTTGTTTCCATGGTGACCTGACACAGGACAGCAACCTGGCCGGAAGGAAGTCAGGAGAATGTTATGGTGAGCCTCCCTCCGTGGTTGCTCAGGCTTTGCCTTAATGGCCATTTGCAGAATAAAAGCATGCATATCAATTACACTAACGTACTTCACATCAGGTCTTCTTTGGGGTTACTTCAGCAACAGTTGGAAAACGCCAGCATGAAGGGTCCATCAATTGGAGCACTGCTGTGTCCATTTTTTTCCAGGTTTGAACTGAATGCAAAGAAACAGAGAAACAAACAAACAACAAACAAAAAGTTTCTGTTTGCTGTCCAAAAAATGGAGTAGTGTGGAACCCAGAATGTGGTGGAACACCACTGGTGAAGTACCCCCTGAAAAATCACTGAACACTTAGAGGAATAAGAGAATCTTTGGGGAAGTAGATCTTGGGACAGATTCCTGAGTGTCCTTACATGACTACACATGTTCTAGGAGAAGGACCTTTGGGAGGAAATGGTATAAAAGCCAGGGCCAAGTGGTGAAGTCTGGAGTGGGCATTTTCACACTAGAAGCACATAAACAATGAGCTATTTTAGAGAGATACAATATTTAAGAATTACAACTTTTCAATATTAAGTTTTTGTTTTTGTTTTTAATCTGTGCAGCAGTTGAACCCTTTTCTGGCTTGGGTGGCCCTTGAATCAGTCACTCATGTCCTAGTCACCTCACGGCTTCACTGCTGCAATGTCCTTTACATGCAGCTGCCCTTGAAGACTACTTGGAAGCTTCAACTGATCCAGAATTCAGCAGTGTGGCCAGTGATGGGCATGCCTTGGCACCCCCATGTGACACTCCCTGCTTCACAGGTTGCACTGGTTTCCAGTTGCAATTCAGGGTGCTGCGTATGAGTCCCTACATAGCATAGGATCCAGATATCTGAGGAACAACCTATCTCCTGTGGCATTTACCTGACCAATTCAGGCTGACAGGGTTGCTCCGCTCTGGGTTCCTTTGATCTATCCGGACCCAGAAGCATATTTTCTTCATACATTCCCTGTCCCCTGGAATGTGGTTCCCCTTGAGATCCAGATGGTTCTCTCACTGTTGGTATTCTGAAGGACCATAAAGACTTGGCTCTTCTCCCAGGCCTTAAAAAAAGATGGAGGTCTGTGTATACCTTTATCAAGTGCTGGAGATGAACTAGTAAAGTTGCCAGATGCACATCCAAAGGAAAGAATTTCCACAATGAGATTGTGCCATCTAAGAAGACTTCAGCTTCAATATTGTCTCGATGCCATCGTGTGTGTTAACTTCCTTCCCTTCCCAGTGCTGTTTCTTTGAGAAAGGAAGCTTTCATTGGCAACAGCCAAAACTTTCTTCCTACAGCTAAGAGTAATTGTGTATGTTTTTTTTTAAATAGTAATTTTATTAAAGATTGTAATTATAATAGTAAGAACTAATGAAAACTGAAAGAAAGAAGAATAAAAAGAAAGAGTAGAAGGTGCAGAGAAAAAAAGGAAAAAAGAGAAAGAGAAAGAGAAAAGAAAGAAAAATAAGGATATAGTAAAGAAAAAAGGAAAGAAATATAAAGAAGTGACTTCCCACCTTTGTCACAACAAGTATAAACAATTGTGGTAATTTATCTCCTCTTAAAATACAACAAATGATCTCTTCTTCCCATATCCCATCTCTTATCTATAGACAAATCCATAAAGCATTTCCATTTCATTACTGATATCAGCAAAAGTCCATTAAAGGATACCAGAAATAACAATGTATCTATTTTAACCTTGAAAAAAATCATCAATTATGTCCCTCCCTTTTACTTCTAAAAATCTTGATTGTCAGTGCCTTCAAATAATGTGGTGCAACTTGATTTCTTTTCATTTTTTATTTGTCCCTCCTCACAAGATTCTTCAAAACTTTAACAAGCCTCTTTCGTAAATCCAATAGAGGAAATATAGCATAGGAAAATTATCCAGGTCAATCTATTGGTTTATTGTTTGTATATCCCTTTTAATTATTAAAACAGCCAGTTTCTTTTGTATGTCCACTTTCAACTCAGTCTCAATCTTGTCAGGTAAAACTTGTTCCTCTTCCAAAGCAAGAATATCTCCATAGAGGCAGATGTCTATGAAATTATGAATACTAACTTCTGAGTCCATTTTTCAAAAAGTATCCGTCAGTATGTGCAGTGTTAGAATATTTTTAGATCTTGTGGTCCCCATGAGGAACAACTGTATGGTGCACTTGTGGGCGATACCAAGTCCTCTCCTTGTCTGGAGAGGAGTTAAGAAAAGCTGCTGTTGTTGTTGTTGTTTTCCGCAGAACCATCTTCAGTCCGTCATTTCTTCCTCCGGAAGTCCAAGGGTCATTGTGTATGTGAGGGAGTTTTTTTACCTCATTACAAATTGCCAGGAGGCTTACGGATTCAGAGGCATACAAATTTAAGAAATAAATACATTGGATATGACAACATTTAAAATACCTCTTAACTGCAAGTATTTCGGCCTCTGCAGTTCAGCTTTACATATAATGACTTCACAGCAACGATCACATATTATTTCTTTTTCTTTTCTTCCTTAGAGCCATTTTGGAGTACAGCAGCATAGAAATACTACAGATATAAGGTTGCATCTACTGTACATTTTGATATAGATTTTGAAATTTAACTTTTAGCACCGTTTGTTTCTTGCTTACTCTCTGCTCACTTGGCTGGGGCCTATCCTTCCTTAGATTTTAAGCTACTTCACCCTCATTATTTACACTCCCATTCCATCTCCCTCTGTTCTGCCATGTGTTGAGTGAAACATGATCTGCAGTGTTTATACAAATACCTCCTATGTACCATCCATTATTGTTTCAGCTTTCCTGTCAACAGAAGTTTCCCCAGGGCCTGGAGTCACAGATAAGAAAGATAGTGCTCCTGTGACATTTTAGGTCTCACAAAGAATATGTAGTGGACTTTAATTTGAGCCCAAAGAGGACTAAGATTGGGAACGCTTGTAAGGGAGGGAGGGGCAGGGAAGAAGATCTACCATTGGAACTGGCCATAAGCACTGATTGGCTGAGAACTGGGACATGCAGAGAGTGGCCATTGGCTGAGCAGTCAGTTCCTGGAATCAGACCTGGGAGAGAAACAGCGGAAGCAGCATTTGGTTTTGAAGGGATGAACCAATTTCTGAACAGGCAGCAAACCAAAATAAGCACAGTTTATTACAAAGAAATGAGGGGTGGAGTGGGAGAGTGTGATCTGCAGGCATAGGTGCAATAATCCGAGGCCAGTGAGAAGGACAGGACTGGGATAAAATGGCAGCCTTCTCTTACAGATTTTTGCCTGAGCTTTTAAAAGGACTTTTGGGATATGCAGAGATGAATGCGAAAGTGATCCATCATCCAGGTTCTGGATCACCCATGGTTTTAAAACTTAGACCTCTATTGAGGCTCCTCACCTATTAACAACCAACCATTCATTTTGGCATAGGTTTTCATGGGCCAAAGCCCACTTGTTGATAAGCTATTTGTCATATTAGGACCAGCAGTGGTATTAACATATATTTTAGGCCTAATTGAACTGTTGATGTTTTTCCTTATATCACTGCCATTTAATTTCAGCTCCTATTTGTTTTCACCTCATCCACATGTTGTGTGTTGTATCTACTATTTTTAATTAGTTAGCTTTAAGTGAATTTTAGAGTTCCACAAAACTCTTTGTTGTTTCTTTGGAAGCTTACAGAATTGCTTTCTGAAAATTAATGAAACTCTATCTATCTATCTATCTATCTATCTATCTATCTATCTATCTATCTATCATCTCACTTGGGTTCTCTGAGCTACACTATCTCATCTTTTCTCCTTTTTACTCCTTCTCCTCCTCCTCCTCATTCTTCATAATTGTTCATAACTGTTACTGGAATGTTCCTTGTTTAAAGTAATTAATGCTCATCATAGACACTAATATATTTGTGGTTTCATGATCTTTTCAAATTTGACCTTTTCAGATTTTGTTCTGGAGGGTATGGAGTAAAACAATTTCACTAGTTGCCTACTGTCTGAAATAAGAAATAATTGCACCAAGGACCCTTGATTAGAAGAAAATTAACCTTTACCCTTTAACAAATGGGTTGATCCACCTTGAAAGAAGCTTATTTAACTCCAAGGTTTCATCCACATGGACTTCTTTTTCCTCAGATTGATAAGTGGATTTCTTGTACAAGCTACAGCTGAATCTGGGGTTTATCATGTAAAAATAACCAGTGATTAGAGTATTTCTTATAAATATAATTGTTTATTTATAAATAACATATTTAGACATTTTCTTACAAGTGCTATGGAGATGAAAAAGCTAAACTTCCTTCTCATATGGTTGAAATATAGAAGAATGGAAAATACTGCATTAAAAAATCCATCACAATAGATCAAGGTTATGTAGGGAAAAAACAGTGTACAATAGATTACATTCTCAAGGAAATCATGCAAAAAAAGCTTTGTTGGTATTAGTGTTATTCATGAAATGGAAATATATTTTTATTTACTTAACTAGTGTCAGGTTTAGCCCAGGAAACTCCAGAAGACAATACAGATTCAATCCAGCAAGGTTTATTGGCTTCACTCCTGTTACAGAATCTTCTCAGACTGAGAGCAGTTCCCAGGGTCAGACTACAAACATCCTTAGCATTCCTCAGGGAGGGGCCAGTCTCATTCTCTTATCTCTTGTCCGCTCCTCTGGGGATGAGAGTCCATGTTACACACCTCTGCTCGACACTCCCACATCTAGGCTCTAATAATGCATTTGCTTCTTTAATGTCTCAGTTGTGAGTTGGTACTTTACAACCAGTCACATTCATATTTAATTGAAGAAGAACAGGTTTCTGATTGGATATCTTTAAACATCTTTTCTAACCTGTGTGAACAGACATTTGGGTTTTTTTCAAGTGCATTATATTGTGGAAACTAACATTTTTGTTTTAAAGATTCAAAAGTGATCCATGATTGCTACACAACTTAGTGTTCCTAGAAGCAACATGTCAAAGTATGCAGGCAGTTGTTAGCTGGAATATTATATACAAAATTCAAAAACGTGATACAAATAGTACCTAGCTGTCAGTCATAAGTTTTTAACATTTGTTAGTTTTTCCTCTCTTTTATGAAGTAAAATTACACTATTTTCCCCTACAGTTTGACTAATCTGAGGGGATTCATTGGGGTCAGTAAATTAGCTTTAGAGGCTAAATCAGGAACAGTTAGAACAAAGGTAGATAGCTGTTGGGATCCAATGGATGAAGTGTTACACAGAATCTAGCCTCAATTCTTTTCTACCTCTAATTCAATGTCCTGTTCAGGCAGATTAAACTTTTCAGATTAAACCTGTTTTTGAATGAATTCATTATTTATTTGAAAAAGTTATAATCTCCTCCCCAAGTAGAAGAACCATCCATTTGCTAACATTGGTATAAATCAAAATTTGAAATGAAAAATAACAATGTAACAATAAAATTATCAAAATAAGGAACTTCACAAGACAGGTTTAGCAGCTATTATGCTTCATGTCTCTAATGTACTTTGAAGCTGTGAAATTTTTACTCTGCTTGAAAGCCAAAAAACATGGAATCAAATTGAACTCTTGGAAGACGGTGGGTATTAATTGTCTCAAATTCAATATCATATTTTATGTTATCTACGATGATGATGATGATGATGATGATGATGATGATTCACTTTTCCTGATATATGTTCTTAATTCACAACCTTGTTCACATCTAAGACTATCTATCTATCCATCCATCCATCCATCCATCCATCCATCCATCCATCCATCCACCTATTCATCTCCATCTGGGGGTATCCTGTGATGCTGATCTCACTGCTCAGGGTGAGAAGGGAGGAAACATTGGAATAGATACCCTTAAGAAATCTTAGATCCACTCATTCAAAGACATAAACTAATAACAACAATCCTCTGGCACTGAATACATTTCTGAGCATATTTCAAAGACAGCCTACTATACAGTCCATCAAAATAATCAGGGAAACTCTCTGTAAGTTCAATTTTATGCTTTGAGATTCACAGTTTAACTCTTCAAGCAGTGTTTTCTAAAAGCTAGAATTTTTTTCAAAACGTTTTTATTAGAGTTTTACTTTAATTAAAAGCTTATTAGAGTTTTTTAATTAAAAGCTAATGGAGAATTAGAAAAGATATATAAACAAAAAAGAAGAAAGGGGACAAGAAAGAGAAAAAGGAAAAGGGAAAAGAAAAAGAAAGATATATCAAAAGTGACTCTCCCTCCCTCCAGACAAGTAAAAGCATTTACAGTAACTTAATGCCTTCTCTGATATTACAGAAAAAGAAATTATTCTTTCCATTTCTCATCACTAAACAATAACGACATTATTTAAAAAAAAAAAAAATCATCAATCAGTCTTACACAACAAAAGCATTAAGAGTGCCAGTAATAATAACCCATATGTTTTAAACTTAAACAATTAAATCTAATTTACATTTTGACTTATAACTTTCTCTAATAAGTAAAACATAAAAAATTATCCCCATAAGCATAAAGAATATCAGTGATAATAACATACTGTATATATTTTAAACTAGATCCAAAAGGTCCCTTTTACATACTAACCCTTAACTTTCTCTAACAAATAGGAAATAAAAGATTCGTCCCTAGATAAAAAAAATCTTTACATCGTCTTACAGTCCTGGTCAGAAAAAAGATTCCAATAATAACAACCCAAAATCAAAGGTTATACAATTTAACCCTGGTCAGAGAAGTCCACTTTGAACAACTTGTTCTTCTTTTTTAAGAGGCTTGATATTCAGTCACTTCTTCAAATAAAGTCTCACATAGTAATTTCTTATCATTTTCTCCCCATTTTCAGAGACAACTTCAGAGATTTAACATTTCCCTTCTGTGGATCCAAAGTAAAATAACTCTCCAACTTACTCTTCTGATTTCTAATATGGATATCTCATTTGATTATTAAAACATCAGCCAGCAAAGTTTGTATATCCATTACAACTTTTTCTCCATATCACTCTTACAATTAAACATCTTTAAATCCATTTTCAGATCCACAACATCTTTTTCCATCTTTTCCATATCTCTTTTAAACCCTGGTATTTTTCTTAAAGTCCATTTTAAACTCCTTATTCAAATCACCCTCAGCTTCTGTTTTATCCAGTCAAATCTTCTTCTTCTATAACCTCTGTTAGATCCAATTTTAAAAATAAGTCCCGAGCACCTTGTTCCCAGACAGACTTAAATTTTTCTGTAGTAAGACAATGTTCCTCCATTATGTTAGGATATATCTTTTCCTTTAATTGCTCTCTGGTTCCCTCTAGTTAACCTTCAAAGCCCAGTCTTGTTTTTTTGTTGATTTTCAGAGCCAAGACTTTCCCAGAATAGGTTTTCTGACAATTAAGTCAAAATCATCTGCTGAATTTTTATAAAATTTAAAACAGTCCATGGGGGGTTGGGGGACACCTATGCTTTCAAATCCATCTCGCCTCTTAACTGTCCCCAGTCAGCATTCTTAACTCCCTTTCACTGTTTCCAAAAGTTAAGATTTTTCTTTTTAATCTTTAAATTTACTTAAATCTTCTTTCTTCCAGGAGAGAAGGAAATTCTCCCAGTGTACAGCAATATGCCTTTCAGAATGTTTTTAATTTCCGAATAAATCATTAATATGTAATTTCCAATGGTAATTAAAAGAGGAAGTGAAAGCAAATTTAGCGTCCTTTTGAAGGCTCCACACTGTGACTTGGGCTTGATGTTTATGACATTCCCAGCACTCAATCCGCTGGAGATTGCTAAATTGCAATCTCTTCACAGGAAGCCTCTGTAAGGAGTGCTTGTGGGTGATCCAGTCATCTCCTTTGTCCAGAGATGGTTCCAAAGAGCTGGACCTTTCTCTTGCTCTTCTAAGCTGCTGCAGTTGCCAGCTCCACAAAAACAGAGCCATCCTCAACCCGCCATTACTCCCCCAGAAGTCCTAAAAGCTAGATTATTAAGGAGAGTTCTCTAACCCATAACCTTACTGACTCACCACAAATGACTGTCTCCAGCCCTAGATTTTACTTAAACTTAAATAAATACATTTCCAAATCATTGCTTTTAGGCATGAACAGCTTGTTTATAAGGAATAACAGTTTCAAAGTCATCACTTTATCTGAGTACTGAGGCTGATGCTCTACAGAGTTAATTGTACAAGAAAGTAAGAATATATTGGAAGGCAGAGGGCAATGTCTGTTTCTAACCTTTTGATGATGTTTTTGAAGCAAATAGTTAGCATTAATGACTCCATAATGCTACAAGTTAGTGGCCATCATTCCAAGCTTGAAACTGAGGGACCAAATAATTCTTTGTTTTCATGACTGTTATTCTATCCTTCACAAAGCATTAGTTCACTGTTTTGAAATGCTTCACACCAGTGATATGAGGCAAGGAAGTTGATCCACTTTCCTGTATAATACAAATCAAGTTCTTTTTACTTAGCAAGGTGATACCATATTATTATGCTACATATTGTAATTTAATTCTTGTAGCTAGCTGTCCCAATAATGAACCATGAAATGTTAGGCATGCTTCACTTTGCTTATTCAGCATGATTATTTCAGATTCAATTCTAATAAGAAATGAGTGAAGGAGTAAACATAGTCCCTAGATAGATACTTTATTTTGTCCAAGTCCAGGAACATAATTCCTGTCTGCCTTTTCTTGAGACACTGTGGCTGTCCTTTGCAGATGGTGCGCAGTTTGCAAAGATTCACTTGCAAACAAATATTACATCTGCGTCTCTATGAGCTCCAAAGTATTTTTGGGGAATTACAGATTTCCTTCACTTTATACAAATTCTCTGTTATGCCATTGATCAGTTTCATCCAATAATTTATTTTATGGGAAGGGGAAGGGGAAGGGGAAGGGGAAGGGGAAGGGGAAGGGGAAGGGGAAGGAGAAGGAGAAGGAGAAGGAGAAGGAGAAGGAGAAGGAGAAGGAGAAGGAGAAGGGAAGGAGAGGAGAAGGAGAAGGAGAAGGAGAAGGAGAAGGAGAAGGAGAAGGAGAAGGAGAAGGAGAAGGAGAAGGAGAAGGAGAAGGAGAAGGAGAAGGAGAAGGAGAAGGAGAAGGAGAAAACTGGCTTGTGAGGCAGCACCTTCATCAAAAAGCTTAATAAGGAAATAAAAGTTTGATATACATGAGCTTTTGTGAGTCTTGCACACTCTTAGACTGCATTAGCCTTTATCTCCCAGCTGAATCTAACATCCAAATTTTGCACAATTGTTAATAATCGATGGTTTTCTGCAATGTTCTCCATGTCAAAAAATAAGGCCAAAGAATTGCATGTAGTAGATGGATGAGGCTTCTTAATCCCCCCCCCCCCCATCAGCTCCTACCTCAATCTCTGCTGTATGTTATCTGAGACATGGTTAAAACATTACAATGTTCTCTCATGCCCATATTCCACATGGACCATATTCCAAGAGAAAGCATGCCATAGATATCTTTGAACTGGCTCCAAACCAATCTGAATCATTGATTCATTTTCAGTCTGAATTGATTCAACCCAAAGAGCTTGAACTGGGCTGATTAATTCAAACCAATTCAGACACTAAACCTCATGTGTGCATGAAAGGCATCCAAAGCAACAGAATCAAATTGATCCAGGGATATATGATGTGAATTGAATTATCACTGAGCTTGGAGATGTATTCAGTTCAGAGTGTTAACTGTATCAGCTTTTAACTGATGTCCAGATCAAAAATTCACAGAGTTCTAGCAGACAGTTCCTCCATCAAATCTTTTCCAGGCTCTGATAATCACGATGTTAGCCAGACTGCAATATTTTATTTTAAGGCTGATGTTCTGTTGTATTGGAGATGCTTGTAATGTTTGGTATTGAAAATTCACCTCCATATATATGGTGCAATGATGGTCTCTCTAACATTGACATGAGTACCAGCCAAGGTACTTTATTACCTTGTTAAGCTCTCTGGGGGGTTAATTTGCTTTAGGCTTCATTCACTTCTCTAATGTGGTCAGCAACCACAAAACCTTAGCTTTGCTCTCTCCTGTGCTAATGGAATGTCACACTTCAGTGCTGGTCCTGCCAACACAACTGGGAGCTCAGTTCAGCTCTCTGCCTTCTGAACTTGGGCTTAATGCTGTCTACTCCATTAGGCACTCTTGGATCAAATCTTACATTTACATTCTGCATGACTGCAGCAGACTGATCTTTGTTCTTGAAGTGGAGTACAATCACGTGGATTCTTGATATTGCAGTAAACTAAATTATTATGCCCTTCCTGGATATTTAATAATTTTGCACTACTGTGTAGTAAGTATCCTTCTGAAATGTCACCAAATTTACTGCATATATATCAATCAATCAATCAATCAATCAATCAATCAATCAATCAAGGCTGTGGATTTTCTTAAGTCTTTCCCTGTTTGGTTGTGGGCCATTCAGTTACACCCTTAAGTATTCCTTTTTCTGCTTGAATATCTAAATGAATTTCTCTCCATCTCCCTCTCCCTCACCCTCTCCATCACCCTCTTTTTCTTTTTTATCTGTCTGTCTGTCTGTCTGTCTGTCTGCCTGCCTGCCTGCCTGCCTGCCTGCCTGCCTGCCTGCCTGTCTGTCTGTCTATCTATCTATCTATCTATCTATCTATCTATCTATCTATCTATCTATCTATCTATCTATCTATCCATCCATCCATCCATCCATCCATCCATCCATCCATCCATCCATCCATCCACCTACCTACCTACCTACCTACCTACCATGGAAGGATATATTTATATTTCTATTTTTGATGGGTACAAGGAAGCAACTGAAATGTATGACCATTTCTAGTGGCACATCTCTGTCTGTTTCTCTGAACACCCCATTTTAAGTTTTCTATTCTTGATCACACAAGAGTGTAACATAATAGAGGGAAATTGCTTTAATATGAAGAGAGGTGATGGGGAGTAATGGACAGAATGCCAGTTTGTGATCCATTCTCTATTCATATTTGCTTATTCATCCACAGCCCCATAAAGAAGCTGGCCTATCAGGGCAAGAGCAAGGAGGTTACGTCTTCCATACATTCTCCATCTCAACATCTTCACTGAAGAATTTGTCATGGGCCTCTGTTCCCAATTATTTCAACACATATAATTACAGATGTTGAGCACTGAAAAAGGAGAACCTTTCCGCACAGGAAAAAGCCAGATTCTGTTGATAGATTTTGCTTGATCACCGTAGAATATTGGTGGATCGGGGCTCTTTGAGAGGAGAATGGGACAAGATGAATCCCCATTGCATTCCCACAGTGGTGTCCCTGAGCACGTGCAATTGCTCTAGATTCTGGCTTTCACCTGCTTCAATTTAGGGAAAATAGATTTCTTTATATGTCCTGAACTTCCCATTTGTCCAAGTTGCAGCTCAGTTCAATCATACAGTGTGTGTGTCTGTGTGTCTGTGTGTGTTCATTCTGCTTCCCATACAAATTCCAAGCCATTAACTTTTATCAATGGGAAACAGAATCATCATTGTGCCCCAACTTTTATCACAGACAAGTAGAACCATTATCAGCAGGTCTGATCTTCCCCCCCTTTATTATATTTGCATTCCTGGCTTGTTCTTCCAGAATGTAGTGTTTGCCTTTGCAAATGATTTCCAAAAAAAAAAGAAAAGAAAAGGCAGTCAACGATTAATAGAATTAAGATCTTTGTAAAATAAGCCCGTTTCTGCTGACAGCCCGCTTACCCCCTTCCTTGGGGTAGAGAGTAAACAGAAACAAAGCCCTGCAGCATTTAAAGGCAGCCAGAACATTAAAGAGGGATTAGCTTCAGGAGACTATGACAGATGTAAAGTGCTTTGCGCATGTTGCTATGTGATGTTCAACATATGTTGTCAATTAAAAATTGCTTAAGAAATATTTAACAAGGCAAGTCTTTCATAGGGCAGGTTTGTAAGAATATACAGTCTTTCTGCTTCCTTGCGTTGCATTTCAGTTCAGCCTTTCACCACAAGCAAAAGAGGGAGAAGGAAAAACCCACACGTTTTACACCACAGTTGCCACTCTAATTTGCTTCCCAGTGTGGTGTGTGAATTACGTCTTTTGGAAACCTAGCATTGCTCTGTCTCATTAGGGAAATGTGAAGGCCCAAGAAGTAAGAGCTCAGCACATGGTCCTCTTTTCAATCCCTTTTTGTATAACACTAAACACTGCAATCTGGCCTGGAGCAGATACTAGGGAATTAGTGGACCCAAATTACATGTTACTTTAAAGAAGTGAGTAGCAGCGACAAGTCTGTCTGGTTGTTGGTTTTTAACTCTAGAACAGCCTCAGTGATTTATTTTGCTCTTCAAAATCTGAGGTGAAGCCTATCCAGATCTTGCTGCCAGATGTTCATTTTAATGAGACAGGAGAAATGTTCAAATATATGGAGGGGGGTTAATCATACTGACTATACTGATTAATGTAAGTTTAAATATAATTTAACTTAGATGAAATCGAGGTTTGTCCTTTCCCGCAGCACCTTTCCTGACTGCAGCTCTGTGTGCTACTCAACTGTCATGGTGTTCCATGAATCTAGATAAGCCCAAGCTTAAATTTTTTCAAATCCAGATGTTTGACCCAGATGTTTTGTGCCATTTACATTTCCAAACAGTTCTGCAGTAACCACCTTTGTGATAAGTCAGACCGTTGGTACACACAAGCTAGTATTGTCTTTATGGCTTGGTTAACATCTAATTTTTCCTTGTCATGATATCTGAAGACCTCTTCACTGGAGATGAAAGGGGTTGGATGTGAGATGCTGACATTTTGACTGTCCTTTGTTCTGACAGAGAAGCCTTCTTAGATTGCTTAAAGTCTTTGGTATGGATTCATCAATCCTACGTGTCAATATTTACTTCAATCCAACCCTGTATACCTGTACAGAGGGAAAAAGAAGAGTTCTCATAGTGCCTATATTATATTCAGCAAGACATTCCTCTGTATGCACACATCGTTTTCAGAATCCTTTTGTGCCAAATTTGAAAAAGCCTGTGTAGGAGTGGGGGAAAGGTAGCATCAACCAGAATGTATGTTTCTTACTTTGGGATTGTACATTTCTGGAGTGGGAAGGAATATATTCAAACAGTTTCAGCAACATGAGTTACCTTGTTTCCAAAACATTTCAAGAATAACTTCTTTCTCATGAGACTGCACTCATGAAAGTCCCTTGCATTTTGTAACATGCCCTTTAAAAAAAATGAATCTTGATAATTAACTCATTTCCTACCAGATATATTATTGCTTGGCTTCTCTTGCTGTCCTGAATATGTCTTCACTTTCCCCATCAGCTAATTCTACCCTATGGCATCTTCAGGATCCATTCACTCATTGCTGAATGCTGAAGTAAGGCCCCAGCTCCAATTGGATTACCAACGTAACATAAACCAGTGTTATGTCTTGAAGAAAACTCCAGTAAAGCCTGCAATAAGACAGAAAAAGATAAGTTGCATTCTGTAACTTTCTCTTTGTGGAAGGGATAGCTGTGACACTAATACTAAGTATTAATACATACTGTATCTCTAGCCAGTGTAGTAGAATAGACAATTTAATATACAGCTTGTGAAATTGATGCTTCCTTAACTTCTCTCTCTATGTTGACCTGTGACCAATCAATCTGATAGAATCATTTTCCACCCATCCATGTTGCTAGAGAATCTTCTGTTTTTCACCAGGCATACATCTGGCCTTTCAGGAATGAGTTTATAATATCCCTGAAATACAGCGTACAAATATTTGTACAGGCGATCATTTTTCTTCATCCATTTTACTTTTATGTCCTTTAATTTTTTTTTTTTTTTTAAGTGGGGGGCCAGCCATGAAAACCTTAATTTAGGAATTGTCTCTAAGGTCTTTCCAGAGGAAATTCATAACATTTCAGTTAGAAGGACATTTTCACATGAATTGTGGATAGTTCTGGAGATTTGCTACCCTAGACAGTCCTGCTAACAGTGCAGGATGCTGAATTTCAGCAGTATCTTAAAAGCCAGGGTGTCTTAACCCCACGTAGAAAACTAAGAAATAGTTCCATAAATTTGTTAATTTACTTGTTTAATTCAGAGACGCTGCAGGGGTTTGAAGTGAAGTTACACTTGGAGGTCAAACAGCTGGAATAGCTAGTGATGTTCTTTAGCAGAATGAGTGGATCATCTATAAAAATGCAGGTTGCATGGGAGTTGATGTTGGCTGATAGTCCTATTTAGAATCAGTGGGAGAACAGAATTAAGACCTTATCCATTGCTCCGAATACCGGCCTCCCTGTGCTTGAGTAAAGATTGAGTAGAACACTCTTGCAAACATCTCAATAACCTGCTAAGATTCACAGAACCTAGGCACAGGTAGCTATGCACATAGACTGAAACTGGATGTAGGTGCCCACGAACAACCTCAATATTATGTCCATAAATGTATCTGGTGAAGATCTTGAGTGTTGGGTCACTACTGGTAGATTTTACAGCAGGCAGAGAGAGATATCGCTGGCCTTTTAAGCTGCCCAATAAAGCAAGAGTATACTACATTTTGGGTGAGTGGGAAGCAATCCGTAGAAAAAGGTTTTCAGAATTTATTTATTTATTTACTTATTTATTTGATTTGATTTGTCCCCACCCATCTCCCCTACAATGGGGGACTCTGGGCGGCTTACAGTCACTAAAATCACAATACATAATTAAATTTTAAAAAGTTTTAAAATTATAAAAGTTATAAAAACTAAAAATTTCCAAGACTAGAATAGAAATAAAAAGCTAAAAACTCCAAGAGGCCAAGAGGCCCCCACCAGGTTGCTAAGGGGCCAGCCAACCCCATTTTTGATATCCTCCCTCCCCGCCCCAGGCCAGATGGCAGAGCCAGGTCTTCAACTCCCTCCGAAAGGCCTGGAGTGACGGGGCCTGTCTCACCCCCGGGGGCAAGATGTTCCAAAGGGCGGGGGCTGCAGCAGAGAAGGCCCGCCTTCTGGACCCCGCTAGTCGGAGTTCTTTTACCGCGGGGATCCGGAGCATGCCCTCTCTGTGAGATAGGGTGGGACGGGTTGAAGTCGTGGCGGTGAGGAGGTCCTTCAGGTAACCTGGCCCCATGCCATGTAGGGCTTTAAAGGTGATAACCAACACCTTGAATTGGACCCGGAAGCAAACCGGTACCCAATGCAGCTCGCAGAGCAAAGGTGTTATATGGGTCCTTCTTCGGGCCCCAAAAATTGCTCGCGCAGCCGCATTCTGGACCAGCTGAAGCTTCCAGATACTCTTCAAGGGTAGCCCGATGTAGAGCGCATTGCAGTAGTCTATCTGGTAGATAACAAGGGCATGAGTGACTGTACGTAGGGCATCCCGATCCAGGAAAGGGCGTAAGTGGTGCACAACCCGAAGCTGTGCAAAAGCCCTCCTGGCCACGGCTGCCACCTGCTCTTCGAGCAGGAGCCGTGAGTCCAGGAGGACCCCCAAATTATGCACTGGGTCTGTCTGGGGCAGTGCTACCCCATCCAGAACCAACGATGACAACATCCCGGATACAGAGGAGCCATTAACCCACAGCCACTCCGTCTTGCCAGGGTTCAGCCGGAGCCTGTTGTTCCCCATCCAGACCCTCACAGCCTCCAGGCACCGAGAGAGGGCGGTCACGGCATCACTTACCTCACCAGGGATGGAGATATATAGTTGAGTATCATCAGCATACTGATGATACCTCATCCCATGATGGCGGATGATCTCGCCCAGCAGTTTCATATAGATGTTGAAAAGGAGCGGAGAGAGAACCGAACCCTGCGGCACCCCACAGTGGAGGGGCCGAGGATGGGACCTCTCGCTCCCTATCACAACCGATTGGGATCGGCCACGGAGAAAGGAGGTGAACCAGCACAAAACTGTGCCGCCCACCCCCATATCCCTGAGCCATCCCAATAGGATACCGTGGTCGACGGTATCGAACACCGCCGAGAGATCAAGGAGAGCAAGGATGGTCGCACTTCCACTATCCTGCTCCCGCCAGAGATCATCCATAAGTGCGACCAAGGCCATTTCCGTTCCATAGACAGGCCTGAAACCTGACTGATAGGGTTCCAGATAATCCGTTTCCTCCAGGACCCTTTGGAGCTGCGAAGCCACCACTTTCTCAACCACCTTCCCCAAAAAGGGGAGGTGGGAGACTGGACGAAAGTTGTCCAGTACAGTAGGATCCAGGGAGGGCTTCTTGAGGAGGGGGTGCACCAACGCCTCTTTAAAGGGCGCCAGAAACACTCCCTCCTGCAAGGATGCATTAACCATCGACTGGATCCAACCACATGTCACCTCCCGAGCTGCTTTCACCAGCCAGGAGGGGCATGGGTCCAGATGACAAGTGGTGGCCCTCACAGTCTGGAGGATCCTGTCCACTTCCTCAGGAACCACAGGATCAAACCGTTCCCAGATAACAAGGCAAGAGCGATCCCCTGGTATCTCCCCAGACCCTGCACCACGTTCGGAGTCCAACTTGGAATGAATCCGAGCGATTTTATCCTGGAGGTGCTCTGCGAATTCCTGTGTGCGGCCCTGCAAGTGAACCATCAGATCCCCCTTACCAAGAAGGGACCTGGTGATCCCAAACAGGGCCGCCGGGCAGCACTGTGCAGATGCAATAAGGGCAAAGAAGTATTGCCGCTTCACCACCCTTATCGCCACAATGTAGGCCTTAATAGCAGCTCTAACACATGTTCGGTCGGATTCAGTCCGTGTCTTCCTCCAGCGGCCCTCTAGGTGTCTCTTAACCCTCTTCAGCACCCTCAGCTCCTCCGTAAACCATGGGGAGTGTCGGGGCTGACATGGCAAGAGAGGCCGCAAAGGCACGATCCTATCCAAGGCCCTGGCCGCTTCTCTATTCCAGGCAGCAGCCAGGGCCTCCGCTGGACCGTGCAGCAGGTCCACGGGAATATCCCCCAGCTCCCTCTGAAACCCTGACGGGTCCATCAGGCACCAGGGGCAGACCAATCGCATGGGTCCAGCCTCCCTGTGGAGGGGGATGGCATAGGAGAAACTTAGGGTCACCAGGACGTGATCTGACCATGACACCGGCGAAAGCTGTACATCTCCCCTCAGATCACTTTGGCATTGCTCAGACAAGAAAACTAAATCTGGCATGTGGCCACTATCTCGGGTTGGGTCCCGCACAATTTGAGACAGGCCCATGGCTGCCATGGTAGCAATGAACTGCCGAGCTGCGTCCATGGACCGTCCCAGGGATGGCAGGTTGAAGTCCCCCAGAACCATAAGCCTGGGGAACTCCACCGCCAACCCCGAGACGGCCTCCAGCAGCTCAGGCAGGGAGGCTGCCACGCAGCAAGGAGGCTGGTACAGTAGCAGCACTCCCAACTGTTCGTGGGCACCCAACCTAAGAAACAGTGTCTCACAGCCAGACACTTGTGGAGCAATGCCCCTGAAGGCCACTAGAGAGTCTCGGATGACAACAGCCACCCCTCCTCCCCTGCCCTGGTATCTCGGCTGGTGCCACACCGTAAACCCAGCTGGGCACATTTCCGAGAGGGGCACCCCCCCTCAGGCCCCAGCCAGGTCTCGGTAATACATGCCAGGTCTGCCCCCTCCTCAGTGATTAAATCACCTATGATGGGGGCCTTGTTTTTAACTGACCTGGCATTAGGCAGCAACAGCTGGAGGCCAGGGCCTCTATGAACCTGCTGGCCAGGACCTGGGAGTGAGCAAGGAGAGCTGGAACATGCCACCGGCAACACCCACCGGGGGGTCTTACCCAAAGATGGCCTGCCCCCCTGGTCCTGCCATAACGTCCCCTACCCATCACCACCTCGATACTGTAGCCCCCCCCCATCATCCCCGGGGGTACCAGGCCCAAATACCTCCAGTCCCAGGCCCTCGGAGTTCCCAATCTGGGGTAGAGATCCCTCCATCCAATCATACATCTCCATTCAAAACCAGTCACTCCCAGATGGGGGGAGATCTCGCCCATGCACCAGCTCATGCTCTCGGCGCAGGCTGAGACCCACCCCCCACCAACCTCACATCACAATCACACTCTGCCCCCCTGCACAACCCCTCTCACTAGTCAGCAGGGCGGGCATCCCATACACACGCTCACACCTCCTGGCTCTCACCCAGCAGGTGGAGCCTCACATCCCCCATACGCTCCTAGAGTCCCCCCCAGACTCTCACTACCAGGGGGGAGTCCCAAATGCCCACTGGAGGGACCCCACGGCGGGAATTGGTGTGAATATGTGAAACCTTCCCTTTCCCTTTCTCTCTCTGACAGATATTTCTACTAAAATATTTCCATTTTCTCTCCCATATAACTATTGACAGACTCAGCTGGGTTTAATTTTTTGTCTTTGTCAAGTGGCACACAGATTCACTATTTGAAACATTAGTTGTAAAACAAACAAAGCCTGAATAAAAATGAAGAATTGGGCTTCTCTTATCCATGGCATGTAATGATCAAAGTTGAGAAATAAGTGTATTTGTGTTTTGTTTTGTTCTATGGAATTCTGCTAACCCCTTTAAAGCTTGTTTTATTGACATTTACCTGCAGCCCGCAACATTCATTTTTCATTTCAAAAATGGAAAACAACAGATATTATTTGGAACTTTACTGATGTTTAATCCCCAATTCCCCATTTAGGATAAAGCCTCTTTGAATCTGAAGGATAATCGCTGTAAAAAGTAAAAAATTAAATGTTGCAAAGAAAGTAAATGACAGAGTGCATTCAGCTGGGAAGGAGAGATTAGGACTTGTCAACTTTCTCCTTTTTATATATGGCTTCTGTTTTGTTTTCAGTATTATTCATTTCCCATTAAGGCAAATTGCCTTAATATTAAGAACGGCACAAACATTTGTAGCTTCAGTGCTGGAGATGCCATCATTCCATTATTTTAAAAGGAAGGAAGGCAGTACAGAAACAAAGAGGGTAGAACTGGACAAAAACATAGGAACACAACTTACTTTCAAGGGTGAGTGAAGAAAGCTTAGGAATGCTGAAGTAAAGAGCTATAAAGGAAGCTTCCATAGCCCCTTGCTCCCACTTCCTTTTCCTGTCCGCGGCCTGACATCTACATACCCACTTCCATTCACAAGGGTTGAGTTCATGAGACAGTTAATTCATTAAGGTACATGTTGACTGCAACAAGAATAAACCTAGCACAAGACTGAAAAAATGTATCTTGCCTACGATATCAGACTGGGAGACTAAAATTGGAGAACACATTTCAAAGTCAAAATTGAAAGAATGTAACCATAACAGAAGTTTAACTAAGTTCAAGCAAGAATGGCACCCTTATATACAGTAAATCACTGAGCAAGGCAGATTTCGATATCTGGAATACAATTTTTAGGACTTAAATAGAAACTAACAACAATTGCTAGGGTTTGATGTAAAGTTCAAATATCTAAGGAAGTGAGATAAGAGCAGAAGCAGAAGCAGAAGCAGGATAGGAAGAATATTAATGCTTTTGAACTTTGGTGTTGGAGAAGATTTCCGAGAATACACGGACAACCAAGAAAACAAACCAATGGATCATCAAACAAATCAACCCAGAATTCTCACTCAAGGCATAAATGACCAGGCTCAAATTATGCTACTTTGGACAAATTATGAGAAGACCTGGCTCTCTGTAGAGGCTCTAATGCTGGGAAAGGTGGATGGAAAGAGAAGAAGACAGCCAGCATCAAGGTGGGTGGACTCAGTGACAATGGTGATGAGTGCGCTGTTGGAAGGCTTGAAAGACCAGGTTTGTTTTACATCATCACAGAGTAAAACAATCCACTGTATGTGGCCGTGAAGAGTCAACACCAGCTTCATGGCACATAATCAGTCAATCATTCAGTCAATCAAATAATTAAACAATGGTCCATGGTGTAGATACCAATGGTAGGGAAGGGGAGGATGCAATCTTTTTCTTTTTTCACTATGGGTTGCTTTTTAAAATTTAAATACAGTCATCTCTTTTGACATCATCTTGCTTTTTCTTCTCTTTTCTTTGCATCCCATATTTATTGTGTTTCAATACGTTAATAATAAATACATTGAAAAAGAGAGAGAGGGAGAGTTAAGCTTATGCAAAGGGTATGAACTTCTTTATCCTATTCAAGGGATTTCAGATCAGCCAAGATCACCAGTGGCAAAAGAAGTGGGAGTTGCTTTCATAAGCTTTCAGGTTTTGCCCCTAACGATGTTGTAGAATTTAATGCTATGCTTCAGGCAGCAAAGTCACTTGATGTCCTTATATTTTAGCAGGAGAGATCTAAACTATGCATATGAGACAAGGGCTGGGGAAATTAATTCATATATTTAAAAAAAAAATTAGATTACAATCCCTTGAATCAAGTGTTATATACAATATACACTGTTAAGAGTACTACTGAATGTTCATTCTTTTATTCTTCCCTTCCCATTTTCTTCCCTCCTTCCCTTCTTCATTTCCTATATTTTTGATCCTCAAATTCTTTGGGGAATTTGAGGATCAAAAATATAGGAAATGAAGAAAAGCTGACTTATTGTAATCATTTTCAATTTTTATAGGTGAAATAAGAGGAAATCTGCTATATTCCTTCAAAAGCAGTTTATTGATATGATTATGAATTTTTTTAAGGGTAGGAAATTGTGAAAACTATATATTTTTTTACAATGTCACATTTATAGGGGATTTTCCTGTAGATGACACAATATGTTGCATTCTGTATGTATTCGTGTGTATAAATTTGCAAATTTGTATACATTAAAGAAAATACACTATATATTACAGAACTGTTGGGGAAATTAGTATATCATAGCAGTTAAGAGAAAGAGTCAAGAGTTGGAAAATCCTTTGCTAAATCAGCAGTGGAAAGATTATTTCATGTTCTGTATGTTATTTGTTGTGGTGTCTTATAAGAAGAGTCATTTCACTAATAATCCAATTCAACACTTTAATGCCTAAAAAGAATAACAGAACAAATGCCAACTCAGCTGGGTTAAACAAATCAATCAACTAACCAACAAGGATCAGAAAAAACAATCTCACTAAACGGATCACTGATAAATTGCAAAATTTTATATTGGGTGCTAATGTATAACAGTGATTTCTCCACTGGATGATGACCTAAGACTGTGAAGCTGAATATGATATAGAGTTTAAGAGATGCGCAGTGAAAACAGGAAACAGCCTACATTATTCTCTGATTCAATGTTGCTTTAGAAGTATTAAAAAAAGTTGGCATACTGTACCTTTTGAAAATAAATTTGTTTAGGACAGTAGCCTAAATTTCATTTAAAAGTCAAATACTTCGAGGAGAAAGCTGTTCCGAAAAAAAAGGTGTAATACTTTCTATGTGTTTTTTGTTGTTGTTATTGGATGGGCTAAAGAAAAACTCTAGCCAGATTCATATCAAGTATTTCATCTGTACTGGTAATTAAAATGAGAAGTAGCAGAGCCCATATTAAAAAGGTACGATTGTCCATAAATATTCAGTGTCACCTGTTGAACTTGGAGAAAAGGTGGTGAAAATCATCTCACTTCAGACGTTTGTTGCTAAAGATTGATAAAGAGTGATCACAGTTCCTGTTAAAAAGAAAGGTATTAACTCCAGTGTTCAGTGAACAGCAACAGCATATAAACTGAAAATAACAGCTGTCTTAAAACCTCCATTGTTATGGCAACTGTCATTAAACTGAATGTTTATTAAGCAATAAAATACTAACCAAGAAATAAATAATAATAATAATTTCTACAATGGCGCACTTAACAATGGGAAACACAGAAAATAGCAGTAGTTAACTGATTTAGAAGAACAGTATGTCATAGTTAAAATATTTTTCTTTAATGCCACACTGCTCTTCATGAGAAATACATGCAGTTAGGATGTAACATGCCAGGACTGTAAAGCGAGCCAAGAAGATCTCTGACATTGCTGACAAATCTTGGATTCTGCCAATTCCTGAACTCAGCATGTCCACGTCTTGGCTCAGAAGCTCAGTAGTCTTGCCTCTGGTTAGTACTTTGGGGTTAGATGGGGGGAATCATAGGGTTGCAGAAGAAACTGTAGAAAGAAGAAGACAGTAGCAAACCACTTCTATATTGCTGCTAAGAAAACCACATGCAGGTGTCACCAAAAAATATTCTGATTTGTTCACCTCTAACATCAGAGATGGAGGATACGGCTTTATTGGGCAAGACAACAGAATCAATTTTGATTTGAACAAGATTTTACATGTTTACCTGGCCTTAGGACTGCCAATTCTGGAAACTAGAACCCCATTAGCTTGCAAAAAAGCCAGCTTTTCCCCCCTCCCTGCATCATGAAATGCAAGACAAAGAAATGAAATATACCCACAAACAGGCCTGGTCTAAACTTATTCCTTCCCCATTGCATGTAATGGGTTTTTTAACCCCTCAAACAAGGCTACGAAACAGAAAATCTCAATAAATCCTTCTTGCTCCTATTTTTACTCTGTTGTTCCTGACTTAAACAGGGTTTTAGGAAATGTCAAAGTTAGTCAATCAAATTGGATTTCTCTGTTAGTTTTATAACTACCCTATGAGAACCCATGGGATCAAGTTGTGGGTAGGAGTGGGAAAATCTATCAATGTTGATTTCGTTCATTTTTCCCCTTCTTTCAGAAATTCAGCTCATCATATTTCAATACAAGTTTCAGTCATTTCTTTAAAAAATTAAATATATGTACTGTCTCTTAAGGTACTCATTTAGGTTTTCATTGGTCCTCAATGCCCATAATGTTTACAAATGATTTATCTTCTCAGAATGCATTTTTCTCCGTGATTTTCACAACTACATGCATTTTTCTGCAGTTTTTCCCATATCCTCAGTGTTTGGGTTATGTAACATGGGGAATAGTATGGCAACATACAGGGAAGGACAAATTTCAAAAGTTTGGAAGCTGGGCCTTTTCTTAGGGAAGAAGCTCCTTGTTTGTAACAGAATCAAGGAAGGGAAATGGAATGAGCTGATGCTAAGCTTGAGAGAATCGGTCAGGCTGTGGTGAGAAAAGATCAGGGGTTCAGTTCGTTATACATGTAACCAGTTGCTTTACAATGACCACCAGTACATGAACCTAGAGATGATTGTTAGGGTCTCTCTTTCTCTCATCCTCCCTCCCTCCTACCAAGAGGGTCATTACCTCACTGGCATGGCTCCATGAAGTTGGGTTTGGTTTAGACTCTCTCTTCGAATATATAAATAAATAAGCAGGCTGTTTATAATTGTTAATGTTGCTTGGAAAGTAGAGTTTGTCTTCTGGAAGGCAATTATAAATAGTTGAAACCAACAAACCAGCCCGGTAAGTTTTGAACCCAGTGGCAGGATTTGAATTATTCTTTTCCTACAAACACTCCCAACAATGCAGTAACCTTTATCCTGTTGACAGCTTTTAAATTTTGAAGCAGAAGAATGCTTCTGACCTGGCTGGAGGAAATCTGGTAAACAGGGTATGGTGAAAGTGACTTACCGGAGCAGACCTTGAGTATAATTGGTTATTTATGAAGACTGGAGTATCTCCTAAGTCATTTGGAGGTGTGTACATCACCATGTTCAGCCTGCTGTCAGCATGAGGTGATACAAATCTGTTATGTACACTAGAACAGCATCTTGTGTTGACAGGATCAAATACATTTGTCTTACAGGAATGGTGAAACAGCATTATTTCCAACTATAAATCTCAATTCTGCAGTGTCTCTGTTTCCCCCATAAATTCTGTTGTGATCCACAGACTTACTTCTGTATCAACTGCAATGGGCAGTTTCACCTAGTAGGTGTTCCTTTGGCTTGAAGATTCCTAATCCTTCATAATGCCATAATTCTCTCCCTACCTCCATCTGAAAGGTCTCTCTTCAGTCAAATTTTCAGGACAAGGTATCCCTCTGCTTTGAAGTTTTGCATACTGATAATAAAATCATACCAGGATTTCAGGAAAATTAAAGCTGTCAGATATGTGCACAATTAAAATGTGTAAAATTAATGGCCTGGAGAGAGTAAAGGCAGACCAGATGATCTGGTCAACAGGAGATGCTATTAAAGTCCCCATGATAGATGATGACAGACTAAGATTTTCTAGACTAAAAAAATCTTATTGGTTGGGAAGACCAAGGACAAACTTGAAAGAGCTTTATAGTTGGGAAGTGATATGTTTTAAATTCTCTGCAAGATTGTAATTAACCACAGAATAGGAAGGAGAGAGTCTATAATGTTAACATAATGAAGAGATGAGGGTTTGGCGGCTGGGCCCAGAAAATGCTCAATTAAGGCTCAGACTGAATGTCATGCTACCTAAAGGAGGTACTCAGAGCAAAAGACACTCAGGCACAAAGCTCTTTTTCCATCAGCTGCCTTTTTCACACAAAATGACATCAGGAAATTTACTTCTAAGCAAACAGATGTGGGATTAGCTTTTGAGGCATGGAAAGCTGTAGGCCCTCCAGATTCTGGGACTCCATGAAGCACAATCCCTTGCCATTGGCTTTGCTAGCTGAAGCTGATTGGAACCGAAGTCCAAACCCTACAGAAAGCACCCATCTTCTACCAGACAGCCTCGGCCTCAGGGAGTGGAACTAGTAAGGAGTCTCCAGATTGGTTAATCCTTATATAAATACCTGGCCTTATTCCTATTCCAGTAGAGCAATAACTTTAGTCTCTTTGCTTCAAGCTGTAGGTCACATCATTGCAGCATTGGCAATAAAGTGTAGTTAATGATGCAGCGTGTGGATATTTAAAGATTTGTTCATCCCACATCAAAAAAAATGAATCAAGTTGCTCTGCATTTTCCAGATAAATAAGTGGGTTTATACCAGTCACCGTTAATAGTTACATTGCTCTGAACTTTGCAGTTCAGTTCCTGGCTTGGAAAGCATGCCCTTATGTTGTAGGATTAAATGTGTGCAAAAAAACAACAACAAAAAAGCATAATGTAGAGGGAAAGAGTATAAAACAGGAATCTGGGGGGGAAATAAATGTTAAAAATGCAAGTTTTTTTTTTTAAGTAGTTGCACACACTCTCTCTCTCTTTCTATAAATATATTCATACAGAGACATATACAATGCAAATGTAACATGGACAGGAAATTTTCACCACCAGATTGAGCACCTGCACAATCCATTGTGTCACACTAACCCTTAGCAGAAGAGACAAGCAGATGTCATGGAGAGGCTACTGTTTCTCATCTCCTCAATCATCTGGGTCTGCGCTATACAGCCATGCGTAACTCTCAGTTGCCAGGAGCCTGAATTAGAACAAGGAATAGCCTGGCTGTTTTTCTGGTGTACTTCATGAAAACTCATTGCGCTTCACAGAAGAACATTAGCACCAATATATGACAAATTAATTAGCATGTGTCTGCAAATCATTTATCTTTTATGGCTTGGGACCTGCTTTGGCAGAGGACACTCACCAGAGGCTTCACACTAAACAACAAATTTACCTTAAAATTAAGACTTATTTCCCAATTAGGCTACACCAACTGCCCAAAGCTACTCCAGGACATAAGAGGATGTGCCTGTTAATATAGACTGAATGTACTTTGCTTTAATAGGTTTTCCTTTCCTTGCATCTAGCCTTCTTTAAGAATGTAATTAATCTTTTAAAATATCATTCTTTTTCCCTAGGAAAATCTGAAGCTCCTGTCACCTAATGAGCAAACAAATTGCTCTATTTGTTCAGCAGCCAGCAGTCCTGGTAACAGGACTGGGAGCAGTTTCAGATGCTCTCAATACTTCAAAAGAGGGCCTGATGCCACACGCAATTTTCTATAGCAGTTTTCCTTTGGAAACAGGCACAAACACACGTCCACGTTGTTTAATTTTTACAGATCAGCGGCATTCCTGAGGTCACAGGTGCTCTTTCAGAGAAAAATCCACCACCACTAGTGCATATTATCGAAAGTTTTGTTCCAAATGTCAACCCCAATATGTGATAGACTAGACTGAGAGATAGACATAGAACTGTCTGATCTGCTTCCACAGTGAACAACGATCTTTGCATGCCCTGAAGCTCCAAACTTTGCCATCTTGATTTTCTCATATGGAGCCATAGAGAGGTTCTTTGGAGAAACAGGAAGAAAGAGGCTGAACAGAGCTGTTTTTGCACATATCAGGCAATAGGATGATGTGGCATACACTGAAGTCCAGGAAGTCTCATTTTCAGTAAATTAGAGATGTGAACATTATATTGCTTTTGAAATGTTTTAAACCCCGAACACCGCATTTCAACTCCACCAGAAGTTTCTGGTCACTGTCCTGACCATACGGAAGCATGTCAATTTCAAAAGAAGTGATTCCAAGTCAAAGCACGGCTGTTTTGAGCTTAGAGCATTTGTGGAATGGTTAAAACAGTGTTGGGAGACTTCTAGTGAGAGCAGAACAGCTTTTCTGAAATTGATCCAATACTTTGGGCTCATAAGGGGACATCAGGAAGTTTTGTGCTCAGAGCATTTTGTCTACTGATATAAATCACTGGTCACATCCTTCTTCCTTATTAATGAGATATGGGATAACTTATGAACCATAATTTTGAGCCAGATCTTAATTAATTAATTAATTAATTAATTAATTAGTAGGTTGCACTATTAGTTGATTATGACTCCTGTTTTATTTTTTTACTATGTTCCATGTAAAAATAATCATCCTGCTCCTTCCTTCCTTCCTTCCTTCCTTCCTTCCTTCCTTCCTTCCTTCCTTCCTTCCTTCCTTCCTTCCTTCCTTCCTTCCTTCCTTCCTTTGTTATTTTTTGATTCAGCAAGCATTCAGAGACACGGGACATTCTGTTATAAATAGATGGGTACCTGTGAAGTACCTGTAGAATGGACTAGAAATCTCTGAGTTAATATAAAACATCTTTATTCTCCACATTACTTTTCTCCTACTTCACTGGGTGTTGGAACTTTAGTACTGTTTTTTACATATTAAGGCCCCTTGTTTCTACAGCTGTTAGAACTGGTTCATTTAATTTTTTATCTGTGCAATTTTAGGGACACAGGAAGCAAGTTAGAAAGACATTTCCATGGATCAGCAGTCAATCTCATGTGAACCATTTGCAATTCTGATCTGATCTTCCATCAGGACTAAACATTTATTATAACCAGTTCATGTCTGCACATTTTAAAACAATCAGCAAATGAGGAAAAGGAACCATATACTGTAACTAGTAATAATTGCACCCTTCTTTTGTAACATTGTAGGATTTCTTTTTTCAAGAAATCAAAAGCTCCAACTGGAAACAGATATGTGACCTCCAAAAATTATTTCTGCTGCACTCTGATTCTCTTAGGAATAGATTAGACTCTTTGTGTCAAATCTGGGGAATAGATTAGATAATTATGAGAAGGATGTAATCTTCCTTCATCAGCAAGTTAATAATGTTCGTGACATACTAAACAAATGGGGAAAAAAGATATTTTGCAACTTTTACTATCTTTAAAATCTAAGAGAATAAGATACACCTAAGTTAAGCTATTTTTTTTTTAAATGCTGACAAAAGCTTACAGAAAATACAGCTGAAGCATAACTGCTGTTGAGGTGTTTTTTTTTTTTTTTTAATGATAGTAAATTTCTGTTTTGCATGGGTACAAGCAAATGATGCTCCATTTTATGAAACCTTACCTTACAATTGATTCTGCATGAACTGAAACAACAACAACAACTGAAGAATGGCTGAGAGAGGCAGACAGAGGATAGAACAATTTTCTTTACATATAGGTAGGGATTTTTTAAAAAATCAAAATGCATGACAATTACCTTCAATGACCCAAAATTAGGATGTCTGATTTAAAGATGATGAAAAATGCCCTTCTGAAGCTGCAAAATAGGAGCATGATTAAAAAAGAAACTCTGTCAGGTACTGATATTGTCTCTTGGGCCTGAGGTACCAAGTCACAAATAACAGTGATTATGAACACATTTTTTTTTCAAAAAAACCTCTTCCTCTCCTCACTAGCTCTCTTCAAGTTGCCTTTGTAGCTTTCTATTTATGTGATAATTGACCCCTTGACTACACTAATGCAGAGCCAGGATAAAGTATACCCCAAATGAAACATCGGATGTTCTTCCATAGAGCTGTGCGAATCTTCAAGGACTGCTTGAACTGCAGATGAAGACAAAGCAACCACTTGAAAGCCGCTTCACAATTCTGCCCCTTCCTTTCCAAGAGCAGCGCAAAACAAGGGGGTCACTTCATATCTGATGCTTTGTAGCCCCTCCTTACAATCCTCTGGCACTTCCCCAGACTGGAAGATGCTTCTATCCCTGCACAGCACCTGCATGGAAGCCTCCTCTGGATCTTGTGCTTGCAGCTTTCCTTCAGAGGGTGAAGCCCGAGGGTGCTGTGAGGTGACGGGTGGGGGTCTCCTTTGTGGAAGTAAGTCACGCTGTCTCTTCGCATTGTTGAAATCTCTTTGTTGAGGTGAAATGAAGTCACCTTGCACAAACTTGTTGTCAAGTTTCAGGCTTTGCCATAACATATTGTTTCTAACAGCAATATGTTGTTTCCAATGATACTTTATATTACAATGCAATATACTACCAATATACCTCGGTTCACGAACGCTTCTGTTCACGAACAATTCGGTTCACGAACAGCTCCGGTCGCAAAAAAATTGCCTCCGTTCGTGAACGCCGCACCGGGTGACGAACAGGATCCGCGGCCATTTTCCCTGCCGTGACACGTGGTCGCGGCTTCCTGTAGGGAGGGGGACTCTCCCTCCAAGCAGTAACCGCCTCCCCACCCGCCTTCCTGTCCTCCACGCGGGGAGTCGCCTCGAGCAAGGTTAGCTTTCCCTCTCTTCGTACTGTACTTTGTATCATATTTTTGCGGGTTTTTTTAAAAAAAAATATGGTTCAGAACGGATTAACCGTATTTACACTGAACCTTATGGGGAAATTTGATTCGGTTCACGACCATTTCGGGTCGCGACCAGAGTCGCAGAACAAATTAAGTTCGTGAACCGAGGTACCACTGCATTTCTATATCAGCATCAACAATACCTTTTAATGCAAAGTGCAAATATCCATGGAGTTTTAGCAGTTCCGTATCTTTTTAAAACATAAACCAAGTTTGCATTAATATGCAAAGGATGCAGGTATATACCATAAAGTATTATGCACTCATGTTAAAAGCTGCTTTTTGAGAACAAAGGCAGAGGTGGGGTTCCCTCACAACCAATTAAAACATACAAAAGCAGAAATACATATGAAGAATTTAATAAGATTGAATAAGATTGAATTAAGAAATCCCAATCACACGAGCAAACAAACAAAAGTTAGAACTGAAATGCAGGGGTGGGGAAATAGAAAAGAAATGACTCCCTAAAAAATAATATAGAAATATATAGAAATAAAATTAAAATATAATAAATAAATAAAAATATAAAAATATAACATATATAAAAAATAAAAGATAACCTCGTTAATCAAAGGGAGGCTGAAATTTAAAGATGTTTAGAGGTCTCATCTAAAGCAGAAACTTGAAGGATCTTAATGTATATCCAGGAAGGGAGTTACACAAATGAAGTTCCACTGCTAATAAAACCTTTGCCCTGCTGGGTCCGCCAGCCCAAAGGATTGTAATAGCTCACAAAGGAGCAGATATCATAACAGATCTCAAAAGGGATAATGTCGTTGTTTGAAAATATACTTATGGTAAACCTGGGGGTGGGGGGCGGGGGAACAAGCATCCTATGTGCAAAAGTGCACAGGCAGACAGACATCAGAACTGCAGGATCACTTTCAACAGGTTCATCAGCTAGAACCACATGTGAGCTGGACAGACTGCTTCTTTCTCGTGAATAAAAACACCTGATCACCCCAAACTTGATATTTTCAGTGCCTATATTAGGATCCTGAGAACAGAGGCTTGTTCCTGCTATTTACTAAGCAATTCCATATGAGAAGTCTTGCTTTTTTTCAATCAAATGAAAAGAAATTGTTCCAAGATTTACTAGAATCCCAAATCTACCTTCTCTTTCTCTTCTTCTTCATCTTCATTTTTACATTCCACATTGAGACATTTTTGTAGTTCATCGCTAATGTTTTTGCTGCCCTTCTGAACATTTTAGAGTGCTTGTGTGGAAGACCTTCACCATCTTCAAAGTCCCAAACAAGTAAAGACTTTTCTTTCATTCAGAGGGAAATAGGGGACTTTTTGGAGTATTTAGGAATCTGAGAACCCACAGAAAAAAATGTTGCTGGACAGCAACAGATATGGCTGGAGGAGAAGCACTTGAATGAATTCATTTCTTTCCTCATTCCAACTACTTGTAGAAGAAAGAGAAAAATGGTTCCTGCTGTTTTATAAACAAATTTCATTTCTTTGCAAATATTCAAAGAGCTGATGAGCTAAATCAACTGAATTAGTTAAATCAACTTATTTCAGTCTTCTTGTGGCTGCAAATGCCTGGGTAATTTACTTAAAATTTCAGGTAATCATAATATTGCCTTAAGTTTATGTAACTGTAACTTCAGTCATTAAAATTAAATTGATCACAGAATAACTGATATTAAAAAGTTATGAAGAACATTTCACTTCATTATTATTTAGCCCAGACCGAATCTATTTCCTTGTGAAGGGATCTCTAGTCTTATCAAACCAGAATATGATAAGGGGAAAAAAAGAAAGAAATAACATAGAAAGTTTAAATGAATGTAATTATAGAATGTGGAAAATGAGAAAATGTTTTACTTTATTTAATCCAACTGAAATTGAACCCCATGTCTATTTAGGACAATTTTCCATTAAATTTATAATACAACATGCACAGAAATACACACGGAAAAAAAAATCAACAAATTTTTCAGAATTTGCATTGTTTCTTGTGAATTAGGAATAGGATAAATTCATGAACAGGAGTTAAACAAATCTATCAAACTTATTTTCCTCCAAATTTGATGTCCTGAGGTTTGGGGGGGGGGGGGGGGGAAGGAAATGTATTCAATAAATTTGTATTATGAGGAATATAGTATAGTGTGTATTTCTGTGTGTGTATGCAATGTGTGCGATGTGGTATGGTGTGATGTGATGGGGTGTGTGTGTGTGTGTGTTCAAGTTTTCATTATCTTGTATGCGATGGGAAAGGAAAGGAAGGGAAGAAATCCATCACATTTAGAGGCAATTTTACTTACTTCTTGTACTGCCTGTAGGTTCTAGAACTCAATGCTTGTGTATGTAGCTCTAAATGGTATTTTACTCTTACCCAGAATCATGGTTAATGAACACCCTGAAAAGGAGGCAGGCAGTAGCTCAGGGTGAGGAGGAATCTGAATTTTGGTTATTTGTATCAATAGCAGCTTTTGTTCAGGGTAACCCAACTTGGAGGAGGGTTGCATGACCACACCGCACCAAAAACACAGACCATAGCATAGAGAATGATGAGAGCTGGTTGCTTTTTATTGGAGAGAAGACCCCAGGTTAATATATCCGTATGTATCAGTAAAAACATGGTGCAAACAAGGAATATAAGTATATCAGCAACAAATAAGGAAGCCCACAAGCATTTCTTTTCTTCAGCAGTGGGGGGAATTGAGACATGGGGACAAACAAGTTTTATCTCCAGAGCTTATTGCCATGGCAAACATAGTTAACTGATGCAGTTTTTTCAAGGGATATTCTCAGAAAGCAAAATAGCTTAATTGTCTGGGTGAGCTGTAGAAGGGACCACATGTCTCTTGTCATGAAAGCTTTTAAGTGCTCTCTCCCTTGACTACGCAATCCAAATATCCTTGGAAGAGAAGAACTCTATGACGGCAACAGGGAAGGACATAATGACTGGAAAAATATGAAATTATTTTACATCTACCTTTTAGAGCAGGAGAAGGTGGGGATCCTTCCATCTATGAAGTCTTGTCCCTATTGTCTACCTGGTCTTGGGCATTATAAAACATGGACAATAAAAACGGATGTCAGATATCAGTGTAAAACATGAACAAAACTGTAATTTTTGCGATTGGTCTGCCCCCAGTGCCTGATGGACCCGTCAGGGTTTCAGAGGGAGCTGGGGGATATTCCCATGGACCTGCTACATGGTCCAGCAGAGGCCCTGGCTGCTGCCTGGAACAGAGAAGCGGCCGGGGCCTTGGATAGGATCGTGCCTTTGCGGCCTCTCTTGCCACATCGGCCCCGGCACTCCCCGTGGTTTACGGAGGAGCTGAGGGAGCTGAAGAGGGTTAAGAGACATCGCGAGTGCCGCTGGAGGAAGACACGGACTGAATCCGACCGAACACGTGTTAGAGCCGCTATTAAGGCCTACATTGTGGCGATAAGGGCGGCGAAGCGGCAATACTTCTCCGCCCTTATTGCGTCTGCAGAGTGCCACCCAGCAGCCCTGTTTGGGATCACCAGGTCCCTCCTTGGTAAGGGGGATCTGGTGGTTCACTTGCAGGGCCGCACGGAGGAATTCGCAGAGCACCTGCAGGATAAAATCGCTCGGATTCATTCCAAGTTGGACTCCGAGCATGGTGCAGGGTCTGGGGAGATACCAGGGGATCGCTCTTGCCTTGTTATCTGGGAATGGTTTGATCCTGTGGTTCCTGAGGAAGTGGACAGGATCCTCCGGACTGTGAAGGCCACCACTTGTCATCTGGACCCATGCCCCTCCTGGCTGGTGAAAGCAGCTCGGGAGGTGACATGTGGTTGGATCCAGGTGATGGTTAATGCATCCTTACAGGAGGGAGTGTTTCTGGTGCCCTTTAAAGAGGCGTTGGTGCACCCCCTCGTCAAGAAGCCCTCCCTGGATCCTACTGTACTAGACAACTTTCGTCCAGTCTCCCACCACCCCTTTTTGGGGAAGGTGGTTGAGAAAGTAGTGGCTTCGCAGCTCCAAAGGGTCCTGGAGGAAACGGATTATCTGGAACCCTATCAGTCAGGTTTCAGGCCCGGCTATGGAACGGAAACAGCATTGGTCGCACTTATGGATGATCTCTGGCAGGAGCGGGATGGTGGAACTGCGACCATCCTTGCTCTCCTTGATCTCTCGGCGGCGTTTGATACCATCATCCACAGTATCCTATTGGGACGGCTCAGGGATATGGGGGTGGGCGGCACAGTTTTGTGCTGGCTCACCTCCTTTCTCCGGGGCCGATCCCAATCGGTGGTGATAGGGAGCGAGAGGTCCCATCCTCGGCCCCTCCATTGTGGGGTGCCCCAGGGTTCGGTTCTCCCTCCGCTCCTTTTCAACATCTATATGAAACCGCTGGGCGAGATCATCCGTCATCATGGGATGAGGTATCATCAGTATGCTGATGATACTCAACTATATATCTCCATCCCTGGTGAGGTAAGTGATGCCGTGACCGCCCTCTCTCGGTGCCTGGAGGCTGTGAGGGTCTGGATGGGGAACAACAGGCTCCGGCTGAACCCTGGTAAGACAGAGTGGCTGTGGGTTAATGGCTCCTCTGTATCCGGGACGTTGTCATCGTTGGTTCTGGATGGGGTGGCACTGCCCCAGACAGACCCAGTGTGTAATTTGGGGGTCCTCCTGGACTCACGGCTCCTGCTCAAAGAGCAGGTGGCAGCCGTGGCCAGGAGGGCTTTTGCACATCTTCGGGTTGTGCACCAGTTACGCCCTTTCTGGATCAGGATGCCCTGCGAACAGTCACTCATGCCCTTCTTATCTCCCAGATAGACTACTGCAATGCGCTCTACATGGGGCTACCCTTGAAGAGTATCCGGAAGCTTCAGCTGGTCCAGAATGCGGCCGCGCGAGCAATTTTTGGGCCCGAAGAAGGACCCATATAACACCTTTGCTCCGTGAGCTGCATTGGGTACCGGTTTGCTTCCAGGTCCAATTCAAGGTGTTGGTTATCACCTTTAAAGCCCTACATGGCATGGGGCCAGGTTACCTGAATGACCGCCTCACCACCACGATTTCAACCCGTCCCACCCAATCTCACAGAGAGGGCATGCTCTGGATCTCCACGGTAAAAGAACTCCGACTAGCAGGGTCCAGAAGGTGGGCCTTCTCTGCTGTAGCCCTGCCCTTTGGAACATCTTGCCCCCGGGGATGAGACAGGCCCCCTCACTCCAGGCCTTTCGGAGGGATTTGAAGACCTGGCTCTGCCATCTGGCCTGGGGCGGGGAGGGAGGTTGTCAGAAATGGGGTTGGCTGGGCCCTTAGTGGCCTGGTGTGGCCTCTATCGGCCTCTTGGATCTTTTAGCCTTTTTATCTTTGTAAGTCTGGTTTTTATAACTTTTAATTATGTATTTCTGATTTTAATTTGTTGTAAGCCGCCCAGAGTCCCTCGTTGTGGGGAGATGGGCGGGGACAAGTCTATTAAATAAGTAAATAAATAATTGCCATACCTCTTGTTGCATGAAGATTTTAATCATTTCATCTCTGGGACCTGGATCAGTTTGTTTCACTGTTGGACAGCTGGTGGGCAGACTGACCTACCCAGAATCACCCTAATTCACCTATGCCCTATACCACCTGTGTTCCCCTTGAAATTATTTAATTGTGATGAAGTATAAACGATCTACAGAGATATTGGGATCAGGGAATTACAATCCTCCTGGTTCTCTTTGGTCACCCAGTAGCTTTTGATTATGGTACCCACCTGAACTGTCACTGAGGGACTGGACTTAGAGGCCCGGTTTTGCAGTGCTTCTCCTCTGGAGGGTTCTAGTCAATGGTTGTAGGGAAGGTGTATTCCCCAGAGTAGTAGTGGGAAGGAGTGTTCTGACTATTAGTTGGAGTGCTTCAAGATCTCTCCTCTCCCTCCTTCCTTTGAACATGTACGTGTCATGGATGGGATGGGTCATGCTGTCAGTTATCCAGTAAGACATCTCAGCCTCAGGCCAAACAGATGATGTAGCAGAAGTCCTGACCCAAGTTCTGGAGACTGCTAGACATTGGATGGAAAGGAACAGACTCAGGCCAATTCCTCCAATATGGACAGGCTTTAGGTAACTAATTTAGAAAAATACTACCTTCCATTCTGAATGGAGCGGTACTCATGTCAGAATCCTCGCGATTGTTCCTTCGCACGACTGCTTCAGCCGCTGCAGTTCTGCCATTCCAGGGGGGGGGGGGAGATTAGAGCAAGGACTGCTCGATGCCAGCAAGCAATTTCCCAAACCATCAGGAATGATTAAGAACCCAGCAACAGAGGAAATCGGAGAGCCTCGACACCCTGAGCAAGAAGGACTAATGATCGAGGGGGACAGGGAAAGGAAAGGGCTTTAAATTTGGGGTTTGGCCATGGGGATTTAGTTCCAGCTATTTCTTTTTGCTTCTGTTTTCTCAATGAACCTTCTTATCTCTGAACCTGTGTCGGTTTCGATGAGAGTTGCTTTCATTGAGTACTGAGTGCAGCCCTGACAAATCCCCCATTCAGAGGTGCTTTTGAAACTTGGAGGTCCTTCTCGACACACAGCTCCTGCTCAGGGGGCATTTTGTAGCCATGACTGGGAGGGCTTTTGCACAGTTACATCTTGTGCACAGTTTTAGCCGTTTGTGGATTGTGAGGCCTTTCTTACTGTCACTCGTCCCCTCTCTGCTTTAAACTACGGTAATACCTTCTACATAAGGCTGCCCTTGAAGAATAATGGGAAACTACACCTGGTTCAGAACACAGCTGCCCCAGCAGTGATGTATTAACCCAGGATATCCAGGTGACCCCGTTACTAAGAGGGCTGAATAGTTGCCAGTTGGCTTCCAGGTATGACTCAAGGTGCTGGTTGTCATCTTCAAAGCCCTACATGGCTTTGGGCCTATGGAATGTGGAAGGGGCTGTTGTAAAAGCTATTCATTTGAACTTTGTAAAGTTCAAAACAAACCAGAATAAGCTTTTTCTTACAGGGACAGAAAAAATCAAAATGGAGATTTCTGCCCTTGTGATATCAAGGACACCTCAGACTTCATTGTTCTCCAAACCCGTGTGTCCTCTCTCGCCACTGGGTAACCTAAATGCCTCCAGTCATACAAACAATCTTGCTGCTTACTGTTTATTAACAAGTCCGCAGGGACTTCTAGGCAGGGCCCTGGTGCTCCCCGACATACTCTTAGTGACATGAGGAGTGCTGCTTCCCCTCTGGTTTCATTACACAGTGGTGGGACCTAAAGAGAAGCTGACAACAGGCATCTTTTTTCCACTGTCTTTTTCTCCCATAGTAGAATATGTACAAGATATAATAGTGATAATAAAGATACAAATAGTGACAATTTCCAACCATTGCTGAGATCATTATAAAGGCTTAATATAAAGGCCCCTGAATAGCAGGGAAAAAAAGGCATTATCTGTGCTGCTGGATGAAAGTGCAGGGGTGGTGGTGACCATGGCTATAATAACCGTGAAGAATTCTTTAGCCTTATTCCTAACATTAGCCTTATAATTGAAAGATACCGCATTTAGTAGAAATCACTGGTTCAACAGTGTTCTCAGTCATAATTGTTGTGTTTCACTCCTTTTATTTTCTCCAGTTAAATAGTGCATAGCTGGGCAATGCTGTAACTTTTCAAGTGGCAGCATTAAACATCAAGTTTTAGAATTCCTCCATTGGACCTCTAATATTTAAATAGCATTTGGGGCCAAGGAAGAAAGGGAGAAGATTATTGGATCCTGAAACTCTTCCCAGGGCAACAACTCCCTTGCCATGGGAGATGAGATGGAAAATATCTAATGCATCAATCATGCCTGAGAACATTTATGGGATATTTATTGTATAAGGTATTTATGGAATAAGTGTTGTATCAACATACTGATGGCCCAAATCTTGTCAGATTAGATGGACTGAAGAAGCAACAGGAGCACAGAATGCCCAATATTCTGAAGAATAATTTCTGGGATACTCCTTTTCTGAGAACAGGAGAGAATATCCCTAAGGAATAATAGGAACGATTATGCTGCAGATAGTATGATTTCTCAGTGATAAGCAATCTAAAAGGTTTTTGAATGTAGGCAAAACTGTCAGGTCAGACAAAGAACAATGTGGATCAGGACACTGGTTTGCAGGGGCACTGCCAGGCTATGTTACTGGCAGGATTTAGTAGTCTAACATGTGTATGAAGATATGTTTCCCTCTCTCTTTCTCTCCCTCACACACAACAGCCAAGACTTTGAGGAGAGAGGAAGAAGAAGAAGAAGAAGAAGAAGAAGAAGAAGAAGAAGAAGAAGAAGAAGAAGAAGAAGAAGAAGAAGAAGAAGAAGAGAAGGAGGAGGAGGAGGACGAGGAGGACGAGGAGGAGGAAGAGGAGGAGGAGGAGGAGGAGGAGGAGAAGGAGAAGAGGAAGAAGAGGAAGAAGGGGGGAGGGGGAGGGGGAGGGGGAGGGGGAGGAGGAGGAGGAGGAGGAGGAGGAGGAGGAGGAGGAGGAGGCGGTGGAGGAGGAGGAGGATTCAATGTGAAAGCCTTTGGGCCAATCAGTATACTCTTCAGAGAAATAGATGAACAAAATCATGATGGAAACATTTTTAGTATGGATAATAAAGAAAAACTTTCTGGCCCATCCTTAAATTGGTGATTCCAAAATATTCCCACATTACTACCATTAAATAATAACTTTGCCATGAATAGGCCAGGAATATACAGCTTGAAAGTAAACTGGTCTGTGTAAGAAATAATTGCAGGTAAGTCAGCCAGTTAGAATGAAATACCTGGAATCTTGACAGAGATCCCATTTATCAGGACCAACCATAAGATTGTAACTAATTGACCAAGTTCCCCCCCACCCCTGCCCCTTCCCCCCAGGCTGGCTGTTAAATTAAAGAAAAATAACTAATAAACGAGTGGAGGTGAGATATGGCAGAGAGAGAGGAAAAAAGTCCCAATCTAGGCCATGATGTAATTTCAGGCATAAACATCAATGAAATTTATGAATAAATAATAAGCTTTGATGAGATTGTCTGGAATGAGAGACATCTGTACTTGCCATCTTTCCCTCCCCACTCCAATTATCCCTGTGCCTTTCTGTTGTTTTATAGCTTTTCTGATAGACTTTATTTAATCAATCAGTTAACTGTTGGAGTAACAAACAGGCAAGTGTCATCCCTAATATGAATCATCGTTTGTTCTGACTCTTCCTAAATAAGTTTTTAATTAAGATGAGTTTTGCAAATTATGGAGAACGAAAGGACAGAAGAATGCTGCATAGAGCTCTGGGCCATACCAACTCTGTGGATGAAGAAGAGATTTGGAACGTTCCAACGCAGAAGTTGCTTCACCAAGGGAACCAATATGGAATGGCAGAGAAGTCAGCTTCTGTCTCCTAGACCTCCTTGCAGTCTGAAATGGTCAAGTCCAAGGATTTATCACTTCAGCCTGCTTCCATTATACTTCATCCGATGTCCAAGACAGTTCTCAACAGTTTCTAATGGAGAAAACGAAAAGAGAGTCAGAAGACTGGTGTGAAAACTGTACTTTTGAGAAAAATATGTAAATGAGCTAAGTAATTTCTTGGAATAACAGGTTGTGAAAAACCTAAGGAACCTGCAGAATTTACATTGCGGGGCGGGGGGGAGTGTATCTGTTTATCCATCTGTATTCGAGGAAGGAAGAAGAACCACCTGTAAGAACAAAGTGAAATATTTATATTATCTGTCAGAAAATATAACAGCGGTATGTAAGATGGGGGAGGCTTATAAAGAGTATATAAAGGCTTACAAAATGCCCATGTTTGTCCATGAGCACAACTCGGTTTCTCATAAGAAGCAGTGACCTCTCTTCACTACCCAAATAGTCCACTTTGACAAGTATAAATGTTTCCCAGTCCATTCCTGGGGCTGCTGACAAAGGTTATAATTGGAGACATAGAAGTTCATAGTCTGCCAAGCGTGAATTACTGCTGTCCTAACTTGCAATGTCTTAATAGGTTATGCTAGTTTTACAGAGAGGCTTCATTGATTTTTCTGACACTCTCCCACCTTCTTACAAACTACCTTTTCTCTTTGTTGCCGTCCATTCAGTTGTCCATAATAATGGGATTTGAACTGAAGTTCCATAAAGTCCCACTCCAGGTTTTGGAAATCAGAAGTAGCCTTTTAGTCCTAGAATTTATAAGCTCTGATGATGTCTTCTCCATGCTCTAATTAAGACAGACATGGAGGCTGTGACCTGGGATGTCATTGGCAGCAGTTCAATCCAATTCAGAGGTTCCATTCCTAAGTGAATTACTTCCATTCCTCAATAATAACAAAATATGAACAAATACATAGTAAAAAGATGGAAGAATAGAGAACCAAAAAAGAAGAGGAGTCATCCCCTGAAAGGGAGTGTAGAATGAAGAAAAGTAGATGTTCAACACAGCAGTAGGAAAGAGACAATCTACTGAACAGAAACCAATAGCTTTCCAGTATTAGTCTGAATATGAATTGGGGAATTTTACTTGCATACTATTCTTCCTCCCCAAACAGCTACAGATCAAGGACCATATCTGATAACAGTAGAAAGTAGGAAGCAAAGATATTTAGTAAGAAAAAGAGGAGATTCCCAGCCATCTTTGAAACTTGGCACGTTGTGTCTTCAAGAATATATAGCTAACAAGAAAACTTTGCTCTTTTTTTTTTTTTTTTTAATATTGTGTCAAAACATTGGTCTTCCAGACTACTTTTCATGAGAATTTGTTTTTCATGCATGATGCTGTACTTTCTGGAACATATTAAATAACATAATTTTAGTTCACGCACTTCATGTAACAACTGAATCCATATTTAATTCCTACTCAATAGGCTACAGTATATGCTGCAACGGTTTACAGTGACAAGTTCTGGTGCAACCTGGAAAGTCAAAGGATGTCTCTCTTTAAGAAAAATACAGTAATTAGAAGTCTATGTGTCTTGAAGTTTAAATGTAATACTGTTATTTATATCAAGACAGTGGTACAGAGAGTGAGCAATGTGTCTTCTGAGGGCTGGGTTGATGAACCCAGTCAGAAACACCAAACTTCAAAAGATACTCAACACCTGAGGTTCAATTCATTAAGTTACAAGGATGTCCCTCAATCTAACTTTCTTCACAGGTTTCAGATATATGTAACAGGGCTGGGGGGCGGAGAAGGCTATTGGTGCTACTTGGAGAGGCTGGACAAGGGCCATGATTTAAACTAGGATGACCTTCAGAAATATGTCTTAGAAGCTGAGTGTTTATGTAAGTGTAAGCATGTGTGTGTGCATGTATAATACATACACACACAATCATTAAGAAGGTCTCCAAGGACTCCTTCTGCGCTTGCAGATTGTTTCTGGTTTTTGCACCTTTTGAGAGGATGTGCATGCTTTTCTGCAGAGTTTTGGGGGAAGAATGCAAACCGGCAATTGCCCAGAGGCTCTGGTAATAGCAATAACCAATATAGATAGAAGGAAGGACAAAAATATCAAATGTGGGCTGCAAGATCCATCTAGTCTCCATCCTGGGGGGGAAATACCTCTGTATTTTAATTGTAACAGGTTTGCTGTTTTCAAAGCAAAGAGTTAATGGGGAATATAGGGCAAACAGTCCAAGCTAACAAGATTGCAAAGGGTGGATTTTAAGAATATCCAGTGTTTTAAGGAATGATGGTGACATTTCATGAAGGGGATGGGTCCCTACACCCACACCCACCCCAGCCAGAATGATTAATGGGAAAGTAATCTTGAACAGTTTGATTAGGATATTTAGGGTCTTTACAAATGTGAAAGTGTCCATTTCCTGCATATTTCTGATGAAATGTATTGAGTTAAGTGCAAATGGTGGCTTTCATGTGCTGCCTGATGCTACTAAAAGGTAAGATTTTTATAGTCAACTGAAAACCACTGTACTCTCAAATTTGGCCATGTGGGACCGAAACGTTGGATCTACAGCAGAATGTTGAATAACACCCGTACCATTATCTATGAAGCGTCTTCACCAATCCCTGGAGGCAGAAAGAGAGTTAGTTGAAGTGAAAATATCATTGGGAACCTCACTGCTGTGTTGTAGTTAATTTCTGGAGGACACAAATTCTGCTAGACAAAATGAATAAAATAAAAAAGAGGAAGAGAAAAATAGAGAGCCAGGAAGTTCCTAGTCTGTTATACTTTGGTTTTTCACATCAAATATATTTCACTTCATTCTATTATTTTTTCTTTCACTCCCTATAGTATGTTTAGCTCTTTTTCCTGTCTAAGCTGATAAGTTTGTTGTTCAAACTTTCATATTTTATTAAATAAAGCCTATCCTCAGCTTCCTGGGACTCCTTCTAATATTTCAGTCAATCCACTCCTTTTTTAATCCTGTTTTCTCTCTCTCTCTCTCTCTCTCTCTCTCACACACCTCCCTTTCTTTGATTGTCATTTCTCAAAGGTATGTGTTATACAAATGTGGATAAGCACACACATTCTCTAACATAAGAAGGGATAATCTAAAATAAATATTCTCTGTTGTTCATGAAGTAAAAGTAAAAGGAGCCAGAATCTTTTTTTCCTCCTATCATGGCGAGTAGTAAGTCTTTCTTTACTTTTCCTAAAAGCAGACATGGAATTTGTTTTTCACCTTCTTTCATTTTTCTCCAAATGACAGTGTGCTTCCTGATTAAGGTGTCAGAAGAGCATTGTGGAAACCCAGGTTCAAGGTCCCCCTCAACCACAGGGAACATTATGGGGAGATTTTGGGCCATTTGCTGTAGCCCAACCTGCCCCAGAGGACAGATGCTGGGAAAAGAGGGATTCCCATTTAAGGTACCATCACTCTTGGCAGAAAGGCAAGTTACAAGGTCAAACCAACCAACAATAGACCAAGTTTATTCTTGATTGTTGCTTAAATTAGTGTTTCTTTTCTTTGTTATGATTTGTGCAAAAAGATCATGGGTTCGAAAGGTCACAAGGATACACACCCCTCCTTTAAGAGATGCATGCACTGTAGATGAATATCTGAAGAAGAGTGACAGTGAGATGGAATGAAGCATAATCACATGTCAACTCCACAGAAAATGAATGTGAGCTGACACCCCGGACAGAGGAGCTGTGGAATTGGGTGTATGGGGGTGGGTGTCCTTCGGTAACATTTTACCCATGCAGTCTTTTCGTGCCACTATGCTAGAAACAACTGATTCTGCCAGTTCCAATTTTCTCATCTGGTTGATTTAATGTCCTGCTAGCTCTGCCATAGACCAGTAGCAGAGATTCTCAAGAAGAATTGTATATATTTCATGTGGACTTTATTCGCAGAGGAACATTTTTGTCAGAACCTTTTTTTCTAATATATAAATTGTATGCTCCTTTTCCCTAAATGTATGCATTTTTTTTACATAGCCTTTAATTGCCAGTTGTGAGGCAAAGTTGTGAAAATTGTACATTTTGCCACATTCATGATTTACCTACCTGAAAAAAAAAAGAAAGAAAGAGTAGAGAACAAAGTGTAACACATTGAAGAGTTTGGTATAATCTTTTATAATTAACTCTTTTTCTTTTATTTTCCATATTTGATGTAATTGGCTAGCAGCAACAACAGCAGCAACAACATGACAAAGTAGCAACAATGGTGCATTGGAATATCTGCCAGAAATACCATCTGCCTGCAAGCAAGAACTGGTGGGACCACAAAACAGACAAAGTAATAGAAAATGAAGAAGTTAAAGTGCTCTGGGACTTTAGAATTCAGACAGAGAAGCACCTGCCACACAACAGCCCAGACTTAACAACTGTTGATAAGAAAGACAAAAAAGTCTGGATAGTGGACATTGCAATACCTGGAGACAGCAGAATGGAAGAGAAAGAACTGGAGGAAATCACAAAATATAAAGACCCGCAAATAGAAGTAGAACAACTGTGGTGAAAGAAAGCAAAGATAGCACCAAAGTAATAGGCACCTTGGGTGCAATCCCAAAACATCTGGAGCACCACTTGAAGACCATCGGCATTGACAAAATCTCCATCAGTCAATCGCAAAAGGCAGCTTGACTTGGAACAGCTTCCATCCTGTGACAATCCCTTTAACACCACCCAACAACAACATCTGCCTATCCCAGGTCCTCGGGAAGGACTCAGTAGGTGGATAAAAATGCCAAATCCAGTCTAAACAACTGGCTGTGCGTCCAACCATAATAATTTATTAAATTTATATGCCACCTGACTCCCAGTGAGTCTTTATGATTAATCATGGATTATGAAATACATACATACATACATACATACATAATAACAATAAACATTTTCTGTAAAATCTGAAATGTTGAGATCCATAATGACTTTGTTCCATAAAGGTCTAGAAAATAGAGTTATATTTTCTATAGCATCCTTACAGTTCAGAATGTGCCAAACTTTACACATTTCAGAAAATTCTCCCACATATGCTACTGTAATACTCTGGAGATTTTTCATTATTATTTAAAGTAACCGTTATTTTTCTAAAAGTAATAATCTAAGGGCTTTTAATGCATATAAACACAAATCTTTGCAAAATCAATATATATTAAATTAAACTGAAATTAGTTGTTCCATTTGTAAGCTGTTTGTGCTGCTCCTTTGAGACTTTATTAAGGCTCTTAATGTAACAAATATAATAAAATCTTTTAGGAAAAAAATGCAGTACTTAATGGCTATTGCTATTTATGTACTTCCATTAAGAGGGAAATGAGTAGAAATATTTTCAATTGAAATGCTAATAGAAAGGGGGAAAAACTTAATTTTCCATGAAAGAAAAGTAATTTATGCTTATATTAAGTATCTCTTTGAAACAATTATTCTTCATATCTAGAGATTTTTTTCTAATTAAATAAATCCACATTTGCCTCTTTTACCTATTAATATGAGTTTTGTAGGCACTCTCAACTGTCAAGAATGCTTGTAATTCTCCCTCTCTTTCTAGACCTTGGATTATATTCATGCTTTTATTCAGGTCATTCCAAAAAACAAGTTGCAAGTATTCTTAACTGCTGATGTTCAGCATTACAAGTATATTGACTGGAAGTGAAGTGAGCTATAATGTTTAGAAGGGTCTTGAAGTCCTGGCTCACCAAGTCATATGTTTGGGGTTCCCATTGTGCAAATTGCAAAATGGACATAGGTTGGAAAAAAATGTAAAAAACAAAAGGGAGGGAGGGAGGGAGGGAGGGAAGGAAGGAAGGAAGGAAGGAAGGAAGGAAGGAAGGAAGGAAGGAAGGAAGGAAGGAAGGAAGGAAGGAGGGAGGGAGGGAGGGAGGGAAGGAGGGAGGGAGGGAGGGAGGGAGGGAAGGAAGGAAGGAAGGAAGGAAGGAAGGAAGGAAGGAAGGAAGGAAGGAAGCAAACAGTTTTATCCAGTAGAAACATCTTCACAAAGTGCCTAGCCCTACTTTTGGAGCTTTCTGTCCTCACCCTCCTGTGTCTTCCCCAATGTGCAATGCATTAGCAATAAGATTGCCCAGAGGGGAGCATGGCTTGGATTTACATCACCTTGGACCTGTGTTGTAAATTGAATGGGTTACTCTGTGCCCAGTGATTGAATTGGTGTTTCTAATTTGTCACCTTATTTATTTATCTACATTTACTTTAAAGCAATTGCACTTTCCTTTCCCAGTTTCTCATGGTGCCTCCCTCTAATGAGTGAGAAAATGAATAAATACTTTAAAAAAGGCTATAGTGAAAGCACAATAATTTGGGGAGAAAAAAAAGATGAACAAAAAGCACTGCATTAAAAGAAATGTGTACACAGACCCACACTCTTGTGCAGAACAGCTTCATGGCTTATTTATTTATTTAATTTGTACACAGCACAGCTCTGGGCGACTCTGAGCAGTTCACAAAATTAAAAAAAGAAACACAACAAAAACAAATGATCAAACCATGCAACAGTAAGAACAAAAGAGCAAAAAGATGGCAAAACTGGACAACAATGAAAACATATACACTACTCAGAAGGGGCTTCAACCAGCCAAGTCAAAAGTTAGGTCTTCGTGGCCGAGCAAAATGCCAATAAAGTGGGAGCCACCTGGATAACATTACTGCAGAGTCACAGTAACAGCAATTCCTGTAGTTCTTTCTTAAATATGGTCCTGAGGAACAAGTACACAAAACCTTGTTCTTTCCCGCAGATTTCCTTGCTCATCAGATAAGTGAAAGATTGAGCAACACCTTATGTCTCAGCAGCCAGACAGGTTTGCAGGAAGAGTCATTCTTAACATATACCCCAGGCAAGCAGACTGCGAGGGGCTCAGAGCAAACTCTGTGGCATCACACTGTGGAAGAGTGTGTGGTTTGAAGACATTTAGGGATCTTGAACAGCTGCCTTTTCTTGTGAAATTCAAATGGCTTTGTGGTTAGGACTGATAAACACAAATAAATGAAATAAGGAGAAAGCATTTGAATTCCTGTTTAGTGTTCATCTTAAAGCTGAATCCCCCACAGCTGGGACTCTCTGACCAGCCTCCAGTTATATTCCCTTCTTCGTTTCATTTGTTTAATTTGGGTGAGACAGAAGCCTGGGGGAGTCCTTACAAACTAAGTAACACAGTGCATAGGACACAGAAATGTTAATGGCCTGTGGGACAGTCAGCCTGGGAAAAGGTTGAATGGGATTACGCTTCTGAAGAAATAGGCTGCCTGACCAAGAGTGCTCATGAACTGACATTACAGATCATAGATTCATGCCTTAAAACGATGTGTTCCCTGATAAATCTGTATTCCAACTTTATTCACCCCGGAAGACAAAGCGGTTGCTTCCATTATATATTAATATGGTTTTGTATGTTTGCTGTTTTTATTTAATATTTTGTTTTATTGTTCTTGATGTTTTTTTTAACTGTTGGAGCCACCCTGAGTCGTATATCTTTGATGGGCAGCTATACAAATGGAATAAATAAATAAATAAAAATATTCCTGATATTGCCAGAGAACATTGTTTGAAAAGCACAATACATGGGGTGGCTTTTAAAGAGTTTTCAAAAACTTCCATTAGTCCAAGATGTATTATATCTATTAGATTATATTTAACAAGGCTGTTAAAGAGAATTGGTCAATTTATAGTATGACTGAACAAGCCATACACATTATTGGCCCCAATTCAAATGTCAGTTATGGTCTTTCAAACTTGATGTGAATTGGTTCTTGGTTATGCTAAGGAATATCTTTACAATAATCCCCATTCTTGCTTAGATTATTTGAGGTTGCACCATCATAGGCAAACTTGTGTCTTCTAACAAAGATGCTGTATCCTTTCCAGAGAATGACTTCTAAGTGACATTTGAAAGAATAATAAATACTAACCTGTTTAGAGGGAGGAGAGTGATATAGTGAGTAGAAATGAAGAATATGGTCTGATACATGTCATTAATAGGATTAAAAAACCTACAGCTTTAATTTTGTACGTTGAAGGTTGTTGATAAGTAGGATAAAATCTCAAAACAGCCAAGCTGTTTTGACTAGGGAGTTTCACTTCAAATAAATATTATTGGTCTTTCTCTGGAATTTAAGTGGAAATTGCCCTTCACATTTGTCTGAAAGATAATTGTGCATAACATTCAAAGTGATCACTGAGCTTATAGCTTTGATGAACAGCATCCCATGGTTCCAAATCGTGATCTCAAGCAAACAATCTCACCAAATCATTGGAACAAGATTAGAGAGGTAAGTAGAAATGGAAATTGTTTGAGACAAGTAAATCCTTAACTGCACACATAAACTGATGGCCCTGAGTTCAACTGGCTGATAACTAGCATTTCTTTTCTGCATGTTTTAGCCCACCCCAAACATTCCTTCTCTAGACAAGTTAGTTCATCTAACATCGAATGAAGAAGACTAAAATTAAACCCTTCATATCAGAGGGGGGGCGGGGGGAAGGACTGTGGTGTAACTTCAATCATGTGGTATATTCTTAATTATCCCAGAAACTTTAAATCTTCACATTTATTTATTTATTCACAAAATATATACCATCAAATCCATAGTTACTATTGGTGAATATTGTCTGTGAACTATTCTGCAAGAGAGTGCAGACAGAGGAGCAGGAATTATCAATAATAATAATAATAATAATAATTCAGTGTAATATTATGGTGTATTAAGGAACAAATGTGTAGTAGTCCTATAAATCTCAAACACAGATCATATTCTAAAAGATTTGGTGAAGTATTGTGAGATGCCTTATTAATTTGGTTCTGTAGAAATTTATGTCAGTCCTGGAAAACAGAAACCCTGAAATACTTTTGTATGGGTTTAATGTGACTTAAAACTTCTTCACACTGTATGCATTATCCTAATATATATGCATTTATCTTCACTGCCTCGTTATATGAAAGAACCTACTGGTATCAGCTTTATTTTGTATCATTTTATTTTTCCCCAAAGAATTTTATAAATTGAAGTTAATTAGGTAGCCTACAGACCTTCCTGTTAACAGAACTGCAATTCCTTGGGATCCCTAGAGATATTAAATATACATTGAAAATTATTAATTTAAGATTAAGCTTTTAACACATGCCTTGCATTGAGAAAGCTGAAAATAGCCTGATGTACAAGCAGACATGGCAGCCTGCAAAGAAAAACAGAATAGTTTAAGTTCAGAATTAATTTACATATTATTGTTATCAAATATTTTGCCATGTGTTTAGGCTAATTACTGACAATGAGGTGATTGCCAGAACAAGCATTTATCACAATCTCTGGTAGGAGTGACATGAAGTAAGCAATCAGATTATACATACGTGATAACTTTTCTAGTAAATTTCAAGGCTAAAGTAACAAGGGAATCAGGAGTTTAACTTTCTGTAAATCATGTTTAAGCTTTTGGTACAGAAGATAATACATGTGAAGATGTGTGTCAGAATGCCACAGGCAGCAAATCTACCACATGTGAACTTTCTTTTCCCTGTTTTCTACCGTACTATGCAGTGTGGTTCATTCTAGCAAGATTGCCTGTGGGATAAATTACATCCACCCACCCCATTTGACCTTAAAGTATCCAAACCAAGTGTTGGTACAATGCATGTGCTTCCTGGTTGCTGAAATGTAGTAGGTGACAATATGTTGATTTGCAAGATAGTCTCTAGTTTAGAGATTCTAACTTGCACAGAATACCATAACTTGTATCACTGGGGTAACACTGGGCATTGATTGTGTTTGGGGCACACTCTTCAAAATGTGCCAGCACTGTCCTTTTCATTAGTGGGGCTTGCTGCATGTGGCATGACTGGGACTGAAGCTAGTAACATAGTGTGTGACTTCACTGTCATACTAAAATGGGATGTGTGAAACCCTCAAATAACTGAAGCCATGATGGACAACAGAACTGAGTATTGGGCGATGGCCACAACATATGGAAGTTTGTGACTTGGAATGTAAGAGGATTAAATGGTCAAGGAAATGAGTCAACGAATGAGAGGTTGAGAAGAAAGTCAGTATTGACAAGTATGGTTGGAGGGAGTTGATGTGATCCATCGAGAGAGAGAGAGAGAGAGAGAGATGGACAGTTTGAGGTCAATGTATCAAAAAGGATAGGAGCATAATGGGAACAGAAATGGTTTGCAGGGAGAGAAAAAATTGGCAAAGTATACTGAATAGTGTTGGGGTAGACTAGATTTAGCTATATTTATTTTTCTCCTTCCCATAAACATCTTACTCATTTCCTGTGTTTTTCATAATGTTATCTTATCCAAAAGGAAATAGATATTTATATCTTCAGGTACATATGCATGTTGTCCTCAAATCTAGTTTTATACGGATTGGTTCTGAAATGCTTGTATCTTTACAAGTGCTGAAATTTTAATGCAGTGTGGTATTTTATACTGGGTCATAAATATACTTTTATTCATTCTTATTTCTTACAATTGCATTGACACCTGTTGTTCATCTGAAAAATGGATTTTGTGTAGCCTCTTTTATCTCAGGTCTTTCCCTGTTCCCCCCCCCCCCCCCCCCCCCGCTTTTCTCTATATCGTCCTCAGACTGCCTTTTGCGTCATAGTAATCCTCACTTCCGGTGCTCCATGTGTTTTCACGATTTTTCTTGAAAAAGTAGGATACTGTTTGGAGTGCACCTACAAGTGTGAAAATCCAGATGCCATGAAAATTCCTCTTGGCATTTGCCCAGCCATCATCGTCATTACCATCATTATTATTAATACAAATTCTGTACAGCTTGGATGACCACAAGCATTTTATTCCCTTCATTGACATAATGATTTACCATATTCCCATTTTTTTTTCTTTTTAGATGACTGCAATAAACAATGCAACAACTACACCTAGCTGGGTATACATTTAAGAGAGAAGCCAAATAAGTAGATATAGCACTCTTAATCCCCAAGAATAAAGCTTTATAAAGCCAAATGATCTAGGCGGCAGAGCAGAACAAAACCCTGCATTTTTCCTTAAATAATGTTTAAATGTGCAATGTTCAAATAAATAAGGGCTTGGAATGCTTTGAAAATGATTCGGAGGCAGTGCTTTGGACTTCCCAGGAACACAGCTTCTTTCTACTCTTCATTCAAGCAGCCCATTTTATTTTTTTTTAAGGTGCTGCATGAACTGGTAAAACAGAAATTCTGCTACTTTAAATTTTTGGGGGGATGGCGTTCCAGCAGACCCTTCTTGTAACAACCTCTAGACCTCCAAAGGAAGAACAGCTGAGAAACGACATTAGAAAAGAGGAGAGCAGACATATTGGAGGAAACGATATCAGAAACAGAGCTCCCAGCGTTACAGGAAACAAAGGAAATTTGAACTGGGTCCAAAGAAATCAGCAGCAAAGGACACTGCCCCAAAAGGTCAAGAAAGCACTTTATTTGCCTCTTACTTTGGGGTAAAGGGGCTATATTACCTAATGTTCCTCTTAATAAGTTAAAATGTCCTTACACTCCAGGGGATTCTAGCTATTGACACCTGGGTACTAGGACAGTTTTAGATGTCAACGCAAGTATGACAATGGAAAAACTGTATTGTGTGGCCATACTAATATGAATTTACCCTATAGACATAAGTGGGTTCCTTCTCTACATAATGACATTTCACAAAAGAAATTTTCTTTAACAAAACAACAACAACAACATGGATTTTAACTGTTTTGGAATTATAAGTGAATGGCTAAATATGATAGAATAAAGAAGAGAGCTAAACATGTGGATAAACCTTGAAGTTAATTGCTTAGAAAGCAATGAGATGAAAGGTTCACTGGGGGCCCTGCGCCTTCTTTAAAAGTAGAGAAGTCCAAACATCATTAATATTCTCTTCTTAATTATTAGCAGTATGTAGCACATACACACACCCCACATTCACACACTTAAAAGAAATCTTAGCTTCCTTGCACGTCCTATTTATTGCAAAGCCTTAATTTACATTTTGAATGCATATGGGAACAATGAAATATCAGCAAAATTCTAAAAAATAAAAAAGGAAAAATCCACTAGTTTTGTACTCCACCTCTAGCTTGGAAAGTTCTGTAGCTGAATCAGAGAAACAAGCAATCACTTTGCTTTTTAAAGCTGTCAGAATTTGGAACTCATTGGAATGTAGCAGTATCTCTTGTCCCCTAGCGGTGAAGCCAAATTGCCTATATTATTTAACAAATGATAAAGCAAGCTGAATTGCCTCAAAAACAGTTTTATCTTCTTCCTCTAGTTCCCCAGATTTGCTACAGGAGTCAGGATACAGCAACAGAATTTGCTAAGAATAACTCACGGGGTTTTTGCCTGCTGGTATGTGAGGGCGGGGGAGTGTTTCAATTCAGGACCTCGTTGTTCTTTTATAATTTGTGTGCAACACATTACAATAAAGAACACTAGCAAATAGTCACATAACTTGCACGGTCTCTTCGCTGGCAGTGATCCCAGAAGATAATTTATGAGAGAGGTTGTGCATACCTACACTAGATTCTAATTGGCACACCAGGAGGCTCATGGTGCAGACTCAGAGCTCAACTAATTCTAACAAAACATTGAAACTGGAGTACAATGAATGAATAACCAACACATAACAACAAACAAGAGAACTGCAGATGAAGAATGTCCCATCCAGCTGAATGTCTCCATTGATGACATACCACTAACCAGCTTGACAGATTGTTGTTGTTTTGTAGAAGTATTTTGAACTCAATGGGTTATGATTGGCGGACTGCCTTTTGCATGGTGAAAAGAAACATTCAGTATGACAAAAGAAAGACAATGAAATGAAGACGTTGTGCGTAACCATCACCCATCAAACAAACCACCCACTAACCTTATGTCAGCCTATCCCCCCAAGCACTTCTTTGCTCTCTGCCTGGTAGTTCAAAAGGCCCAAATAGTCAGGTAAAATTAAAGGTATTAATTAAAGAATTAAATTAATTACAGCATTAATTAAAAAATTAAAAATTTAAAGGTAAAGATGCCATCAGGCTCAGCATGAGTGCTGGTGATTACATGAACATGTCTGTTCAGTTTTGTTTGGAATGGAAATGTAGAAGAAATTTACCATTGCTTTCTCCTGGATTTTTAAAAATTTAATTCCCAATCTAGTCTATAATGTGGTGGTATCTCATCCAACTAACCAGACCTTTCAAGCCCAAACCAGATTAACCAGGTATTCTACTTGCTGAGGCAATAAAGAATTAGGTGGGATGCTGGAGCAACACAGAAGCAAAAAAGTGGTGGATTTATGAAATTAATGAATAACTAAGTGCAATTCAATTACAGAATTGAAAACAATCTTTCTGCTTGATGGAAATCTGGTCTATTTCATTGGAAGATTTTCTGGAGACAGAATTTGGATTTTAGGAATTATTTTCTTTTTAGACCTAGCAATATAATTTCTCATATTTGAGTTTCCAAGTGTGCTTTTATAGAGGGTATTTTGAGGTGTGAAATTGATGAAAAGGCCAGCTCTGGTATGTATGTATATATGTATATACGTATTTGGATAATTTTATTGTGTTGTTCACAAATATGCACGTGTATTACCCAGATTGCTAATTTTAATCTCTTTTTTTCTTATTGTATATGTGTAGTCTGAATAAGCCCTTTAGCATATTTTGATTTAATCTTGTCTTTTAGCCAAAATTCTTTGTCTGTATGTACTTTTCCTAATTATCCTGATATTGTCAATTTATTTTTGAATATTTTGGATATTTGAGTGCCAATTATCTTGTGCTGGTTGATTACCGCAATAAAGTTATTGTGCTGTATTGTATTTATTTGGATTCATTAGCCTTGTGCTATTTATTAGTACTTAATTGTTTGGAAAAAAAAATAAAATAGACATCCAATTGAAACCATGTGGGACTGCCTCCAAAGACACCTGGACAATAAACTACTGGGAGGAGAGGACCTGCACCTCAAAAGGATGACAAAACTATGTTTGGTCAAAGTAGGGTGGCTTGATCAGGATACTTGATATCCTTGATACTTGAGGATGCTTGATCATCCTCAAGCATGGGGATGGCTAGCCCCATAGCGGCCTTCTGCCTTCAGCCTCAGATTTTTCATCCTCTTGGGCTCTCCTTCTTCTTTTTAGTAATGTTTTAAATTAAGGTTTTATGTGTTTATATATTTTATGTTTTAATGTTTGTTGTGAATTGCTCAGAGTTCCCCCATTGGGGGGAGATTAAACAAACAAACAAACAAACAAACAAACAAACAAACAAACTTTTACCGAACCCCATGGGTGATGGAAACAAAAACCCTCGTGTAAAGGCTGGTATGCTGGAGAAGCGGAGATGTTGCTGCAATTGGCCTCTAAAACTACTCCAAGAAAAAAACCAATAATAATAATAATAATAATAATAATAATAATAATAATAAGTTCTACAATGTGTTGCTTTCTTTGTCTACACACTAAATCTCAGAGACTGAGGAACAAGTAAATCTCTTCTGAAAGAAGTCTCTTCTTTCAGCTGGGTTATTTCTTGACAATCCACGTACCACTGCAATCATTTATTTTGGAAGGGGATATGTCAGAGAGGAATATTGTTGGACAGAAGGTGAGGAAGTTTCTAGCTTGAAATCTTATCTCCTCTGCTGAGACACAGTTTCTTAATTTCAGTGGCTCCTTCTCCAAAGCAGACACATATCATGAAAAGCACTTTCATCATCATCGTTATATTCTACATTTCATTCCTTGGAACATTTGATCTCACAAATGCCAGTTAGAAGTAGAAGGCAAAGACCTAAGATTCACTTGATTGGATTTGCTTTACACCGTATCTATGCTACTAATATGATAGACAGGCAGGTACACAGGTGGTCCGATACCAATGGGACCTGAAAACAGCTCTCCAAAAGAGCTGACAATCTGACGCAACAGCACACAAATGTTGGGCCATGCACAGCATATCACCCGTAACCAATGAAGCTGGAAGCACATGTAAACCTAAAACATTGCTTTAAATGTTCTGCCTTGACTTTCATTTTATCTGATTGTTTAACCATGATCTCACTTGAAGAACTAGAGAGAGAGATTCTACTAAGTATGAACCAGATTGATTAGGCACAGCAGTTTAATTATGAAGTAAATGAGAGCTCTTCAATCAGTATTGGAAAAACAAAAGCATTTCCTCTTCCCCAAGTAATAATTTTGTTATCAAAATGCTTCACCATTAAGATGTACTTTGTAATGTTTAGCGTAAACCAGTGTTGTCCAAACTTGGCCACTTTAAGATGAGTGGACTTCAACTCCCAGAATTCCCCAGCCAGCCATGCTGGCTGGGGAATTCTGGGAGTTGAAGTCCACTCATCTTAAAGTGGCCAAGTTTGGGCAACACTGGCGTAAACGTTCTATCCTGTAGCTTAACCCACTTTATCCAGCCTTTTTGGGCAGCAAGAGAAAGCCAGTCTTCCTTTCCTTCATATGAAATCCTTCAGGATTTAAAGAATATTATCTTGTCTTCTCTCTGTCTTCTTTTCTGTACTCTCAGCATATCACAGAATTCCCCCAAATATATTTCATAAGACAAAACCAACAAAACCCAAGTATTTTGCTGCTTTTCTCTTCCATTTCGGCTTTATTCTTTTGAAGATGTAGGGACCAGCTGACCCACCAGTGTTCCGGCCCTGCCACAGCCCAAATCATCAGCTTTTAGCCTTCTGCTGGCATTCAGCATGGATGGGTTGGGAATCTGACTGATAGGCACAAATATCTAAGTGTCCAAGTTCCCTCTGCAGAGATTTGAGTGTTAAGATCTAGAAACTGGGGTGGGTGTGCATTGTGGGTTTGGGTCCATGTGCTTGCAAGTTTCCTCATAATTGCCTTATCAGGGTTTCAATCTGCAGGGAAGTTTGAAAGAGTACTCAGCTGGAGGAGTTAGCACACCAGTTCTTGGCACTTGCTACCCAAACATCTAAAGTAGATTCAGTAATTTGGATGACACGGCTTCATGTGGACTATAGTATTTCCTGAACCATTGTCTTCTCCATCTTCTCTACCACAGCTCTTGTTCCTCTGAAGACGTTTTGGAATAAGAAAAGGTGTGGCAAAAAGGGGTGCACCTGTCCAACACATTGTAGGATCAAATTAAGCCATCTACAGCAGGTAAACCTTGTGTTGGCCTGCCTCACACTGTGATTAGAGTAATGTAGATTGGCATTGTTAGCTCACCATTTGAGAGGTCTTAAATTAGTTATGTAAGGAATTAGAGCATCTCTTCAGGGTTTTGTTTTGTTTTTAAACAAAAGTGCAAGAATTGGAATATAGGGGATGAAATACTGCACCATTAAACAAAACCTGGAAACAGGATGCAAGGGTTTGCAAGGCATTCTGGAAGAATCTGAAATGTCCTTGATTTGTCTAATTCCAAAAGATGGAAACCAGTGAAAAATGTAAGGGAGGAAATGTTTAATAGTAGCATTTTCACAAAGAAAGAGAAGGGGTAGTAGCAAAAGTGAGGCAGTTGATTTTATCGAGGACGTTATTTTTTCCCCTTCAGATAGTAGCTGAGAGGAGTTAGCAGAGGACAAGACTTTTAATAATTTCAACGATGGCAAACTCTTTGTTGCATGATTTCTGTGTTTCAGTTATTAACAGAGTATGTTCCCCCACTGTGCTGCTTCTCTTTCTTTGTGATGAGAAGAAATGGATTGGCCTCCTTTTCCTCCTCCTCCTCCTCCTCCTCCTTCATATAAAGAACATAAATAAAAATATTAGCCAAACACTAAGACAAATAGATAGCAAAACCAGAATAAATCAAGGGAAAAAAGCAAACCCAAACCAAAAAAAAAATCCCAAAGAAATCATCTGGATGGGTATGAAACAAACAAAACCCCTCTCATCATAAGTAGCAAATTCAAGCTAGATGATACAAAGAAATATTGACTGGACTTTTCCACCATATCAATAAAAAACCATATCCATTTATATGGAGAAATTTAGCTTCAAGTCAGATACAGCAGATGCTTTCAATCAAAGTATTTTTGTTTTGTTTTGTCTTAGCTACTGACTATGCATGATATTCATAGAATTGTTCATATTTCAGCAGATTCCAAATGCTGTGTGTTTCGAAAAAGTAAATACAACTTAATGAACATCCTACTCGTCTTCCTACGTCTGGAGTCCTCCAAATATTTGTCTACAGTTCCCTACGCTTCTAACCTAGATGGAGAGGATGAAATTTGTGCTTTAACTTGTTTGAAAGACACCAAGTTGGGAAGGCTGGTACTGTATATCCTTCTGTGAGTATATTCTCTGACTGTGTATTCTTGTGTAGGGATAACCACAGTGACAATATTCGCACCCAAGAAGGTGCTAGACTTGGGAGAAACCCAAGATGATTTCTCCTTCTCCTTCTCCTTCTCCTTCTCCTTCTCCTTCTCCTTCTCCTTCTCCTTCTCCTTCTCCTTCTCCTTCTCCTTCTCCTTCTCCTTCTTTAGAATGTGGAAAGCCATTTCCCCATCCTTCTCCAAAAATAACAATCCAATGAAAAATGAGTCTTCTCAGTGAGAATTATGGAGATGATCTTTATTATGTCCTGATACGTAAAACCATAGAACTCAAAGAGGGTGTAATTTTCTTTTTCACATGCTGTAAATAATAGGACATTCTTTACAATTAAAATTCAAAGTAAAAAGATAATGGTCTGAAATACTTCCTTACTAAAAAATGGAGGGAAGTTTCACTAATGTAATGTAAACTGTAGTTCAGCAGACTGCTTTGGGAGAATTTTACATAATAGTTTCAAAAAACGGTGACACTTTTTCATTGCAAATATACTGTATATTTAAAGCCCTTGTGTATATACACTTGTTGTATTGTGTGATCTTTTCTTTTTCCTTCTTTTGTTACTGTTCCATTATTTTTGAAAGTTCAGTATATTAACTATAGGCAGGGCTATATTAAAACTACTTGAAGAAATTCTGCGCCAAGCTAATCAAAATTCTCAGCTAAAAAAAGCTGAGTTTTGTGACCTGTATAATCATGCAAATTAAGCTAATTTGCATTTTCTCATGCTTGGTATCCTGAATTGTACAATTTTTACTCTTTGAAGAATTCATTCTTGTCTGTAAGCAGTCTAAATGTTACCCACTCTCTGGCCACTTGAAATCTTTGACAACTTATATAAAAACATGGTATGTATTCATTTAAGTTGAAATCTCCTTTGAACCACATTTACATCTTGGTGTCTTCTCAGCAACAGTATGGAAGTGTCTTCTCCCTGGATTTTTTTTTTTTTTCCCTTTTCTTTTTTAATCCCTAGTCTATTCTTCAGCCAGGCATTTCTTGGTGGTTACCCTTCTAATAATTAACCAGGTCTGAGTCACATCTGACCCTAGTCTGACCCTCAAGTTAGGTTCTGCCACTTGTCTGAAATCATTTCTTCATTTAAGATGGCAAAACTGGAAGAAAACCAGTTGTAAAATTGCCTTGACCAACTTTCTTTTTGTAATATAACTGCATAGGTGGTGGTGGTACTGCTGCTCCTCCTGCTCCTCTTCCCCTTCCCCTTCCCCTTTCCCTTCTCCTTTCCCTTTCTCTTTCCCTTTCCCTTTCCCTTTCCCCTCCTTCTCCTTCCTTGGAGCAGCTTCCTGAAGAAAATATGCCAAAGGCATTTTTTTGCAACTTTAAATACATGTTAATCATCCACTGCTCCTCTATCCATTATTTTATTGACATATTTCAACTATACTGCTGAAACAACTTTAAGCTCCATTATAATGCTAATTTGAAAATATTGACTTCATTACGTCTTTGTGTCTTCCCACTCAGTAATGCTTTAGAAGTCCTTAATTTACTCACTCTTTCTTTCTAAATCTTCTCTCTTTCTGGTCTTTAAAGGATTGTGCCCCCATGAAGGGGGAAAAAAAAAAAACACATATTCCACAAAAATAAGGAAATCTCTATCGGCAATTCTATGACTGCAAGTTTTAAGGGGAAGGAAGGAACAATGAATTCTACAGAAAAGTAGCTGATAATTACTTTAAAATTAAACATCAACACATTGTCCAAATCAGTTAATTAGTAGTAGTAGTACTTTCATTTATCATATTCATAGGATAAAACAATTGATGAAAGAATGTTTTGCAATTAATTATACTTTCATAATATAAAATAAGGGGCCCATGAACTGATAGGTCCATTACATATAATAATATCAATGCCTGTACACTCAAAGTAACAGGTAGGACTGATAAAACAGCTACAACTCATAATATTAATGCATTCTAAATGAATAGAATGTCTGATTGATTGACTGATTGATTGATTATGTGCCATCAAGTTGGTGTTGACTACTAGCTACCACATAGATAGATTTATTCCGTGACAATCTGTCCCTAACCTGGTCTTTCAGGTCTTCGAACAGTTCACCCATCACCTCTGTAACTGAGTCCATCCACTTCCAGCTGGTTGTCCTCTTGTCTTTCCTTCCTCCTTTCTCAACATTACAACCTTCTCCAGATGATTTGTGTAATGTATCTGAAGTAGAATAATTTGAGCCTGGTCATTTGGGTCTCAAGTGAGAACTCGTGGCTGATTTGCTTGATGATCCATTTATTTGTTTTCTTGGCTATTCATAAAATAACTGAAATGTTAAATTATATAAAACAGACAATCCTTATTGATATTTTTAGATTACAACTCCTGTAATCCATGGTTATTGCCTCTGTTGTCCAAGGCTCCTGGAAGTTGTATATACAAGGTATACTGACTAGAAATAACTTCTGTGTGGTATAACACAATGACATATATGTCTACCCAAAAAGTGCTGTTTGAAGATCACAATAGACAGAGAAACCCACACCAGAATCCAGATCAGGAGAGTGTTCCACATAAGGACTTCTCAGCAGCTTTCAATGCCATTGACCATGGCATTCTTCCATGCTCAGGGGTGCTGCTTCAAGTGATTTGGGTTGTTCCTGTCAGACCATGTCCAGAGCGCAGTGCTGCTGGATTGCTCTTTGATACCTGTACCATTGATTGTGGTGGGCTGAAGGATTCCACATAATTCAGCATGTTGTTCAAGTTTACACGAAACGATCAGGAAAAGATTATTTACAGCTTTAGAGTGAGGCAATTCAGCATAGTGACGACACTCAGCGTTACTGTTCCTTTCTATCTAACTTCAGGGAAGCAACATAACCCAAAAGTCCCATTGAGTTCAGTCAGACTTATTTCCAAATAAACAGCTATAATCTATTAATATATTTTAACTTTATTGGAAATATATATATACATATTTCCATAGCATAGTGGATAGAACACCGCCTTTGATGCAGGAGACCGGGGTTCAAATCCCAGCTGGTACCTACCATACCAGTAGGGGTCCTTGGGCAAAGACCCCCTAATGCTTCACCTGCCTACCTCAAAATATGAGAGTGACATGAACTAAGAGAGTCATGCTGGCTCGGACGTCACCCGGATTAACAAGGTCCGCGTCAGATGTTGGGGAACCGGGACAATCTGATGTTAAGTGGGCTACTGGAACAAACCATACATGGACGAGACAAGAGAACTTGGAAATGATGGAATGCTACTACAACAGCAGACCTAAAGAGAGGGGATATATGAAACGTATGAGGGAACTATGGATAGACAGAAGGCCTACATCCACACTAACTGAGAAACAACTAGTTACCCAGCGCTTCAACATAGCGAAGAGGAAGCTGCTCTCACAACTTGAGATAGACCAACTCCACATTACAACCCGGACTCAAGCAGACCTGGAAGAACAAGCAGATGTGCAGCCAACACCTGAAGCTGGAATGTCACTGCCATCCCTCCCATTACAGAGCACAGCAGCTGATATGAGGCATAAGATCATGGATAAACTAGCTACAGTCAACCCTTGAGTCCAATTACCAAGGCTCAGTGGAGAAGTACCATCAGATAGTATGCTAGAAGATGCCAACAGAGCCCTCCAGACAATCCCTACTACCACCACAACTGAAACCAATGAATTGGTATATGCTACAGCCGCTGTAATCCTGGAAATGCTTGGCTACACGATCAAGAAGAACAGCAGTACATACCCACCCTGGAAAATGAGATTGGAGGCTAAGATCAAGGCAACTCGGAGAGAAGTCAGTCAGCTGGTGGAACTACAGAAGCGTGTGGAGATTAAGGATAAGACTCGGCTACTGAAAAAATACATGGGCCTGACTCCATCTGAAGCCCTAGAGACTGCTAAACAAAGGCTCACAGCACTGGCTACCAGGCTAAGGAGATACACTAGAGAAGCAGAGGCCAAGAAGATAAATGCCCTGTTCTCCAAAGAACCATCCAAAGTGTACTCCCAACTGCAGTGCAACCACAGAGTAGCAGCTGAGCCACCAGCAGCAGAAACTGAACAGTACTGGAAGAACATATGGGAGAAAGAGAAGACGCATAACACCAGTGCAAAGTGGCTGCAGGACCTGAAAGCAGACCACAGCAATCTCCCAGAACAGGAACCAGTCACCATCACAGTAGCAGACATCCAACAGTGGGTCAACAACATGAAAAGCTGGACAGCACCTGGCCCGGACATGTTCCACACCTACTGGCTAAAGAAACTAACAGCAGTGCATGAACGCCTAGCCACACAGATGAACCAACTGCTAGCAGCAGGCTCCCACCCAGACTGGCTAACACAAGAAAGGACAGTGCTGATCATGAAAGACCCGCTCAAAGGAACAGCAGCATCCAACTACCGGCCAATAACCTGCCTCCCCACAACATGGAAAGTTCTATCAGGCATCATAGCTGCCAGGCTACAGGACCATATGGGCCAGTACATGAGCACAGTTCAGAAGGGCATTGGGAACAACACCAGAGGCTCAAAACACCAGTTACTCATAGATAGGGCAGTCACCCAAGACTCAAGGTCTAGGCAGACCAATCTGAGCACAGCCTGGATTGACTACAGGAAAGCCTATGACTCAATGCCATACACATGGATCTGTGAATGCCTGGCACTATACAAAGTCAACAGGACACTAAGGACCTTCCTCAAGCACTCAATGGGACTGTGGAAGACAACACTGGAAGTGAACTCAAGACAGCTTGCACAAGTGGCCATCAAGTGCGGCATATACCAAGGTGATGCACTGTCCCCACTGCTGTTCTGCATAGGCTTAAACCCTCTCAGCCAGATAATCACAAGGTCTGGATATGGGTACAAGTTCAAGAGTGGAATCACCATCAGCCACCTCCTCCACATGGATGACATCAAGCTGTATGCTAAGAGTGAATGAGACATCAACTCACTGATCCACCTGACACGGATCTACAGCGAGGACATTGGGATGTCATTTGGACTGGAGAAGTGTGGCAGGATGATAGTAAAGAGAGGGAAGGTAGTTAAGACCGATGGAGTGGAACTACCAGTGGGCCACATAGCAGACATAGAGACCAGCTATAAATACCTTGGTGTACCACAGTCACATGGGAACCATGAGGAGGAGGCAAGAAAGACAGCAACATCCAAGTACCACCAAAGGATAAGACAGGTCCTGAAGAGCTAGCTCAATGGGAAGAACAAGATCCATGCCATCAACATGTATGCCCTGCCAGTCATCAGATACCCTGCCGGTATAGTGAGCTGGCCAAAGGAAGACATGGAGGCTGCTGATGTGAAGATCCAGAAGCTCCTCACAATGTACAGAGGTTTCCACCCCAAGTCCAGTACCAAAAGATTGTACACCAGCCGGAAAGAGGGTGGGTGGGGTCTGATGAGTGTCAAAGCCACTGTCCTGGATGAAACCCAGAGTATCCAGGAGTACATCAGTAAGATGGCGCCCAAAGATGAGCTGCTGAGAGAATGCCTCAGGCAGCAGCAGACGAGGCAGGAGGTTCAAGCAGAGGAAGTGCCATGGCAAGACAAGCCCCTGCATGGGATGTACCATCGACAGATAGCTGAGGTGGCTGACATTGGGAAATCCTATCAGTGGCTGGAAAGGGCCGGACTAAAAGACAGCACTGAGGCACTGATCATAGCAGCACAAGAACAGGCACTAAGCACCAGATCCATAGAAGCAGGGGTCTACCACACTAGATAGGATCCAAGGTGCAGATTGTGCAAAGAGGCCTCAGAGACAGTCCAACACATAGTGGCAGGGTGTAAGATGCAGGCAGGAACAGCATACACTGAACGGCACAACCAAGTAGCTGGCATTGTGTACAGGAACATCTGCACAGCATATGAGCTGGACCCCCCCAAGTCCAGATGGGAGATTCCACAGAAGGTCATGGAGAATAACAGGGCTAAGATCCTGTGGGACTTCCAGATCCAGACAGACAGGCAGGTACTGGCCAATCAACCAGACATCGTGGTAGTAGACAAAGACCAGAAGACGGCAGTAGTGATAGATGTAGCAGTGCCAAGTGACAGCAACATCAGGAAGAAGGAGCATGAGAAGCTGGAGAAGTACCAGGGCCTGAAGGAGGAAATCGAGAGGATGTGGAAAGTCAAGGCCAAAGTGGTCCCAGTGGTGGTAGGAGCACTCGGGGCCGTGACTCCTAAGCTGGGAGAGGGGCTCCAACAGATCCCAGGAACAACCTCAGAGCTCTCTGTGCAGAAGAGTGCAGTGCTAGGAACAGCAGATACTGCGCAGAACCCTCAAACTCCCAGGCCTCTGGTAGAGGACCCAAGATTGAGGAAGACACAGACCACCCAGAGGGGTGAGAGGGTATTTTTTATATATATATGTATTCCAATATAGATCTTTATATATTTTTTCAATCTTTAGTATGCCATCTCCAAACCCATAATTCAAAGGCATCAATATTCTTTCTCTTTTTTCTTTTTGGTGTCCAGTTTTCAGCAATAAGCAATTGGTAAAAAAATAATAATAATAATTTAAGAATTCTAACATTTGTTGCAATGGGAATAATCTTACCCTTTGTAAACTTGTCTAAAATCATCATTGCCTTCTTCTTTAGGATGACCCTTCTCTTTACTTCTCCATCACTTTGTCCATATTGATCTATTCCTGAACTGAAGACAACCAACCAATCAATCACTTTTACTTTTTCACCACAAGCTGTAAGTTCACTAAACATGCAAGCTGATTTTAGATTTGAGTTCTTCACATATAATGTTAAATCAAATGTTTCATTTTCCATTTTTTATTTTTATTTTTATGTTTTTTACTTCTTACAGTGAGTTCTTCTTAGTCGTCTTCATGTTCACTAACTCAGTGGCACGGTCTGCGTATCTCCTATTGTTGGGAAGGAGTAAAACAGTAAGAAGGCAGCTACTTGTGATGCTTCTTGAGGTACTGGCCATCACGTTTTTTAAAAAGATGGGGGCAAAGGCTGATATTGCTACCATTTGTCTTGATGATTCTTGACATGTGTAAAGTTTCTCTCGGAGCAATTACTGAAAAGCTCATCCATTTTTGTGGCCTGTAAATGGGGCCATGAAAGAGGGTGGGTGCTTTTGACTCAGGCCAATGGTCGTTATATCTAGAGACAATGGATGCAATTCCATCTTCCTCTTGGACTATAAATATAATGTGTGGAGGGCTCAGAATAGATGGGATATAGCTTTCCTTGCAGGTAGAATCAGGAATATTGCTTGAATCAAATAAATATGAGGAAGAAAAAGGATTCCGATTAACCAAATGAGGTTTCCCTTGCAGATAACATGTAAAGAAAAAATAGATCACGTACTTACTTTAACATTAAATCACCATTACAAAGGAAAAGCGGAGGAATTATCCCTTAGGTCTTATTTTCTTTTACATTTGAAAGCTTCCTATATTGTTTAATTTTTTTATATATAGGTGATGCTTAGATTATTTACAATTATTTTTTATCTTTTTTCTGCTTTGTTGTTGTTCATCATTACTCATTCCCCCCCCCCTTTTATTTTTCTTTATAGCTTATTTTTTGTAGTTGTGGGGCTTGGTTTGTTGTATTTTAATATCTAAACTTGCAATAAATTGAAGTGGCGTGTGTATGTGTGAATGGTCCCTTAGATTTTGTGTCGTACTTCCTTCCCCATTCCCTCAAGTCGACCTTCCATGATAAGAATACATTTTTTCAAAAGAATACCTCTCTAAAAATCAAATAACTTTTTCCCTCCAATAAGACTAAACTTCTCTTTCTGAAGCCCAAAAGAATGTCATGGGAAATACAATCAAAGTTAAATATTTTGTTACAGGACAACATCAATATTTGTGTCCCAAAGCCAGCACTGTTTCATGTATTATTTGTATTGTGAGGAATGAAAAATGAAATGTAGTAACACAAAAAATAAAATGGGAAAGGAGATCCTTTGAACCCTTCCCTGAACGTTTCTAGATAGATCAACATAAATGTGTCTGCACCTTGCCTACCCCAAAATTTACTTTCCATCCATCTCTTCTGAGACATATCTACAAGGTCACCAATGGAAAGAGAGTAGATTGTACACTTCTTCTACAGTTAGAGATCCATGCAAATCATGAGTTGTTACTTCCTCCAAGAGCCCAGCATCTAACTGAACAGCTGCCATGCCTGACCCATTTTTGTTAGACTAAGGATTGCCAAGTTATTTCTTTTCTACAATCAGTCTGATGTAGAATTAAAAAGCAATTTCTACACAGACATTTAATATAGTATTATATTATCCTGCACTGCCTTTCCCCGTGGCCAAAACTTTCCAGTAATGTTTACTCAGAAATGTATGTTAGATGAAATTCATTCCTGGGAGGTACCGTCCATTTTAATGCTTTCTAATGAGAAATTACTAATCAAAAGCCAATTCATTGCCTCCTGATTGCCTCAATGCTAGCACAGGGGAGTTAATTATCTATTCCTTCTCTTTACTTTTATCCTTTTTAAGTCTCTATTTTAACATTAAAAAGAATAATTTGCAGAAGCATAAATGCAAACAAAGCAAAGATTTTGTCAATGGACAATGAGCAGGCTGTTAAAATCTTTCTCATCTATTTAGCAGATTCTATCTCTGTAGTTATAACTGACATAGAGGCCATATTCTATAGCTTGCCATGTTACCATTAAAGATGAGATATAGATATTTCTAAATTCCTAAATAATTTTGGAAGATTCTTATCAAACATTTATCTGGGGGAAGAAGTCATCTATGGGCATGACTGGGGAAACTAGGATATGCAGGCAGGGAAAAGGGGAGGCAAATAAAAGATAAATTTAGTGAGGCAAGATGCAAGAAGTAATGTCACAACGCAAGACTCACCTCTTCTGAATCTGCATACAGAGTCAATGCTCCAACCTCCATCTCACCAATTTTATCCCACTCTCTGTGGATACCTGAGGAAAGAAGGGAAAAGAAACTGTTAGACTGAGTATCGTCAGCAGGTCGACTGCTGGTTAAGACAGACACCAAAGATGGTATTCTTGGTTTAAGTTTTCTATTCACATGCTTTATTCCACATTCCAACTCCTATTTATGCATATATTTCCCCATAAGGAGATTTCCAAATTCAATTTCTTCCATAATACAATGCGGTCATTGTTAAAACATGCTACACCTTAAAAAGATAAATACATAAACACCTATATATATTTAGTTATTTATTTGCTGGTTTTGCAAACGAGGTTAAATATGGGCATTGCTTTGATAATGTATGGAGTGTATGTTTTAAAAATAATGGAACTTTTTCACATTAAACGTAAATCTTGTCAGCAAGTACGTGATACTTTTTATATTTGATCGGATCTCTCACTGAATTGAGGAGAATTCAGAGCTGATTCACCGTTGCATGAATATCAACTGATTTTTTTCTCCATATTTTGCCTTGTATGCCTAGGTATGCAATAATTAAGGGTACTAGACCTTAGCTGCCAAAATCCAGATCGTTATTAGATGCCAGCAAAGAGCTGCGTTTTCTGTATCTTTATAATCCCTTCTAGAAGTCATCCAGATTTATGCAACCAGATCTTGTAGGCATGACATTGCACTAAGCGATGGTTTCTTTCCCCATTCTGGCTAAACCATTCTGAATAAATCATAATTAGTTTGATCTCAATGCTACAATAAACTCTAAACCTTCATTTATAAATATATTACACCCAACTCTATTGCTCTGTACCACTTAATTCTGACGAAACAATCCACACCTTGGAAGGCTGCTTAAACTTAATTATGGAGCCAACAACTGAATGAAGCCTGTTTTTTTATGGGGTTATACTTTCTCTGAAAGAACAGTTTCAGAGTCTTTGATCCCCGTCTGTCACTGAATTTGTCAGTGGAAGCTGGGGTAAGGGCACTCTTGTACAACTGTGGCTGCACCATATATCATCTTTCCCAAGCTGGTCTGACCTAGAGACATTTACCCACACCCAGTTACTTCCTGTCTTGACTAGTGGAATAACCTTTATGTGGGTCTGCCATTGAAGGCGATTCAGACATTGTCCTTTCTGCAAAAAGCGGCAGGAGAGTTGCTTACAAAGGACAGTGATGAGAATATGATGGCACTGAAAGAATGATGCACTGTTAAAGATCTTTTAAGCCCTGAATGGGTAAGCAAATCCATGCCCCACCATGAACCTGCCCTATTACTTAGACCAAGAGGAGAACTCTCTAAGGACACCCTGATAGCAGAGGCTCGGACACCTAGTATACGAGTTCCAGGTCTATGGAATTCTAACCCCAGGGAAGTGTGGTTGGTCCCACTCCTCTGGGACTTGTAAAAATGTCAAAAACACATTTTTTCCCCCACCATGATTTTAATCGGTAGCTGAATTTAGATAGATTGATCTGGGCCATCTTAGCAGTGTTGGTAGCTGAATTTAGATAGATTGATTCTACTTTTGCCCTGATTTTAATGGCTATGATTTTATTCTTAGGTTTTATAATCTGATTTTTGAAAAATTTCTGGAAGCTTCCTTGAATGTCTTATAAACAGAAAGGTGGGATATAAGTCCAGTAAATGAATAAGTAGATAAATAGCACAGAGGAATTTAAGTAGACTTCCTTCAATCATCTATGAACTCTGAACTCTGTTACATACCGCTTTCTGTCTCAGGTCCATACATTATCAACCACAACTTTTTCAGATGATGATGATGATGATGATGATGATGATGATGATGATTTCAGTGAAAGTGTGAGGGCCTTTTCATATAAGGCTGGTGGGGCATTTGTCTACTGGGACATCAATATTTGGAGTTGTGGTCAACAGATGTCATACACTGAAATGTATATTGAAGTAACTGGAAAGCTCTAGGATTTACTTCTAAGCAGGCACAGTTAATAACAGATTGTTAGACTGATAACAGCAAACCTGTTTCTTAGGAATATAATGAATGCTAATGGAACTGGGAAATTGTAATGATACAGAAATGGAGTTCATAAAATTAATACAATTGTTCATTCATTTACTAACAGTTGTCAAATATTTGGCTTAATCACACTCTTGTTGGGGCACTTGAACAAAAAGATGTTCATATCTTTAATAAATCATGTTATTGTTTTGGTCTGAAGGAGGTAATTAGCAGTAAAACAATTAAATATTATTTATAACCTGAGTTGGAGAATGCCAGTAGTTGTATCACCTATGAATGGCTCAGTTGATATGCTCTACCTTATTTGTCCTAATAAAAATGTCTGTGTTCATCTCATCCTGTGTTCCCCTTACTTTTGCATGAATAAAGTAGTCATTAATATTCATTATCTAACACATACTAATAAGAGTGCTAATACATGAATATTTATGAGCATAGGTTGTGGAAAACTGTTAGAAAGCATTACCCAACCAATTCTGAGGCAAATTTTTGAGATAGTGAGAAACAGAGGAGGAAAAGCACAAAGACCCATGTTACAATTTAAACATCAACAATACTAGTTAGTCTAAAAAGGGATCCAGGAAAATATAAGCAGTTAGTTTAAAGTCTGTCCAGGTAAATTCCTGGAAACTACTATCCGGGGGGCAGGCGGGGGGGAGGAAAAAGAAGGACAGGAAAAGAAGTGCAAAGGCAGGGCATGTTCTTCCATATTGAACGTTGACAATGGGAAAGGCAAGGTAGGAATCCAGATAATTGTCTTTTAGGACTAAATCATAAATAGATATTTTACTAACTATCACATTCAACAATTCTATTCCTGACTACGTACTGTATTACATGGATTTTTTATGCTTCTGAGTTAGGTACGTTAGTCATGAACATATTGGATAAATATTTGGAATGTGTTCCTGTTGCACATATGCTAATCTTTTTACAAAGATGTGAATTCCTTAAAGCTACACTTAACCAGTACTTTGTGGGGGGGAAGGAGGAAACCCCCATTTTAGCCCTGCAAGATTAATAATCCAGCAATCTAGTTTTGACCTGCAATTGTAATCTCAGTCGTTAATTTAACTCCAATTCGCACCATTTATTCTCATTATCTGCGTTCATTTGTATTGCCACTCTAAGCATTTTCACTGTTAACATGGTGTTTTCACATTATTAGGTTATAATGTTCTCCTATAATGTAACATGGATTCTAGATGGGAATCACTTTGCAAGACAGGATAAGAACGAAAGGCTCTTTGGACCTGCTTCACTAAATATGTATTCATGCCCATACATAATTAAAAACATGTATTCCTTTGTGAAATGAAACTCCATTTTACAGCTGCTGAATGTGCAAACATACAACCTAAAATCAACCCGTATTCAGCTTGTCACATGAGTTTCCAACCCCAATTTGCTGATTTTTAATGCTTTTAATAATGATAATTAATTATAAATAATTAATAATAAAATAATTAATAATAATTAATTAATAATTTTAATGATTTTTAATAATAAGTTAGGTAGCAGCTGGTAGTATTCTAAGATGAAACAGATACAGAATGTAACCAAAACTAAATATTATATTTCAGATTCATTATTTCTTTGAGATTATAAATGTAGCTGTCCAATCAGAAATGCTGGGTTATTTGGGCAGCTTTTCACTATTATTGATGTCTTTCAAGATATATATCAATAAGTGTCTATTTATTTGCCCTAAGTTACTTTCCCAAACCCGTCCCAGACGTGTTGGGACCTCAATGCCCATAATTCCCAACCAGTAAGCACGCCTGAAGAATGTTGTTTTGGAGAAGACTGCCTGATCTGGAGGCCTGTGCTAGTTGTTCTATGGGCATGACCCCCAAAATATTGCTAAAATCTATGCATACTTTATGAAGTCATATCATTTTTGTTAAGTGGCTATTGGCTTTTCCCCACTTATACCTAACCATGGCAGAAACTCATATCTCTAAGACATGTTCATCTCCTCATCACCCATCTTGTCCATAATTGTACCAGTTTTAAAGTTGTGGTTCCCCCTGGAGACAAAATGTATTGTGATCAATAACCAGAATTTCACAAACAGACCGCAGAATGAATGTTAAACACAAATAGAAATAGAACCAGGAATACTAATGAAAGATACTACTAGATGTCTTCAAATCACATTCCTTACCTGAGTCAGCTCAGTCTGCAGAGAATTTAGGCAAGACAGTGTGTAGGTAGCAAGGTCACAAGGATTGACCAAGAAAAGACAGGTGATGCCCTGATTCAAAAACGTTATGAAAAAAATGTTTATTCAAGGTTGTTTTTTTTTTAAGTTGGGACTGTAAACAAGATGGATTATAACAGAGCCATCAAAAAATATGTTTGCTTATTAAATTTGTATCGCACCTTCCTGGTGATGGAAGATTCAAAGTGGCTTGCAACAGTTAGAAATACAGTATCACCAGGGCGACTGCAGAAGAACAGGGCTGCTTGTGGAGTGACTTTTAAGCCAGGCTGTGATGTCTCCCATTAAAAAATAGCAACAGAGGGCACTTCCTCCCGCATTATTCCAGAAGAGTCCTAGACTAGGAAAACTTCCATCTGTCAGAGACACAGGGTAGGAATATATTTAGTACAGAAAGCCTGTGAGGTATGCTGAGCTGAACACTCAAAGTCATCTGGGGAGCTTCAATGGCTGGTGCAACCTAGGCCTCCCGAGTCCTAATCCAGAGTGAATGTGTGAATGTGTGAACTGGGTCTGCCCAAAAGTGTTGCAATTAAAATAATAATAATAAAATAATGTTAATAAATCATAATATCAATAATAAATTGAAGTGGCCAAATGCATTTTATCCCTCTCAAAAATTAGGAAAAAAAATCTAGCACAGAAGAACTGAAGGGAAGAAAGCACAGAGGGAGAAGAACTTATGTGTGCTTCTGTATATGGCAGAAGAAGAACTTCATACTGCGTAGTATCAGGGCACTGTTTATGGGTGACAATGACAAGCACTTGGTCCTGACCCACTCAGCAAAATCAAACAAACTGGTTCATGAAAAACTTGAGGACCCTTTGATTAAAAAACAGAGATTCCAACAAAAACTTCCATCTATTGATCCTTAGACTAGCATGCTTCATAAGTCTAACTCCAAAGACAAGATAATTGATCAAATAGTTTCTTATTCAAAATTAATATTTTTCCTAATTATCTCTTTGTAAGGAAACTTTGCTATTCTCAAGGCCAAGCTCAAACTAGTGAGAGTCATATCAGCAAATTATTTTCTCTTATCCAATGACAAAAATCTGAGTTATTGGAAAATTAGATTTTTTCCCCTTTACCCGCTATGCTGTATTCCCTTTCCTTACGAGGTAAACACTTTTCTCTTTATTTTTTTCCAACTGAGTATCCATACCTAAACCTTACGAAATCAAATCCAGTCAGACTCTCTCTCTCTTCCCTCTAGCTGTAATGGTAAACTGTGTGCACAAGTCTCCTGATAAATGGGATTTCTGTTCACGGTACCTTCAACATTTTTTAAATAGAAAATACAAGCAAAAAACATTAATTACTGTGAGATACTCCTTCCATCTTCCTTTTCTTTTAAACAAATAAGACAATCTCTCTCTCCGAAATATAACTCAGACTAGGCAACTGTTAATACACATAGTCTTTTCTCCAAGAAATGAAAACACAAACTATATAGTTTCGTGTCTGGGCATGTTTTGAATCTTACCCTTCTTACCTCAGTTAACTTTCTTTTGTAACTTCATATAGGATAATAGTCCCAACGGTTATAGGTGCCTTGAGTGCGATCCTAACACATCTGGAGCACCCCTTGAAGACCATCGTCATTGTCAAAATCACTACCAGTCAATTGCAAAAGGCAGCTGTACTTGGAACAGATCATATCCTGCGGCAATATCTTTAGCACCATCAAACAACAACATCTGCCTATCCCAGATCCTTGGAAGGCTTCAATAAGGGAATAAAAATGCCAAACCCAGTCTAAACATCTGGATGACTATGAAACCAACCATAATAATACATGTAGGATAATATAATACAGACAGTCAGTTTGGTGTAGTGGTTAAGGTGTGAAGGAACGGAGGCCTGGCTTTTGGGAATGGTTAAATAATGAGTGAATCACTAAGGAGGAACTTTTAGACAAGATGACTCCTTCCTCAGAAAGAGGAAAGTGTGAGAAAAAATTTTGTAATAACCGCTTCTTGATTTTGTTTGGTGTAGGAGGGGGCAGAGAGAAACTCTAACGGGCTTTCAAGATGCTGTTATTCTACCCTAGAACAATAAAGAGCATTACTGGAATTCTCATCATGCCCATTTCTCAGTCTGACCGACCTCAAACCTACCTATGTAAGGTTCCAGGCTAAGAACATGGAGACCCTGAGTTTGGGTCTTCCCTCAGATGCAGAAGGCAACCAAATGAGTTTGGTTTGTTGTGGGGAAAATAAGAGAAGGGAACATTCACCTACTTCAGTTCTACAAAATAAAGGGAGGATATAAGTCTCATAGATGAATACAACTATTCAATATAACAGTACAGTATGACTATTGTCTCTGAAATGGTCTTGATAAATATATCATTTCTTTTTTTCTATAGATTTTTTTTTTTAATAAGGTAAATGTTGTTGGAGGTTTAAGCATTGAATTAGGGCCAGGGAGACCTTCTGAAGAGGCCTTACTGTTTCCTATCTGGAAATTAGTCCAAAGATGTTCTTCTTTGTGGTGTCTTGGAGTGTTGAAGAACTCCTCCAGCATTGCATAACCACCAGTTACGGTTTTCTTGTTTTTGGATGATAATCTCTACTTTCTGTGTTTGAATCAGGGGGCATCACTTTTTTTTCCACTTGTGATATCTTTTCTCAGCATAGAAACAGTACAGACATTGACTAAAGTGATACACAATTAAACAAATACAATATTTTCCCTCCTCTCTTCCTTCCTCAAGTCCTAAATGCTAATCCTTTCCTCACGGCCATTCCTAGCAGTACAAACCTGTATTCTTGGCAAATTATCCAAGTAACTCACATGCACATTATAGTATTTTAGCACTGGATTAATGCTTACCTGCATTCACCTATTTGTGATCCTTTTCCCTAACTACTGTTCAGTTTCTGCTTTACCCCTGTTTTGTATCACTCCCAGAGTTAGTTCTTCTCCTGCCCAATGAATAGCCAAATGCCTGGATTTCTACATATCTGCATATTCTTAGCTTCTAGTCTTTTAGCTAATCAGACTTTTTGAATGTGCAGGTGTGCAGAAATCAAGACCATTTGGCTGTGCTTGATAATGGTGTTATATTCCTGTTCATGTACTTTTAAACAGATTTAAAAAAAAAAGATTTTCAAAAGGATGCAAGATGAGAAAAATGAGCAAAATTGGGAAAGTGTATCTTTATATCAAGGGAGGGATGTACAAACCAGATGCTTGCTCTTCCACAGGTCACTGAGAAATGTAGGAGCATTACTGATTTAGTAAAAATAGATGATGATGATAATGATAATGATAATGATGACGATGATGAGATTCAACCACTCATATAGCAGGATCTTGAGAAATATAACAAAAAGGGAAAATAACTTCTATATTTTTATTTTTAAAACATCTTTATTAAAAATACCTAATGCATCAAGGACTGTATTAGTCTAGTTTTGGTAAATGCTCACATTGTTGGAAGCTAATTTAGTAGCATTCATTTCACAGTGACAACATTTTGACGAGAACATTTACTCCTGTTCTGCTAAATATGTTAAGTCTAGGCAAATCTGACTGACTGACTGGCAAATCGTTCCTCCTTCTTCTGGCCTTGCCACCTTTATCAACCTCTGTTTTGCTGTTATGAAATACAAAAATGGAAGCTCTCAACCAACCCCGTCATAACTGTAAAAATATTTGTGGGGATTGCAGAAACAAGCAGTTTTATACTTCCAACATTTTGTGAAACACTTTTTGCTGATCTCTCTCTCGCTCTCCCCCAGCACAGACAATGCTTTACATGTGATTAAACACCAGATGAAAGGACCCTGCGCATATCAATATAAACTAAAGCCTTATAAATAAAACAAAAGCTCCACCAAGAGTACAGAGTCTAAAAGGCCTCCTACATAAGGAAGCTGATTAAGGTCTATTGTAGTGAGGTCTCTGAGCCACATAAAAATATGCGAGTCAAACACTGAAGGTGCGTAAAACAAGGGGAAGTTGATGAGTGTAGATTGTTTCAAGGCAGAAGTTTTGTTCTGCGAGATCCTTCTTGTGTCAATGAAGTGCAAATAATATCCAGAAGAATGGCTTTGGGAGTAGCTCTGAGCATGTCATGTCAGCAGAGAACACTATGCTTACAGTATTGGCTGGAGACATTGTGTGCTCATTCTTGATAAAGTCAACTATATGTTTGTTTTTACACGCACATACACATAGATACCACAAATATACACAAACACTTATACACAGAGGCCCAATTTGGTATGGTGGTGAAGGTGCCGGCCTAGAAACCAGCAGAGGGTGAATTCTAGGCCTCCCTTAGGCACGACAGCTGGCTGGGTGACTTTGGGCCAGTTGCTGTCTCTCTCAGCCCAACCCACCTCACAGGGCTGTTGCTGTCAGGAAACTAGGAGGCAGAAGTATTAGGTATCTTCACTGCCTTGAGTGGACCGATATATATATATATATTGAGAGAAAGAGAGGGGGAGATGGTGATGATGATGATGATGATGATGACTATGATGATGATGATGATGATAGAAGAGTGAAGATCTTAAAGTCCAAACTCAGTGGCAGAAATACCTTCAAGGCAATTAACACCTGGGTAATTCCAGTCATTAGATATACAACTAGAATAGTGGACCGGACTCAAGCAGAACTAGAAGCCCTGGATAGGAAGACCAGAAAAATAATGGGAATGAATCATGCCCTTCATCCACACAACAACGTTGACAGACTCCACTTACCAAGCAGCATAGGTGGGCATGGGATATTGCAAGTACACCAGACAGTTTAAGAAGAAAAAAGGGCATTGGAAGGATATCTGAAGGATAGTGGAGAAGATGCACTGAAGCTAGTGCACCATGAAGGCTTACTGAATACTGAAGAGACCAAACTGGCCTACAAGAAAGACCAAATGAAGAATAGAAAAGAGACATGGCAAAGCAAAGTATTACACGGCCAGTACACAAAAAGACTATCAGGCAAAGCAGATAACAACAAGACCTGGTAATGGCTAAGAGCAGGAAAGTTGAAGAAAGAGACAGAGGGGCTAATTCTGGCTGCACAAGACCAAGCCTTAAGAATAAATGCACACAAAGTCAGAACTGAGAAGACAGCAACAGACAGCAAATGCTGCCTCTGCAAATAAGCTGAAGAAACAGTGGACCACCTAGTCAGCTGCTGCAGGAAGATCGCACAGAGAGACTACAAACAACAGCATGACCAAGTAGCAACAATGGTGAGTTGGAACATCTGCAAGAAATACCATTTGCCTGCAAGCAAGAACTGGTGGGAAACACAAAACAAAGTCATAAAAAATGAAAAAGCTAAAGTGCTTTGGGATGTTAGAATTCAAACAGACAAGCACCTGCCACACAACACCTCAGACTTAACAATTGTTGATAAGAAAGACGAAAAAGTCTGGATAGTGGACATTGCAACACCTGGAGACAGCGGAATGGAAGAGAAAGAACTGGAGGAAATCACAAAATATAAAGACCTGCAAATAGAAGTAGAACAACTGTGGCAGAAGAAAGCAAGGATAGTACCAATAGTAATAGGCACCTTGGGTGCAATCCCAAAACATCTGAAGTACCACTTGAAGACCATCGGCATTGACAAAATCACCATCAGTCAATTGCAAAAGGCAGCTTTATTTGGAACAGCTTATATTTATTTATTTATATTTCAATTTGTCACTGCCCATCTCACTGCAGAGCAACTCTGGGCAGTTTACAGTAAAAAAATAATTAGTAATTAAAATAGAATAAATAGCAATAAAAAACACATTACAAAAGGTTCCTATATGAATAATAAATAGTATCCGAGAAGCTGATGCTAACTAAGTGTAGATTCACAGAGTGACTTCAAGGGGAGCATCTTCAGGGGGCCAGCCACCCCCCAGAGTTGGTTGTATCTCCTCTTGCCCCATGCGAGATGGCAAAGCCAAGTCTTCACCCCTTTCTGGAAGGCTGGGAGAGGGGGGTCTGCCTCACCTCTGGGGAAGAGTGTTCCACAGGGCATGGACAATGGCAGAGAAGGTTCTTCTTCTGGGCCCCGCCAGTCAACATTCCTTTGTAGACACGGTCCACAACATGCCCTCTCTGTCTGACCGGGTGGGATGGGTTGATGTAATGGGGATGAAATGGTCCTTCAGGTAGCCTGGTCCCATGCCATGTAAGGCTTTAAAGGTGATAACCAACACCTTAAATTGGACCCGGAAGCAAACTGGCACCCAATGCAACTTCCACAGCAAAGGTGTTACATGTGCCATCCTTGGGGCACCCAAAATTGCCTGCGCAGATGCATTTTGTACCAGCTATGCTTCCAGATACTCTTCAAGGGTAGCCCCATGTAGAGCGCATTGCAATAGTCTATATAGGAGATGACTAGGGCATGAGTGACTGCCTGGAGGGCCTCCTGATCCAGGAAAGTGTGTAACTAGCACACAACACAAAGTTGAGCAAAGGCCTTGCAATGATACCTTTAACACCATCAAACAACAACATCTGCCTAACCCAGGTCCTTGGGAAGGACCCGATAAGTGGATAACAATGCCAAATCCGGTCTAAACATCTGGCTGACTTTGCAAAAGACAGAATAATACAAGAACAATAAGCGCTAGAATAGAGGGGAAAACCAAATAGATTTTCCCAGGTTTTTGAAGGCCTGGAACACTTGCCCATTACCATATCATTTTAAACAACTACCTTTTGAAGGATTATATAATAATGCCTAAATTTCCATTAGGGTGAATCTAATGGTATCAGTATTATCCAATCAGTATCCTCTAGGTATTTTGGCAATGCAGTTTCATGGACTTTTGGTTTCAATGGCTTGGTAAAATATCTCCCTCCTTCCCTCCCTTCCTTCCTTTAAAGGAAAATGTAAAATAATGCATACACATTTGTCAAAAAATTTGGAGCAGCACTAAAATATTGCAGAATCAGTGCCAGCATAAGGATCAGCTCCAATGATTTTAATTTTCAAATTTTTGGTCCAATCTAATTTCAACATTCAGATCATTCAGTCATACTGACCAATTGTATTTTTCAATCTTTTAATATTATTTTGTTATTTTTATCATTTTTAACTATATTTTATTGTATTTTGTGATTCTATACCTATTGATTACATTCATTTTAATATATTAAATTAATCCTCTATATCTGTACTTATAATAATGCAAAAATTGGAATATGGAACACCAGAACCGGCAGATTGCTACAGGTCAAAATACAACCAAAACAATGTTAAGGCTTTGGTTGAAAGTTTATAGCACTGGAAGTATTTTTTTTTCTCCACAGAAATAATAGAGATCATGGCTGTATAAGTTGCTTCGCTTAAGGTCAGAAGGCATGATTAATTATATATTAAAAAGTTTACTATGCATTACTGTACCCCTTCAACAAGCAAGCACTATTACACCCACGGAGATCTATAACTTCATAAGTAAGCCAGTTTGTGGTCTCAGCTCTTTTAAGTTTAAAGGCAAAGAGCAAATGAACAAAACAGAACTTCAGTAGTACGGGAAAAAAAAATCAATAGCAACATCAAAAACACTCTACTTTCAACTACTTCTAGCTCTTAAAACACTGAGTTTTAAATTTTGAATAGTAGGACATTGTGTAAGTGGTGTCTTCACATATGGGCGAGTTACTTTAAGCTGTGTTGAGAGCCAGCAATAGCCAGCAAAGGTCCATCATGGGACTGAAAGCTCTGATCCTCTGTAGACTCATCAGAGAACGTCCTCTGCCTAGCCATACATACATCAAAGATTTCTGATGACCTCATGAGCATAGCAACAGCAGAGTTTGAAATTCTACACATACCTAAAGGGATATTCCCAAGTATGTGACTCCATTGCACTTAATCTTAGCCAAAAAGGTTGAGAAGCAAGCCGGTCACTGGGCAACGTAAAGTGACAGCTGGTTAATTGCCCACTGATCTCATTTAGTCTGACAAGGGCCACAGAGTAGATACAAGCCTTTTTTAGCGAACTCTTCTATATTTCCAACATGAACAGAGTGAAAAAACTAATTGTGGTTTCTTGAAAACTAAACTTATAGGTATATTTAGTGAACCATGTCAGATACACTGTTTGGTTCTACACATTCAGCAGATAATGCTTGGATTTCAGAAAGCTTACCTTGATCCAACAGTATTTTCAGTTATGTTTCTGATGAAGTCATTGCAGATTCCACCATGAAATGACTAGGTTCTCACCACTCCAGCCAATACAAGCAACTTTGATATAAATCAGACCTGCAGATGTGCATTTACAGCAAATAAACATGTAAATGCACATTTCAAAAGAAAATATGAAGAGATATTTGAACATAGCTTTAAATAAAAATAGATAAATGAGGAAATGGAACATGATAGTCTTGAACATAAAGATTAAGGGCCTTTGGTGGATTAAAAAAAACGTATCTTTGCCTAACCCTATTAAATCTCTCTAGCTGTGGGAAGTTCACATATAAAATGTGCATATAAAATGTGCATAAACCCACATTTGCTCGTGGTATCTTCTAGATCCACACTTAGTTTTGATTTGGTCATTGATAGCAGTCTCAACAATTGCCTTCCTTTAAATCAATGCTCTAGAATGCATTTAGTTACAGTTGGTGTTTTAGAATATTTTTCCTTACTTTAAATTTCAGCACAAGTTGATGGCAATATAGGCTTCAACAAGCTGTCGGCCCAAGGTTGTATCTGCCCCATCTGTCCTCCTTTACCTTGCATATTATTGTCTCTCTCAATAGATCTGTATATTTTCCTTCAATCACTTGCCCCATCTTACGAAGGCCATCAAGAAGACTTTGCTATATTACAGTTCTAGCAGTTTAGGACAGTTTCTGTATTTTCTTCCTGTCTACGCAAAGACCTAGCTCTGTGGAGAAGGCTGTAAAGCTGGGAAAGGTGGAAGGAAAGAGAAGAGGACGACCAGCAGCAAGGTGGATGGACTCAGTAGACCATCTATCCATCCCTCTCCTTCTTCCACTGATGACTCTACCTTTTCCTTGTTGCATTGGGTAGCCAGATGCAATTAAAAGTTCTATCAAAGCTTATGAAATCTTCAACCATTGCTCAGACTTGCAGCACAATTTCCTAAACTGCTAAAGTACAAATCTTATAAAACAACAATGTTAGTCAACTACTCAATTGCCATGACAAAACTAAACAAATGTCTTGGGACTTGTAATTGGCATATCAGGTATCTCTACTAGAAACAGGAATGACTACATGACTAAAAGTAGAGGGAAAGTCTTCTCAAGTGCATCCGCTTATAGATTTTCCTGTTCTCATTGCTTTTATTAAAAGAAGGAAAAAAAACTGCTTTAGATCTGACACCATTGTGAGAAGTGCTGTAATATTAAACAGGTTTTGAAATCTGCTCAGGAGATGTTCATTTTCTAGATGTATCATCCTAGACATTGTAGAATTTACTCATCAGCAAGCTTCAGAGGTGATTGCTTTTTTAGTACAGCCAACATCTAGCCCAGGAGTAGGAACTATAATCTTCCAGATGTTACTGAATTACAACCTTCCTCATTTCAAGACAGCATGGGCAATGACGCGGGATTGTGGAAGGTAATTTTGAACATCTGGAGAGCCACATGGCCCCCGCCCCTGTTATAAGCATGACATATTGAATGTTATCCTTCACATCTGCATTAGCTGTAGTCAACATAGCTCTCTACTGCAGGGTAACACAAAGCTACTGCTAATGCAGGAATACTATAGTAATTCAAAGAAGTGACCAGAACTTAATTTTCTTCACAGTGTTCTGGTTCAAAATACTTCTATTTTTTTTTTTAATAAACTGAATCACTACTGAAATTCTGCACAGTTGCATTGTGTTTAATAGCGCAAAATTCAAGGATGTGTTACATTTGGAGTTTTGTCATCTTAATCTAGCTAATTTACTAGCCATAAAGTCCCAGAAGTGTACCATGGATGGAATTTTACTAATGGAAAAGAGAAACATAATTGGATTGGTTATTTAAAAAAAAATTGTGGGAAAGGCCAAAAAGCATTTCAATATATATGCAGAATGGATGGTCTTCTTGTGGAGGGACAATTAAAGGTCAATTCTAACTGTGTACAGTATTTGCGCACTCAGAGAAATCAGTAGCAAGGGAAATTTTCAAGTCATCACATTCTCCAGGCAGAGGGACCAAGGCAATATTTAATCCTGCTCAATGTGGTCTATCAGACTGAACTCCTTAGATTCAGAGACATTCTACATACATGGCACAGAGTAAACCTTTCACAAAACCCTTTTTACACACACACACAAACACACACCCCAAATACAGAGAAAAGATAAAACTCTAATTCAAAGCATTATTTGTTTAGTTGTCAACTTTCTAGGCCACCCAGCTCAGTAGCTGTAATTTGTTTTAAGGGTTTCTACAGAGGGCCATGGGCTATTTCCACAAAGAATAAGGACTGTCAGCATCAATCAGAGATGGAATTTACAGTAACTGATTTGTTATGGTAAACATACCTGGGTGGCATAGTGCAGAGTTTCTGAAGATAGGCCTAAAACAATTTACAGCTGTTCTCTAGGAGTTGGGTGACCTCATCACTTTTTCCTCCCTAGCCGTACCTTTCAATACACTGGAGTAGAATTTCTTCTCAGTTATCTACTCATTTGCCTGAACCCTGTGTACAAAAATCGGTATGTGAGTTCTGCCAGCAATGCTCCCGTCATCTGCATCAAGGTTTTTCTCTTCACAGCATTTTATTTGGTGGTTGTTTATTAAAGTTTCAGCCTGGAATATGTGCTTTCTGTTCCAAATCACATAATCAGAAAGAAGAGGGGACAAGGACTTTATGGAATGGTGATGTCCAAATAATTCCTGGCTATTTCACAGGATTGATTTGAATTAGTTCTGTGAACCTTGAGTTAAGTTTTCTAAAGACTAAGGATACTGATTGATTGCAGTCTATCAAGTCAGTGTCAATCCTTAACAAGCACATAGACAGACCTTCTTCAGAATGATCTGCACCCAACAGCTCCTTCAGGTCTTCCAATGGTGCAATCTTGTAATTGAATCCATCCATCTTGCTGTGGGGGATATCCTTATTGTTTTATTATTATCATTTCCCCCTATCAATTCTGCTTTTATTGCTTGTATTTTTCATTTGTATTCTGATGTAAGACTTCAATGAAGTATCAATCATTCATTCATTCCTGGTGGTTGCAATAGGCTATTTCTTTTTTTCAGGATTTTCTTTTCCACCTTTCATCTTACAGCTCTGGGGTCCTGTGATAATCTTGCATCAGAGTACTAAGCTGATCCAGCCCTTCTTAGCTTCCACGTAAATCTAGGAAAGTTAATTTGAGTTTGGAATGTTTAGCTTTCAATTTATTCTATCGATTTTGAGACAGCAATAAAGACTTGTTTTTATTTCCTCCCTACCCTCCCTGTTATTTTGGACGCTCATTTTCAAGTATTTTAGTTGTATCACATACATCCACTTCTGTTGGGTTACAGCAAGCTAATTATCTCAACAACTTCAGGTTTCTTTGGTTGCTAATTAAGACAACCACTTGGCACCCTTAATATTAGATTGTCACAAGGAAAGAAAGAAGCATTGTATGCTTTGGGAGTTTCCCTTAATATGCCTCATCGGTTTGAAATCTCATTTATCATCTGGGCTTTGAAAATGCACAGCAACTGTTACAGGAAGTATGGAAAGTTAACTGGGAAAATTTATGCCTAACTGGAAGATTTTCTGAGATGTTTCATATGATTCTATGACTCTACGCTTAAGAATTCAGACAAGCTCAAAGAAGGTTCAAGAAGGGCAGCTGGGATGATCAGGGAAGTAGAAGCTAAGCTCTGTGAAAACAGATAGAAGAATCTAAGAATGCTTCACTTCTGAGGATGACATGAGAACACCTTTGAAGTTCCTGAAGGGATATTTCATGGAAGAAAACCAAGAACCATTTTGTATTAGTCCACAGTGCAAGAGACAGAATAATTTAAGTTCAAGAAAGGCAGATTTCAACTCAGTTTCTTAAAAGAGCAGTTCAGCATTGGAACTAATTACACAGAGAGGTGGGCTTTCCTTCACTGGAAGTTTTCAAACAGAATCTGATCAGCCATTTCATTCCTGTATAGAATAGGGTTTGGACTAAAAAGCCCTTGTAAAACTACAATCCTATGATCTAGGAAGGAAGGAAGGAAGGAAGGAAGGAAGGAAGGAAGGAAGGAAGGAAGGAAGGAAGGAAGGAAGGAAGGAAGGAAGGAAGGAAGGAATTCTAAGTATCAAATTTTCTGCACAACACTATCACTTGCATGTCTGGGGTATGCAGATTTCTCACAACCATGTGTTTTCTAATTATTTCATCCTCTAATCAGACTATTGGAAATTAAAATATTAAGGCCAGCAAAAGGAATAAGGAGATAATACAAATGTGCTATTTTAAGGGAATATTGCTAAACTTTGCACAGCATTAATTACGAATGAAGTGTAGCATTATGAAAATTGGCCCTCTCTACATTCATACTGCAGGAAAAACCAAGTTAAAATCTGCCTATTTCTCAGGGTGCTCCAGGATGACTCAGACATGAAGGATTTTATGTATTGTGGAGGACTCCTGCTAATTTCCAGTTGTCCTCTTCAGTCCTCTTGAAGAGTTAGCACTCTTTGCTCAGTCTGCACACAATTGCCATCCCAGTATGAGCTCAAATGCAACCCAGGATGTTTCCCACGTTGGTAGTTATGTACTCCAGCCTAATCCTTCCTGCATGGAAACGCTTCCTCCTCTGCTTTCAGTTAAGTACTAGGATTGAGCTCTGACTTGAGGCAAAGTCCAAGCCTGGCACAGATTGTACTGATTAGGAGTCAGATTCCTACTCACTAAAATTGGAAATCTCCTCTTTAATTCAAACTCCTCTCTGAAGCCCTGATACACAGTTTGGCATATAATGCAGCAGTCTCAGTCTCTTGTTTTCTGCTTTCCTTCCCCCTCCCAACAACATATATCTAGAGGGGGATGATAGGATTCAGCAAGCAATATGTTCGTCCTAAATTCAGAATGGTCCTTTTGATCAGATCATCACCAGTTGTTCCTACTGTAGCCTTTTGGATAGATGAGAGTATCATTTATGTGTACAGTATGTGTGTGTGTGTACCAAGAGAGATATGTACATTCTAAAACTGAGCCTAAATCTTTGCCCTACATTCACAGGGCATATTACATTATGCAAGAAGATACAGTTCTTTTATTTTTTCCTTGTTAAGGATAAAATAATTTCTGCAATAAAATCTTAAAGCAGGAGAAGAGATGGCTTTTTATTTTATTTTCTTAGTCTCTGCACATATGAACTTATAAGAGCAAGGAGGTTCTTCCACAATGAATGATCACCTGAGTATGAGACCTTTTGAGGTCTCCTGACCAGTGTTACATGGTCACACTACATTTGAATGGACAGGCACATTGTCAGAAAGATGAAACAAATGCTGCACACTGTTACAGGTGAATGAACATGCAAGAGGAATCCTTGTTTAAAGCAAAAGGGGAAAAAAGGAAAACTTCATTTTAATCAACCCATTTCAGTGAATTAAAAGAAAGAAGAAACACAGCACAAGAGGGAGACAAAGGGAAAATAAACATGAACTAGAGGCAATTTCAGTAGAAAAGTTGGAAAGTAAGTGAGATTTTGTTTTTGTCTGTGTATCCCCCCCTCCCCCATTTCATGAAAGTTTTTAATGCTGCATCAGCAAATTGTGAATATTATAGAAGTTAGGCCAAAACTGCTACAGCATGCAAAATTAATGGGGTGTTTAAAAGAACTAGCCAGTAAAGTGAAAGATGAATAAAAGAAAGTTACCATTCGCCATCAGAGATTGCACACAGGTTATTCCCCATGGCACTGTGGCATACTATTCCAAGTGAATTGTGTTGGATTTACAAGCAAACAAGGGGGGAAAATCCAGTTCATAATTAACCAAAGTCAAATGACCATAAGTGCTGATTTGCACAAGCTCAGAACAGTTTATTTTTTAATGTTGGCTATTAACGTATTTGAAAACTAGGCATGCTTACTTCTTCCTGATAGATTCTAATGTCTCATCTAAGACCCATGTAGCAAAATCATACAAGAAGCAAAAGTAGCTAAATATGCATCTTTCTGAATCTTCCTGTGACACGCTGTGCTTCATGCTGTTATATATTGCAAGAAGAGTTATCACACTGGAAAAGGGAGGGGAGAAAAAACAGAGAAAACTGTGCAGCACTTCTGGAAGCAAAGGGGAAAAAATATTTTTAGATAATCAGCTCTCATATATTTTGCATATAAATGGAGAGAGAAGTTACCAAATTCTTTGTGCTAAACCTTTTCTTTAAAAAGTCAAGTCTTCTTCAGGTTGGTCTTTACTTCCAATGACTTCATGAATACACCTGTGTAATTTTCTTTGTAACAATATGCAAAGAGCCCTAATCCTAGTGATCTCCAATCCAGGTATGATCTTGTTTCCCTTTGGAGATCAGTCCAAGTTGGTTAGGTTCTGTAAGCCAGCAGTAGTCCAATGGGATTCTTAATATTTGAAGGACTGACAAGATCCTGTGTCTTGTGATCATTAGGAGAGGGCCCTAGAAAGTATTCTGTTACAAGGCAGGATATTCTGTATTGCATCCCTTCTCTTCTGAACTCCCTTCCAAGTTGAACAACTAGTTCTTCAAGGCTTTAGAATAATAGCTTTTTCAGATTAAAAAAAAATGCTTTTGAGTCTACTTTGGGTGACCACCTGAACAACTCAGTATAATTTTCTTGGATAAGCTATGTAAGTGATTTGCTAGTGCATTCTTCCATGTTGTCTTAAAAAAAAAACCTTCTCAATCTAGGCTACAGTCATTTCCAGGCATTGTCTCATCCAGGTATTAACCATGACTGAACCTGCTTAGCCCCTCTAGGTGCTGCCTAGTATTGAAGCAAATGCTTATAGCAATGTTCTTTTTAGTCATTTTTTATGGTGGAGCTTTCACCTTTCTGTTCTTGTCGATAACTGGATTGTAAACCATTGTCGGTATCAGCTATTTGTTGAAAATGACTAAATGCAGTTATTTTAAAAGGAAGCACAGCAATAAAACAAAGTGAAACTATTTAGGCAGCTGGAGAGGAAAAGAGTGGAAAGAGATCAGCTTTATGCATTTCTTGCTAAACCCATCCTACGTCCTCAGCCAAATTTCAACAGACTTTGCAAATAAGCAGTTCATTGAGCACATTTGCCTTCAAGGGAAAATGGCTGTAACATTTGACTCAGTAAAAGCCCATCACAGCATTGAAGAACTCTTCTGCCCCAAAGACCCCTTAAAACTTTTCCCTCAAGGCCATTCTCTTAAGCTATTTTCCATTAGTTGGCTCACTAATGTAAGACATTTGAACCAGTGGAGATTTCAGCCTGTACTTCAGCAGGACTTGCTCTGAAAGTGCACTATGCTTTAAAAAGGGAAGCAATCTTATTTTGGGTATTAGCTTCTGTGATTTAGAAAATAAATTGCATTTGTCTAAACAAAAGCCCTCTTCTTTGGCTGTATGGGATTCAGACATTTGTCTCAATCCCCTGCAGTTTATTCTTCTTGAGAATTCAGTGAGAACAATAAAAGAGAAATATAAATATTCTGTAATTAAGGCATAATTCTAACAATTAAGACACGTGAACTGTCCTTGGCCACTGAGCAGTTTACAATCTCAGCCCACCGTTCATCTAGCTGACTCAGAGTAACATTAAGCCAAAATACTGAAATTAGTATAGATGCTATTCTAAAAGTTCTCCTCCGTTCTTTGGGAAAACGTTGAAAAAGGTAAGACTGGACCATAAGGACTTTTATCCTTCTACAGTTCAAATTATCTATCTCGCCGCCTTTGTTGTCACCAGATTTCTTCAATTCCACTGGACCAAAAAGCAGATTTTATCAGTACAGCAATATGATTATTGTTATTTCCAAACATTAGTTAAGTTCTAGATTTCCAGTATAGTTGGAGATTAGGGCTCAAGGAATTCATTCATTCATTTTCTAATTCATTCAGTTGTTTATAGTAGCTTTCTGTCACACCTTGCTCTAGACAGGAGACATTTTATTCTGTCCCTAATATTATCTTACAACAGGTCTGTGGACAAGTCGCTGGTACAGATTACAATTAGGACAACATCCTCCGGTGAACTTCCTTTATTATGGACTTGAATATTAAATTCCCAGGTCTCTAACCATTACACTTATTCTCTAGTATGTCATCACTTTAAGGGTTGACTGCATGAGCAAAAATGCAGAGGTGATGTGAGAAAAAGACTTCTGAATCAGCCATAGTACTATGTATTAGTTTTTTTTCACCATTTGGCACCTTGCAATTTCTAAACTTGATTTCCAGATTTCCAGATTTCTCATGCTTGAATCAAAGACCCCCAGAGTGAACCATGCATTAAGTGCTTCTTTTACTGAGTTGCAAATTCCTTTCCAAAAAGTATCCTGCCATTTGAACCTGGGGTAGAGGCATGATGAGATGCTGGATCCCCAACAGAAGATGACTCCTAACCATCTACTTTGGAAAAAGGATGCCAGATTAAATGAACCTTCTATCCAATCCATTGGATAATAATCCAAATTAATAATCCAAATTATGACAGTGTTCTACAACATCAAAACTTCTGAAAATACTGTCAGAAACAAAGGATGGATTCATAAATCATACAGCATTGACCAAGCACACCATAGGTTACACCCTGGAGCCTATTTTCCAACAGCAAAGGCATCAAGGCTGCTATCTATTTCAAGTCAGAATGGTTTCTGGTTTACTATCATTTTGCCTTCCATATATAAACATTTAAAGATACTATTTTATTCTAGTGCTCTTCAAAACCATGGTCTGCAGACCATCCTTGGAAACATCTGGGTCTCGTGCATAAGAAGATTTTTTTTTTATTTCTTTGTATTCTTTTACTTGTTAATTACATATCTTTGCCTTGTAACTGATGTATGGTATTTGGATTTTAATTAAGTTATGTCCTTTCTATTGCTTCTCAAACAAACATTCTGGATTTACTGAGATTAATTATGCCTCTTGTGGTTAGACATTGCTCTATACCACATCTCTGCTTTCCTCATCTCCTTATTGGTAAATAAGCATGGATTTGCCATGTGAATTATGGCTTGCATAATATCCAGGCCAAGCTCAGATACTTATTATCAGGTATCAGATTCTTGGGAGTCTCCATTCTGTTCATTCAGCTCTAGAAAGACTGAAAAATGAAATGAAATGAAAAAAGCAACCAAAAATAAAATCCAAACAGTATAAAAAAAACTTCTTTGCAATGCCCCCAATTTATGGAATTCTTTATGATCTGGATTTTATCGGACAGATCACAGCAAGTGTTTAAGAGAGATCTTAAGAACTGTTTATCTATCAAACTTTCTCTTGGGTCTCATTGTTTTGCTCAAGACTTCAGTGAAAATGAGAGTTTAAATATTTTATAAGAGTGTCTTAATTTGGATAGTATTGGGGGTTTGAAATGGGTTATATTGATGCTATTGATATTTCATGCTTACTCAGTTAAGAGTCTTGAGTGGTTTTTGCTTTTAAATATGTTTTATGTTAAATACATGTGTAAAGAAGGCATGGAATTGTGGCTGATGGGGAAAGTAGGAAACACTTGGATTAAATATGAGATGTGACGTGGGACACATGTTGCATACCATCCTTAGTCAGTTTGTAATCATTCTTCTCTTATAGCAAATTTGAAAAAGTTGGTTTGAACTTCACAAAGCAGAATGGAACCCAGTTTCCAAACTTAAGGATATGGAAAGAGCAAGGAATAAAACAGTTGTGAAGCTGAAGTAAAACATCCCACTGATATCCCTGGAAAAGTAAAGTTGCCTTTCAGAAAAGTTCAACTCCTGGTGACTTCCATGCACATAACCACACAGATTTCTCAGCATGCTATGGAAGGGGTTTGCCAGTGTTGCCCCCACCCAGGAGGTTTTTACTATTTTTCAGTCTAGCCCAGGGCCATTGGCTTCCAAGATGGTCCCTCATCCAACTATTAACCAAAACGCAGCTAGTTTAGAATTTCAACTCATCCAACATGAATTGTTGCAACCTAGCTGGACTGGTCTTAGACACAAACAGTTGACCCAATTGTGTATCAGTCTACATTCTGTTGAAAGGTTGGAAACATGACTACACCCCCCCGCCCCCGATCAGAGAACATGGATGGTATTTATTCACCAGGAGCAAGCTGGATAGTTTCTATCTGAGTAGGGCAGCTCTCTGTTACAACTGGACAGCTCAGATTTGGTCTCCAAAAGGTGCTTGCTGCATGCAGCAGCATGGACGTAACATCTATCTGCAACATTGCAGCCAGTTTTTTTACTCAGGTGGCTTAGAAAATACGATATGCCAGACCAGGTGTCTATTTTTGATAAGATATTACTACAAGAAAAGGAAAAGATTGCTCCTTCTGCAATAGGCAATCCCATTTTTAATGCTCCTACCTTTTAAAATAAAACCTACAGCACATGAAATAAACCAGTCCACGAGGAAGGAAAGTCTGTTACAGAATGTGCCCTATTGTGCTAGCACTTTCCTTCTTTGTTTTGCTCCCAATGAGCTTTTACACAGGAAGAATATCAAATATTGTGACCTCACCAATGAGTGAAGCGCCAAAATCAATTTTACACCTTCAGGTGCTTGGAATGCTCTCTGTTGAATTTGTAAATCAACCTCAGCGGCACGTGTCACTGCAGTGCAACTGACTCAACAATGAACGGGCAGCACTGAGTTCTTTCCAAAGGCAATGAATTTACCCACAAGCCCTGTTCTTGGCTTCCAGTCTGGCTTTGCTACAGCAGGCATTTTTTAATTGAAGCTTGAAATATCTTTGCCTTAGCATTAGTAATGAAGGATTGTTATTACGTATCATCCATCGGGATTCAATCAGGCATTGATCTCTTGGTTTCATATTTTTGTCACCTTTTGATTTTTTTAATGGATTTTTTTTTTAAGAAGTACTTAAATGGGAGAAAAATGATCACAAACAACCAGCACTTTATTGGAAATCTGAACCATGAACCGTGCATTTAATTAATGTGTTGTAACTAAATAGAACCTATATTAAAAAAAATTCTGGATTGTGAGGTGAAAAAGTCTATTGTAGGATGAAATTGCTGGGGTCAACTCCAGAGTAGAGTTGGTAGAAAAAGAGATGTAATCATGACCTCATAAAGTAAAAGCATGATGAATTAGTTGTTAAGGGCACTACAAGTTGCCAAGGACATAAAAGAAGCTAAGGAACCAGTGCAAAAATGAGTATTCTTTTTATCACATTCTGTAAGTCAATTCAGATAGGTAAATATAGAACTTGCTATCTCACAATGACTGTTCATTCCTCTCGTCTCTCTATGTGATATAAGTATGGTATTCCCCTTTCCCCCCACAAAAGACAAATTGCAAACAAAATGAAACCAATGAATGAATGAATGAATGAATGAATGAATGAATGACTAGCCAGTAATTACAATTGCTTTTCCACTGTGGTGAATTTTTGGGAAACATTCAAAAGCCTTTTTAAAATGGCATTTACTACAGGATTACTTTGTTGTTACATTTGCTGTTCTTGAGTGAGAAATCAGAGTCAATTGGACCATATTTCCTTAAAAAGAAGGGGGGTATGTAAGTAATATATAACATAATTTTATACAACTTTAGAAAATAAAATAAAATTGTAAGAAAAGGTAAAGCTGAATTAGATCATACAAGAAAACAGTTGTTTATTGAGAAATCTGGGTCAGTAACTTAGATCGTAATAAAAAACTTGTACAAAATGCGTAATAAAATGGGTTGTTCTAAAACATATTATAATACAGTTATGAGAAAAGTTGGAGCTCTTCTTGTTTTATTTATGCAACAACAAAAAAAGCATGAAACTTTTATGATAAGGCTTCAACACTGATGCTAGGTAAATTAGGGGCAGGTAACATTTGTAGCTGTAGAAAAGGGGGAAAGAATCATGTTGGTACAATGACATCTCTTTGTGGGGATAATGCACCATACTTGAAATTGTAAAATCGCATCCCGGTTGCTACCATTGAATTTTAACATTGTAACTTGAGAGTTCCAGAGTTACAAAAAGAGGCTGGAGGAAAATGTTCATTTGGCCTGCATACCATGAGCTTCAGACCCTTGAGGAACTGGTAGATATATTCTACTATCTCAGAGGATGTGTTCGCTATACCTGAACATCCATTTATACACCCACATTAATCTGTTAATGGCCAAACACCAGCCACAGAGACAATGCAGGTAGTCCTCATTTAGCCTGGGACCAGTAACTCAGTCATCAAGCGAAGTGGTTGTGAAGTGAAACCACAACTGGGCTTACAATCTGACTTCAGCTTTCCTTTGCTTTACAGACTTGTGAAGGTTGTAGATGCACGGATTGGTTGTAAAGCTACTTTTTCATCACCGTCATAACTGTGAACAGTAGCTAAATGAGGCTGTTGCTAAGTGAGGTCTACCTGTAAGCTAATTTTACAGCATTTTACAGTCAATAATCTTCAGGAGTTTGGAAAAGCCAGACCTGATGCACTTATGTCTATATCATCTAATTGACCTTCACTTAATTCAGAGAAATCAGAGTTAGCACATGTGGGACAGATATTTGTGTTTGAAAAGCTACAACAAGGAAAGCCTTCCTCTCTCTCATAATTGGTTTAGTTATCAAACAGCTTGTTAATGCTTAGTTCCTCTTCATGTTCAGTCAAATTCTTAAATCTTGTAACTTAAGACTAGTAAATCTTCTTCAGACCCCGAAGGTACAAAAGAATGCTGCCCTTTGGATGTTTGAAGGAAACCCACCACTTTTTGTACTCCTGTGAACTTATTCCAGCTTCAGTAAACATTCTCAAAAAGCAGCACCTACAACCTGACAAGTATTCCAGGAAAGGTGTGACAAGGGCCTAATAAAATAGAAGTATTATTTTTTATGAACTGGAAACTCTGGTTCTATATTGATAATGCCTAAATGCTGTTACCTAGTGTCTCTTTTCCTTCCTTCCTTCCTTCCTTCCTTCCTTCCTTCCTTCCTTCCTTCCTTCCTTCCTTCCTTCCTTCCTTCCTTCCTTCCTTCCTTCCTTCCTTCCTTCCTTCCTTCTCCTAAGTTGTTTTCACCATGATTTCCAAAAATCAGAGAAACCAACATGTAGAAACCAAGATTGTTTTAAGTAACTAAAATAGACATAGCACAGTTTAAAAAACAAAAACAATTTCCCCCAAAAATCACCATTTCACCCCACATCAGAGTCTGTGTTCCTTTCCTCCCCAAACTATGCTAAATGCAGCCTCTGGCCACCAGTAGGTTCCCTATCCTTGGTGCAAGTCATTCTGAAGCATGCAAAGTAGTAGTATTAAAAACAGTGCTTCTTGCTTCTTCTCTATGTGTACGCATGTGTGCATTTGCACAAGTGTGTGGTCTGTCACCCTCTTTTATGAATCCTAGGAACTGAAATTTTGAGAATGCATTGGGTCCCCCCCCCCCCCCCGCTTCCCAATTAAGGATTCCTGGTGCTCCTCTTGCAGCTAAAGTTTCCTGAGGAAATGGAATAACTTGGTTAAACTTGTGGCGATTATGAGGCCAGGACTTTTGAGCAACAGGGCTTATAGGATTGCTTGACAGCAAGTATTAATATCGTGATTTTCACAGCACTCTGCTCTGGAAGGGTAGGGAATTATTATTTTTTAAGGACCAAGCACTTGCGTACTTTCTTGGCCATACCTGAAGCGAGACAGAAAATTTCAAAATGGTGGAAAAGAGCAGGCAAGAGGATTGTATACATTCTCCAAAATAATGAGTTCATATTATGTTTATCTGCTTAAATAAGGAAGTATACTTTTCCTGCAAGGCAAGGTACATATATTGAGAGAAGGGGGGGGGGGGGGGAGAATATACAGTAGTTTGAAATATAACTTATTATTGTTAGTATAACATTTTGCATGCTGATTTAGTGTGCCTATATATTCTGAAGTGTCTTCTTCAGCTCCACCAATTTCATATGAGTAAATCAGTATGCGGAAACAACCAATGTTATTCATAGTTCCTTCCCAGGATAATGCAAGTTCCATACTTAGAGTGAACCCAATTACTATGAGTAGTTTATCATAGTTTCCATATGACACAGCAGCATCTGGGTGCCATTTACTCCTGCATCTAAAACCATGCTGAATATTTTGCCACCTTATATGAATGTGTAAATGAATATACCTTGGTGTTTCAGAAGAAAACTACCGTGCAAAGTCTACAGGAATCTACAGGTCCAGGGCTAAATGCTGCAGACTAAGAGACTTGAGGAATGAACTTTATCATGTGTGCTCAGAAGTGGATCTCCTCGATTCCATGTCTTCTTTCTCATGTGCGCAAGTCACCCCTTGATCCCTCCTCCAGGAGGGATGGAGGGATTTTCTGCTCAGAAGCTGAGACAAATTCACCAGTTTTGGGTATTGTATAGCTGGGTTAGGGTTGGAGTTTGCAATCAAAAAGCGTCATCCAAGATCAAAATCCCCAAAAGAGATTACTCTCAGCCTGAGGAATGCACAGAAGAATAGTCAGTTGATCCAGAAGCCAAAATAATCAATACAGCAAGGTAGTCTGTCAAGGTTCAAGGAACACGTTAACCAGACACTCAGAACTTATTTCCACAAACATGTTACTCTGAACAGAAATCTTTGTAGTAGAAGCTGTAGCTACCAGGTTGTTGCTTAGCACGTGATCATCACACCATTGTTCATGCAGGCATATTGGCTGAAACTGATATATCTAGATTACAGCCCTTGGCTAGCACAGACTGAATTTGTATGTACACATGTCATATGTCTCTATAGGCCCTTAATGTCCTTGATTAAAATGAAGAAGATGAGGAAATTATATGTGGTTCACTGATCCTTCAAGGAGAAATCTAAGTCCAAACATGTCCAAAGTTCCTTGAATAAGACATATTGTTGTTTACTATAGAAGGAGGCCATTTCCCTTGCAATGAATCTCTCCCTTCTTCCCTTTCCTTCTCAGGTTTTTCCAGGGCTTCATTTTTTATTCTAACAACAACAGCAACAACAACACACTTTTAATTACATCCAGAAGTTGTGATATATCACTGGATTTGACAGGAAGCTTTGTATAAAAATAACCTACTGTAGGGCTTGATCTTTCCCATAGCGGCTATGTAAAATGTTTTCCGTCGCTTCTAAAGTTATGGTCAGCAACAGGCTGGATATGGTATATAATAGGTCAGAGATGGTATTGATAAAATGTTTATAATGTGGGACTCACCTTGAGTTGATGGACACTTCAAAAAGGGACTAATTTAAAGTAATATGTACTTAAAAGTTACTTCATTTCCATGTCTCCCAATATCTAGGAAGCAGATATTTTCAGCTGCACCAATCTACAGGATGAAATGAATGTCATACTGTTGCACTGAAGGACGTGTTGTGGTAGGAACGTTATAGGCATCTTTCAGTGAATAGGCCATATACAAGAACAGCAGCCCTCCTCCTTCTCCTTCTCCTTCTCCTTCTCCTTCTCCTTCTCCTTCTCCTTCTCCTTCTCCTTCTCCTTCTCCTTCTCCTTCTCCTTCTCCTTCTCCTTCTCCTTCTTCTCCTTTTTTTCCCCTATGCATTTTTATTCTTTGAGGTCCTGAATTTTAATCTGGTTTTCAACTACCTGCCAAACTTGAAAATATATCTAATTTCATGTTGGGTTGCCTGCCTGCCTATTTTGTAGGAAAAAAATCCCTACCGTTATTTGCCGCGGGTCAAGCAGCGGTGAGCCATAAATCTGTTTCTCAGCCAGGATATTGATCAATGGTGAGATTTGCTGATAAGCACTACACTGTATCTGGGCTCATGGCTAAAGAGTTTGGATTTCTGAGTTGTATTTGTGTAGGTTTGAGGAAATGCAACAATTTATTTTCCCCATGTATATAATTTTAGTACTAGCTAACTCTTGATTTAATATCCACAAATTTACAGTTTATTCATTTACTTATTTAACTTGTATGCTTATATGCAGTGGGAAATATATGAGAACCACAACAAAAATTAACAAAAAAAAAACCAAGCAATATGTCGGAGCACCACATAAATAAACACAACAGTGAGGTCAAGCTTTCAAAGGCTCAAGATTTCTTCATCAGGAACAAAAATATTTACAAAAAGGAGGTAGGGGAGTCTGATGGAAGAGGTCTGATGCAGAAGCCATGATATGTAACAGGGACAGCTGTAAGATAGAATAGAAGACATGGTGGAGGCTCGAACTGATTGGACTGAGATAGATCCCACATGGTCTTCTATTTTTGTACACTAGAATTTGCAAACAAATAAACCCAATTTGTTTGATTGTCCCATTATATTATGGTTGGTCGCACAGTCAGCCAGATGTTTAGACTGGATTTGGCATTTTTATCTGCCTAGTAAGGAATAATAACTCAAAGTCATAAAGTAACAAAAAAGAAACATAGTTTACACATTGGCATTCCCTATATCTCTCCATATCTTTCTACCCTTGCAAAAACATCCTTGTTTCTACCACGTCCACACTGAAAAATGCACCAGGTTTCTTGTAAGCACAGAACAAAATGAAGGAGAATATAGCAGTTTTCTTGTGGTCAACCTTGCAAATTAATTTAAGGAAGCGCATTAGATAAACCCCTCTAGAAGCCATATAGCTTAGTATTATTTTTTGATTGCCAGAGACAAAATCCCTTAAAGAGAAAATTCCCATCTTTGAATGACAGAAAGACCCCTCTTCTGTTTGCAGAGTCCTGTGTGCATGGTCAGCCAATATTTTTAGGCAAAAAAATTGCAAGCTGCCTGATCTTTTGTCTATATGCTCAGAGCTCAGGACATGGAGTAACAGTCTTAAGCTCTAAGAAGGCAGGTTTGGTTGAGAATTAGGGACAATCTGACTACAGAACCAGTTACAAGGAAAAGTGACTTCCCATTCTCCAAGCAGAGACTGGACCACAATCTGAGTGGGTGCTTTAATGAAATGTGGCTGGAATCCAGTACGCTAAGGACTTTATGGCAGTTGCCACGCATTCAAAACTGTTCCTGGTGTAAGGAAACTATTGACACCTCTCCATAGTGAAATTTGATGACAGATTTAGTGATTAGTCTCAGAAGCAGATGCAGCAGCTTGGATAAAAGATGAAATGAAATCCAGAATAGTTCTGCATACCAAATGGGAGGTCACTAAACTGAGATGCTCAACATTTGAAAATGAGATAAGAGCAATCATTATATTGCAAGTAATGTTGCCACAACCAGTGTATATTTATTCTGATTTATACAGACTGTACAGTATTTATCTGACCTTGCCTCCAATGATCAGAATGCCACCAAAGCTGGAAATATGTCTCTGGGTAACTAATAAAGACTCTGCAGATTCATTTCATTAAGAAAGCACTGCTAATGAGATACTGCATTCCCCCATGTCTCAGATCAAATATAATGACCTACAATTCCTTACCTGGGTAGTGGGAATTAGAGGAGTGGCTGAAATTTACAAATGCCTTTTTGTTGGTGTTCAGAAGACCTTCTCTGTTGAATGATATACTTGAAGCTAAATATTCTCAGGGACATGGGTTTGTGGAACTTTGTCTTTATAAATAGACTGATGAGAGGCAGACAAAGAGAGTTAGAGATCAGAAGATGCAATTCATGACCAGTCTTTCACAGTTGTATTATTGTCTGTGATCCCATGATCGAAACTTGTGGGTGATATTGTACATAGATTTAAGCATGGTGAATAACTTGGGGGGAAAAGAGGGAACTAACCCAGTTGCTTCTAATTTTGACACACAGAAAAACACCATGCATGAATGGCTCACAAAAGTGGATTCTGGCCTAGTCAAAGAAGATATGTTTGCAATCCAAGTTTTCTATAGGTTGTGGAGAAACCAAAAGCAGCTTTTTTCTCCCCGGTTACTTTAACCAATGCTGCAGAGACAGTTAATCAGCTTTTCTTCTGCTTATACTACTGAAGTCTAGGGCAGGAGTGCAGCTTAATTTAGGCTAGAGGAGCACAACTTTTTTTTTCTCCTTTCTTTTTTCTCCAAGCAGATGTTGTCTGCTAGAGCGTTGAATGTCTTGCGTGCAACAGCACTCCAAAATGGAGCTGATGGGACTGGAGCAAAACCTAAAGTTGATTTCATTCCATTTACTTCTATGAATGCAAATTTAAATCTAATTATAATGGATTGGAATTGATTGTTGTTAATGTTATTGTCTTTGATCCATTGCCAGAGGAGAAGCAGGTCCTGCAGTAAAATAAAGCAAATCCATATTCTGCATACGTGCGCTGTTGTTCTTTTTAACTCAAATAAAAACATTTTCATGACCTCAGGAAGAAAAAGGTATTCCTTTCTGCTGCCTTGGTGATAAATATTTCCTTGGGGCTCAGCCCCACATTCAGAACAAAAATCATAGATGCAAAACTGAAACAATAAAAGAAGCACCTGACGCCCAAGGACTATAAATCTTTAAGCAAAATAAATAAGTAAGGAGAAAAAATATTGTGCTGAGCAATGTGACTTAGTAGGTATTGATGTTAGGTAGAAGGGCATTCAGAAATTGTTCTGAGGAGCCCAGTTGTATTAATTCCCTTCAAGGAGGTGTCTGGAAGAGAGTTAGCTAGGTCTTTTGTTTACCAGTGTCGATCATCATCATCATCAAATATCATTCATTGTAGGAAAACTCAAAAAATTTCCACTGAGCTTCCAAGATTCCCCAGAACTATAATAATGTTGCTCAGATGAGCGTCTTCTGGTGTCCTGATTGCTGATACGATTTTGGTTACTACCACCAAAAGGAAACTGAATGAGTTAAAATATCTATCTAAAGCTCTACATACCTGATTGTGTACTGCCTGAAAACAAAAAGGAGTTGTGGAGAGAACAATAAGCTTTTGGGCAAGGATAGTAAGTCAGGGAATTCTGAAAGCACCTGAATTTTGCTAGGAGGAGTTTGAAGTGGATTCCTCTTTTGGAACGCAGGGTTAGTGGGAATCTTAGGAATCTGCTTGCTTCCAATAATGTTTGGCCTGCAAACTAATACCACCACAAGCATTGTGATACTCTTTTGGGATGGACTAATAGACTCAGTAAAAGCAATACACTGGGATGTTCTCCAGTTCAGAAAGTGAGGTCCCTCCGTTTTGTAATAACAGATCCATGAATATCCATGCTCCTTCTCCCCCATCTTCCTCCCCAACACATATTAAAAAAAACAACAACTTCTGAACATCTAGATCTGTCATGCAATTCTTGTACATAAGGCAGAATCTAATGAGTTTCATCAGTCTCAGGGATTGCGTGAAAAGTTCACAAACATGTATAGTAGGAGAAGTGAATAATTATAATAAAGATTAAAAATAGCCAACAATTTAGTAATATGGAAACACAAGTCCTACACTTTCTGCATTAATTATCACAGCAAGTTCTCTCTCTCTCTCTGTCACACACATACACACACATATATACATACATACATACACACACACACACACATACATACACATATGTAAAATTAGAACCTAATGAGAGAGAAATAAAATTGCTCATCTCACTGATTTTGTGACCATCATGGCTTCTGCATTAACATCTTGATTTCTCCATTCCCAGTTGGTTTAAAATTTATCTGCAGCATTAGCTCACATTTCAATATACATTTTCAATCAAAAATGCAATCTCAAATAAAGCTGTCTTTCTGAATTCTCACTTTTCTGAATTTTGTAATGAACTATATCAATTAAAACAAAACAGAAGTATGTGGGGAAAATATGCAAAAATGTGCATGTACTTTTGGGCAAAAATTGCTTACTAAAATGCATGCAAAGTTAATTTAAGCTTTGAAATATAAGAAATTGAAGTTGACAGATTTGTCCATTCTCTCTCACTCCCTTTTTCTGATTTTGGGTAATCAATTGTGAATGGCATCTCATTTACTATTTCTGTCGGTTACTCATCATATACTTCTTATGATTTTTTCTCTCTTCAACATGTCCAAATTTTCATTGCTGGTTTTGACTGACAATAATGGAACAAGATATACCAAAGATGCCAGACCTTGGCAAACCTCTTCCCACCCCAAAAAACCCACCAGGGCTGAAGTTGGTTGGTCTGTAGATAGGGGGTCACCCTCAAATCCCAGAGCTCAAGACTAGCCTAGAAAGGCAAATCAACATTCCAGAAAAAGACACTGGAAAACCACATCCATACTTTTGCCAAAGAAACTATTTCAAGTCCTAGCAATCAATGTTGATCTGACAGAAGCTGTATCTTAATAAGATGAGTCAAGTTAGCCCTAGAATTTGCCAAATTAAATACCTGCTTCAGGAAGGTGACCTTACATGTCATGAAAGAGCAGCAAATTGTCAGTGATTAAGTTGTTATTTAATTTTCACTGCCATTATTTAATTTTGACTGAGGTACCTCTCGGGGGCCAACATAGCTTGGCTGGTCTTGAGTATGACCCACTTTGACTTATGTGAGTGGGGCATTATTTTGCTACTAAGCCTCAGGTAAAACCTCTTTTTAGGCCAGTCCTAATGATGAAGGTATAAAGATTTGACCTGTTGTATTTTGTTCTCATTGTATAATCCTGAACAGCAGGGTAGATAAGAAACAAAATTGTTACAAAAAGGAGGCAATAAAAGTTGTGTACAGTTTATAACCAAGGTACTGTTTATATCCAGTATGATTTCATATTATCCACAACATCGTCCGCAAGCATAATTCCTTCTCCTTTATATTGAAAGCTTTAAACCAACTCCAATGACATTCAGATTCCTCATATTTTAAAAATGGGAAAATCTTGACAGGATAAGCTGCTTTAGCCTTTAAAAGCAGGAAGCTTAAAACTCAAAATCAGTCTGAATTCCCTGAGTCAGTTTTTGTCTCTTAGGGGGAAAAAAAAAAAAGATGAACAGAAGCACAAACTAGATAACAGCCTTTTATGGGGTACAGAAATTAAAGTAACCAAATTGCCTTTCAAAGAGATCCTCGGGGCTTTAATGTAAAAATAGCTATTATTTTATTAGACAAGACTCTAATCCAGAAACTGCTCGGTAGCACTCCAGACTTCCAAAAGATAATCAATGCCTTTGCTTTAAGACATGATAGGAAGAGATAGCAAAGCAGCTTCTGGGGGGCCATCTGGTGGCGAGTGGATATTATCCTTCCAGAATATTTTGGAATAAATGGGAGAGGAGCAAGGAAGAACTAGCAGCTAGCCAAGGCACAAAGCTATAACTTTATGAAATAACTCGCTTGTTAAGAATTTGCATAAAGGATCAGGAATCACAAGGCGTTCTGATATAGAAGGTCTTGTGAAACTGGACAGCCCGAACAATCATCTTTGCTTACTTCCTCAGCTCCGACTGGATCAGCCAGATCCAGATCTGGCCGACCTGATTAATATCTCTGAGAAAAGGCCTTACACTTATCATGTCTTATCCTTTGACTGAACATTGTCTGCCGTGACAGCAAGTTGTCACACAGTCACAAACAAGCAGCCTGATACCAGATCAGTCCACTGCCAAATGAAGAGGAACTGTGGAAACCATTCCATCACCCTGCGGAGGGTCCCTTCAAGTCCACTCTGTTCTGAGGACAGGAGAAGGGGCATCAGTATTTAATCACTGATTTCCCCGTAAATAGGGCTTGCATTTGATATATATGTAGGAGTTACTGGAATTTTTTCATAATGGCTAATTTAGTTTCTCTGAAGTCCTTGTATCCTCGGCCACCTGATTATCTGCTTCCAGACCAGCTTGCTAGAAGAAACTTTCCCTTTTCTTGATGATATAATGGCCCTATTGAAATAATAGGTCACCCTCACATTCCATCACACACAGTGGCTTATTTTGCGTGTAACATAATGTGATTTCTTTATCATTATGTATCAAAACCAGTTGCTTTGGAGCAGGGATAAAGATCTGTTTGTTCGGGGTTTTTTTAATTAAAGTTTGTTTGTTTGTTTGTTTATTTATTTATTTATCCTTTGTTTGGAGTTTCCCCCCACCCCACTCCAATGGCTGAAGGATACAGGAAAGATAGGACATGCTGCAGTTAATGCAATGACATTAGTAGACCTGCCAGGGTGCATCTTCAGCAGCTGTTTCTCCCAGTGTCCACACCCAGTACATACACTAAGCTTATCAGATGCCAGCTGACCCTAAATTTTGGAAGCACACTTGTGGGGACCTCACGGAGCTCCGAAGACCAAAATGGGCTGCTGTTGTCTATTATGGCTTATCATAACAACTTTATCCAGGCCTTCTATTTTGTTTCTTTACCTTCATAAAAATAAAGGCTGCAGGATATTGAAATTATTCAGGCAGAGAGCTTGTTCATTATGATGAATGACATGAAGACATGTTGACAGAGGAATTCACCAGGCACACTTGTAAACACTGCTTACATTTCCAGACCTTATGCATGTAATACTTTAGATGGAAATTAACCGAGTACAATAACATATAGTCATATTAGTCGTCTGAGCATTAGCAAGCTGAGTCTTAAAAGGAAACACAGACAAAAAAGGACGGGATTGTGGTGCATGAAATATACTGCCATGAGTAACACCAAAGGGAAAAAAAAAACTAGTTTTATACAGCATTAAGAGGCAGCCTGCTAACTGTTTTTGTCCCACTTTGCATGTTTGAAGGTTCTGGGCTTAAAGAAGTTGGGCTGTGCAGCTTTTGATGGGCCTCCTCTATTTCTTAAAGAAATATTTCCAACTTGGATATTAAATTCTCCCAGTAAAAATATTACCTGCAGAAGAAAGTACATGTTTAGAACTTACATATTTAGTACATACTAGTTGGCTTGGATGAATGCTTTCCAGTCTAAGCGTGTGAAGAGAATGGCAGCCGCCTTCTACATAGTTTACCATATACTGTATATGGTGTAATTCTACCTATATAGGCTACTCATTAGCTGCCTTAAATTCTACAGCATGTATATGTGGTTAAGACTGTCACAGTCAGGTGACTCTTACAGTCACATGGGACCATATTAAAACATTATCTCCAGCACTTCAGTAACCACATGTAGACCATAAGACTTACCCAAATTGTGGTCAAAACGTATGCAAGGAAACTCATACGTGTTGCCTTGGAAAATGCACTTCCCTTCCTCATGCTGTGCTCCCGCTGAGGTACATAGTAGTACATAGGACACTTCATGCTTTTTGCATTTAGTGCTGCAGTGATACAATAAAGCCTCATTATCTGGAAGTAACTGTGAGTGGCTAACTAGGCAAACAGCCCCTACATATCCTATATTGTCATTAGGCATCTCATTCTAAATAACTGAAGAAACAATGACTAATAATGACCCCACATGTTTGTTTGTTTTTTAAGTGTTATAACTTGAATTTTCTACTGCATAAGATGTGTAAATATACTAAAAATATCAATTGCCTAGTATTATGCTTCAAAAAAAAAAAAAGACTACAACAGATGTGGGAGCACTGCATGGCTCTACTATTATTGTTCTGATCATATGAAGAAACTGGGTCTTGGTGGGAAGTCCTTGAAGGACATGACCTTCTAATCCTGTGTACATCTAAGAAGTACTTAAGGCTTCTGTAATAGGGAACAGAGCAACTGTATATCTGTTGGCATGGAAACTCTGAAAATGGGGCTTTTATTTACCTGATTCTTCAGTAATGCCAAACTAAGTAATGCTAAACAAAGATAGCTGGTGTCAGAATCCTCGCAAGATTTTATAATAGATTATTGTATGGCTAGTTTAAAAAATGGCTTTTTACATGCTGCGGTTCTGCCATTGTAAAAGGGGGGAGAAGGAATGAGAAACCGTTTAAAGCAGATGTCTCCTTATCACAGGCTCTGGCATGCTCAAGGCCATGCCAGCAAGGGAATCAGAAGACCAAGAACTAAGGGCGATGTAAGGGGGGCGGGGGGGGGAAGTAAGAAAAACAGCTTTTGGTGCACTTTTCCTCAGTCTTAGCAATGCTTTGGATCTGTACACTTATTCTCAATAAATGAACTTTCTTTTGAATCAATATTGGTTGCAAGGAAAGTTACTGGATTTGGGATCAACAGGTGGCAGTTCGTTACAGCTGGGACCTTGTGGTTTATCTACAAAAGTACTTCACAAACAGCCAATCTGAGATTTGTTTTATTAACATAGAAATGCAACTTAATTAACATAGAATTATTTCATTCTTTACAATGTCATTTAGCAGTTGCATTGCATATCCATAAGTTTAATTGTTGGTGACGCTTCCAAATATAGTTACAAGTGCATCCACAGGCACACATGCAGACATATACACCATGTTTCAATTCTGGAACTCCAATCATTCTTCATTCTATTGGCTTTATCTCAATAGACAAAGCCCACGAGCCACGGACACTAAATTTCCACTGATCAAGTAAACTGTTTCATGAGGGCAATCAATAATTTCCATTTTTTTTTTCTACAGTCACATCACTGAGTTGTTAGCTAGCACAACATTATTGTATCCATATTAATTTCTCAGAAGAACAATTCTATAGGAGCCTATGCAGAAAACAATAAGGTCCATTTACTTCAGTGAGAGCTACTTCCAGACTTACTGTACATCTGTAATACGCTCCTAGTCAGCTTCATGAGATGACTTTTGGACCTAAAAGAGGACAAAATTTCTCCCTGCCCATTTTCTCAGGCCACAGCTAATTTTGTACATCCTCCTCATGTCCCCCACTTAGTTGCTTTTTTTCCAAGCCTGGTCTCAAACATTTCAGCCTTTTCACATAACGAAGATATTTAAGTGGCCTGATCATCAGGGCTGCCCCCTTCTGTATTTTACCAGTTGTATTTCATCCTTTTTCAAATACAGTGGTCAGAACTCTACACAGTATCTGAGATATAGACCTATCCATGATTTCTAGAAGTGCGTTATAATGTTGGCAGCTCTGTTTTCAGTCCCTTTCCTAAATACCCTTGGTATCAGATCAGATGTTTCATACTGATTTTACATCTCCATTGAGCTTTTCATGACCACAAGATCTTTTTCCTGATTAGTTTCACACAGCCCAGACCCATTCAAGGTACATGTGAAGTCAGAGTATTTTGTCTCAGTGCCCATCAGTTTATGCAACTGCATTCGCCAATTTAGTTGACCACTCACCCAGCCTGAAGAGATACTTCAAGAGCGTCTCATATTCACTTTAGGTTTTCACCACCCTGAATAGTTTGATATTGTCCACAAGCTCACTGTTATTTCTATATCAACTTACATATAAATAATTTGGAAAGAAATTCTCCTAGCACATATTGAGAGGTTCCCCTTCTTATTTTTTGCCATTGTGACAACTGCCACTTTTTTTCTATTCTCTCTGGAAAGGTCCCATCTCACCTTAAATGATGGGGACATCTGCAGGAATCCAAAAATATAATATGGATGCCTGCATGCCACAAACCAGTTTATGTGGTTAGTATTTTTATCCCATTTTTTGGTCAACAAGATTCTGTACAGCTGTGAGAGTCAGGACAAGAGTGGTTAAGAATTTACTCTCATCACCAGAGCAACGAGGAACAGATAAGAGGATGAGACTGAACCCTCCCTAAAGAATGCAAGGGAGGTTGGGAGGCTGACCCTGGAATTTGCTCTGACTCTGAGAAGATTTCTGTAACGGAAGTAAGGCCATTAAACTTTGCTGGATTGAATCTGTACTGTCTCCTGGAGTTTCCTGGGCTAATCCTGACATCAGCAGATTAAACATACCAGAAACAAGATGATCTGTGCTCATAGATTAGTAGACTAAAAAACACAGCAATAAGTAAAGGGTTTTAGAGTAAGGAGGAGAAGAAGGAAGAGACTATTTTCCAAAGGGAAGTTTTTATTTCCTGATGAAAATGTGGATACTAGTTGGGTTTTATTCCTGCAAGTGTTTGGCCTACCATAGATCTGCTGGGAGTGAAAAAACAAAACATGGCTCCCAGCTGGATCTGGAATGAAAATAATTTGCATCCCATTTGTCATAAAGCTAGGATGCTGAGTTTCATCTAGAAATCCAGAGGACAGACATCAGCCTACTGTTCCCAGATGTTTTGTCTGTGCAATGGAGGAGGAAACTCAGTTTCCTTTCAGCCTGAGTTAGTTTGGGTCTAGCTTTTCACCTTCTAAATGGTTGTATGAACGGTCAACAAGAGAACATGTAACAGCACGTTGCTTTCTTACAAAAGTCAACTTCCCTTTTTAAGAAACAACAACCTTGAGTAATGAAAAGGATACCTCGTAGCTTGATTGACATATCTACTGAGCTCTGCTGTCAAAAGCTTTGATTCCCCTGAGTCATTAGTAACTAGATTTCGTTAGCGAGTCCTAGAGTTCTTCCCCCAGGACTTGGTTTCTGATTAATTCCCCTTATTGGCTATGCTATGCTGATGATTATATGTAGTCCCATGAGTGAAGACTTTCCCCATTGGAAGACTGAAGCAGAGATGATTATATTTTGGAACGGTTGTCAAATTTCCCTTTCAGAAACCCCAAGCAAGAAAGTACTGAAGAGTTTAGCAGGTCAGGTGAAAGCTGATGCAAGGGAAACTGTGTTAGCCCCTCTTTACCAGGCATTGCATGAATCGAGGACACCACAGATAAACTTCTAAGGCCTGGACAGACAGAATCGTTTGGAATGTCCCTTCAGACAAAAAACTTCATCCAGGATGATGAGGCATAAGAAATGTCCTGGTAGCTTGGACAAATCATGCCTATAGAAGCCTAACCTTGTGTTTGCAATTTGCAGGATCCACTTAATGTCTTGGTTTCCTATGAGTTATTGTATAAGTTTCCCATTTTGGACATTGCAACAAACCATGATTTACAGATAAGGATAATGAAGTCAAGTTCAGAAGAAGGGAGGTTGATATCATTATGACTGAAACAGGAGGCTGTTATGGAATTGAGCTGGCTGGCTGGCTGGCTGGCTGGCATAGAATCTGATTGAGGGAACTTTAGCTTTCAGAAAAGACACCAAGGAAAGATAGCATTTTTTGAAGTACCTGAAGTGGTGTCACATAGAAGATATCACAATCTGTTGTCTATCAATGCAGAGTACAGAACACAGCAATTTTACCAATTCAGGATTCCTTTGCAATCTTTACAATTACTTCAGACAATCTGTCTAAAATCTTTTCTTTTTATGCTGTTTTCGTTAAGTATGCTTGTCATAATTAATACTGCCTGCCATTGGTGTGAGAAAATAAATGTAATGTAATAATCAGTATCATCTCTCTCTATCTCTTTCTCTCATCTTAAATGCTATGATAGATATCAGGTATGAAAGCTCCAGAAAGTGGGAGGGAAAGCCCAAGAAATCCCTCTCTGTGTTATTTCCTTTAAAGTTGGTGCACCTGTGTATAGTTGTTTCTGCAACGGGATTAATTTAAGTCATAAATGACTCATCGCTGCTGAAAGTATCCACTTCTCTTCAGAGCTACTGCTATTTAATGGACTCAGTTCCTGCATTCAGTTGCCATTCACCAAACGCCCATCCGTATCTTACCCCGGCAAGTAAGATCCATCTTTTGCTGCTTCCTTTCCTGCCCAAATCACAAGAGTCAGTGTTATGAGTCAGCATTCTGCATGAATGCCTGGCTGCGTGGAGATACGGCTGCAACACTTTTTCCTTATGGCTTCTGCAAAGAGAAAAGATCACATGAACCAAGCTTCTGGGTGATCAGGCATTGGTGAGCCTCCTCAGGCTATTTATGCAGTAGAGGCAGAGCAGATCAGAACTTCTGGGAGCACCGTTTGTGCTTTTTCCAAGCGTACGATGTTCAAGTCCAGAAAATGGAAGGGATGTATATCTTCCTATGGTGATGTGCATGGCAGAATATATAAGGCTGTCAAGCCACATCATTTGGGGGATAGGAAGGGAAGTTCTCTCAATGTTTTTTCAGATATACCAGTTTTGGGTTTTGTTGCTTTGTTTTTGCAAAGATGCCTATACTGGGGCAATACAGGTCCAGATCCCTCTTTAAATTGCCCAGCCAAAAACTAAATAAGAGAACTTGGCATGAATAGTCATGGCTGTGTTTTAGGAGCAAGATAAAGATGAAGGTTGTCTAGAGTCAAGCTTAATTTCCCAGGGACTACATGAACATATCCATATTATTCTCTTAGCATCACTACTAGAAGTGGTTTGCCACTACCTTCTTTTGGGATATTTTTCGACTTTCCAATTTAGCCAGGGGGTTCTGGCATTCTCCCATCCAAGGACTAACCGGGTCCAATCCTGCTTAGCTGTTTTGAGTTGGAATCTCTCTATCAATCCATTCAGTGTTTACAATTTATTGAGTGTTCACCTTTTTGCTGCAAGTCTGTGAGATGTTATTTCCATTGAAGATTTAGCTTTCACCTGTAGAATTTATGTTGGGACTCACTTGCTGCAAAAAGAAGAAAGCACTATGTCTCATGTGGTTTGGCCAGACAGAGATACACCAGGGAGAGAAACAGCAAATATCAGGGAAGTTCCTGTGCCTGTTGAATTTATGTACAGGGAGAAATATGGACCTTTGATCTGTGCAGTTTTGTTAGCTGAGGCAAGAACACAAGCCCGTGGGATTCCTCCATTTGAAGGAAATGCATCCATCCTGAATGGAATTGTTCCTATAGGAGCTTGATTTACTCTATGAAGCCATGATAAATTACAAGAGCGCACATATCCAACTCCTTATTGCATTTATTTATGATATTCCTAGCCCAATGCTGGGGACAATAATGTTGCATATCCACTGCACGTGGAGTGTCTATCAAGATTTCCCATGACAGTTCCCCCCCCCCCCCCTTATCCTGGTGTAATCATGTACTCAGAAGTGCTTCCAGTGGGAGAAAAGGATTTTCTTCCTCCCTTCTTCAAGACTTGCTTATCTACTACTTAACCAGTCTATGGCAGCAGAGTCCAGGTGGTAATCAACTCAGTATGAAATTGCTTTCATGCTATAATTTTGATAAATATTACACGGTAATTACCACTGAAGCACTAGCATTAGTAGTAGGTGTAAGCAGCAGTGCCAACTGGCCTCTGGCCAGAATGACTCAGTGCACTCCTGTCTTGTGGAGAAGACAAAGCCCATCCTGATTCATCTGCGGTCTTATCCTCAGCATTCCTGGTCAGAAGCATTTTTAAGGAAGGTACTCCTAAGAAGAGCACAGGGAAGCTCGCTTTATTATGGATTGTTTTCCATTAATTTCAGAGCCTAGGCGACTGGTAGAAAGCATAACGATGTCATTTGCATGAGGACATCATCATCAACCTGATGCCACTTGCTCTTCCCCTCCTTCTGTGGGCACCCAGTTTTCAGAGCTTCCTTTTTTGCTTCTTTCCTAAAATGTTAATACACAGTGGATACAATTGTTCACACCCACCAGCAGAAGCCTCCCGGCCCATATAAAGAAATCCCACAGAACAAGCGGAGCTGTTCTTTTCTACACTTTCAGTCATCAACTCCCACGATCACATGATCTGGATTTGCTTTTAATGGTAGTTCTAGCCCATCTAACCCTGATGTCAAACCAGTGGTGGGTTCATAATTTCTCTGGGTTTGCTTTATTTGCGCTATTAATAATTAATGGCATAAATCTGCATAATGAGAGAGGATATTATGAAAATGTGAAAATGTGAAGGGTATCGGAAGATTAATTAGAGGCAGAAAAAGCTGTTTGCTTTAGTCTAGCTCAGATGTAGCAAGAGGACGTGGGCTTCTCATTCAGCATAGATCCCTGTAACGTTCAAGCATCCAGAATTTTAATTCCTTAGAGGCATTTATTTACATGTATTTGTCACAGTCCATAAATGGTCCCTGCGCATGAGGATGATAGAAAAGGATTCAAGAATTGTACCCATCACGCATGCTTGCAGATCGTGTTTTGGGATTTTGTGTTCAGGATGCAAAGGCAGCCAGACGCCCCCATTTACTACAGAGTGGGTTTTAGGTGGACTTTCTCCACAAGCAAATTCCTGCCTTGGCTGTTACTTTGTTCAGTGCCGTTTAGTTAAAATACACAAGGACCAGGCCATGTTATGAAAATGATAGAATTATTAGCTTGATGAGAATGAAGGGGAAGGATGTCACCAAAATGGGAAAAGTAAAAATAGACATATTAAACTTTAAAACATTTTCTAAAGCAAGGGAAATGTTCTAGTAAAAGCCATGATTTTTTTTTTAAACACTGTTTTCTTTCCAGCAATTTTCCTAACCACTTACTGTCATGTTTTCCACAATGCAGCAGATGGACTTAGATGCATCAGTGGACAAAAATATGGTTGTTTTACACATGGCCAAGGCAAATAAATAAATACACACACACACAGATACTGCCACTCCTACTTTTAGTGAAAGCCTTTCTGCCTGAGAAAATAGCTGGATTTTTCTCCCATAAACGTATACTTAGATCTCCAAAACACTGGGGGAAAAAAAACCCTAATATGAATGCATCATAACAGGGGTAGCTGTAGTCTATATTTCCAGTCTACTTCTTTTAAATATAATGCAATTCTTGCCAAATAATGTAACTGCAAGAACTCAATCTTGGGGAAAGGTTTTATTTGAAGGTTAGCAAAACAAGGTTGCTCATTTTCCCAATATTGTTCTGTTACCAAGGTGCCAATAACAGAAATGTTTGAGGCAAGCAGTTGAATCTTCTTCCCCTCACTAGCTGTTTGAACACTGTGCAATTCCTTATTTATCTGTTCTATATTATCATAGGGTGTTTTTAATTACCATGTGCAGCTATGGCGTCTCCTTGCTAAAGTCATCAAGTGCATCCCGTGTTGAAAATGGCTGTTGGGGGGGGGGGGATATCTTTTTCTTCTCTGCTTCTCTGTAACTGAAGTCACAGCCTCTAATGTGAATTCACACAAGGACTACGGCTAACAAAGGGGCAGGGGTTTAAAATTTCCTCCAAATACTTGTCCAAGGAAGAACAGTTCTACTTTTCCAAACAGATGATCCCAGGAGAAAGACCTCAGTCGGTTGATATTGGTGTGTCATTCCAATTTTTAATTCCCCTCAAAGAAAGTTCTGCTGAGCATTTAAAGGTCGAGATGTTTCTGTCCTTTGGAGCTTTGGGGAAATGGAGCAGTATCAACTGATGACTTTGTCAAACGATCTGCTTGGGAACAGGGAGGCCTTCCAAATCAAATAGAAATTGGCTTGGGCTTCTCCCAAGTGTACTTCTAATAAAGCAATTCAGGTACCGTTGTTGACTTTCATGAGACAATATCAGGTAGAGTAAGAGCAAAGTGGAAAGAAGGGGTTTAAGTATCAAAAGCATTCTGCAGCCCCTACTATTGAAATAGGAAAGGAACGAGGGAAATTGATGATTCAGAGATGTATGCAACTATTACAGCTGTTAATAGTGGGATCCAAGATCAAAATAAGCTTTTTTTTTTTCATACATTTATTCCAACATTTATTTCAATGAACCACATCTGCTGCTTTTTAAAACTGCTTTATATTTGTTGCTATCTAGGACGGAGAACTTCTCGGTAATGTTTTATTAGATTGCAATTATTGCAAAATCCTAACTTAGCTGGTAAATTCTAAACCAGTTTGTATATAATGTGAGATGGTAACCTTGCATGCACAGCCCACATGCTGCTTGGATTCAATGCAGCTTTTGGGTAGACCTGTATGGAACTGCCCTGGTAGTCGCGTGAAATTCCATTTTATAGTCATAAAAATTGGGTAGTCATAAAAATTGGGTAGTCATAAAAATTCCATTGCTGAACTAGACAAAGTTAGACCTCCAGCATCTACGCTGCAAAAGTCTAGCTGACCGCTAGATGGCAGTGAAGATCTGGTAGGTTTAGATGAGGGTCTATGTAATTTCTAACCAAGAATTCTGTTTTCCTCAGTTACCCTCTTGATTCTGACCCCAATGTCCATCGTGCCCATCCAATGAAGAATCTTGAGACTTACAGCTTCTCGGTGCATGACCAAATAAATTTCTTCCAAGGCAGAAGCAGAGCCTCCCATTTTAATTTGTGATGTAGATAGAGAAAAGTGGCCTAGCCCAACCGAACAGGGCGGAACTCAATCCAAATCCAACCGCTTATCCATCCTATAAAAATACAAATGTATTTAAATACGCTCAAATGATTAGTTTGCAAAACGGCAAGCAGTTCTTTTAAACTGTAGCCTATATCCATTTGCCCGGGAGAAGGAAGACCGTACTCACGTTTCAATTTCTAAGTCGGTATAAATATAAAATTTGCAATATCCTTTAATAGATTGGCATCAGTGAATTCTATTAAATATGAAGCGGTGTTGGCTATTAGAAACCATTTGGAAGGAGAGCTTTACTGCACGGGGGAAGGAAGATGGGACAGGCTGTCATTCTTCCCTCTCATTAAATAAAGAGACGCAAATTAGGTACTTGTTTGGAATTTGCATATTCCATAACAACTGCCCATATGTTGTGAGGGAGGGTTATTGTAGCTTGGATGGCGGTTTCTGACCTGCTCGTTACAGACAGTGTGGGATGCAAGAACCTGTCTCCAGCTTTCTTTTTTCTTCTTTCCCAAAGTGCAGAGGCTGCAAATGAAAAATAGAAGGCTGCTGGAAGAAAGGTGGGCAATGTTAATCCTTTCCGCAGGCCTGTTTTGTGCTCAGATCACTCCCCACATTGCTTCCCTTCACACAAGGGAGAAACCTGTGTGACCGTGCATCTTTTTTCCTTCTCTCGTTCTTCCTTTTTCATCCACAGCTTCACCAGGCAGCCACTCCTTGTAATGCCAACAAATGAGTAATCACAGTGGGATGATCAAATCTGGGCTACCAGATCCACCCACTAGATGGCAGCAACGGGATTGTGCTTGTGTATTTATTTATTTGTTTTACTTTATTGTTATTAAATTTACATGCTGCCCATCTCCCCCAGAGGGTGACTCTGGGTGGCTCACAATTAAAAACCAAGTCAATAAAAACAATAAAAATATAAATATCCCCCAACTAAAATCACAAGTAACAATTCTATAAAAGCCAGTGTACAACTAAAGATGAATTATGTTGCTGCAGCCACCTTGTGGTGATCTGGAGTTCAGCAGCCCAGAACGGAGAGCGTTAGTAGCCAACGGCCTGCTGTTTAGAGTTTAGCTCCAAGTCTTGGAATATTTCCGCTGCAAGCGAAATCACTAGTGTTCCTTCAGCATGGAAATGCTTGAATGGAAGTTAAATTTTGCTATTGTCCTTGCAAGAGAGTAGCCAAAACTACATATGTGTTTGTAAGACAAGTGGGAAGCTGTCAGCTTCAGGCATATATAATTGACGATTGAAGATCTTAAGCAGAAGCTCAGCGGTAAAACATCTGACTTCCATGCAGAAAATTCCAGGTGCTGCCTCCAGCCACTTTTAATAAAAGTGCAACCTAGCTTCTCTGTTCCTCTGCTCCTGGGTCCAAATGTGTTAATAATTCACAGGCAGCTTTAATTTTGCCACAGTTTGAATGGACTAAGTACAGACATTTGGTACTTTAACTGCAAGAGGAAGAGGAAGAGGAAGAGGAAGAGGAAGAGGAAGAGGAAGAGGAAGAGGAAGGGGAGGGGAGGAGGAGGAGGAGGAGGAGGAGGAGGAGGAGGAGGAGAAGACGAAGAAGAAGAAGAAGAAGAAGAAGAAGAAGAAGAAGAAGAAGAAGAAGAAGAAGAAGAAGAAGAAGAAGAAGAAGAAGAAAGAGGTCAAAAAGTTTCAGATGAGACACTGATGTTGATCCAAATGTTGACTGCAGACCTTGGATTGGCACATGTAGGGGAGGTTTAGCTTCCCCCCCCCCAACTTCTGCCACTTATCTTCATGACCCCTCTAATCAGCAGCCTCTCCAGAAGAGCTATTCAGAAGCACCACAAGCAGAAGGTGGAGAACTGAACAGACCTCTTTATGAAGCATCAAAGCATTGTCTTTTCATGAAGTCCTCCAGTGCAAAATATGATAATCTGGAAGACATTTTCTATTGCTGAAACTTGTAATACTGTTTTGTACCTATCCAGTGGAAGGAAAAATACTTGCAGTCGAAAGGAAGCTCTTCAAAAGACATGTTTTGCTTTGGATTGTCACTTCTCATGCTGTCCTGAATAATGTAGTGAAAAAATAAAAAGAAGTACCTTCCAAGGAAAGCTCAAAAGCAGTGGTGCCTTCAGGGAGGGGGCTAAAAAAGTAAATATGGTGGCCACAACTGTGATTAAAGCCCCACCCCTGTTATACTGTGTGTTATGACACACATAAAAGGGAGGGGCACTTCAATCCAATGATGTGGCCCCCATACTGACATTTTTGACCCCACTGCAGACACTCACGTGACAACGAAAAAGATAGAAGATGTTAAAGAATACACTTTTAGCTGCAGTAGGTATAGATTCAAAGGAGAAAGGAATTGTGAGCTGCAAAAACTATAATATTGGGAGAAGAAAAATACTTTAAGAGCAGAAATACAATTTGGAAAAGAGAGAAGTCACGTGATGCCCTGAAAAATAAAATCAATAAGGAAAAAACATTCATCTGAATTGTATGGCAATTCAGTCAAGGATAGAGACAGTCATTCTTACCCTTGAATAGAAATAGAAATATTGTGTCTGCTATGAAAAGGAAGAACTCACCACAAACAGAAATAGTGGAGATGTGTATTTTAGAAACTTGCACGAATGGGAGGAATCTGTGTGGCCTTGAATTATTTCCCTTGTCCAAGTCTTCCATTTTAATCCACGGCCTCATCAGGCAGTTGCTTCTTGTAACATAAACGAATTAGTTGCACATATTACACACAAACACAGAGATGCACACATGTAGTCCAGAAGGCCACATCAATATAACTATAACAAGTGTGCATGTCTATACATGCTGCAAAAAAAAAAAAAATCTCCAAGATGACCAATCAAATTAGATCTGTTGAGGGTGTGTGTGTGAAGTTTTTTTTTGGGGGGGGGTGACTTTGAGTCAGTGTTGACTTCAGTGACTGCTTGGACTGGTCCCTGCAATTTTCTTAGCAAGTGGCTTGGCATTGCCTCTTTCCAAGGGCTTAGAGAGAATGACTGGCCTAAGGTCACCCAGCTGGCTTCTTGCCAAAGGCAGGACTAGAACTCGTGGTTTTTGAGGTTCTAGCCTGATGTCTTAACCACAACACCAAACTGCCTTTCAGGCTCATGCTGAGTTATTTAGGGAATACTAACCCCCCAGACCAGCAAGTCCCTCCCTCCCTTCCATTTTATGCAGCTACACACCCTGTGAACAAACAAAATCCAGATTTTTTGAGTGAATTTGTTAGCCTTTAACCATATAGATCATTTTCATTAAATAGCAATCAAGTTCTATCCAGATATAAAATATGCAATGTTTTCCAGAAGAACGACTATCCCACACATGACATATGATGAGTATGAGAACATTGTTGGAGGAACATTCAATAGCCTTGCATGTAACCCTTAACAAAAGTTGTGGCAATTCCTGTTGGGGAGGGTAGGAATGAAGTTAACAGTCATCCATTCTCCACCTTGAAGGGCATCCTGTCTTCATCAGAGAAGGCATCAGAGCCTTTTTTGAAGTTCATATTTTTTAGCATAGCAACAAAACATTATTTCTGGAACAGAAGATTCATATTGCATGAATGGCAGTTGCTGACACCTCTTTTTTCTTATAAAGAGTCTGTAGATGGAATATCCATCTATTTCCTTGCTATTTGTGCAATGCATCAACAAAATTGCCATCTAAGATACTTTTCTTTCCCAGTAAAAATGACAAAGCCATCTTTAAGTTGACTTCAACTCTTGGTTAACAGTTCTGTTTTCCTGGCATCAATATGGAAGGAAGTGGTCAATCCATTCTTCTGTTTTTGTTTGTGCTTCTTTTTACATTCCAGGCTTTCCAGCCCTAGAATGCCCAGATGGTCCTCATCTCAGTAGTAACCAGCACTGACCCTTCTTAGTTTTTAAGATCAACCAAGGTTAGGTTGATGTCGCCATCTGCTGAGACTTGACAGACAGTTTCCTACTGTTAAGCCTTCCTCCAAGATTCTTCGTGATAATGGAGAGTTTAAAACATAAAGCTGCCACTTGTGTGGTACAAAGCAAAAAATTAAAAAGCAATGAGGCTGCGAGTTACGATGACATTTTGTACATACTACATTTCTTTTGGCTTGGTTTTTCTATCCTAGTTAAGCATCTTTCTCTCTTGGCTTCAACTACCTTTGAAGCTGAAGTAAATATGATACACCTTTTAACTATTTGGTCGAAATGCAATGGACCTGTACCACAACTGAAGGATATTTTATATGCTTCATTTCAGTTATGGAGTATGTTCGACAGCAAATGAACTCTAGTAGCTAATGCAGCTTTCCTAGAGCTCAATGCTGAACAATAATGGTTTGATATATATGCTGAATGGGTTTAGAATTTCTTCATTCTTTACTGCAGTATCATTCAACTGTGCATGATTTTTTTAAAGGCTGATTGTTGTTCAACTGTACCAATATATATTCAGTGAATGAACCCTAGAAGGAAAATCAAACTGTCCCCGCTTTTAATATGATTTCAATACCCCGAAATCATTCCCATTCATCGTTTTCAAAGTGTTTTTGTTCCTCCTGCCTATTGCAAGAAAGAGATGACAAGAGACCTCACCCAAAATACTATACGATTTTGAAATATATAAACTGAGTTTGATTGAAAATGCAAATATAACATAATGACTCATTTGAGTATAACAAAAGGAGTCAGAGAAAGCTATCAACGCTTTTCACGATCAGTGCATTTTTTGCTGCAACAGTATTATTAGAGCTGCATGCACTTGCTAAAAAGTAAGTGAAATTGAAGGAATTTATTTAAGAATAAACAAGCTTAGGTAGTATCTTTCCTCCTCCTCATTGGACCTAGTCTCTCCACTGGAAATTTCCATTTTTTTTCCTTTAATCCACCAGCAGTATGTTCCCCCTATTGAGTTTGCAGGATACAGAAGCTATTTCTGTCCAATAAACAATGCATGTTTATTTCTCCCTTGGCTATCTCTCAGATGATGATGATGAGATCTGATAGCCACATTATTTGCATTGTTAGTATGCCAGGAACCTCAGCTGCACTTCTGTAACCTGTGGGCAATGCATAGGAGGGATTTCTCACTCTGCCTCCTGCCTTCTTCTGCTGGAGTTCAGCTTCAGTTTTTCATTCCCATCTGAAGCATGGGTATTATAGCCATCTTGCAAGGCAGTGTTTTCTATAAAGCTTCGGTCCATGGAGCTTTTACTCTCTGATACTGTATTTATGGCTATCCCTTTTATATACCTGATCTTCTTTCACCACTATAATGCCTACAGTACTACCAAGGCTTCAACCATTCAGAAAAGCTTCCATATGGAGTTTTGTTACTGGGCTATTATAACAATCGTAACTCACCAGGAGTTTTCTGCATTCAGATTGCCTACTTTATCACTATGTTTACGGAACTGCTACACCCAGGGTCCTTAATTTACATTTACAAATAACTTTTTTTTAAAAAAAACAAACCATCAGATAAATGCAGAGCAGTAGATATGGAAGAAGTGGAGAGCTATTTGTATATTTTCTTTTCCTTTTTTCTTTTCTTTGGGGGTCATTCATGAGAGCTGTGAGATTTGCAGGCATATGTAGAGGATTCTTGGCAAGCTTAGCAGTATCAAGAGCAAAGACTCATTGGCAACAAATACAATAATTGAAAGTAACAGATGATGTGGGTTAGAAACACATAAACGGTGAAATGCATGGCAACCTCTGTTGGTGGAATGCATGTCTTCAGTGATCTTTGGTTACTGGATGAAATGGTTCTCGGTAGCAGAAAGTCTGATCAAAGACCTTCTGATGACCTTTGGTTGGTGAGTGAATTGGCTCTTAGTGCCAGTGAAGTCTTTTGAAGGAATCATTTTGCATTTTTCAGGACTACTTATGAAGGAAAAACACCTACCGTTCCAAAAGCAAAACATTTATTTATAAATGTGTTTTGTCTTTTGGGACTACCATAGTTCCTGCAAACATGTAGGGAAATTCAATGCATTTTATGGCTATTTCTCTTTGCTTAAAGAGGCAACAAAGGAAAGGTAGACCTATGTGCCAAATCCATTGCAATAAAGCGCATCAGCTCACCTTAAGAGTAGAAACTGAAGCCAAAGGAATCATTGACTTTGCCTGAAGGTACAAATTAAACATTGACTCTGGTCTACAGATAAACTGGTTTCTTCTCCCCACAAAAGGAAAAAAAAGACAAAAATGCTAATGATTCTTGAAGCAGAGATGGTCTTGTTAAATATTTTGCCATTGTTCCTTCATAGTGTTATAATTTACACCATATATTAGGTTCTCTCTCTCTTTCTCTCTCTCTCTTGAAATAGTGATAATTAGAAGTATAATGAAGCAAACCTGTGGCTTAATCCCCTTGGTGAGGGTGGATCTGTGTGAAAACAATGGTCATTGTTAAATTAAATGTGTCAATTCCCACAGTGAGATATGCCTTCTTCTCAGACACAGTTAAAATGCCTATTAATTAATTAATATTTCAAATTTGGTCCTTTAATCTTTCAAATTTGGTCCTCAGCTCCACACATACGTTTGCTTTTTTCTGTGACTTGCTGGCATTTGCTTGGGAGGTGAAGACTGCTGGATGGGGGCCAGATTTTATCGCAATGCAGACAGCGCCCTTAGGCAGAGATGTTTCTCAGAGCCACACCAGAGGAGTTCTCCATTATTCACCTGCTGTGACCCAGATAATCATTAGAAATGGGGGAAGGTTCAGTTTGGAGAGTGGATTCTAAGGGAATTTGGTCAAAACTCCCAACTAAATTAACTTTCTGAATCAAAATGGAAAGTCAAGTTCAATCATCAAATTAAATTCGAAATCCTCAAAATGATTCAAGCAGTTGGATTGCTTCTTCACGTGCGTAAGAACGCATTGTTCAAAATCAGTTTAAATCGTCAAACCAAACTGATTTTCCAAATCAGAAGAGGGCTGATTCTCATGCCCCTAATAATGATAAAGCTTTGGACATCATCTGTATCTAGGTACTTGTATAATTTGCATATTAAAAAACCTGCATGATAAATTCAAGTACTCATTTAAGGTTACGTCCAGTTTGGTCCTCAAAGCATACATTACAAAGCAACTTCAAATGCTTGCTCATGGGTAATAATTAAAATGATTTTTCAAGTTGCTTTCAAAAATCAGACTAATTCTCTAAGAAGTGCATAAAGTAATTAGCACAATAAAGCAAACAGCAGAGATGTGTGTATGTGTGAAAATAATGGGCAAGTTCTGTTCATGAAATTTGACAGTCAATCACATGAAAGATACAACTAAGCTAAAGCTGTGCATATAAAAAAATAAAACAAGAGGAAAGGATCATAAACTCGCTCTTCTTAAAGTCCAGCTTTGTAACTCATTGCCAGCACTAATCCTACTTTTCTCTTCAGATGTATCGCTCTGATTTCTTCTATTCATTCTTCACGTTCTCAGTTTCCGGAAGCAGCGGCAAGCAAATCCAAACAACGGAATTAAGTGTGTTTGTGCGTGGAAGGGGACCAACCCTCTCACTTTAGAGGCCCACATATCCCCCAAAGGCTTCATATCACAGCACCTTCTATCATCTCAGGCCAACGCACGATGGAAGGAGGGAAGAAGCACATGTATTTCCGGAGAGAAAGAGTTCCATAAAGTGCTTCTGCTTCTGAGAAGGCCATCCCTTGAAGACAGCCCTGAATGATGCTATGATCAGTGGCATCAAATGCCACCAAGAGGTGCAGAAGGACCAAGAGAGTTGTATCCCCACCAAGGGATGAGCAACCAGTGCTGTTTGTGCCCCATGACCAGAAAGGATCCAGATATCCATTCCCTCTAGGATCTTTTGTAGGTTTTCCTAGGGGTGTCTAGTACCTGCCACGTGAGACAGTGTCTCTACCAGGATGATGAACAGGGTATGGACACACATCCGAGTCCTCCTCAGTTAGAAAAGGGTTGCCTGTTGGCTAAGCATCATAAAATACTGAATTCCTTGGCAATCTCAAGGAAGGGATGGGATAGGCCCAAAATGGCTGGGTTCCATCCTGAGCTTTAAGTATACCCTGATGCGTTATCACAACTACCAGAGGCTATATTATAAATCTGGAATTACTTCATTTCCCCACCCCCTCTGGAAACCTGCCAAATACAGTCCAGCAGTGATAGATTATGTTCCTGCTCAACGTGTTTTTAATGGTCAAGAGATAATCAGTTGCAGGGTACAATATTTAGTGTGCCAATGCCTGCCATGAGAGCTTGGGTTAGCTATTCATGTCCAAACAACAACAAACAAATATGCAGGTGACTAGCCCCAAAAGGACTTTAAACTGGGGATGAAACTTTCTCTGGAGCCAAAAGTCACTGCATGACTCTGAGATATGATTGACCCTCCAAATGTCACAATCTGCTGTTATTAATAAGCTTCAGTATTCATTATTTCCAGTGTGCAGGGACAGGAAGGAGAAAGATTTCTGTTTTCCTCCTTTTCCACCAATTGTCACCAGCCCCTGTGGAGACACCCACCAGTCACTCTCCCTGATGCAAGATGGGGGTAGGGAAGGGTGAATGTTGATGCTGGATCAATAAGTTTGGCCACATACTGTGCTCTGCACAATTGTTTTCTAGGTGCTCTTCCAAAACACCATTACATCTGGGTTCAAAGCATCCTGAATAACATCTGACAGGTATGGGGAGCGTTGCAGGAGGAAGCAGCAGAGAGGAAGCTGGTTCTCTTTCTCCTCTGCTTCACTGTGAAGCCCCTTCCCCACCCCACCCTCTGCCACATGGATCAGCTGCTTTCCTGTCCTGGCTTCAGCCCAGGGAGAAAATGCCCATGCAACCAGTAGGCAAAATGCTGGCGAGAGGCAGGCACTTGGGGGCAAGTCTTGCAGAGGTGCTGGGTGGGAAAACACACGCTGTGGAAGGAGCAGGGCGTTTGCAAGGAGGCTTCTGAATACCAGGAAGTTTTGGCTGGAGAGAGGGCAGCTGACAGGTGGGCGGGGGGAAGCAACAGAAGAGGAGTTGGGAAGTAGGAAGAAGAGCGTGTGTGTGCACAGCACTTTACTGGAGGCTGAAGAGAAGACACAATCTGAGTCAGACAGTCCCTACTCAAATAGCCCACAATGTCTTGAAAAGTACCAAGGAAGAGGAAGAGCCAGAGACCTGGTCAGGAACGTGCCGAGGTTCAAATGCAGGCAGGAGAAGAGCAGGAATACATGAAGCACAAAGACAGATGCTGAAGTTGCTTCCAGCACCGGAAGGCAGTCCTTGCGTGGTTTAAATCCTCTCTCCGCCTGTCATGCAGAGCTGAGGCTTTCCTTGCTCAGCAGTTGCCAATAACAAGGTGCCGGGCCTGTTTGCAGAGTCAGCTTCTGCCACTTCCTTGCGAGGCACTTACTTTGACAGGGTGCAGGATTCTCAGGCTGGGGGGGAGGGCATTAGTCCTGCTTCTTGGCACCTATATTGGCTACAGAAGAATCAGTGCTGGCCGAGGAGCACTCAGGGACCTGAGGGGGTGTCAGTGTTGGATTCGGTGGCTGGTCCACCCATGTCTTGGAGTCTGGCTCTGAGGCCATGATAGTAGCTGCCTGAAGGTCAATGAGGAGCCATGTTTGACCCAACTGGGCTTTCCCACTGCAGAAGAGAGTGTTCAGGGCTGGAGGAGAGGAGCAGGTTGTTGCAGCCTAAAAGAGCCAACCGAGGCTGGATTTATGCCGCCCTGCAGGGGTCCCCTAACTGCATCACCCCACAAGCATTGTTGGATAGGGGGAAAATACTATCTTAACCTCAGTTCATCTAGAGAGACTTTACAACAATAAGGGTGTAGTTTTTTAAAATGCAGGATATCTTTGTGTCACAGTGAAATGCAAGTGGTTCTCTAGGGTTCAGACAATCAAGGGCAACCAACGCTTGCCTGTGCCAGTCACCCCCTGTTTCTTCAAATCTTCAGGATCAGCTTCTAACATGAGATTTGACAACTGTTATTTGATAATCTCATCTAATACATTCTCATGTACTATTATCCAAAATAATAATAGTAATAATAATAGTAATAATAATGATGATGATGATGCTATTTAGCATCTCTGTGTTGTTACATCCACACACACATAATTTTTTCCTTAGTATATTTCTCTTGGATGGAAATAATAATAATAGCTGTAGTAGTAGTACAATTTCTGGATTGAGGTTGGTAGGCAGCTTCATCTAGACTCCACCCAAAAGTCTCCATCAAATTGTAATTAATAATGTGACAGAAGGGAAAGTTTTGCACTACAGATAGTTGTCACACTGGTCGACTGTGACTAATTTCATTTTATGTCAATTTAAAATGAAGTAAATTAAATGATGTCTTGTCCCGACCTCTCTCATTTTTGGGGTCCCAAAAGCTGAAAAAGTCGTATCTCCCTGAAATGCAGGGACAAAGGAGGATAACTTAGACACACCTCTTATTGTCAAGTCCAGCATTATCTACCAGTGTCTCTTAACAGTTTTTAGGTCCAAAGTTTTCCAGCCCTCTTTGTCAGGATGACAGGTCTTGACCCTGCAGTTTCAGCAATCTTTCTGGTAACTGGGAGCCCCATATTACATTTTTAAGAATTTGATCAAAGCTTCTGAGAGCCACAAGTACTATGAAGCAGTGACATCTTTGCTGATATTTTCAGTTTTGTAGGGAGAAAATATTTTGTGTTTGTTGCACTCCAAACACAAGGCCACTGGAGACTTAACATACATATTTTATGGCTTATTTCATTTTTTTTTTTTAAGTTTAAAAGCACAGTACCAAAAATAGAAAAAAAGCACAATTTCCATGGAATTTCAGTAGCACAATCTTGTGGTACTCTGGGGCTACAAAAGTATGTGCTTCTACGTACTCCACAGTACTTACAAACAATGGTTTCCCTACATCTATGCTGAGCTACAGATTTCTGGAAGTGCAGCTCCATTGATACAAACCTGTCCTATCTTATATAAAGCAATGTTGCAAATTTTGATCCAGTGAGTTAAGGTCCAGCAACATGGGGCGGGGGGGGGGGAATCTTCCAAAATTATCTGTGCAACTTGCAGACAGTGAAACTAGAGAAGACATGGCTTTTGAATGAATATTCTTTAGGAAGAATATTGTAGGAAATTCTCGAACAATTGAAGAAAACACTCAAGGGAATTTAGCTCAGTTAATACTTAGGCTGTAGGGACAGTCGGATGTATTTTATAGCTGTACTGATATTCTGGAAAGAGTCTTACCTGACCTGCATTGGCCTAGAAGTAATGCCTCCGAACCCAGTCACAATTTCAGGGTGTGATTCAGAAAAAACAATCAATATATCAGATATTTAGACAGCTTAAAGGTTTTACGTGGACAAGCAAAAATAATACATTCATCCACGTATGGTTAAAAAAGAGCCAATTTGGTCTAGTGGTTAAGGCTCCAGGCTAGAAACCAGGAGACAGTGAGTTCCAGTCCCACCTTAGGCATGAAAGCCGGCTGGGTCACTTTGAGCCGGTCCCTCTCTCTCAGCCCACAATGTCAGGCTTGGGCATCAAGCAAGTCACTCGGTTCCTGTCGCAACCAAAGGATCAACATTTGGTTGATCTGAAAAAAGCAGACCCTGTGGGAAAACACTAGGAAGAAAGAAAACATCAATCAAACTACTTTGTTCCTGCACAAAGGATTCAGATAGGTGATAGATAGATAGATAGATAGATAGATAGATAGATAGATAGATAGATAGATGGATGGATGGATGGATGGATGGATGGATGGATGGATGGATGGACGGACGGACGGACGGACGGACGGACGGACGGACAGACAGACAGACAGACAGACAGACAGACAGATGGATAGAGATGATGGGCAAATAATAGATAGAATGAATCTAGATATGGTATGTCCATGTTATTCATTTTATCCTTATTGTATTAACCTAAAACACTGACAACCCTCTTTGATACAACCCTCTGCCCCCCCCCCCCAAAAAACTTTAATGATACATAAGAGTTAATATTTTTAAGGATATGTCAAGTGAGGAAGGGAGATTTAATCTTTCCTTCTCAAAATGTTCCTTCCCTGAAAATCCTCCACATTAAAGGACTCAATAGATACTGTAACTTGATTTCTTATGTCTCTATTCATAGCATGAGAGATAGTTTAATTAATTTCAGTTTGTATAACTGAAGATCAAGGTAACCATAACTGTGTCATTTGGGCCATTTAGAAGCTGAATTAGGCTGCAATTGTGTATTCTACAAAACACAAATTATATCATCACTGTCAGTTTATTACTGTTGTTGCTGTAATTGGTATCACATTATTATAAGCATTAGTCTGAATTTCAATGGGGAAAAAAACCAAAAACGCTTCTTACATTTCCAAACCTCCCCTTGTTATTTTCAAACATCTGAGGGTGTCAAAAACTAGAGAAACATTCATTACTATTTGTCTATTAAACTCCTTCACTAAGAATCTCAGGATATACAGAATAGAACAATAACAGCAGACTCCTGCTGTTTCTTTGAATATTTTTGGGATGTTTGTACCTGAAAGCAAAATGCAACTTCTGCATTCATCTCATAGGAAGTCAAAAGGTTCCTTTTAAAAAAAAAAACCCAATAACAATAACAAGAATCCATACAAAAATATTAGAATCCAAAAGCTATCGAATAGCCCCGAAATGAACATTTCCAGGTACACCATTTTTATTTTTTACACATGCTGCTGAATGAAATAATAGGGTGGATTCCTTAACTTCAGAAGATAAAATAATCTGCCCTCCAGGTTCCTAACAATTTATTTCCCTGAAACTGAGGCTCGCTTGTCTATCTCAGAATTATTTCAATGGTTTCTGGGAATGACATTGTTGCACATGATGCGGTGGGGGAGAGAAATTGTTGGTTTTCTTATTGCGCAATCTTTCATCTATCAACAGCTTCTTTGACTGCTTATCTCAAATGTCTTCATGAGAAGAAGTCCGTTGACCTAACTTGTCTTGGGATCAACTTAAAACATTTTTGTCACATGTATACATATGGCAATAACAGTATCCTAATAGTTATATTTTACGTAAGACATGAATTGTATAGGAAAAAAAAAGTTTAATTATACTCTGAGTAGTTGTGAATTTTGGCAAGAAAATTAATTCTTAGATAGGAGGGCAAGAGAGGATTCTTTTGAACTTTTCTAACACTTCCGAGGATATGAAGCTTTCCAATAGGTCTTGTGCTCAAAATATCTCCAAAGCACTCCCTGTCAGGTTTAGCCCAGGAAACTCCAGGAAACAACACAGATTCAATCCAGCAAGGTTTATTGGCTTCACTCCCGTTACAGAATCTTCTCAGACTGAGAGCAATTCCCAGGGTGTCAGAACCTGCATCACCCATCTGTTGTTGTTTGCCATTGTATTGCAGTCATTGGGAGTTAGAGTGAATTGGTTCTGCCACTAGTAACTAAAGGGGGGGGGGGGTTCTGTTAATGGTTGTAATGGGAGCTGGGAAGCAGCTTAACCATATATGGGCAATTTCGCCTGGCTTGATTGCCGGCAAGGCAGCTGGGGCCCCAAAGAGCCAGGAAGAGGCTCGGGGAGGAGGGGGGAGGAAGGAAAAGGTCACCACCCGGTGGAGAAGACTCAAGACGCCAGGCAATCAAGGGAGGGGGGATAAATAGAGGGAAATTTAACCAAGGCTTTAGTTTTAGCAATGTTCTGTTTACAAGCTACCTGTACCACTCAATAAAGAGTATTTTTCTGAACCAAGCCTGGTTGCATGAGAATACTTCGGAATTGGGAGTCAGACGGGGAGGACTTGACACAGGGTCACACTACAAACATCCTTAGCATTCCTGAGGGAGGGGCCAGTCTCATTCTCTTATCTCTTGTCCGCTCTTCTGGGGATGAGAGTCCATGTTTCACACCTCTGCTCCACACTCCCACACTCCCAGTGTTAAGCTTTTAAGGCATTGATTTCATTCCTTAATCCTCTTCAGCCCTCTAAAAATTTACTCTCAAGTCAACAACCTTGCAGCTCTTCTAGGCCAAATGCACAGAGAGAGAGAGAGAGAATGTGTCCATCTTTGACCTAACCTATCCTTTGTTTTGGAGGGTGTGGTTTCATACCGACATACTTGGAACCCCATGATCATCTTATTGGCCAGTATGCAACTGCTTAGACAGCTCTGTCCTCAAGCAATTGGCATAGCACAGAAACATTGCACCAATTAAAGAAATTGTCTACATAGAGTCTGTTAGTTCACCTTATGTCACTGGTCCTGAGCTTTGAACATTACTGAATTGCTGCTTTAAGACTAGAAATAGCAGAAGCATTCTCAAACATTAAACAAGTAAAGTTTCTTTGGAGTCAGTCTCAACAGTAGGAAAAATTTCTCCTGTTGGAAGTGGTTTGCCATTGTCTTCTTCTGCATTGGTTGGTTTGAACTTCCCAGTCTAGCTTATAGGCCATCCTTACCAGGCCTGATCATACTGAGTTTATGAGCCCAGACAAGGTCAGCTGTAGCTTGGGGGAAGGGTGACTGAGGAGAAACAAACAATAAGAGAGTATAGTAGATTATGGATAAAGAAATTCAGGTAGCTTTGAACTTCAGGTTGGGTCCCCTCATTGACTTGGAGCAATACATCATGGAGAAGTTGATCATAACTTGATTGGAAATATGATATAGCATACTCTTTCCACCCAAGGAGCTACAACTTTCCATCCCATAAGAGCTTTTACACATGATATTAACAACATAGAGAACACATAACATTCTTATCTTCTGTAATGAAAAATTGGAAGACGTATCTAGTGCCATAAATTACATGCAAGGACAAATTTAAAAGAGTTGTCCTTGACTGCTTCAAATCCACTGGACAAAAATAAGCTTTTGTGATTTATGGAAAGGGGAATAATGACTTTATTAAAAAGCTTGTTGAAGCTCATTTTTCAAAATATATAGTACATGTGATTATTTCCATTTATTACTGATTTTTTATGCCTTCGTTGTGGCAGGCAATACTCATCATTTGTTTATTTCATTAAAATTCTCTCTGCAGAAAGAAAGCATTATGTCATCACTCTAAGAAATGGTAAGTTCTGTAAGGTCAAAGTGGCAAAACAATCTAGCACTCAGTTGGCAGAAGAAGAGGAAAAGAGGCTGGTGTCTAGCAGGTGAGTGAATGGGAGGAAGAAATCTCAGCTTCCTGAGTCCTGAGTTTCTTCACCCTCTTTGGCAGAGTATTCTTGGCCTGTTTCACAGCTCAGAAAGACCTAATTGAGAAAGATTGAATAGGTTATACCCTTTCAAGATTTTATTTTCCTTCCTCCCTCCCTCCCTCCCTCTTCCTCCCTCTTCCTCCCTCCCTCCCTCCCTCCCTCCCTCCCTCTCCCTCTCTCTCTCTCTCTCTCTCTCTCTCTCTCTTTCTTTCTTTCTTTCTTTCTTTCTTTCTTTCTTTCTTTCTTTCTTTCTTTCTTTTATAAAAAATCCAACCATGTCCAACAGATTCAGTGATTCTCCTAATTAACAGCCCTGACTCTATCACATCTTTCATTTTTCCAAGGTTTTTTTTTTTTGGTTGGGCGGCCCCAAGTTCCTACAGAAGCTTATCAGAGGTTCTACAACAAGAAGGTAACTAATTTGCCTCCTTCTTTCTTTCTTTCTTTCTTTCTTTCTTTCTTTCTTTCTTTCTTTCTTTCTTTCTTTCTTTCTTTCTTTCAAACATGCCTTTTCTCCAGGAGCTCAAGATGGTGCATATTAACTCTCCCTTCACTAATTTCATCCAATATAACAATCTGGAGTGATTAAGCAGCTGGCTTAAAGTCACCTGGTGAGCATCTAGAGCTGAGTGTTAACTGATTTATGTTGCTATGGTAGCTTTTTCATGGTTCTTTCATTATTCAGTTGAGGGAGGAAAAGTCTTGTCTCTATGCCAGGATTTGGTCTCAATGAACAGGACATGATGGTGAGGTCTGATCAGGGCTTGACATGAACAAGTACTTGAGTTGTAAACTTTCCTAGAATCTCTGCAAAGCAGTGGCTTTTAAAAACTGTGGGAAGAGTAGGGGGGACAGATGCATTCAGGAATCTGAATTCTTCTCCCAAAGTTGGCTCAACAACACAACAGAAGTATGAATTTGGGCTCTTCAAAAATAATTTGGAAGAATGGCTGTAGGCTCTGCCAAGCACAAGCATAGTCTCTCCTATACAACAAGTATAAACAATTTTAGTAACTTCTCACCTCCTCTTAAATTAGAATAAATGATCTCTTCTTCTCATATCCCATCTCTTATGTATAAACAAATCCATAAAGTATTGTCATTTCAGTCCTGGTGTCAGCAAAAGTCCATTAAGGGATACCCGAAATGAGTCTAGATTCCTAGCTTGGAAAGTAGTGTGATCCATCTTAAGTTCCCTTAAGATGTAGCTGGTTCTGACTTCTGGAGTGGATTCAGAAATCCAAATTCCACTCTCCTAATATCTAACATGGGCTCAACATCCTTGCTTTCTGAACCCCCAGGTTTTACTGATCGTCAATAAAAGCAGAGATAGCACAAAAGCCATGGAACAATGTTTCCTGATGTAGTTGTTTCTTTTTCTCACAACTCTGAGGCATTCACAATATCTCTGCAGAAAAAAATGCTGAAGAAAAGTAACAGGAAAAAAATTCTCTACTATCTAAAGTAACAACACAGTAAGTCACAAATAAAGCTGTCCTTGGTGGAAATGTGGTCATTATGTACTGTCCATTGAAAAGAGACATGTATAATGGTTATTTGTTTATTTTTGTCAAAACAGAATATTTAATCTATTTTATATTATATATTTCAGTTCATTGATTTGAATATGAATGGACATTCCCCCACCCCCCTTCCCAATCTTAACCTGACAGACACACACATAGTTTGCACAAATTTGTTAAACAAGGCTAGCTGAAAAACAGGGGGACAATGAAGTTCATTTTTAGTATTTATGATTTCATGACTGGGAAAACAAAGTGGGTTATGGAATGGATTTTAAGAACCAGTGAATTTACAATTTCAGTATTTTAAATTCTTTCTCCTTTGATGGAGAAAGAAACATCTCAGTCTTGGTATGATGAACACTGTACAGAATGGATTGTAGTTTTTGGAACAGCGTCATCAGATGATAGAGATAAAAGTAGATTTGATCATGCAAATAAATGCCTGGGAGGCTAAACAGTAATCCTTCACTGTAGTAGCCACCATATTACAGAATATGCGTCCCACAAGGGACACCCATCCCTCTCTTCCTTCCTTCCTTCCTTCCTTCCTTCCTTCCTTCCTTCCTTCCTTCCTTCCTTCCTTCCTTCCTTCCTTCCTGACTGCCCAACTTAAACAATGTGACTCTGGGTGATGTACAGGGGACCTTTGGACTTTGGGATTCAAGGTAGGTGGCCATTTAAAACAGTTGCATGATTATCTATAGATCTGAGTGGGAACAACTTTGGAAAAGTCAAGGTTTCCTTGTAGAAGAATGGGTATGATGGCCATTTACCGCATTTTGAAAGAAGCTAGGGGCACAACGTTCCATATAAATAAAGCCAATAAGACAGATTAAATCCAAGTTATAAAATGATCAGCTCAAATCTGACAGTCCAAGCTCTTACAAATTGCATCACTGCATATGAGAGCTTCATATAAGTCCAGATTAATCCTAACAGCTGTTATGTGGCCTTTGAACACCAGGTTTCCACATTTTGAAGTGCCCTGAAGTTCATTTATCCTTCTGCGATTTACTGTTGAGTTTAAGCCACAGCAGCCAGTAATAAAAGAATTCAAATAAGAAGATAATAAATACTCTCATTTTGTTAAATAAAATATAGGATGCTCTCTCTTCCCTGATCGTTCAGAAATTGGTGAGCTTTTCTTCCTGCTGCATTAACAGAAGCTCAGCACTTTGCATTTATTTATTCAGATATAATGAATATTCTGCTGGAAAAAAAATCATGTTATTTGTAAAGTATTGCTTATGTACAGTTTTGATTTTTATTTTAAAGAAGTGTAAACATAGGGAAGAATGCTTCATAAACAACAAGGGATCATAATAAGTACTTCATAGCAATATTATCATTTACATGGTATATTTAAATAACATTTTTCTGGGGGCTAACTGCTTTAATCTATAAGAGGAACTTATTTTTTGACATGGCTCCTATGCCTTAAATATTACATAAAATAAAATACATGTTTAATATGTAATCAATACAATAATTAATTTTATGCAGTGCCAACTGCTGGGAACCTTCTGAAAAGCACAAACTCTACCAGGAGCCTAAAATTCTTCAGATGGTTATCAGAAGGTATCAAAAAGTAACACTCATACTACCTCTCTCTCTCTCATTCTCTCTCTCTCCCCCTCCCTCCCTCCCTCCCTCCCCCCTCCTCCTCTCTCTCTCTCTCTCTCTCTCCCTCCCTCCCTCCCCCCTCGTCTCTCTCTCTCTCTCAAATTTACAGTCAAGGACCAAAAGAAGACATGCAGGCATTATATAAAACAATGGAAATGAGCAATAACAAAACAACAACAAAAATAATATTTTTTTTATTTATAAACATAAAAATAAATTAACACTTTAGAGAGACAGAGATGGTAGCAAACATTAAAAATTATCAATGTTCTAGGCCCAATGATCTGTTGAGGAGCCCATAATCCTGGAAAAGACGGAAGGAAAGAGAAGAAGGCAATGACCAGTAGCAAGGTGCATGGAATCAATTATGGTGGTGATGGGTGCACCATTGGAAGACCTGAAGGACCAGGATAGACACTGATTGTCATAGAGTCAATATAGACTTGATGGTGCATAGTCAAACAATCACTCAGGCTTAAAATAGGTAACCAAACCATTCAAGTGTAAGTGTGAGTCAGTAATTTCTGACAGCATTTGCAACTCAATAAAATTTAGTCATTTGGTAGACATACCTTCCAAAAGAAATTTCACAACCTCTATTTAAAGCCAACTCATAATTTAGTAAGGAGAGGGATATTAACTCAGAGTGCTGAGTGTAGTACATGGGGTAAAACAGCAAAGCTTGTGAGACCATCTCATGGTTTCATCAGAACTTGGACAGAAACATGCCAAAATATGGAATGTTACTTAATATCCCCTCCAACATCTTCATAGGTAAGGTGTTGAGTCTCCAAACTGTAGATGCCTTCTAAGCAAGATGCAGTGTATGCCAGAAAAAATAGTTAGAAAGGGTGAAAGGTTTACTACAGAACCCCTCATAACAATAATTTGAGGTTTGGATCTGTTACCCCACAGGTCCAGGTCAAGGACATTTGTTATTTCATCTCTTACATAGCTCTCTCTGTTCAGAATTAGCCTGAAAGGCTGCAGAAGAATAAATCAAAGGGGAAGCCTTTTTTTCTAGGAGGAAATAATCTTGTCAGCAAGAAGAGACTTGGTCAAGACTTCATCCAGAAAATTTGTTCAGCTGGTATTTCAAGCAACAAATTCTCAGACCACCCTCCATGGACTCAGTTCCAGCCAAAGCTGTGTGTTTGGCTCAGATCAACTAACTCAATGCCTGGACAAACATTACCTGTTTAATTTCTTCCTAACAGGCTGTTGTTAATCCTCAGGAGAGAGCCAGCAAAAGGTATTTTCTGCTTGTCTTAGATTTGGCAGGTCAACTGAGACAACTTTGAAGACAGGCCAACTGTACAACTGAATACTGAAAATACCAGTTCCTAAGTTAGCTATATTTGATCCACACAGAAAACCCATTTAACTTTGATATAGATGGCACAATGGGAAAATATATGGTTGAAAGGATTGAAATTTACACTAAGTTATAATCTTGAAGAGATTTTTTATAAAATGATATATCGTTGGTATATGTCACTGGAAAGATTGTAAAAATGTACAAGGGACTTCAAATATATATTGGAAATGGGAACAACAGGAAGGGACGTTTTATCATGCTTGGTGGACATGTAAAAATGCTAGGAATAAAGTTAAAAATGACACAATAAGATGGGAGAAACTACAACTATCATTGTTGGGAAGAATTTCTGTGATAAAAATGAATGTTTTGCCTAGGGCGTTATTTCTGTTTCAGACAATACCAATTGTGACTACTAATTTACCATTTAAACAATGGCAGAAGGATATATCTAAATTTGTGTGGTAGGGAAAAAAAACACAAGTTAAATACAAGGTGTTGCAAGTTACCAAAGAAAGAGGAGGTTTAGCTTTGTTGTTGTTGTTGTTGTTCAGTCGTTAAATCATGTCCGACTTTTCGTGACCCCATGAACCATATTGCGCCAGGCCTTCCTGTCCTTCACTGCCTCCCTGAGTTGGTTCAGTTTCGTGCTCATTGCTATCTAGCCATCTCATCCTCTGCCGTCCTCTTCTCCTTTTGCCTTCCATCTTTCCCAGCATCAGGGTCTTTTCCAAAGAGTCCTCTCTTCGCATTAGGTGACCAAAGTATCTGAGCTTGAGCTTCATTATCAATCCTTCCAATGAGCAATCAGGGTTGATTTCCTTTAAGATTGACTGGTTTGACCTCCTAGCAGTCCAGGGGACTCTTAAGAGTCTTCTCCAGCACCGCAGTTCAAAGGCATCAATTCTTTGGCGTTCAGCCTTCTTTATGGTCCAGCTTTCACAGCCATACATTACTACTGGAAAAACCATAGCTTTGACTATGCAGATCTTTGTCGGCAAGGTGATGTCTCTGCTTTTTAATATGCTATCTAGGTTTAGCTTTACCTGATTTTAAATTGTACTTTGCAGCTTGCTGTTTAGTCTGGATGAAAGAGTGGGTGATGCTGAGAAACAGAAGGTTATTGGACTTGGAAGGGCATAATTTAAGATTTGGGTGGCACGGGTATTTATGGTATAACAAAGTGAAGGTTAATGTAGATTTGAAAAATCATTTTATTAGATGTGCCATTTTGAGAATTTGTAATAGTATAAATCTAGATTGTGTCTGAAAATATCTTTAGGGTTATCACCACAAGAAGCATATTATAGAAGAGAAATGGTAATTATACAGAAATGGCTAACTTAGGGTGACATTTTAGATTTTTACCAGGGAGAATTTAAAATAAAATCAAGAGAAGATTTGATATGAGAAGGATATACTGTATGTGTTAATGGTTTTCACATGTATAATTAGTAGACACATTTAAAGTTGATAAAAGGACATATGGTTTTGAATGTTATAAAACTGTATTTGAAACTGAGTTATGCACTAATGATGAACATCTTTTTGCTAAAATGTATAAACTTTTGTTGAGATTTGAAACAGAAGATGAACAAGTTAAAGATTGTATGATAAAATGAGCTAAAACTTTTGGATATAATATGCAAATGTAACAATGGGATGAAAGGGTTGAAATTTGCATTATGTTATAATCTTAAAGAGAATTTTTATAAAATGATGTATCGATGGTATCTGACAATGGAAAGATTGTCAAAACTGTACAAAGGGACTTCAAATATATGTTGGAAATGTGAACAACAAGAAAGGACTTTTGATCATATTTAGTAGACATGTAACAAAGCTAAACATTTTTGGACTCAAACACATATAATAATTCAGAAGATTTTGAAGATTAATATAAAATTGAAGCCAGAGACATTTCTTTTGGGGCTGATAGATAAACAATTGGAAAAATCACATGGACCTTTGTTTGTATATATGATAACTGCAGCAAGACGTTCATACGCTCAAAGTGGAAAGACTCGATATTACCTACAATGGAAGAAGGTAATGGAGAAGTTGATGGAGCTGGCTGAAATGGCCAAACTAGCATCATTGATTAGAGAAAAGACTAATTTTAATGGTAACTGGAAGCCTCTTTTGTATTTTTTGTGGGGAAAAAGAAAAAAAATGAAATTATGATATATGGATTTGAAAAAACAGATGTTAAGTTAGAGTTCAGTGTATGTTTTACTTATATCTGCTGTAAAAGAAGTCAGAAACTATTCTTTTATATATGTGTGTGTGTGTGTGTGTGTGTGTGTCTGATTATTTTTTTCTTTCTTTTTCTGCACTTCTGCTTTCCTTCTTTCTCTTTATTCTTTCTTTTCTTCTATTCTTTTTCTTGATTATTAGTTCTTATCTTTCTGTTTTTAATATGAAATAAATATTTAATTATATATTTATATGACACACACACACACACACACACTCACATACATACATATATATATATATATATATATATATATATATATATATAAGATTCAGCATTACCCACAATGGAGGAATGGTTGATGAAGATAATGAACTTGGTGAGATGACCAAATTGACTTCTTCGATCAGAGAAAAGACAATATCTACATTTATTGGTGACTGGAAACCCCTTATGGACTTTTTTGCGAAAAACAGAAAAAAATGAACTTGTGATTTATGGTTTTGACGATTAGACAGGATAGACTATAGATAGAAGAGAGACATGTTATAACTTTAGAGAAAGAGGTAAATTTATCATTGTACTTATAACTGCTGTAAAGATGATCAGAAACCACTTCTTTGTATCTTTTTTCATTCTTTCTATTTTTCTTTTACTTTTTTCCTTTCTTGCACTTTTAGCATTCTCTTTGATTTGTTTCTTTCCCTTTTTTTCCTTACTTTATATCAGTTTGTATTTCTCTCTCTGTCTCTGTCTCTGTCTCTCTCTCTATCTATCTATCATCAAACCCATTTAACTCTGGTTGATTGGGACAAAACCCTACATTGCATATTTATACTTCTCTGGTCTCCCTATCCCCAGCAGACTTCTTGAAATGCATATGAAAATTATGTTCACAAGACGTATTGATCAACATAACCATTCCTTGTCGATTGTTGCAAAATCATATATTTGGTGGCCTTGGCAAATTTGATGGGTATAGAAACTCACCTTTCAGGCTCTGTGGAGTTCAGGTTATTATCTTTCAGTCTGCTAACCTCCGTATGAGCTTTTAACAATTGATGGTCTAATTGACAGACAGAATTCCTTTCCTGCCTAGCAACCCAGATAGCACAGACTAGAATGATGTCTTTCAAATAATTTTTATTTCAAAGAAAATCCAGACTTCTACTAAATGCATGTACACTAAGGAGAATGGCAGTCTCCTCCTCCCTCCCTCCTTCTTTCAGAAGCTGCAGCAATGCAAAGAAGAAATCTTTATTTTAAAGTCAGTTTTGGGCCTGCATATTTATCCATTTGGATGATTTAACTTTTATGTACACACATACGTTTGTACATGGGAAAGCATATATGTCCAGGAAGACCCTCCCATAGCAATGGAAGTGTTTGGCTATTGTTTTCCTGGAGAAGAATTCACCCAAGCAGGAGGACGTGGTAGCTTCCAGAATGGATTAAATGCCTCACCAGCTGTTGCCAATGTGTTTAAGTCCGGGTAGTTATTTCTCATGAGGAAGCTTAGAGTTAAAATGTCATTAGCACTTAACTTAAAGGTTCAGTGTGGATATTTTATTTATTTATTTATTTATTTATTTATTTATTTATTTATTTATTTGATTTGTCCCCGCCCATCTCCCCTACAACGGGGGACTCTGGGCGGCTTACAACCACTAAAATCGAAAATACATAATTAAAATTATAAAAAGTTTATAAGTTAAAAAAGTTATAAAAACCAAAATTTACAAAAATAAAGACAAAGAAAAAAATGCTAAAAGATCCAAGAGGCCGATAGAGGCCACACCAGGCCGCTAAGGGGCCAGCCAACCCCATTTCTGGTATCCTCCCTCCCCGCCCCAGGCCAGATGGCAGAGCCAGGTCTTCAAATCCCTCCGAAAGGCCTGGAGTGAGGGGGCCTGTCTCACCCCCGGGGGCAAGATGTTCCAAAGGGCAGGGCTACAGCAGAGAAGGCCCACCTTCTGGACCCCGCTAGTCGGAGTTCTTTTGCCAAAGGGGTCCGGAGCATGCCCTCTCTGTGAGATCGGGTGGGACGGGTTGAAATCGTGGGGGCGAGGCAGTCCTTCAGGTAACCTGGCCCCATGCCAGGTTTAATAAATGCCAGGTTTAATAAAAATAAATAAATAAACAAACAAATAAATAAATAAATAAACTTAAAGGTTCAGTGTGGATATGCCTTAAGTCTCAGCCTTTTTTCCTGCAAAAGGGGTGGGAGTGGCTGGCTTGGAAGGCAGCACCACCAGTAGCTTACCAGTTGTAGCATCATATAAATAGGATGAGTTGGTGAGTGTAGTAAAATGCAATTCGACTTAGTAAACAGGAGAAGGAGATCCTGGTTCTTCACACACAGAATGAGGCACTCAATTAGAAAAAGCAGAATAAGAACTGTCAGTTGCAGTTTTGTTATGTTAAATCTGTAGAGCTATTTTAGCTTTGTATTATATAAATGATAAAGCAAGGCATGTGATGCCAAGAGTTCGGCACCTAACAACAACAACACTGGGATAAATCTGCTGTTTGGGTTTTTTCTTTCTCCTTTTTATCTCCCCTTGGAAACTACCTTGTTTATCTACCTCGACACAACTGCCAGCCTGCCCAAGATTCATTTCTACCCTGTTACGTCAGACTAAAGTTGTCAAGACCCTTGAAAAAAAACCCGTCTTCTTAATCCATATTGTTCTAATCCCACAAGGACCAACAACTATCTTTTGCTTGAACAAAATCTGCATTAGCGATATATATGTAGGACTAATAATGGTGAGCACAACAATTGTTACTTTCTGGAGGCTTCTGAGAATGTGGTCAGTAAATCCTTATTCTTGGCTAATTTGTCAAATGGTGATTTGGTCCAGAGCTGTGGAATGTCCTAGTGATTCCCATCCAAATACTTAGATACAACATAACAACCATTGACTTAAGTTAATAATTTCAGGGATGTCTATGCCACACAACTGCTAGCTAAGCCAACTGTGAGCACCACTAGCAGATCAGACCTGACAATCTTACAAGAATATGTTAAGTCATCATGAAAAGCAAAGTGTCCGCCATTTGGTGCAATGGGACAAAGGAATAACCTTGAGGAACAGAAGGAAAAGCCACGATCAAGACAATGGTCAGATAAAAGAAATCTGAGTCTGGAACAAAAATGTAATTTGAGAAAGCGTCTCAGACAAGACCCTCCCTAGTTCTCATGAAGAGAAAGGGAGGGAGGGGGAAGCACATTCAGATCTGCAAGAGTCTGTTACAGTAGCTCTGTAATAAGAGTAACATTAGCTGGTATGACTGTGGTTTCCTGGTCTGGTCTACCCTGAAGGGCTGACATTTACTTGTGTCAGTTTCAACTTCTTTCACATGAGGAAAAAATGAAGCCATACCAATATTTTTGAATGCATCTATATCTGGAGGATACATTTCTGAGTGAATGGACTGGTACATCTGAAGGCATCTATTGTACAACACTCAACCAGTCTGAAGCACTTAGGCAGTACATACATAACATCAATAACAGCATATGACCAAGGATATAAGATTCAGACAGGATCTGATTAATCAGGTTTAATGCCAGGAGAATGACATTAGGTTACAGAATCTGGGAAACCAGTTAGGTATACTCCAGTCTTCATTAATTACTGTATACATTAAGGCAAAGTCTCTGTAAGTTGTTTGATCTTATTTCTTACAGGTTCCCTGATGGACAGACTGATGACTTGCTTAAGAGATGAGGGGAAATGTCCATCTGCTCCTTTTCTGCCATCCTTTGCAAACCTTCCTTTTCTTCCCCAGTCTCTGAGAATTCCCTTACATCCTATTTCCTTTCCATTCCCCCTGAATTCAAAGTAGGAATTGTATCTTTATATTGTTGCAGCCTAGTTCATTATATGATTAGTTAGTCTACCAGGCAATGTTAATTTGACAAACAGGAAAAAACAACCTTGTAGCTTTGATAGAACATCTATTTGCAAGAAATCAGCTGGGTTGCAGGTTAGGGAGATCTGGCCGGGAACATATTAATATTAATAATAATGATGACAAAATGAAGAATAGAAAAGAGACATGGCAAGGCAAAGTATTACATGGCCAGTACACACACACACACACACACACACACACACACCCCTAGCAGGCAAAGCAGATAGCAACAGGACCTGGCAATGGCTAACAGCAAGAAAGTTGAAGAAAGAGACAGCGGGGCTAATTCTGGCTGCACAAGACCAAGCCTTAAGAATAAATGCACACAAAGTCAGAACTGAGAAGACAGCAACAGACAGCAAATGCTGCCTCTGCAAAGAAGCTGAAGAAACAGTGGACTACCTAGTCAGCTGCTGCAAGAAGATCACACAGACAGACTACAAACAATGACATGACAAAATAGCAACAATGGTGCATTGAAATATCTGCAAGAAATACCACTTGCCTGCAAGCAAGAACTGGTGGGAACTACAAAACAGACAAAGCAATAGAAAATGAAGAAGCTAAAGTGCTCTGGGACTTTAGAATTCAAATAGATAAGCACCTGCCACTCAACTCCCCAGACTTAACCATTGTTGATAAGAAAGACAAAAAAGTCTGGATAGTGGACATTGCAATACCTGGAGACAGTGGAATGGAAGAGAAAGAATGGGAGAAAATCACAAAATACAAAAACCCGCAAATAGAAATAGAAGAATTCTGCCAAAAGAAAGCAAAGGTAGTACCAGTAGTAATAGGGTCCTTGCGTGCAATCCCAAAACATCTGGAGCACCACTTGAAAATCACCACCAGTCAAGTGCAGAAGGCAGCTTGACTTGGAACAGCTTCCATCCTGTGACGATACCTTTAACACCATTGAACCATTAAATAATGACATCTGCCTATCCCAGGTCCTTGGGAAGGACTCGATAGGTGGATAAAAATGCCAGATCTAGTCTAAACAACCAGCTGACCGTGTCACCAACAGTAATAATAAGTAATAGAAAATACCTGGAAAGAAACAGGTTGCTTACCCTATATTATGAAATATTAGACTTTTTACCCCAAAGTCTGTAGTGGCCCCATCTTAACTGACTCTGCAAAACTTTATTTAATATATTTATTTAATTTGACTTAGATGCCACCCAACTCCAGTTGGGTGTTCTCTAGCTTTCATCCAGATTTTTGCAGCCCAGATTTGGTAGTCCTAGGGATCAAAATGCCATCCAGCCTCTGATCATTTGCACTTCTGGGCTGGCAGGCTTCTTGGCTTAATACTCAGGAGTCCTCAATCTCCTGCCTTCAGTCATGCTCATGTATGAAGGGAAGTTACAGCAATTTTAAGATTGTGCAAAGATAGGAAGCTCTGAAAAGTCCACTGAATCTCCAAATCACCTTCAAATTTCTCTGAAGCAATCAAAAGGCAATAGATTCATCTGAAGATTGGATCCGAAGGGAGTTTCAATCAAATCTCCTTTGAGTCAAATCAAAACTTCATTCAGCCCAGGTAATTACTCTGGCAGTTGGTTGAAAATCTGCACCTTTAAAAAGGTAGGAAAATACTATTAAGTCACTCTAAACCCAAAGAGCTGGTGGTCTTATTATTTTATCGTAACTTAGACTTGAGAAAACTTTAGGAAAAATAGACAACTCGTGACCCATTGGGTCATCATTTCAGAGATATTTCCTTGCCTAAACAGAGAAACAGAATGACCAAGGGCAAAAAACCATTGACTTTGCTTGTGAGGAGCTGGCAGGGAATGTCAAAAATCCTTCCTTCCTTCCTTCCTTCCTTCCTTCCTTCCTTCCTTCCTTCCTTCCTTCCTTCCTTCCTTCCTTCCTTCCTTCCTTTCCACATATGATATAGGTTTGCACTCTTTGCCCTCCCCTCATGACCCTCAGGACAGCCCTGGTGAAGCCTCCTCCTCCTTCGTCTCAGATGACCTATGGAACTGCCTGACAGTTTGCTGGGGGGAAGCAGAACAAAGGGAGCTATGGACCATGAGGAAAACTGTGCCCCCAATCCCCATTCCAATGTATCCCCAAGGGCTCCTTCGAGGAAGGAAGAGGGCTCACCTATTGACCACCAGTGCCCCTCAGCCAGCCCTACCTCTCCAGGAGGCATCCAAGTCAATCCCTCATCCTTCCCTCAATGCCCACCATTAAGAGATTTCAAATTTCTGCTTTAGTTGCAAAGCAGCCAATCGCCGCTCGCCTGTTAGGCCAGCCAATTGGTGCAGAGGAAAGAGGGAGGCGGGAAAGAGGTTGGGAATCACCCATGGCAATCATGTGACCTGGGCTGAGCATGGCAGCACAGCAGTACGGCAGTGCTGAAGCAACCACAAATTTCCCAAATTTCAATCCCACAGGACTAATGGGTTCTGGAATTTGGATGCATTCTGTAAGTTAGCCCATTTGAGGTACCTTGGTTCAAAAATTGTTGCCCTATGATGCACCATTTCACCCATGTGAAGGTTACGGACAGAAGAGTTTTAGTAGTATCTACATAAAAGAGGACAATGACTGAATACTGATACCAAGTTGGGGGGTTGACAGGTAGAGTGAACTTAATCCCATTGTGGACACTACCATCTGACAGAGATCTACTCTGTCTGATTTACCAATGACGGATACTCTTTTCTTACTCTGTATAGGGTATTGTGGTCAAATGCTAAATTAATGATGTCTTCAGCACCTCTTTACCAACACATTGTTGACTTTCCTTCCTGTTTGCTTATTTATTTGTTTTACATTCTAGCTTTTGTTCAGAAGGTTAAGGTAATGTACACCACACTCCCTACTCCTATTTTTCCCACCACTGCTACCCTGTGTGGTAAGTTGGGTTGAGAGATAGTGTCTGGCCCAGAGTCAACCAGTTCTAGTCCAACATTTTAATTACTACACCACACTGGCTCTTTAAGGTTTCAGTTTCGTAAGGTTCTTATATGCTAAAGTCTTACTGAAGCGTTATGATGGAAACTTAGTGATTACTGAGTGCCAGTGGGGATAAAATCAGGATCCCATTAACAGATGATCAATATTGCTGTCATTGTGCATTAAAGAAGAGTTTCTTATCATGGCTAGAAATATTTAACCACCAGTTTTAGCTGATGGGAATACTATCACATATTCATTTTCACTTGTGTTGAAGAAAGAATGAAGAATGTATCCAGACACAGGGGTCATATTATTTTACCTTAAATAATAATAATAATGGAAAAAAAAAAGGGTTTTTTGCACCTTTTTCCCCTATAAATGCAGTATTGAAAATATAGTTCTTAAAATTATAGTACTTAAACAAGAGATGCAAAATATCATAGATACAATATCTTAAAAAAACACAGTTGTATATGAAGAAAAATACAAGTTCAATATGTCAATCCAAAATGGGATTTGCACAGCCATATTAGGAAAACAAATTACAGTGGTACCTCGGTTCACAAACGCTTCTGTTCATGAACAATTCATTTCACGAACAGCTCCGGTGGCAAAATTTTGCCTCCGTTCGCGAACTCCGCATCGGGTTACGAATAGGATCCGCGGCCATTTTCCCTGCTGACACATGGTTGTGGCTTCCTGTAGGCGAGATCGCGGTGGCAAACAGACGTCCTGTGAAGCTTTTTGGTGTGCTTGTTAGCATGGCTCCGAAAAAGGTGCAGAGAAAGCTTGGTCAGAATAAGGGTTTGAAGAAAATAACCATTGAATTGAAGAAGGAAATTGTAGAAAAGCATGATCGTGGTATTCGTGTGACTGATCTGGGCTCGGAGTACAAGCTGGCGAAGTTGACAATCTCGTCTATTTTGAAGAATAAAGATGCCATCAAAGGAGCTGATGTGGCAAAAGGAGTAACGACATTAACCAAGCAGAGGACACAAGTGCTGGAAGAGGTGTAAAAACTTTTGTTAGTGTGGCTGAATGAGAAACAGCTGGCAGGTGATAGCGTTAGTGAAGCTATGATCTGTGAAAAAGCCAGGAAATTGCACAGTGATTTACTGCGAAAAAAACCCTCTGCAAGCGCAGCAAGTGAAGAATTTAAAGCCAGCAGAGGCTGGTTTGAGAAATTCCGCAAGAGAAGTGGCATCCACAGTGTGAAAAGACATGGTGAGGCTTCCAGTTCTGACAAGGCTGCTGCAGAAGCCTACAAGGAAGAATTTGAGGACTTCATGAAGGCGGAAGGATACATCGCTCAGCAAGTGTTCAACTGCGATGAGACGGGGCTCTTCTGGAAGAAGATGCCAAACAGAACCTACACCACGCAGGAGGAAAAGGCACTGCCAGGGCACAAGCCCATGAAGGACAGATTGACCCTTTTGCTGTGTGCGAACGCAAGCAGCGACCTGAAGATTAAGCCACTACTGGCGTACCATTCCCAGACCCCTCGTGTGTTCAGGGAACACAATGTGAACAAGGCCAGACTGCCTGTCATGTGGAGGGCCAATGCGAGAGCGTGGGTCACAAGGCAGTTGTTCATGGAATGGCTGCACGAGGTGTTCGCACCCAGCGTTAAAAAATATCTTTCCCAGAACCAGCTGCCTGAAAGGTGCCTTCTTCTGATGGACAATGCCCCGGCACACCCTCCAGCCTTGGTGGATGATATGGACGCCGAATACGACTTCATAAAGGTCAAGTTCCTCCCCCTCAACACGACACCTCTTCTGCAACCCATGGACCAGCAAGTGATCTGCAATTTTAAGAAGCTCTACACAAAGGTGCTCTTCACCAGGTGTTTCAATGTCACTGAGGAAACATCCTTGACTCTGACAGAGTTTTGGAAGAAACATTTTAATGTCCTCCACTGCATCAGCCTCATTGACAAAGCCTGGGAAGATGTCACCTGCCAGACATTAAACTCAGCCTGGAGGAAACTGTGGCCAGAATGTGTCGCTGAACGTGACTGTGAAGGGTCTGATGCAGAGGTAGTGGAGGAGATTGTGTCCATGGGCAAGAGCATGAGTCTGGTTGTCGATGGTGCAGACGTAGAGGAGCTTGTTGAGGACCATGAGGAGGAGCTGACCACAGAAGAACTTGCTGAGCTCCAGAGTGAGCAACAGAAAGCGCTTGGTGAGGAGCATTCCACTGAGGAAGAGGAAGACAGGGAGGAGGTGAGCAGTGAAGTGATACAATCCATCATGGCAAAATGGAATTAATGCCAGGATTTCTTTGAGAAACACCACCCTAACATAACTGTAATGAACAGAGTGTTGAATCTGATGAATGATAATGTGGTCTCTCATTTCCGGAGGGTTATGCAGCACAGGAAAAAACAACTGACTTTAGACAGATTTTTCCCCAGAACTGAGCCTGCAGCTAAGAGACAAAGAAGAGAGGAAACCCTTGAAAGAGATCTCCCCGATGTCCTTTTGGAGGGGGACTCTCCCTGCAAACAATAACTGCCTCCCCACCCCCCTTCCTGTCCTCCACGCCAGAAGTCTCCTCGAGCAAGGTCAGCGTCCTCTCTCTTCCTACTGTGTTGTACTGTACTTTGTTTCATGTTTTTGTGGTTTAAAAATAAAATGCATATGGTTCAGAACGGATTAACCGTATTTACATTGAACCTTATAGGGAAATTTGACTCAGGTTGCGACCAAAAATCGGTTGGCGACCAAATTCGGAGGGGTCAGAACGGATTAACCGTATTTACATTGAACGTTATGGGAAAATTTGATTCAGTTCATGACCAATTCGGTTCGCGACCAGAGTCGTGGAACGAATTAAGTTCGTGAACCGAGGTACCACTGTATTAATATGCCTACTATATAGTAAACAGATTTGACTAAATTTCTCCTTTACTGTAGCATTTTTCTTAACTCTTGGTTATTATGCTAATGTTTCTATCACGTTTGAATACCAGTGATCCAATTAAAGGATAATTTGGCTTTCCAAAATCTTGCAATGTTTATCGAAGATGCCAATTAAATTCAGAGATTATCCAAACACAGAAGGGTCATATCATATCATTTTTTAAAAAAAAAAAATTCCACCTCAAGCATTTAGATTGTATTTCTTAAATGTGATGCATGTTTTAAAGCATTGATGTTCTACTTCTAACATTTCTGTTTTTTAATGAAATTGTAATAGTGCGATCTTAAGTGTATTTTGATTGATTAGATTCCTTCAACTTACTCTTAGATTGTAAGATATTAGGGAAAAAATAGACATGATGGCAGATTGACAGTATGAATCCTATTCAGTAATAAAAGCATGTCTCAATAATAAATCGGCAGTATAATAGTAATAAAATGATCTTAATGCCTTGTTCATCAAAGGCATTGCAATTATTTTGATGGCTTCTAGAACTTCTTTTCAACGATTTTATGATTTAGGATGTGATTGTCATGGAAAATGGGCTACTTGTATTCTCTTGCCTAACTTTAGAAAACTCTAACATTTAAATTTGGCTCTTATGAGTTCATTGTTTGCAGTCGTATACCAAAGTAATTTCTAATTCAAACTTAGCATGGGTGAAGAAGACAAAGAGGTATCTTGCGCTTGATAGAAGATTTGAATGCATTAATTCTGCCTTGGAATTTTTTTTTCCAATTTTAGTCACTGCATTTCATTGGTAATTTATTTCTTTATTATGATCATCGATCAGCAGAAAGATATGGATAAGAAATAGTAGCAAATCTCCACAGAACTCATATATATGAAGTTCATTTATGAGTTAAGCAAATTCTCACCTGTTTCCCCTTAGCGAGAATTATATATGGTCTTCCTTGGTCTGTAATGAAGTCTTGGTTAAAGAGCTGTGATACTTTCTAATCACGGGTCTCTATCATATAAACAACACAATAGCACATCAATTACCATTTCAGCTTCTTTGGTGGAGTTTGGACAAGTATGGTCCAAGTGTGAAGCATCTCAAAATGTATGTTGAAAAGAGTTGGTGGAAATAACATCAACATATGCACCTTTAAAAGTTTGTCTCTGACTTTTTATGGTAAGATTGGTAAGGTATGGTGGTGGAACAATGTTCTGCCTTGAATCACTTAGAGTTTAGGGCTCTGGATGTGTGTAATGGTGCCTATCATTCAAGGTAGCTAGAATCCACTAGTTAACTGATAGGAAAAATGATGTGTGCAAGTCATTAATAAGTTACCATGTGTAGCTATGCTTTTATTAGTGGTGCTGCACTGGTATGTTCACACGGCAATAGCCTCGAATCAGAATGGTTGATCCCTTCCACCTTTGGTGTTATCATTTTTAAAGGTGTCCAAGCTCCTTCCCACAAACAGAATGAAGGTAGTATAGACTTGTAACAAGGCATACCATTCTTGTAGAAAGTTGTTTTTTTCAGTCGATTTGGTAAAAATCAGAAGGGATGCACTTTGAAACCACTTTGTTTGTAACTGCAAGGCACTGAAAATTGAATCCTGTGCTGAATGAAATATGTGGATGATGGGGAACGGCAAGAAAGAGGTAGAGCATTTGGTTGTGCGAGGCACCTGACACCGTTGCAGTAATTTCCTCTTTTTTATTGCAGATCTTGAGCTGTCCAACTCAAGTATAAAAAAAGAAGAAAATCAGTCAGCAATGACTCCCACTCATTTGGTTCCCATTTAATATCTGACCAGGGGGAAATCTGCTCCCTGCATGAGCATTTTAAAAGAGAGGGAGGGAAGGGAACAAATAATTTGGCTTTGCAAAGAAAATGCTTAAATGCCCCAAGCTAAAGATAAACAGTAAAAAGGCAACTTTTAGTTATCACTCAATGTCATTTCTGCTTTGGCTGCAGTCTCACGCTAAAAGTCAGATAAATTATTGTCCAGTTTTAGTTCAGTAGCTAGAAAATAAATTACTTGTACATCTCTTGAGAATTAAGTTATCTTGCACATGCATATAAATCATACAGAGAGGAAGGGAATTATCCCCAAAATGTTCACAGACCTGTAGCCTTCTTTCATAATAACACACATTTCAGCTACACGAATTTAAAACTTCAGATGACCTTTATAACACACAGGATTATTAACTGCCCAGAATTCAAGCTGTGATATGAAACTGCCTGGTTATGTATAAAAGGCTAAATCTCTACGATACATCAGTGTAATCCTGGAGGAAGAACTAATAAGTATACCAGATACGTAATGATCTCCTTTCTATCCTCTATCTCTCTCTCCCTTGATCAGAAATCTCTGAATGGAAAAGAAAAATAATAATTAAAAACAGAAGGGTGTCAAGAGAACCTTCAGGAAAACATTGTTCCATCTCAGTGTTTAGTACAGCTGGGCACTGTCCACTGAAGATGTTTCACAAATAAATGCTACAGAGAAAGACTTCTGTTTAGAAAGTTGCAGACATCTCACACATACACACCTACACAATTAAAATATACTTCTTGAAATCTAACCGTGTGAATGCACCATGGGTTATTATTGTCCCTGGAGAAGGGCACAGGCTGAAAAGGATGAATCATCTTGAGAATAGAATTGGTTTTGTGTGATACACTGAGAGGGGAATATTTCAAAAGTGTTTGTTTTTTTTCCAGGAGGACTTTTTAAGGAGTAAAAGAGTTGCCTTAAACTTCTGCAAAGTTTAAAGTACTACCCGCTTTGCTGCTTAAATTCTCTTTCCAGCCCAAGTGACCCCCCCCAAAAAAACCCTACCATTTATGCCCTCTGGATAGGTGCAAAAATGGTGTTGGTGGTAAGCCTCAGAGTTTGCACCCTTGAGCTACACTGGATAATTCTTAATACTGAAGAAAAATAATTACCCCCAATTTCTCCTTGAAAGTCTCTTCTGCAAAGACCTGGTTGTTCTGCATGCGACCTGCCTTTCTGTGTTCCTATAGTTGTCCAGACTGTCACTGTGTTATTTCTGTTATTATATTTTTTGTTATAGTATCTGTATTCTGTTTTACATTAGGAGCCATCCAGAGTCATTCGGGAAGTCAGGTGGTGCCAAAAGTGAATTAAATAAATACATGTTAGTATTCCCTGAGTGTTCAGCTACTTATTACATATTTGCTTGCTTAAAATCATAGAGTATGTGTTGTTTAACAAGATACAATATTAGAAGTTGGCAGTGGTATTTAAATCTGATTTTTGTACAGATCTTGCAGAGGTATTTATTATTTAAAAACTTAAGGGGTGATGGGATTTTATATGGAATTCCTGCCAAAATTGAAACAATCGAGACATGCCAAATAAATAGCTTTTGAATTCATCTACAAATGAGAAAGCAATTTTCCAATTTTATATACAAAATAGAACTATTTAGGTTATGTGTGGTAGCATCTTAATTTCTATATGCCAGTGATATTCACCTTGTACTGAATGTGGTAATATGCATATGCCAATAATGTGGTAGATAGGCACGCCTATTTTCTGCATCAAAAGTGGAGAAATGTTGGCTATGTGGCCCAGAGATGTCATCTTCCCAAATTAATCAGCCTACCAACATATCCAAAACCTCAGTATTTTGAGGAAACATGGTTAAACATTAGCCATCCTTTAATTTCTGATGCACATAGGTAAAAGCAGCTTCATGCCATACTGTAGTTAGAAATGGAGACACACAATCCATAGGAGGAGTCAAATGATGATAGATTTTTGCAGGTTTAGGGGCAGGTTAAGGGAAATCCCCTTATGATGGATTTCATTTGGAACTTCTCTGATGAGGAGAAGATCTGAAGGAAGCCAGAGACTTTTTGTGTTGAAAAGTATAGCCTTAGCATGGGGTCATCCACAAATATTGCGTATGGAAACTGCAAATAGTTCAAACCCTGATAGCCCCATACTGTAGAGGGGTTTCTCTAAGCCAGAGCAAACGGTTTGATTTTAGAGTTCAAGGCAAGCTGTCTGAGCAGTATCTTTTCACAAAGTCCCCATACTTTACTTTACCCCAAATTTCATGACTGATAGTCACAGTCCCACACCAGTTTCGAATCGTCATTCTTAGCATGGACCCCCATGAGCAGTGGGTGAAAGACTTTCACCCCCTTCCCCAGTTTTCACCCTCATCTGTGGTCAGGCAGAGAGAAACAATACAGTTCCCCATCCGTCTTTTGGAAAAACAAATAACTAGCACCACATTTATTTCTCTAATATGTCTCTGGATACTTTCTTTCATGCTCTCTGTTAAACATGTTAGGAGACATAACTGCAATTAATCTCTTTATGCATGGTTGTCCACAGATGATGATTATACACATCCACCACATGTAGAAAAACCATGAAGTATTTAGCAAATAAAGATGATGTGCAAGTCTGCTTAGTTAATCTTTGCTGTGTAAAAAAAGTTTCCCAGATCTATAGAGCCTTTTCTTTTCACTTGAACTCATGGGGGAAAATTTATCTGCTTCACTGGCCAAGTTACTGCCTTTACCCAGATGTCTCATTAAAATGTCTGGATTTGAGTCACACACGCTGATGAGCCAACATTGATTCTCTCTAGTTTACAACATGAATGAACATTTTTTATTTGGTAACTGATGTATTTTTAAAAGCCTATGGATTGCACAGAGAAGCAGGCTCCCTTTAAACTCTTTCCTTAATTTGGATTCACATCCCAAGCATTAACAATTCAGCGCTGTTTGTCTTCTAACTCTAGGATCAGGCACTTAAAATGCAGGTCTGGCTTCACAAGCAAACACAATTAGAAAATCTTCCACACTGTGACCCAGAATATATCTCTGTGAAAGATTTCAGTTAGATCAGTTTGCCTGTTTTTTAACCTGTCGCGGGGGATGTGAGTATCTGCTAATATTTTTCACCTGTCATTGCAGATGTTACTATCGACTCCAAGTTAAGACCAACATGGAGATTAATGGAAAAAATGGCTAGGTTGAGTTCTTGCCCTTTTCTCCTCCAAGGTGCAAAATCAGATATCTCAATTTTTTACATCACTTCATTGTGCTCATCCTGCCTGTGTCCAGCAGCCAAATGATGTGGTTGGGCAACGCACAATGTACTTATGACATGATATTAATGCTAATGATCGTGTCTGTATGACTGAAATATACAGCCCTCCTAATATTGCTGGGAGTATAATTCCCAGGAGCCCCACCAGCGTAGCCCACAGCAAAGGATGCTAAGATTTATGATCCAGCAGACTCTGCAGGGCTAAACTCTTCCCTCAGCCAGCCTCAGCCCTAATCTATAATCCCACTGTCACATCATAAAGCAGTGCAGGACAGCTGGAAACTAGCAATAGCAGACTTTTTCCCCCTCTTATGTTACCATTTTATGGGCTGTGTGTTCGCTATTCCATTCTCGACATCTTTAATTCAGAGAACTGCTAAATTAATTCCAGAATCAGACAAAGTTCTAGAATTATTCTTTTCAGTTCCTCATGTTTGTGCGTGTGTGTGCATACCTCTCCCCCTACTCCACCTCTCATGATGTACATGTGTGAGGAAATACATCATTCCAGAAGTGATCTTCATGTGATCATATCCATGTCTATCATAAACATACAGCAGACCTTTTGCTCCAGGCCTCTTACGAAACCAATGTTTGTTCTTGAGAAGTTGCAGATGTACCAGGCTCTGAAATGGGGCTCTAATGGGATTTGTTGGACCCTCCTTTGTAACAATGGAGAAGTCAAATCAGACAACACAATACTATACAAATGGTCTAGGTTTAATTTAACAAAAAAAGAACTGTAATCGTTTGTATAAATATAATACTGCTGTTTTGATATTACAGAAAAATAATGAAATGTTATCATTTTAATTCTACTGTCTTTTTCTTCTATTTTCCTTTTTTTTTTTTTTTTAGCTCTTCTTCAAGTATATTATTTTTGCTTTAAGAGTTTAAAATGAAAGTTTGTTTTATTGATCTTGGTCTTGGTCTTATTTAGATTGTTTAAAAAGCTCACTAAAACGATAAGCGATACATACTGTACTTACACTCTCCTATATATAGCAATAATATCAAAAAGCTACAGCCGATTGTTGGTTCCTCATGTTAATGAAGGGAGAGAAAAATCTTCTTTGAGAATCTGACTCTCATCAAATAATTAAATAAAAAAAGCCTCATGAACTATCATTTGAAGCGCCAAAGGAAGACCAAACCAGATATTGGGATGTCATGATTGATCCAGCTAATTTGTTTATTCATTTGTTGGATTTACAGGTGAAACTTGAAAAATTAGAATATCGTGCAAATGTTCATTTATGTCAGTATGGCAACTCAAAAGGTGAAACCAATATATGAGATTGACGCATTACATGCAAAGCGAGATATGTCAAGCCTTACTTTGGTATAATTGTGACATTTGCACAATATTCTAATTTTTCGAGTTTCACCTGTATATCCCATGTTTCCTCCAGGAACATAAGTGATCCTAGCTAGCTGGGCATGACAGGAAGAGTACTTCCTCTTATCTCCGGAAAAGCAGAAGGATGTGACTTATTTGAATCTCCAGATGAACTCACCCCAACCAATGGGATGCTCCTTTTTGCTTAGCGTTGTCTGTCTGGGCAATATTGTAATAGAAGATGGATAAGAGAAAGAAGCTTGCAAAAGTTTGCAGACCGTCAGGGAAAATGTTCCTTGAAGCCCTGGAGGAAAAAACCTGGCCTAATATAAATGAGTTGTTTTAATATAAGTGGAAAAAAATGCCAGTGTAGAGGACAGCCTGTCGATGATAGATCTGGTGTGTGTGCTTAGTGGAAGTTGGATACATGTAGGTGTTCGTTTATTGATTGATTCAATTTGTACAGCCACCCATCTCAGTAAGTGACACATGGCAATCTGCAGGTTTCCTGCATAACATGGTGCTTGTGGGTAGTTTTAAAGTGACACATTCTTTTATGTTTTATGATTTTTTTTCTAGTTTTTCTAATTTTTTTTTAAACACCTGCTAAAATAAATAAACAAACAAACAATCAATCAATCAAACTATGATATGTGGAAGAACTGGAAATCCTTCATACATTAGTGGATTCCAACTCCTATTATCTACACTTAGCAATATCCAATAAATGTTGTAGAATAATAAATTTGTAGTCTAGTACAGATTCTCAACTCCTATTCTGTAGGAAATAGTTTCCAAAGCTTTTTTTTTTTTCCCAAGAAGGAAAAATAAAAAGTTTTATTCCTATTGATCTATTTAACATAAATACATTGTTTTAGCATATTTACTGCTGGTCCCTCAACTATTATCCTAACTTTCTGTTTATAGGACATTCATAAAAATTAATTAAATAATAGGAAGTTGACAGCACTTCCTTGATCTGAGAAAGCTAAGCAGGATTGGACCTAGTCAGTCCTTGGATAGAAGACCATCAGGAATATCAGTGCCATAGGTTAGACTGGGAGGTCAAAAACCACCTGAAAAGAAAGCATTGGCAAGCTACTTCCATCTCTGGAATGTTCCTGGTGCTCCAGGGACATGTCCATGAAGCCCCAATAGCAGTCAAGCTAGAAGACTCATGTAGACCTAGCCTCAAATATGAGTTAGGCAATAGGTGCAGGAGCCACAGTGAATGATGTTGAAAGTCCAGGAACTGAACAGCCTTCAAGCACAAAAAGCATTTGGTATGGTGCCCTGATCACCTCGTCAGTTTTCCATCTGAAGAAGTTTGCTTGTTCCCCAGGTGTGGGGAAACCAGCAGATAAAATGTACCTTCCCAAAGGATCCTTGTGGCATTACGTCAGTACAAAGACAAAAGCTCCTAGGCAGAAATAGCAGGGGACGGCTGCCACTGGAGCCAGGAGGGGAGCAAGGATGCTTTCCACATGTCATCCTGACCAGTCGGGGTTCACCCAACCTGCTGACGAGCACACATTTAATTCCATTTCTCCTTCACTCTGACATTTTTCCCTGTTGCCTTGGCGTCTTGACAGCTTGATTAGCAGACAATGTTGTTATTTTGATCTGAAATAAATTCAAAGGAATTAAAATAATGAGAAGAGTGATTGTGTGTTTCTTTTTTAATTGTTTAATAATTAAATTTTATTTTCTCTGTGCAGGATTAATGCATGTTCTCTTGCTGTTAATGCTCATGCAAATTAAATGTATCTTTGGAAATAAGCATTTTTAGCATGGTTCTGATGTAACTAATGCTGGAAAGAGGAAGCTCGGTGCATACTGATGTTATTCCACTTTGAAAGTCCACTTTTCCAGCTTTAAAATTATGCTGTGCAATTTATACATAAGTGTGATAACAATCCTGAAACCATGGTCTGAAATAATGTTATTCAGCTGTAGTACTGATGATGTATCTGTGACCGGAAAGGACACAAATATTCAAGCATTCAAGATTAGGAATGTGCAACTTCTGACTCTCTGCCCACATCCTGGCAACACTTTTCTAGCCCTACTGAAACTCTTTTAATTTCTTTTGACGTTCCTCAACCTAATGTTTGTTTGTTTGTTTTTCCCAAGCGGGGGACCTGGAAACTAATCTCCACATTTAGCTCCAAGCAGAAATTTGTGCTACTTCTTGGTCTCCTTGATCTTCTCCATTTTGTTCCCTGCATGGAGATTTTTATCACCAGCTTTGAACTCCCATTAGGACATCCATTGCTGGTGAGAAACAGATGGCACCCACAAGGACAACTCAACTAATAAAGCAGACTTGCATTAATGTCTTCCATGAAACCTAGGTAAAGATATGCACCGTGCCAGCGAGCTACTTCATTAGTTCCGTTGCAGCTCCCTTTTTATTGCCTTGAGATCTTAGACTAAAAAACCTCGGAATATAAGGGTTCAAGCATATCCTGTGTTGACTGTTTAGCATACATTTCTCTTTCTTCATATTTTACACAAGAGTACAAACTGAGTAGCCCAGAGTTAAATCACAGTCTCAGAAAGGGTAGAATTACATATCGCTTCCTCCATCAACATCCCAGCAAAAACCCGTAGTAATGGAGATTTGTTTACTACCTTCTGCTCATAGTTGTATGGAAGGAAGGATAGTTGGAGTTTCAGGCAGCTTGGGAGACAAGACTAAACATCTCCTTCCTGTATATTGGAATCCAAGCTTAAAGTGAGAGCTTGCCTTTGAGTAAGTCTTATTCTAAGGAAATGTAAAACAGATGCTTAAAGTGATGTGTGATTGACTTTAGAGAATAGCTGTCTGGATACACAGTTCCTTCCTGGCCTTCCTTCTTTGACTTCATGGTGGTATTCACAGGTTACTCTAATTTCATCCTAGTAACATTTGTATAGGGAAGTTTAGATGCAAGATATTATCTTATTTGCCATCAACCGGTGAGCTGCATAGCTGGGCTGGACAATCCTGAATCTAAGAGTGCTTGAAACATGTTTGCATTCAACTTCAAGCATTCATTGCAGAATCTCACAATATTTCATGGATTCTTAGTATATGAACTGGTGGAAGAAGAAAGAATGGGTGGCATTGACTTTATTTAAATTATTTCTACATTACCCTTCAAATCAGTATTCATGGCCATGCAAGAATATAAGGCATTTCCACACTTATCTTACATGCCACTGACATTACCATCAAAATGCCCAGAGGGTTTTTGAGATGCTTTGACTTCTGAAAGGAGGACTGAAATCCCACAGACTAGAAATCGGATGATGCAGGAACTACCCTGCCTTGCAAGAACAGTGGGGAGTTTGGAGATAGGCAACTTCTTCCACATGTGATGGACCTGCCGAAGGCCATATAGCATGCAAAACACAGAGGTAAGTTCTGTAACACACTGTGGAGCAGCACTGCCAAATATCTAGACTTGAGAGTGACCATCTCCTTTTCATTCATGCAGAAACATTCAGTATTCCTTGTATACTTGGAATCTAAACTAAGCTTGGTAAGGAAGTAGAGTTTCTTTTTGCTTTCTCCCAATCAGAAGGAATACACATTAAAAGTTGAAGAGATGGATTTCTAATAAAAGTATATGCCAGTTTATGTCTCTTTTATTCCACCCTACTGTATAGATTATTGACATTGCAGGTTGGAGAAAGCAAGACTCAGAAGAAGTTAAAAAAAAAAAAAAAAGATGATACAAGCTTGCTTTTGCTTTTAACTCAACATGCATTTCCCGAAGAAAAAGAAAATGTATAAATACATCGAACTGTATTCATGATGCAGATTTGTGTAAGTAGGATTATAAACTAGAGGACAGATGGTGCCAATTGAAAGTGACAGGACTCTTAATGGTTTATTACATATTTTATCTTGCTACTTAGATTTCTCCATGGATGTTCAGCTTTGCAACTACATTCCCAGGTTAACCCCCTGAGTGGTTTTCACCTATTTTGCTTTATTAATGCATTGGTATTTTCCTATGTATTTCCCACATTTCTTGTACAATCCTATTGATAAAACCAATATAATATATCCTACATTATAAAACCAGTATAATACTTAAATGCACACATTTGAATACAGGTATATAATAAATACAAGCAAAGCTGTTGCTCTGTTACTGCTGTTGTTAGAATAATTTCCATGAAGAAATTAAGAATCTGATATATGCACACGTAAATATAAATGATCAGAACCTTCTTTTCTTCTTAGCTTTATATTTTGCTCTACATAACATTTTAATGACAACTTTGTGGAAATTATAATAACAGTGTGTGTGTGTGTGTTTCTGTGTTTGTGTATATAATGTTTGCATCTCTGAGAAAAGTTAAAAGTATTGCTGTAGGACAAATAGATTGCACCCTTTTAATTTGTGTAATATTTTATCTAAATGTGAAATCTAGTTTATTTTGAAGAGGCTACTTGGGGCACAATGCCCTTACCTTGAATTACAGTAAGAAATCTAGTAAGTTCAGAAACATTTCTTTGGGGAGAATCATGTATCTTCCATCCTCTTCAAATCCAGCATTGTGATTAATTATTATTTAGGAAGTTTTTAGATTGCCTTTTAGGACCAAGTTCTCCTAAGGCAGCTTCCAGTATTTGGCACAAAATATATAATCGGACCACACATTGCTGTAAATTATTCTGATTTTTGTGGTATCAGTAACCACAGGCACAACTGACAGGTGGGATGGGATGTCATTCGTAGCTCTGAACAAACTCTAGCCATGTATAGCTATTCAGCAAGGCTCAGATAAATACAGAGATTCAAAAGTGCAGTTAAGAGACAACTGTAACCCATTTTTTGTTTTTAATCAGACAAGATGCGCTTATGATCCTGGTGCAAATTAATGGAAGTGCAGATTTGTTCCTGCCTATCATAGCAACCGCCTTTGCCCTTACTTGAGATGCAATGCTTTGTGATAAGCCACAGCTTACCCACATCAGAGGAACCATTAACAAACTCTACCAAACAGGGATGTCTTGATGGAAGCCACAATGCTGAGACCAAAGCTCAGACCAAAGCTTGTTGTTTTGTATGTGTGTTGCACATAAAAATGGGCTGTGCTTCAATCACACTGTTGCGTCCACCATCCTAGATTGCTATCAAATCTTCTTCGATCTCAGTTGCACCTGAAGAAAGCAGTTCTTTTTCAGAATGATGCATTCAAAGAGAAGCAGTCCTGGAGCTGCCAAAACATCTCTTTCAATTTCCTAAAAGCTTCCCCCCCGCCGCTGCAAAAGCAGCTTCTGTTTTTCTAAGTCATTCTAGGCCTGGTTCAGATTTCCTTTGATGATACTGAGGTTGTTCCATTGCTGCTAAGTTTCTATTTTCATGAAGTTCCATTTCAGTCAGAAGCACCTTCAAGCAAGAGAGTTTGTGCAGCAATTTGGATAACATTTTGATTAAGATGGGAGAAACAGAAGTGTCCTCAAAGACACTTGAAATGCCAAGAAGACTTTAATGACTTTAAATCAGTTTTACATTATGTGTGGAAGAGAAACCATTAAAGTTTATCGTTTCTAATAGGAGACATTTCAGCCAAGGTAACAACAATGGGTAATATTAAAAAGGGCTTTACTCTAGAAAACTATAGTATGAACCATTATTAATATATAGTATCAGACACATTTTTAAATGGTACTTCTTGATATCTTTTCATGAAGAATGATGTTAGGATAAAGCACAACCTCCAGTTACGCATCAGTTGTATTTTGTTTTGTGCTGAGAATGTTGCACAGGCTGTCAAGCACAAGTTCTAGTCCCAAATTATGAGACAGAAAGAGAGAAAGAGAAGCATATACAGGCAGACATGGCACAATATCATATATACATATATATATATATATATATATATATATATATATATATATATATATTTATTCCTATGTTCCTTGTGTTGTGTTTCTTGTATGGCAGGGAAAAACTCAGAAAGACCTACATGCATATGTACACACACACACACACACACACACACACAGAAACCCCAAGCTAGAATTGTCCTTTTATTCACGCATCGACCAAGGTACTCTGTTCACTGTTCACTGTCTGAAGCAGAGAAAAACTACAATTTGTTTAGTATGTTTCTTCCCTTCCTTTAGCTGAAAGAAGGAAAAGTAAACTGGGTTACTGTTTCTGAAGTTAGCTCTCTGTTGTTTGTAACATATAGTTAATGACCCTTGGTATGAAAGATGCTCTTGGCTCTAAATTAGGATTGTCACATCTGGGTTGTAAGATCTGGATGACCACACGGTAGCAAGAAAGAGACATGGAGATACAGAAAAGGTGAACTGTTTGTTTGGGGGCCAGATGTCATAACTCTGATCTATATCATTGTGTTAGAACATTTACTACATGTATATCCATCCTCATTTGCTGTATTACTGCTACTTTGCCATTGATTCTTGCTTAATTTATCTTCCATTTTTATGTTTTATTTTGCAAATTAGTCTGAGAGCTTGAGCTGAAAAGTGTCTAATAAATGTTTTAATAAAGTAACTAATTTCCCCCAAAATTCTTTTGCCTGTGTAAAGAACTTTCACTGAGCAAAACAGATTTTAATCATCACGATCAAATCTGATTTTTTAAAATATGCTATTGCTTTATGTCTCATTTTCTCCTTCTTTTTCCCTGTCCACTTTAAAGCAGTCCCATCTAATGAATTATATTTTCAACATGTTTAATGAACATTCTTGATTAAATAGCACAGGCAACTCATATCCTGATTATAAAACCACTTAAAAACATTCCCAAGCTCAAGAAGTAAACATCACTGCAATTCCTAATAGCACTCACTTTCTTTTTTACAACAAACATCTTGAATTAACGCCTCATTAAAACCCACATATTAATATTTGATTGATGAAGACTTTGATTGATGGTACCAAGGCAGATCAGTTTATCTATTCAATCCTCTGTGGAGTGCCATAATTCCAGGTATTTTGCCAGGTTTTCAGCAATCATCTGATAAAAAGAGTATCTAGCAATGTTGAGGTCTCTGGGTGACTCTGAGATATTGCATAAATATTGGAGGAGTCTCAAAAGGGGCTGCAAAGCTGTTTAATGGGGTTGGTTTTGGCCATTGTGGCTCAGCTAACTATTTAGAATTTCAGCTTCTTTCCCAAAGGTAATATAATAGTTTCCAGATATCCACAATTCAGACAAAAGTTCTGGTAATGTTCATAGTTCATAGTTTCATAACTACAATTCTGTAATTTTCAAAGCACTGATGATGAATCCAAATAAATATCTCCCAAAGAAAACAATTCACATTATCAGATGTGAATCATAGGCTGTTGAGCAATCAACCAACGAGCCCCTAAGTGACCTACATGCACATTAAAAACATTCCTTAATACTTGCACATTTGGCTGGGTGCTATGATTTATAAAGTTCTTCGCTCATTTTCTTTCTCTCCCTTGTACATGCTGTGTTTACACGTATTATTTTTTCCATGCTTGCTTTTCTTTACCTATCAAGAAAATGTATCATTCTTCTATGTTCTCCCTGGCCAGACCTACCTAGAATATTGTGTCTTAAAAGGAAGAATTCTGACAAACTGGAATATGTCCAGACGAAAACAGTCAAGATCATAGAGGGTATATGTCAATCTTTTGAGACAGACCAGGCCGGGAAAGCGAGACTGCATGAATCACTGGAACTCTACTTTATTGTTATGTAGTATAATAATAGAATCTTGAAAGTTTGACACATCTTGGGATTTTCCCTCACCCCCTCCTTCTGTCTGTGCTAGACTGATGTTTACATACAGGTCGTTGAATTCCTTCTTCAAGGCTATCTCTGTAATCTGCTACAGCATGGAAGGAAAAACTTATAAAACAGTTGGAGGTTGATTGGGTATGTTTAGCTTGAAGAAGAGAAGACTGCAGGAATGCATGATAGTCTCTTCAAGTATCTGAAGAACTGACATAGAGTAGGCAGGGAAGAATTGTTCAGTGTTGAAGGCAGGACAAGAAACAACAGGTTGACATTATACGGAAATAGATTTCAGTTGGACATCAGGAGAAAGTTCCTAGCAATAAAAATCTGTTCAACTGTGGAACAGACTCTCTTGAGGGGTGGTGGACTCTTTGTTGGAGGCATTTTAACAGAGGCTCTATGCTTATCTACTGGGATGCTAATAATAATGGAATCCAGCTTTGGACAAACACTTAGGTTAGATGATCTCCAAGATCCTGCCTTTTATCAACGTGTGGTCTACCATTCCAAAACCATTCTTGCTCTGTCATCCATTCGCTAGTCCTTTTCCAGCCCCCACGGATTCTTCCAGCTTTTCTTATCCTGCTTCGGTTCTTTTATACTATGGGTCTAGCTGATCAGAGACTGGAAGATCTTTTCAATATTGCATCAGGCAGACCTGCATTATGCAAAATAAAGTGGGCCCTCAGACAGCAGATAGTAGCTGTCAAGCAGAGAAGAAATGTCAGCCTGCCGTACGTGGCTGCTCTAATAGCCACTTTAGTTATCTTCTGCATGTGAAATGAGATAGGGCATTTTTTAAAATGCTGCAGGCATCTCTGATCCACCCGTGGCCATGAGTTTCACTTTCAAGAGCAAAGATTAAGGCTTAAGCAGTTCTTCCTCTTTTTCCAAGTTCACACCATTTCTCTCTACAGATGCCAATCCATATTTGGCTTAAGGGTTGCAGACAAGCACTACTCCAAATGCCTGCCCAACAAACAGGCAGCTTTGGCCATTGCTATCTGCCGAGGTGTTCCAGGAGGCCCCATCACACTGCAGCACCAATAGGTTCATCATATGGGATAGATGACCTTTGCACTGGAGAGGAAGCTTGTTAAACAATGAAATATTTTGTAATTTTCTAACACGTACCTGCTGAAAGATGATTAAGGAACGTCTTAATCACTTGTCTGAGACATAACCCTAAAGGCAACTGCTTAAACCATGTGTGACATTGACCTTTTCTTCTTAAAATCTCTACCAAATTCATGTTAACAATCTCCCTTTGTGAAACCTGTTTCTTTGTTTTTTTCCCCCTTTTTCTCTCCCTTTTTATTTGGCTGAGCTGTGTCCAATGTGCAAAACTGTTGTTTGTTCTTTCTGAAGAGCTGGTTTCCAATTATAGATCTCAGACTTAATAAGAAAGCTAAATAGATTGAAACATAGTCTGTCCACTGGTTGACTAATCCAGAAGGACCAAATAGGGAAAAATGCTTCTAACTATGTTTTCATCTTCACTGCTGAGGCCTCAGTGTCACAACAGGACGATACGTGTGCATTGCAAGGATTCTCAAATGTTGGGGTTGGAAACAACTGCAAAGATGGCTCCAAGTTCTTTTTAACCTGATCAGGCTTAGGCAGGCAAAGTTGGAGCGCTGTCAAAACTAACTACAAGTTTTGCCTTCCCTTCATACAGACAAGCTAATAACAAGTGGGTGTGGTCCCACAAGTTTGAAAACCCTCATGGTAGACTAATAAAAGTAAGTCATGCATTTAACCTAAATCCTATCCTAAAGGAAGTCATTTGTTGCATTCATATTCATTTATCATTTGGAGAAGAATCCTCATCATTTTCTCCTCCTCCTCCTCCTCCTTCTTTCAAACACATGTTAATACCTATTTAAAGCAATGGAAAATTTATAAAACCAGAGGGTGGGATAAGTAAAGTAGTATTAGAAAACTTGGGAGAAGATTAGCTTTTCATAAGAACAAATACCGAGTTGGCTGAACTGATATTCTGCTTTTAGTATTCATTTTCACACCCTGTGAAAATTATGCTACCCCATTTTTCTCTTTCTCCTACTGAAAGCTGGTGAAAATGGCAGTATATGTAATAAAATCTTAATTGTTTATATCCTATTATTTATTATCTAGTTCCATGTGTTGTGTTCTAGTCATGTATTATAAAGAACATGTGCAAATTGAAAATATGTCAGACACATGAAAAAAAGATGCAAGAAGGAAGGGAAGGGAAGGGAAGGGAAGGGAAGGGAAGGGAAGGGAAGGGAAGGGAAGGGAAGGGAAGGGAAGGGAAGGGTGGTCTGAAAAGTATAGGATGCATGTCCTTCCCTTCCCTTCCCTTCCCTTCCCTTCCCTTCCCTTCCCTTCCCTTCCCTTCCCTTCCCTTCCCTTCCCTATTTTTTCTTTTTTCTTTCTTTCTTTTTTTTTGTTCCAAACTTTGCCAAAAATATACCGGTGGCCTCCAGATGGCAGCAATGATACACTGAGAGCTAACTCCCTGCTGCCATCCAGTGGCTGAGTGTAGATTTGCAACCTAGGTCTGGTAGTCCAAAGGAAGAGAGAGCACAAGCCATGCACTGGAAATTGACTAAAAAGAAGGAAAAAGGAAAAGAAAAATGGGGCTGCATAGAATCCCTTTTCCTTTCTCTTCAAGCACAGTGAAACCCCTAATGGATGCCATATTATAAGCACCCTGAATCTTCAAATAAGCCAGAAGGGATTTGCCTGAAAGAGACTCCACAACCCAGTAGGATAATTCTGAGGATTTCCCCACCCCAGCATGTCTATTTAGAAGATCCCTGTTTCGCTGCCTGAATAAATTTAATTACACAGTCAGTTTCACTCAGTCAGTCTCAATAACACTATGGCTCCAAGACTTAACCAACCACCTCATAAGTCTTTCTGAAATCAACAGTTTTCTTAAATAAATGCTTTTATTGTCAACAAAGTTGGCAAGATTTGATGAACTTACCAATATGCAGAGAGGTGTTTTAGGGGACAAGGCCACAAAATTTCCTCTTGTACAATGATTGCGGTATTTCAATATTGCTTTGGAGTAATACTTCTGAGGTGGCCCAGGAGACTGAAATGAAGAATAGAATGGGGATTATCTTAAGCAGTGAGAAACAGCAACTTAAAACTATTCACTGAAATGCAATTGCCTGAATTCCTGAGCACTGATAAATAAGTATTCCTTAACATATTTTGCCATTTTTCCTCCTGTTATCCTACTATCGATTGATGCTTCTTCTTTCTTTTCCACACGCACACTTAGACCTGCTTGAACTAGTCAGTTTTGCAAGACAAATTTGATTTGTCTATTATGGAAAATCCAGTTTTGCCTCAACCATTCAGGAAGTAAAGATGGCAATCCAACTCAAAAAGGCAGATTTTGTTTTCTTTTCAGGACCAAATTCAGGAGAACTTACTTGCAGGCAAGTATATAAACAGACATACTAAAAAGGAAGCCCCATCGAACAGTGTAACTTTCTTCCAAGGAATCTTGCGTAGGATTCTATAAGGTGTTATTTCTTTGCACTTGTCCTTGATCATTTGTCCAGTCCAAAGTAGATTTTTAAAGGTTATTTTTTAGAACTATCTGAACCTTCCCTATAGGAACCTACTTTTACACAGAGTCAGAGAAGAAGCTCCTAGTTACTGAGCTGAGATGGATGATTGCCAAGGTAGGGCTCTTGTTGGCATCCCTGACGTTGATTGCTGTTCCCAGAAACCTTCACATGAAGACTGCCTTGTTTCTGTGCATTTATTATAATTATTTTCTGTATTCAAGCAGATCAAGGTGACATACATAGTCTTACCAATAGAGGCGAATATGTGTAGCTCAGGGTTGAACTGTGGAGTCCTCGGGGTTCTCTGAGCTTGGTTCTTTACTTGCAGACATTTCATTACCCAGCTAGGTAACATCTTCAGTGCTAAAATGGGATGGGGTTTGCTCTCTGTTTATATACAGTGGCATGCCTTGCCAGTGCTGGTGGGGGTGGGGGGTTTGTTTTGCTCCTCTGGTAGTTCCTTGATTAGCATGTTTACTGCTTGATTGTGTGCCTGATGGTAATGTTTGCTTATCTGGGCGATGATTGCTGGTGAGGCGATCTTCTGGTCTTTTGTCTCTTTTGAATAGTATGTAGATGCTGTTTATCTCTGTGTGTCTGTTAATTGCTGCCTTGTCTGAATACCAGGCTTCCAAGACTTCTCTTGCATTTTTGGATTTAGTTTGCTCTAAAATGCTGACAGTTTCCCAGTTAAAACTATGGTTGAGTCTGTCCATGTGTTGTGCGATTAAGGAGTTTTCATCATGTCTTCTGACTGCTAGTTGGTGTTCATGGATGTGCTCTGCTAGTCTTCTGCCTGTCTGTCCTACATAGTGGCTGTTACAGTCCTTACACTGCATGTTGCAGATGACTCCTGTTTCTTCTTCTTGGGCTACTGGGTCTTTTGGTTTACTTAGGGTATTCTGGAGTGATTTTGTTGGTGTGTGTGCTACAGAGATGCCATGTGGTTGTAATTGTCTGTTGGTGGTTTCTGAGATGTTTCTGATGTATGGCAGTGCAATCCTTTTCATAGCTTGTGTAGGTTCTGTTGTAGTAGGTTGAGTGGTCAGGCACTTTTTGATAAAGTTGGGCACTTTTTGACAAAATGGGTATCCATTTTGTTGGAAGATGTTGTATAGGTAGTCTGTATATTTGTCCATCAAACTGAAAATAGGTGGTGAGGCAGAGGGGTTGAGGAGGTCCATGATTCTGGGTATTTCAATCTGGGTGTATTTGGCTAAGTTGGGTGTATTGTGTAGTACTGCTGGTATGGATTCTTTCACTAGTTCTGGGTTTATGGACATAAAGAGTGCTGTGGCATCAAATGAAGCCATAATTTCATCTTCATCTATGCGTACGTCTTTGATTTTCTATTCAATCATACCATTCAAAATCAACCCCAAGGATACATAGTCTTCCCATACATTTCCAACAGTCATGTTCACTGGCTTGGTTGGTTAAACTGAGAGAGAAAGAGAGGACCTGGCCCAAATTTATTGCTCTTGAACCTGAGTTTCCTGGCTGCCAGTGCAATACTCCATGTTCAACCTTTTTCAGTCCTCAGCAGAATTACGGCTTTATTTCCCTGAACATTTTAGGGAGGACTCTGATACTTATTGGTACTTTCTGTGACCTTAAGCTGCTGTTCGTGATTTTCTTCATTTTTTTGCATTGATTAAACATTTTAATTATTTTATTCTTTCAGTAAATTGCCCTAAGATATAATTCCATGCATGCATGTATATGTAGGTGTGTGTTTTCAGTAAATGAATAATGCATTTTGTTGTAATTTCCATCATTCGCCTTTACTTCATCCAGTTTTAAAACAAACTGCCAAGAGCTTCATTATTTAATGCAGTGAATCCACTCCCTTTATCCTCCCTCTCTTCCCCCAGTTACAATATTCTGTCATTGTCTTTTGTCTTTTCGTTTCACTTGATCTGCCCTGTTTTTGTCCTGATCGCTCTCAGGCATTCGTGGTTAAATCTCCAGTCAGGGACTGGGGGTGTGGTTCAGTGGGGTGGGAAGTGTTCTAGAACAGGGTTCCTCCACCTTGCTGGCTGGGGAATTCTGGGAGTTGAAGTCCACCCGTCTTAAAGTTGCCAAGGTTGAGGAACCCTGTTCTAGAAAGCAAAGTGCATCTTAATTTGCCGACATCTATCCTTTCTGCATGGAAGAGCACAGGGCAAGTGCACAGCCTTCTATGCACTGTCTGAATATTGTGTGTTCTTGCCGCTTCCAACTTTTGAGTTTCATTGTTTAGCAAAAACAGTGACTTGCAGTTTTTGCAAGCTGGTGCAACATGTCACACTACAAAAAGGGCACCGCATTGTAGTGGCTGAACTGATAACGCATGTCGACAGTGCAAAATGTAGTGATTTACTCTAATGAGAACACTTAATGTTGCTCAGACTCACTTATCATAGCCCTACAGGCTATTTCATTAGCATTTTCATTTTCACCCTGTTGCTTAGTTTAATCCAAGCAAGCACAAAAAAGTTCATATGTGTATTTCTGCCCCCGCCCCCAGTTTCCTTTCATCAGTTATATAGTCTTAGAAGTTTGAAAAATTGAAAACTAATTTAGGGCTGATTTGATACTCAGAAAAGGGTAATATAGTGGGTGGGTGTGGGGGGGGGGACAGAGCTAATGGTTCAGTCAGTTTAATTGTAGCATGTGCTTTTTCCTTCTTCTCAAATATCATCCACAGATCCTTAAAACAAAACAAAACACAACAAATATACTGGAATTGCTTATAATGTCCCACACTCAAAACCTGACTAGAAACATGCACAGTAAAGAGTGAGATCTTCTGTCCATGATTTCTACTGTATATGGGTAGACAGCGTGAAGTCCTATGTTTTGAATTACCATTCCCAAATCTCTTGTTTTGGTGAAAAAGGCTAGGGCTGATGAGAGTTGAAGTTCAAAACTTCTGGAGGCCATCAGGTTGCCTATCCATGGTTTCTCCTCCAATATTTACAGGAAATCAAAATATTCTTCTACGCTGATAAATGGAGCTAGAATATAAGTGGAAATCAGAAGTTGTTGAGTTGCAACTCCAGGAAAACTTTACAATTGCCTGTGTCGGTTGAAGCTGCTGGAAGTAGCTTTCTGACATACCTTAGGTTCCCCATCCCTGGAATAATTTTACACTTATTGAATACCACATCAGTTAGCAGCTCCTACCTGATTCTTTCTGGAATTAAACTGCTGCTGATTTGGTCCCCAAGTTAGAGGTTTAGTCCTGCGTGCAAATAAGTCTGTGCCAAAGAGCTCTTGATTCAGGTTCTTTGATACAAAATCTGTTCTTCAAAAGGATTTCATATGGTGAGTTCTGCCTCCCCCCCCCCCCCCATTACTAAACCATAATATATTTTGCAGGGATTAAAAATTATGGCCCAATGTCCAGTATTTGAGCCTTTTCTTAGAAACATACTGGGTGGTTGGAGGGTTAATCAAATGGGCCCCTTAAGTCTCAGAGATCTTTAAGACACTCATTTTATCCTATAAAGTGCAGAATCCCCTCCGCCCATCCCTAAATAAAGTCTACCCTTTTCCATTTTGGAAGCTGAAGCCCTCTAGATGCCATGGAAAGCCCGGTGCTGCCCCCAACCTTCACCTGACAGAGATTGTTTGAAGAGACTTAGAATGAATTGGTGACCAATTGAGATACCCCAAGTAATTAAACCTTTAAGAGTTGCCATCTGTCTTTGCTCTAAAAGAACAGCCAGCTTTTTCCTTCTCAGAATAAATTCCCAACCAGATACTTTTATCAGCATTTAACAAAGCTTCTTCAGTGTGTCATAAAGTACTTAAGATGGATTTTTCTCATATTGATATAAAGCTCACTTTTTCTTTGGAAGCTGGGAGTTTGGGCGTTTTGAGTGGTAAATGATATTTTTGTACCATAGATTAAATATCTTTGCAACCACCTTATTTCAAAGGTATCTATTTTACTACTGCAGTCCTAGGATGGAACGTAAAAATGGCAAATTGCCCAATAGCAAATGCCGTGTAAGATAGAATGGGTAAAGCCAATTAAGAAAAGTGCAAATATAAATTAAGCTGTGCCCCCATTTAAGCTTCTCAGATTCATGGTACTTTCATGATGGATTTGTTTTAGCCTCCATTTTTTCTACATTTCAGTATTATACCTAATATCTGCCAGCAAATTGGGAAGGAATGTGATTGGGACAACCCAGTGACATTATGGAGTTGGGTGCTCTTACAAATTTAATAATCAATCAATTAATTTTTAAAAATTGTGAAAAGTCTAGCTCCAAATTCTGGCTGTGCTGGTTCCTTAACTCTTCCCAGAATTTTAGCTCATGCTCTTTGGGCATCAGTCATGGAGGCCTCAGGCTAGACTGAGGCTTGAGGCCTCTCCACCATCCCTTGATTCAATCTAGAGGTCTCCATTCTGGGTTGCCGGTGGTCACTTGCCTGCCTTGCACAAATATACTCTAGATGAGGTCCAGTGCCCCGGTTGTGATGGGAAATTGTGATGGAAGGCATGAATGGGGAGGATTCGGGTACGGAGCTTCAAGGAGTGACATTGCAAGCATCTCCTGAGCCCCCAGCTGGACTGTGTGAAAGTGAGGAAGAGGAGACTGGCCCCTCCCTAAGGGCTTGATGATTATAGTTGCTCGGAATTAGAGTTAGTCTGGCAAGATTGTGTCTATTAGGTTCAAGCTAATAGACAGCTGAGCTGATTCCCGGACTCTCTTGTGTGATTCTTGGGCTGAACCTGACAGAAATGAACTGAATAAGAAGGTACGCATAGCAGAGAGCCAGTGTGTTCTGGCTATTAAGGCCCTGGACTGGAAACTGGGACACTAAGGGAGGGACATGCCTCCCTTGGGCATGGATGCTGGCTGGGTGACTCTGGCCTAGTCATTCTCCTTGCTACTGTGGGGAAAATAGGAGGAGGGAACATTATGTATGCTGCCTTGGGCTGTACAAAATAAACGTGGGCTATAAAGCCAATAAATAAAATAAATAAATCTTGTTAAAGCCAGCTTCCAGCTGACATAGGCCCTATTTATACAGCCTGGGGATAGACCTTAGGACAAGCTACCAGCCTCAGGCCCATCATCCCATCTTATCTTCATAAGGAGATGACTGCTGTCTTCTGACTGTGACTCTTGATCGAAATGTTTTCTTTCCGCCATGCCAAGATGGGAGACTTTGCCTACTCCTGCTCCTCCTACAATGGTAAGTCATGGTTCCTCAAGCTTAATAGTAGGATTTTTGAACCACTTAGCAATGATACACTAGAGAGCTCTTCTGCACTTCCACACAACTACCCTGCTGAAAAAGAGAGCTTGGTCTTCCAGCAGCACTTCGTATTTGACATGAATGGATGGGAAACGTCAAAACTCACCACCTGGAACGTATTGATCATGGAGTCATTTGCTTTATCTAAGTCTACTTCAGCTGCCCAGGATAAACTGAGACTGCTAAAGCTACTTATTCATTAAGTAATTCACATTTTAAAAACAGAACGTGCTATAAAGATTAAAAGAAAAGTACAGAAAATCTAGCGCAATGCAACCAATTAATTAAATAGTATCATATTAATGCAATGTTTACTTGCCTGACAGACTGTTTTTATGAAGAAATACTCTGATAGTAAAATCTCCTAATAGGTCTTCCCCCTCCCCCTGCAAGTGCTATTGTGCTGCCTAATTCGGGGGGGGGGGGGTTCCTGGGAGGGATAAGCGCCATTCAGCTTTATAGAATGATAAAGAAATGGCAACTGAAACTTATTACAGTTAATTGATTATGCGCCATCAAGTTGATGTTGACTCTTAATGACCACATAGATAGATAGCATTAAAGTTATTAGGGCAGAAAAAAGAAATCTTCATTGCATCAGTTGTACACATGTCTATTCAGAAATAAGTCCTATTAAATTTAAGGAGACTTATTTCCAAATAATTAATACTATAATTATTTATAGTATTACACCCTAAATGTAAGACACCCATTTTCTTATTGTTTACAAAGTTGATGACTATTGTTATTTCTTTGAGATGTTCACATCTGAAAATTATTTTTTTAAAAATAAATGTTGTTAGCTGTAATTTGAGATAGAAAAAAAAGGAAAATTGTCAACCAGGCATAATTACTATCTTTTCTCCATAGGTGGCACACTCTATAAAGCTCAAAAACACAAGCAGACTAATTCTTCAATCTTTACATTTCTGTCATTATTGCTATGGCAACCTAGCAAAATAATTCATGATATCAAATTCTGAAAACTGTTTCTAAGAAAAAGGCATCTAGCAACAATGAGTAGAAAATTTGACAAAAGAGGATTTTTTTTTTTTTTTAAATATTACTGTACAGCATCCAAACTGCAATATTAGTATTTTATTACCAGGATCTGCATGAACTTTTCACATTATTCTAAGTTCTGTATAGTTCTTTTCAGAAAAAAATATAGTACGTTATTAATCTTCAGTATAAACTTAATGGTCTTCAAATTAAATAATCTATTTTCAGATCTATGTGCTATTAGAAGTCCACTATATGCTCTAACAATGAAAGATGTTCTCCTAGAAATTTTACTTTGTGTAAAAGGAAATGATTGGCAAACAGATCGATAGTTTGTATGATTTTATAGTGCCATCTGCAGTTCCCTTCCATTGATTCAGCATACTTATTTCCGTATCACTTATCCAAGCACGTAGGATTATTCTCTTTATCTGCAAAAGTTCAAGATAAAGTTCTTTTCAGACACTAGTAGTAATGACCATGTCAACTTGCAAGTGACGGTGGGACACCCTCCTTCCTTTCAGTTATCTTTGTTTACAGCAGGATGAGCAACTTAGTTACTTCTGTGTTATTTGGACTACATCTCCCATCAGCTCTATCAGCATGGCCAATGGCAAAGTACTGTGGTAGTGACAGTCCAAAATATTTGAAGGACACCAAGCACTGGAAAGGGGATTTGGGACAAGGATCCTTGTGCTGTTGGAGTTTGGGCTCACAGGCATCCCTGCATAGAAATGCAGACTTTACACCTTCCTCCCTGCAGATGTTTCTGCCGTACAGATGCTTGAAGAAGAAAGTTAACTGACATGCACAAGAATGAATACAGGCATAATTGTGCTGGTCTGTATATTTCTTATAGTACTTTTAGTCATTCATGAATAGGGATCTCCACCATTTGTTTGAAATGTTTGTGCTCTGGGCCAAGGAATTTTCAGCACTGTCACTAAACTACTGTCATAAATCAATCTAGGTTTGTAGGTGGTTCACAGGAGGCTAAGTAACCCATGAAGTGTTTGTTTTTACTTGAGTGCAAATTGCATATCACAAGCCAATTTAAATTGCCTATATATAAAGTTCACTTTTGAAAGCAGACGAACTTGTTGGAATTCTTACCCTATCGCCTTAACCTTTTTCTTAATAAATTATATTAATTGGAACTCAGTAAGACTTGTTATCTGAATGTTTGTTTCCAGTCCTGATTACATTTGTAGAGTTCTGACACTGAGAGGATTTAATATTGTGATAACTTCCCCATGGTCCATTATCTCTAGATTTGCTTGATAGCAGAACCAAGATAGAATTTGCACTGCAGATTATTTGCTCATAAACAGTAGACCTTCAACAACAACAATAGCAATAAATCAAACATAATTTGATTTGTAGAGTTTTACAGCGTTTCTTTTTATATTACATGTTATAGATACACTAGATTTAACGTGGTGAAAGTTTTTATGATTTCAGTGTTTGCACAGTTTTCCATCGGCTAACCAGGTAAGATCTATTAAATGTCTTTGTTGCTGATTAACTGGAATATTATCAAAATTCCGATTTTGAACATTTTGATAATGATAAACAAAACCATTCTTTAAATATAGTAGGACATGCAGTAATCTAAGGTAGCCCTGTATAAATAATAATAATAATAATAATAATAACAACAACAATAATAATAATATATTAAACTTTCATGCTGCCTCAATGACTAAGATTAAGGTAGTTCCGTGAGATTATTCTTGATATTGTCATTTTGATTAAATAACAACGGCATAACAACAAGAAATGCACCAGGAGTGTGTATGTAACAATATAATATTTTTCTTTCAGCAGTAAAATATATGAGTATCTCTAATTCCCAGGAGATATGATTATTTCCTCACAACTATCTTCTAGGTTTGCCTTGTCACTATCATAAAAAATCTGCACTGTGCAAGATTATGGCCTTAATTTGCAATGAGATCTTGGTCTAACACCTGCTTCAGCTCTTCGGACTATGCTCTGGTGTTACCGTTGACCATTTCTGCAGCCAGTAGTAACGCTGATCTGAGTATTTTAAGAGTAATAGCAAGCTAGCATGGCAAAGTTAAAGTGAAGTTGCATTGAAATGGAAATGTGAAGTAGTAGACGTTTTGGGTTTAGGTCCTTCCTTAGTTACTGTATGTTGGCAGGGTTGATTCAATTCCAAAAGTTGTAACTTCCTATTAAATAGAAAATGCTGCAATTCTTTTTCCAGTTCACGTCTTTTGGGAAGCTAATTGCTAAGAATTAACTGAGAGGTAAAAGGGAAGACTGTGAGCTTCAGAGTGGAGGTGATTTTTATTATGTTCCTTCCTAACTTTGTACAATGTAATGTTAAAATTGGGTAATGAATTAAGCATATGTATCCCATTTAAGTTTATGCAAAGGATTGATATCTTATTATATGGGTATATGGATCCTCTCCAGTAGAAGGAGCATCATTTTGTTTTAATTCTCAGCAACAGGGCCACACTCCATAGAATTATTCTCATGGGTATCCAGGAAATGCAACAGAAACTTTTCCTGAGTGCCAACGAAGGTAACACAAAATATAGCTTTACTGAAGCTATGGAGAACTGCAAAGTTCTTTTTAAAGTGCCAAGTCAAAGGGACATAGCATGAATCAGACTGGAAAGATTTGGAGCTCACATAACGAAGGGGAAAAAGCCATTTGCAATTTGTAAGAATCCCTTCTCCACACCCCCCAGGCAAATTTCTGTCACGTTACAGAGTCTTCAGGTGCATTTGCATAATTTGAAGGAAAGGTAGAGGGAAAATTTCACTCCAGCACTACTATGAGTACATTGCTACTATTTAATATATGTTGTTATTCAGCTCATGAAGTAGTTTATTGTTTCGAAAGGCCTATAGCCATGTAACCCATTTAAGGCGCCTTGATCCTTTTTGTTTTCCTTAGGAGTTAGGGACTAACAAAAATAACATTAACTTTATTGAGAAATAGTGTTAACCATGGAAAGTAGCAGTGCTTTCCTGCTTTTGCTCAATATTTCATAAAATGCATCTCATAACATGCTCAGACTTTGCTGGTACAGTGCAGTGTGAAATGAAATGCATGCTGGTGGCTGGTTTGAGTAGAAACTACAATACTACAGCATTTTCTCTAGCCAGGCAAGGGAGTGGCTGTGGTTCATCAGACTTTTTTTCTTTTTTCTTTTGCCATAACCATTATGACACTGATACAGTTTTAACAGCACTTGGCTTTAATTATAAATATACTGCATGGCTTGAAGCTGTCCAATGAGAAAAGCTGGCCAGCTGAGTCATGGTTTTCCCACCTTGCATTGGGAGAACGTAAATGCCATGGAACAGGCTCCTTGTTTCCTAATCTGTCATCCATGCCTGCGCATGAAACTGTGTTGATAGCCATTTATCCTTGCAGAGATGGGTTGAGCTTTAAATATACCAGCCCTGGGAAGAAACATAAATTAGAAGTTGTATCATCACTAGACGAGCCTGTTACTTGGAGAGATACAACAAGCCAAATATATTTGTTTAATAAAAGTTACAATTATACCACAAACTTTCAAAATGGACAAAATGAGCCAAGATGGCCAGATGAACATTTCAAACTTTAGGATGCAAGAAGCATAGGATGCAAGAAAGGTGATGCTGTTCTTGCCTTGATCAAGGCAATGCCGATGCAGATAAATATTTACAGCATCTGAGAGTTATTTTAATTTATTTGTTCCTTTATTTTTATTCTGTTTTATATCCTTAATCTTCTTAGTCTATGACTAAATATAGAAGTACTAGATCCATGTAGTTACTAGAAGTTGATTTTAACTCAAGGGAATCTATGTTTTTAGTATGAAACCTTTTTACTTATTTTATTTATTTATTTATTTAGTAAGATAAAAACTAAAAGCATATATACATTTAGATACATGCCTTGTTGTGTTTTTTTTTAATGTTGGATACTCCCATCCCTCCATGATGGCTAGAAAATATGGGAGGTTGATGCATTCAAGTTGTGAAGGTGAACTCATTGTAGTTGAAAGACCTGCTGTGAATGCTCTTAAAATTGTACTTCTACCTTCACCCTAAAATAGGTATTGTTTGCACCTTATATGCCAAGAATATAAAAGCCTCGGCACAATTTTTCCCCAGAAAAGGATCTCTTAAAAGAGCATTTTCTGACAAAATGAGACTTGAGTTACACTCTAGCAGAGCATAATGGGATAATCAGTACTGTGTCTGAATTACCCAGATGTGAACATTACATTATGAATCCCCAGATCTTAGCAAGGACAGATAGCATTTGAAACAGAGAATGGAAAAGTTGGCAGGGAAACAGATAGCAAAAGAAGACCCAGACAATGAAGTAAAGATTATAATCAGGCCTTCATTTCTTGCAGGAGGCTTCAATATGGCTCTAGTGATACTGAAAGAACATCCTTTATAGGCTGTAATAAGGCTTTGAAGCTGTCTACAAGCACTAAATCCCAAAGATGCTTCCCTCCCCACCCCCACTTCCGAAGGAAATTCTAACAGGAGCAAAAGAGCACCCTTTCATCCACATCGACTACTGTCTGCCGTGTTGTAAGGTTAGAGTACCGTAGGTCATCCAAAAAAGGCATCAGGCTTACTCACAAGTGAGTGTGTGCTTCAGGGCTGCACCGTTTCACACTGTAGTTAGGAAACAGAACAGTGTAATTCTCTGTCCTTATTGTTGCAGAGCTGCTTATAAGCCTTCTGTATGTGGGCTCCCATTTTTCTTTTTTTCGTAACCTAGCACAATTACTCTCGCGTATTTTGCAGGCAAATCACACCGTATCTAAGAATTTGATTTGGAATGGTCAATACTGCCTCCATTTGCAGTTCTGATCCTTTCTGCCTTCTGTATACTATGGAGGGAGGGGGGGAAACAAACAATAGGACTCATGTCCAACCCCCCCCCAAAAAAAACTCAAAGCATCTTGATGGTGAGTTATAAGTTTGTACGTATGTTCAGTGAGAGTTACAGAATCGGTTCACAAAAGTGGCACTTAGCCACAGTCAAATCCTTTCCACAAGCATGTGGTCCAAGTTTAAGTTGGTGAGGTAACACTATGTTTAATACTTCCTGCCAAGCAATGAACTCATTTTCTCCCCTCTGAACTGTGCTTTTCATTTTACCTTGATTGTAGGATGTTTTAACATAATTGAACTGAGAATCTAATCTTGGCCAACATTTAAAAAAAAAATGGTGTAAATAAAGTAATAGAAAGGACTCCTATCTGCTCAAATTTAGTACTGCAAAGGAAAAGCTGATCCTAGAAATCTTCTCTTGACATTGTAGCTCTTCAATCAAAGCTGTAGAAATGAGTCGTGATGGTGTTTGGCTATGAGAAGGAATACATATTTTTGTCAGTGTTTATTAAATATGATCATCATGGGTGGGGAGCGGCTTTTACATGCATATAAGGCATTGAGAAAAAATGATTCAGAAATCCATGTCATCTTAGTAACTGGTTTTCTTTTCTTTTTCCCTTTTAAAGGAGGGATCCTAATCATCCTTGCCCTGAATTTAAGGAAAGCATAAACTGCAATGCAGCCACTGACTTCTTATCTACTATGTTGCTCCTCTGAAGATGGTGTGCCTGAAGTATCATTCTGATCATGTCCCACAAACAGCAGGACCTTCCCTTATCAACTCCTCAATAGGTAGCTAAAGCCGATAATTCTCTTCCCTCGGAGGTCATAACTATCTTGTATATAAAAACAGCTCTGCCCGAACTGAGCTGTCTCTTCATGACTGGTGCTCACATCAGGGAAAACATACACCAAAGGCCATTATTTAAATATCCCTGTAAGTCCTACCCCCTTATGATCACTTCTTTGGCACTGCAGAAATAAATCCCAATGCCTGATGTATCCAGGCAAGTTAATCAGCCTAAGAACTTGTATAATCCAATACAGTGAATATTATCTTCATCTCAATATATGGTATTGCAAGTTAATAGAATTAACTTGTCAAAAAGGACTATAGCAATTGGTCAGATAGTCATCCTACACATCCATGGTTTATCCTACTGATTTCAGCTGCTTGGGCAAAACTAGTCTGTTTTGATGTAGTCCGTGACCACCCACCCATTGCACACCAAGTTGGAAACTAGTGTTTTTGCAGGCTCTTTGGGAAGTTTTGAATTGTGCCCCACCTTCATTAATCAATCTAGCCTTTAGAAAGATTAGTTGCTGATTAGGAAATGAGATCTGCATGCCAACCTAACAGTGATTAAAGTGTATTTAGGACTAACCTATCCATGTTAAGAGACTAAGTCTGCAAGCCTGCAGTAATTACTTCCACAGTTGCTCATTAGCCATCTGGTGTACATGTGTGCTAGCAGTTTAAAAATATACTCCTGTCCCAGAGTTATATGTACAACCCAAACTAACATCTTAGTCTTTCTTTATTTTCTGAAATTCTTTTCTTCTTTGTCAGGGCTGAGTACTTTGTTTTAAAGAATTTTCCTGCACCACCTCGCTCTGTTGTTTTGTCCCCAGAAGAAAAGACCAGGAATTTAAGCTAATCTTACCAATCTTGAAATACTTGTAGGCTGACTGATATCTTTCCATTCTTAATCCATGGGGGACGGGGAGGGGGAGAGGGAAAGGAGTGCCCCATATCTTTATAGCCATATTCGGTTGTTACAAAGAATGAGAGAATGAGGACAGTTCGTTCATTTACATGTTTAATAAGTGGGGGAGGCAGATTTTTGATTTGCCTTTTTTCCCTCTCTCTCCTTCCCTCTCTTTTCAATGGGCAGAATGAAGTGAAATTTCCTTTCCTTCTTTTAATACCGACACTCTACATGTTTGTATGCACTAATCTCCCCTTAACAACCCTATACTGAGTGCGGATATTTTACTCTTGTAAAAGGGTTTTACTCTTGTTCAGTTGAACACAAATTGTGTGAACAAACTTTTTGCACTGGAGAGGGCTTTCAGGTGGGGGAATCTCCACAGTCATGGCTGGTGATACAATATTTTCAACCTTCTTCATCTGGGATAGGGAATTTGGGGGGACATTGGTACCCTATGCCTCTGAAGTCTCTGCACACCTATTTTGCTTCTTATTTTGGCAAAATATATTAGAAGCGACACTGCCCCAAAATGACAGTTTTGCCACTAGATGTTAGTACTATGATCTGAAGTTGTTCTGATGGCTTCAATAATTTGAAAGAGTGGACTGTGCACAATCTGTTGGGTATTAGCTCAGTTTATACCATCAGGACCATACAGGATTCCTGCATAAGGGGTGAGTTCAATTTATCTAGGAGCAAACATGAACCCATTGTGCAACTCCAATTCAACACCAAGACTGAACTGGCTTCCAGTCAAGAAGACATTGTAATTTAGATTACATCTATGACCTGATGAGTATTGATTTAGGAGACTGTGAGTTCTAGTTTGCCTTAGGCATGAAAGCCAGCCTGGTGATTTTGGGTCAGTCACTCTCTCTCAGCCCACCACATCAGGCTCGGATGACAAGCTGATCAGTCAATTCCTGTCACCAACGATGGATCAACATTCAGTTGATCCAAAAAAGTGAGCCCTGCACCTGCGGGGAAAACGGTAGGATTAAATATATATATATATATATTATTTTCAGAAATAAGAACAAATCATTGTTTCCTACTTGCATCATTGGCAGGCATCTTTTTTGCTTGTTTGTTTGCTTAGATAGCACCAGGAAATTTCTGCTATCTTCTTCCAACACAGCAACAGGCTTTAGAGTGTTGGAGAACAATGCAGTTGTTCTGGTCTTGGAAATTAAAAAGGATATAAAAGTTATTAATGACACTGCTAATGCTGTAAGTATCAGATTGGATGCAGCTGAGAATGGAGTATCTCATTGGGAGATGGGTGGGTATGTCGATAATAAATTTGCTGAGAGCTGATTAGATCCTGCTTCAGGATAAAATAATGTACCTGGAATCTCACTCTTACCTGGCAAATTTATGTGTGATTGGAATTCTAGAACAAGAGGTGATGGGAATTCCAGAACAAATAACCTTTTAGTGCACTGATAAGTCTCCAGCATTTATAGTGAAGCTCCTCAAATATGCCTTTGTAGCAAACACTTAAAAAAAATGATACATTTGAATGATTGAATGGGGAGATAACAAATCTTGCATTATGTTTTCTCAGTTTACTCTAAGGAAGTTTAGTAATGTAGAAATATGCTTAATAGAGCGATGAAGATTGCTTGAGAGAAGAATCTTCAATATTTCATCAGGTTTCCAGCTGTCTGTTTGAAATTATCAAGCCACTTTAGAGATGTTTTCATAATCATGTGGAAACTGAAAAAATGATTTATTCCTCATTAATTTCTAATGGAGGAGTATTAAAAGCATTCCATGTTCTTGTACTGTACTTACTTGTTTCAGGCTGTTTTTGTTTTAATCCCTAGTTACAAAACAAACAAACATATACTGAATATCTTTGGCTATGAGGAAAGACTACCATTCCAATTTCTTTTGTAGCTTTGCTTTGCCTATTGCTGTGAGTTGGTCAGCCCCATTAAATAAATAAATAAATAAATAAATAGAGCGAGCGAGCAAGCGAGTGAAAGGAAGAAAAAAATATATGTATTTCTTCTTCTCTCCTTCTCTTCTCTGTTCTCTATTTATTATATTTAAGCAATTTTTATGGCCGCCCAACTCACTCACAGTGACTCTGGGCAGGTTACAGAAATAAAAAGCCCCAATACAAAACCCACTACACCCTGCCCCCCCCACCCCAGTGACAGCCACACATTTACACTAGCTATTTGATGGGTTCTGTATCAACCTGGGATCCCCAGGCTCTTCTCTTGTTTACATTTGGTTTTAAAATCCATATATATCTACAAATTAACTAGTAGAACTTTCTTCTCCTCTAGTAATAATAATATTAAAAAAGAGAGAGAGAGAAAGAACTGGAGAAAATCACAAGATACAAAGACCTGCAAATACAAATAGAACAACTGTGGCAAAAGAAAGCAAAGCTAGTACTAATAGTAATAGGGTCCTTGGGTGCAATCCCAAAATATCTGGAGCACCACTTGAAGAGTGTTGGCATTGACAAAATCACCATTAGTCAGTTTCAAAAGGCAGCTTTACTTGGAACAGCTTATATACTCCAGTGATACCTTTCACACCATCAAACAACAGCATCTGCCTATCCCAGGTCCTTGGGAAGGACTCAATAGGTGGATAAAAATGCCAAATCCAGTCTCCACATCTGGCTGACTGTGCGACCAACCATAATTTATTAATCTATGTAGGGCCATCAATCATGTTCTGTAAGGTTTCCAACTGCCACTGCTGTAGAGGTTTAGATTTTTTTTTAATTTATCTGATCACTTTATTTAGTTTTTCTTACTGTTCTACAGTGCTCCTTTTTTTAAGGGGCCCTGTGTGCACACTCAAGATAGCTACAGTTGATCCATTAGGTCGCGTTCATTCTTTTACATTTTATAACATGAAATGCTAAAGTGTCAGGTCTCCAGAGAGGATTATTCTAAACAGGTGAGTTCCAATTCTTAATCAATAGTTTGTAGTAACAAGAAGTTGTTATCAATCAAATCTGTGAAACTAGAAAAATCCTCCAGGCTCTGATGGTTTTCCAGCTGATTGGTATAAAATATGTATATTTTCTGGTTTGGTTTGGTTTTCAAGTTACATAGCAAAACCTTTTCAAGTAAGTCCCTAACCTTTATTTTTAATAAGTAAAATAGTATAGTTATTCCCAAGTCAAGCTAAGGCTTTAATTAAAATCTTATTTCCTTGATAAGCTATGGGTGCTGAGATTTTGGGAGCAAATTGCAGCTTATTCTTCTGATTCTTGTGCACCTATCCCAGACTGGATGTATACAAAGTGATTTTTAATCATTGGTCTCTTACCAATGCTTTGGACAGTTAGAAAGCTTTTGGTAATTACTGGCATTTTTGAGGTGGACTTCAACTTTTTGTGGATTTTCCCCAAAATGTATATTTTGGACTCAAATGGTGTAAGACAGATATTAGTTTGTCCCTATACTTGCTAAATGTATATTTAAAAAGTTATCTTCTTTCCTCCTTTCTTTTTAAACTGGTAAGAAAAGTTCTTCTCTTCTTTATTATTATTATTCTGAAATATTAAAGGAATTTTTGTGCGGTAGCAGAAGATAAGATTTTTCCATGTGTGGTTGATATGTTTTATAAATAAGCCAGATATTTTTGTTCCTCATGCTCAATAAATACATGATTCTTCTTATTGTAGAAATTGGAATAATCAGATCTGTTGCCATTGGATCATAGGAATGATTCCTTCAAATTTCTTTATATAAAGATTCCTCAGAAGCTTTCTTAATTAGTGGATATGAACTTAACATCTGTTTTGATACAAATGAAAAAGTTCTAGACAAATGGTATTCGGGATCAGATAAATGTGATTAAGGTAAATTTAACTTCCAGGTTGAATTACATTTAAGCACTCTGTTTTAAGCAAATATAGAGAATATTGTATTGTATTCATCTCATAGGTAGTGTCATCCTGCAAAATTTTCATTTAACAGATTATATTTACCTATTGGGAAAAAATTCTATCTATCTATCTATCTATCTATCTATCTATCTATCTATCTATCCATCATTTGTCTACTTGATGGCACAAGGCTTCGACCTGTTAACCATTACTGTTTTTAAACATCCCCTCTTAGAGAAGAGTTCATAACATTTTTCAAACCCCTATAAATCCCAGCATAATACCTTATCTGCTCCTGATGCCTCTGTCCTGGGCATATGGGCTCTATTGGCACAAATTTGGGGGGGGGGGGGGAAACCTGTATTAGAAAGAATGATAATTGTATAGCTGCAGGTAGCATTCATTCCCAAGAAGCTTACAGTTTAAAAGTATTTTAAATACGCATTCAAGGATAATGTGTATCCTTAATATCACGATTTGAGTGCCTTTTTAGCTGTGAAAATGATAGAATCATGCAGTGAACGTAGTGTCATCCTGACAGCAAGTTAAACACTGAATTCCAGAATCAGCACCGAGAATACAGCTTGAGACAATTTTGAAGTGAATCATTCAGGATTTCCATGCAAGGAAACTATACTAAAAGAGAAGAATGTGCCTTTTTTCATATATATATTACTGATGGTTAATATCACCATATTAGTGTTTTGTTTTATTCAATATAGACCATTTAATGCAAATATTTCCCATTACATTGGAAGCCATCATAGCAGGCATTTCTAAATAATGCAGCACCTGCTCTCTCAGACAAAACAGCTTGCCAGGTGATGTCTGAGTTTGTGACATATTTCTTTTCTTGTCCTCTTCCTTGGTTTGACAAGAGCACCAATGCAGAGAATGATGTTTGTTTTAAGTTTAGCTGAAGACAATGTGTACTAATTGTGGGAACAATCACCTGGGACTCTAAGACCTCTTCCAGGTGTGGTCCTGAATTACTATGGGACATTACCCAAACAACTTCAGCAAAACCTTCTAATTGACTCTAAATTTAACTAGTAATGAGCAAGCTGGTTTTGTATTAATGTGTATTTTGCTTGCTGGATTAGAAACCTGGTATGATAAACAGAAATGAACATCTTATAGCAGTATGACAATTTTCTGATGTGCCTCCAGATTTAGGTTCAGGAGCGTCTTGGGGATGTGGCATGCAGAAGCTAATATTATCTTTCCACAATGTCCCTCAAGATGTTATACATCTTGTATACATACTCTTCTATTAATACATTTGTGTTTTGCTTAAAATAATTAATTTCAAACAACAGCAGATTTTAAATGAGAGTTATTGTTAGTACAAGTGACATTTATGAAACTAGAGTAACCTACACACAACCCCAGAGACTGAATTAATAAATAAACAATAAACATATGTTCTTTTTTTCTTCCCTCCCTGAATGATGCCTAGTCATTCAATTCATTCTTCATATCATCCTTTTTTTAGATAAGGAAGAGATGTACAGTACTTGTACAGAAAAATGGACAGTACAATGAATATTACTTTGAGCAACAAGATAAAGTATTCCCACCAGATAAATTATTCCCATTAGTCTAAGACTGATAAGTACTTTACACTGTCATATGCAATGAGAAATCAAAGTACAGGAAGTTGATATATTTCCCATCTATATGTACAGTACTTCTGAGATTTTTAATTTATTAATGAGTTGTGTATTTAAGTTAGGCACATGGCTCAGCAACAAAGAAAACATTGTTTTTGCCATGTCTCTCCCAGTTCTATACAGCACATAAGTCAACATGGTTACTTATCAAAGAGTTACACCTGTTTCATCCAACACGAATTGTTGTTGTGTGATTTAGCATCTTAAGTTTTAAATTGATTATTTTGCTTGGCAACAGTAATCAGAAACCACAAGAAAAATCATTTCACGTGTATAAATTTCAACTCGAACCTATTAATGTCCTTCCATAATGAGAAGGTTGTGGGAAACACCATCTGAGCATCTATAAAGAAGGCTCCATAATAGACAATTGTTTTATTTTACATCTGTTTACCATCTTCATAGGTCTCAGTGCAGCTTTTGATTCCATAAACAGAAACGTTTTGTGGAAGAAATTGGCCACCTTAAACATGGAACCCAGACTCTTCCTCCTGGTTAAGGCCCTCTACTCAAATACCCACTTGAAAATGCTATGTTAACATCTTACTGACCATCAAAATCTTGGAAGATATTATTTGTCTGTTTGGTCTTTATTCTATTTTTACTGTATTTTATATTGTTTTATTGTATTTTAATATTTATTGCTGTTTTATTGTGAACCGCCCAGAGTCACTTTTTGTGAGATGGGCGGTATCTAAATTTGAAATGTAAATAAATAAAATAAATATTCTTTTATATGCTGATGATATGGTTCTAATGGTGCATTCTCAAATAGTCTTGAGAAGACTGTTGTAAAAGCTAAAAACCTACTGTGTTCTCAATTCTCTAAACAGCAATAAAATCAAATCTAAAGTGATGGTATTTAGCAAAAAAAAGAAAAAAGTGTGAAATATAATTGGCAGTGAACAAGAGAATTCTTTCACCTATTTATTCACCTTTTACCAACACAGGGTTGTGGTTAAATCATTTTAAAAGAAGCTTGGTAAGGTCTGAGGCAAGTACCAAAAAACTACAGAAAGTATTTAGTGACAATTACCCAGGCACCTTGACCCCATATTAAAAGTAGGACAAAAATAGTCCAAATGCTGACCTATGGTGCGGAATTGTGGGGCCTAACAAAAGCTACCTCACTTGAACAAGTTCAGACCCAAGCCTACGGGGAGCTGACAAGAACACGTCGGTGCTCAGAGCAGAAGCAGGTATCTCCTCCATACACAGCCATGCCATAATCAAAGTTTTTACCTATTGGCAGAGGGTCCTTTCAAGGGACCCTGATAGGCTACCCAGACTTACCAAAGTTATTTCACAGCTGGACATTCCACCCAATATTTACTCTCAACTGCCTCCCAGGCAAAGGTATTTTTTAAACAGAAAGTTCTAGATATTGGTGCCCAAAGAGATATGGAGTTGTTGGCATAAAAAAATAGAACTTTAAATTGGTTGGCCAAGAACAAAAACACCAAAATATCTGTCAATGACTTTGATGCAATTTCTAAGAAGTGCCCGTTCTAGAGCAAGGTTTGAGTTGTTGGATTCCATGGCCAAATCTGGGTGCTTCCATCACTTGCCGTATCGTGAGAGGACGTGGATATGTGGTGCCCCGGCCATTGAAGGTATCGCTCATGTTCTGTTTGACTGTCAACTCCGTGCCCCTTTTAGGCTTGGATATTTAAAATCCATGCTTGAAAGAAGAGCCAGCTGGGACCTGAATCGCAGACTGTCCCATTTCTTCCTGGGCTGTAACATATACATTGTGAGCAGAACTGCTGAGTTTATAGATGAGGCAGTTCAGCTAAGAATCTGCTATATTGAACAGATTGGGGTATTATGTAAAGGTGATGCATTATCTAACATTGACTCTTTGTATGTAGCACATACAGGTAGTCCCCGGGTTAAGAATGCCCGATTTAAGGATGACCCATAGTTAAGAACAGAGCCTATTCTAGCAAAATTCAAGTTAAATACACAATGGTTCGAGTTCATTATACAATACTACTTATACAGTATTATACAATAATCCTGTTCCAGCTTACATACAATTATGCAATATGACTTAAGGACAGACCTTGGGAATGGATCTCATTCTTAAACTGGGGACTACCTGTATAGATTTTTGTATTGTATTTTCTTTTACATATTTTATCCTCAAAATAGACCTTGTATTTTGCCTTTATTTTATATTCTTTGATATGGTCATAAAACTAATCAATAAATTACCAGTACTAGTACTATAAAGTAGGCAATGTTTGGCTACTTAGCCATTGCATTTATGAAAGCCAAGCACAGCCGATATACAGTTTAAATTATGAAAATATAGCTTATCACATTGTGATTAGGACTTTCTCTACATCTGATAATTATGCAAATACTATTTCTAATTTATGGATCAACTAATTATAAGTGTTAATGGTGTTGCTCATGAACATACTCCCATGCTTAACTTGTGATGCACCAAGTAGAACCGTGCAAATACTTTGGAACAAAATCCAGAGCTTGCAGGAGACAAAATATCAGCCTAAATATCCTCCCCCCCCCCCCCACCTTGCCTTAAACTTACTTATCCTTGGTCAGAGAAAGTCCAAAGTTCTAAACTTGAAAGGTCACTGACCTTTCCATCCCAACCTCCCCATTATTTATGATTATATTTATATTTCATCTTCCTTTTGATAGCATAAGGCCGTTCACCATAAGGGAATGTATCTCCCTTTCATTTATCCTCAGAGCAACGATTTTGTGAAGCAAGATAGTGACTAGCCTTAGCCAAGAAGCTGATTTGAACCAGACTCTTACTGGTCCCAGTTCAATAAAGAACCTATCTTTATTGAAGATACATACCTTGAAGAATAGATGTGAAGTGATATTGCAATCCTATTTGACTGAAAGTGATTACATTGATTTAGCCCTCTCATAAATACATTAAAAAAAAAAAAAAACTCTAGTTCTTATTAGCATATGGAGATTAGAGTGGAGCTTCTGGAGTCCATGCTTACAATTTTGTAATGCTTGAAGACTGTCATTATTTACAAACTGTGCCATCCAAAGAAAAATAATGTGTCAATGAATTCTGGGAAGAGTCCTTCGTTCTTGTGCCATGGCGTAAGAAAGAAGGAGATGATATTTGGTGTTTCCACCTCTTAAGACAGTGGTTAATATTTCTGTATCTCACTGATCAGAATGTTTTAAAAATGAAGACCCAGAGGACAGATATTGGTGACATTCTAGTTCAATGCACTTCATTATGATGCTTGCAATGACTAGCAGATGAAGATATGAATCAGTTCTACAAAAATGTTTCGTGCCTTACTCAGGGAAGCAGGAGAAATTACTTTCCATTTTAAAATAATATGTAAGCCAAAATACTGTAAAAACTTTATAGTTTCAACTCCCAGAGCCTGCAAAGTAGTTTTTTCTCTTTCTGCCTCTTAAATCAAAGGAATGTGTATTGGAGAAAATGCACACAAAATGCTGCATATAAGGCAAACATCATTTTTAAACAGCTTTTTATAAGTTTAAAAACACATTCAAAAACTGAGTACATTAGGAGAAAATATTATTTTTTGTTAAGAATAAAAAACAATATTAGGAAAGGAAGAAACTGAATTTCATTCTGGGAAAAAAAGCTAAAGCAAATTGAAATTCATCTACTTATTTATCTTCTATCTCTAAGGTTTTCTACATTCTATCAGGTTTGTGAGATTTTGATGGCTCAGTTATACTTGGAAGTTTTTCTCCTGATGTTATCATTTTATACGAATCTCCAGCATGGGACAATTAGTGCTTAGGTAAAGATTAAGTGGATAACTGAGATCAAAAGACACAATTTTAGGAATATACACACACATACATACACACAAACACATACATACATACATACATACATACATAATACATATGCTGTTTTGGGGGTAAAGCTTGAATTGACTCTAAATTAGCTGTATTTGCTAAGCATTCTTCAAGAAAGAATATATATGTAATAGTATAGTAATAATAGGGAAATACACTTGGTGGGGCCAAGGTGGCGGGCCTTTTCTGTGGTGGCACCCCCCTTATGGAACAACCTCCTCCACAAAGTGAAGTCAATTCCATCCCTACCTACTTTCCAAAAGTGTCTCAAGACCTGGCTTTGTCATCAGGCCTGGGGGTCTCAGGGGACCAGTGAGATCTTTAGGTGGCTCCCTTGCTAATTTAATCTCTTGTGTGCTGTATGCTTTTTAAACTTTTTAATAATGATTGGGGGTTTTTTACATGTTTTCTTATATCTGTGTTCTACACTCCCAGAGTCACTTCTTGTGATATGAGTGGCTATATGAATTAGATAGATAGATAGATAGATAGATAGATAGATAGATAGATAGATAGATAGGACATGGGCTGTTGACTATGCATTGAGGTGTTGAGGGTTGCTTTAAAAACTTGTTACTGCAGATGAAGCACCCTTCCTGAAAATGCGGAAGCAACTGTGTCTTCTGAAAGGCCTGATCGTGAAGCTTTGAAGATTTCACCAGATGGTTTTGTGTACGCATGTGTATGCCCAAACGATGCTTCTCCTGAACTGCCAGAAAAGTGGAGCAGCTGCATATGTAAGGACATGGAGATGAGCTGAGAAAGCTCCAAACAAATACAGCTGCCTCAACTCTTCCAGATGTGGAAAATGTTTGGGCCAAACAGTTTTTCAAGTGTTCTTTGAATGTGATACACAGCCCTTCCGCAGCTAATCTATTTAAAAACATTATGCTGCTCTGTTTAATAATCTGCACTACTTCTATAATCATTCTAGGAAGGATGTTCCAAATTTAAATTCCCCCCCACCAGAAAAAGTGATCTTTCCACCCATTATGCAAGAGAAGAAACTCATTTTTTTCCCACCAAGTATACAGAGCTATAGATCACTAATGAATCTGTTTGAATAAGATGTATTTTAAACTCCAGTTTATTGCCTTTCCACAATCCACGCTTATACCTTAATCATCCCAAATAATTAAATGTGTGAAGAAGACAATTACTTTGTTTGCAGCCTATGTTTATTAACAATCACACTAAGAAACATCTGTTGTTTTCCAGCTTTTCCCCTTGCAAATCCCCATACCCACTTCTTTCTCTCCTTTTCATAGATCAGTAGAGCCTGATTCTGTCACAGAACTCTTCTCCAGGTTCTGAGAGCCAGCATCTGAAAAACTAAGTTAGCATGCCCTTGCCTTGCTTTGCCTGCAGGCAATTTCCTTCATGTGGTACCCAGAAGCCAGAGGGCATCATCTGTTGTTGGCTGTTCATAACTTGATGCAGCAGAACAGATGGTGGATGGCTAAGAAGCCAGACCTTTGTGGAACCCAGAAATTTATCATGTTCCAGAGTCTTTCTGAGGAATGGATGCCATCTCTTTGATATTGTTTCTAACATCATTATTATTTTGTGTCCTAATCAAAAATTTTGCTTAGTCAGAGCAGGTTTCCTTTGACACCAGCACCTTGTTCCCATTAGCCTTTCCAACAGTGGTCAACACAAGCCTTTGAAAAACTCTCCAGCATACATGTCCTTGGGCTGCAGGCCAGTGGCACAAGGAACAAGAAGGGGGTGGCAATGCAAACTCCTGTTCTCACATATTTGTGGTTAATATTGTGACACAAGTATGAAAGGGTGGAACTTGTGTGATGATGTTACAACACACTTTTCATCATTTTGGCATATTTATGGGTAGAAATGGATGCCTATGCTCCCAAAACTAGCCTACAACCATCCTAGCTGAAAGGTGCTCTTCAACCTTTGAATCTTACTTCTTTGAGGCTGCTCATCTCTGAGGCTCTAAATCCTTTGGCAACAGTATGGCTCTTCTTTTCTCAACCTATCCTCCATCTTTCTTTACTCAACAGGAACTCTTTATTGTTGACCCAAGAAACAGATATCTCTGTCCTCCTATCTAGTGATCATACGGATTTTGGCAGCTCAGATCCAGTCACCCTGGAGAAGAAGCATAGGCAAATGTGTCAATTTCTAGTTCTTGACAACAGTAAAACTTTTACCCATTATTCTTCTTTAATCTATTATGTACTTTATATGGATCTTTCCCCAGGTATGTAGCAGTGCCAAACCAATCATGATTAATCTTGAAAAACTAATTAAGCATTAATTAGTAGTTTCATGTTGAGAATATTCATTTTCATTTCAGTTTCAGTTGCACTGGATGAAATGTCTCCATCTGGCTACTAGGAGGCCTTTATTATAATAAACAAGTCATACAAACAAACAAGTAATGTTGGAATGAGCCTCTAAATTCAGCCACAAGAATCTTTCCCCGTCCCCCTGTGCAAACCCTACAATATCTGGAAATCAATATTTTAGCTAGAAGGCAAACTCACCTTTATGCCACTTCTAGCCAGCTGGCAGTTTGCTGCACTGAAGCAAAAGTAAGAAGATGCTTGACACCTGAAGAAGTTCCACAATCCAGACTGACAATTGGTGGAATTTAAATATTCACTAGCCTGAGTTACCTTCACTTTGTTAGTACATCTGGAAGCAGGAGGAGGAGAAAAAGTCCATGCCTTAAAAAAAAAAGGGGGTTATTACAGAAATTGAGCTTTAAATGGAAGTTAATCTCTGTAATTATGGGAAATTATCCATGTTTATGGCTCCTACAAGGAGCACACAAAGCTTTCCCCCATTTTTTTTTTCTTTTCCCCTTTCATTAGCTGGAAGACAAAATTACTCTCTAGACTCACTAGCTAATATGATTATATTCACTTCAATGGCTTTATTAAGCTGTATAGTTAGAATTCAATTAGAATCATATGTATTTTCTATCTTTGGCCTTTGGCTTTCCTAAAGAACAAGAATGAAACAATGGAATGGATGAAAACTTGTTACTTCTCTGTCCCTTGAAATGTTGGCCAGGCATTCACCTACTATCCTTCCTTCCCTGCTGTCTTTTCTAAATAGATGGGTGGGAGGTTTGCTAGCCTCAAGGAAATGGCGAGCCCTAATAATAACCCAGTGATTATCCTCTAATAACCCAATCTTCATCTCTTCACTTATTAATATAACAACATCTTCATTTTCCACTTGATTCTAGACTATAACAAATTAACAATAAACTTCCAACACCCCTAGAGGTAAGTACCCAAGATTGCCTTGCTTGATGAAAATCTAATAAAGTGATAAATCCTGAAATATAACACTGTATTTACACAACACACTTAAAAGATCAATTACAACCCTAGTGGGTGTATTAATACGTTAAGCTAAACTTGCTTTGGGTTTATTTTATTTTTTTAACAATTTACTGTTTTGTGTGAATTTAGTCCATTTGATTAGTCTGGTTAATCTGGTTAATCTGGGCTCAGAAAATGGGTGACTTAAATCAGTAACCACCTTATGATCTTTATGTCAACACAATTTTATGCCACTTCTTATGTTCTTTCCCAGCATCTGACTCTCTATCCTATTTGCTGGGGAAAATTTGCACTGACATTTACCAGGAGCAGAATAAATCCCCACCAAGGATTTCTCAGATTCTCACTTAATAGTGACTACCGCATGCTACTTTTTGGTTACTTATGATTACTCTTGTTTTTGCAAGTACAGTTCAAATTGTCATGTGTTGTGATCTTGTAGGTCTCTGAGCCTCACAGTATATTTTGCAGATCCCCTTAGGCAGCAAATGCACAAGATGGAGATCTTAGTGGGCCATTTTATAAGGCTGTATCTGAATTTTGCTTGGCATGTTGCAAATGGGACAGATCTAGTAGAGGAAGAGGAGAAGGAGGAGCATTCTCAGCTTAATTGCAAAACTAAAAGTGAGTTTCACAAACAAGTTAGCCACACCATCTCCTCGATGGCTTGTGTTCTGAAAGTCATTTATAGAATAAATTCAAAGCCTGTCAAAGTATTACATGCCACACACTGTCTAAATCAACTACCCAGGACCTCATTTCTATTTGCAGAACCATAGCAGCCCTACGCAGGTCTCGAGGCAACCACATATGGCTATCAAGTATCTAAACCTGTGTTTTTCCTATCCTTGGGTCAATGAGGGGTCAGTGACAATTCCGAGTACATTAAGAGAAGTCATCACTAATGCAATGGAGAATGCATTGTAGCTGTGTAGTCAAATGGAATGACAAGTAAAGGATAACAATACAATCTGTTCCTAGTAACCTTATGCCTGCACAGAAGGGAATACTGAACTGCCTTTACCAATATGCTGATTATATTATTAAAAATATTATTCATTCTGCTGAAGGGTAATGAAGTGAGACAGGCATGAAAAAGACTTCTACACTTTTCCAAGGTACAGTAAATTTAGGCTTCTGGTTCAGTAAGTTAGCCTACAGATTGTAAAAGATCACAATACTCCAGGTAGGATTATTTTGGCAAAGTGGAAGGCATAGGTTTCTGGAATAGCTTCACTGAACTGACTATATGAAGCCATCTTTTAGAAAAAGCCTTCTAAAAATACTTTACCCACTCTGGAAATTTTGAACTTTCAAATCCATGGGTCAACCCACACACTAAATGGATTAATGCAAGCTGACGTGAGTGACAGTGGCTAGGAAGATCTACAGAGGAGGAAAAGCCCGGATGGTCCCCTAGCGCCCCTGCTGGTCGCTAATGGTATAATTGTAAATTGTAAGATTATATATATGTACTTTGTGAGCCGCCCAGAGTTCCCCATTGGGGGGAGATGGGCGGACTATAAATCGAATGTATAAATAAATACATAAATACATAAATAAATTAAAGAAAATTCCTCTTCTTTATCAGCTGGGCATAGTTGCACAAAAAGGTTACACACATGAAATTGGGCTTCCTTCCATTGACAAACTGATAATCTTAACCTTTGTAAGATTGTTTGTATGTAACATTAAAAGAATGTTGTTAGAAATTTCAGCACAAAAAAGCAAAGCAAAACAAACATGCTTTTAAGTCTGGGATCTTTTTTTTTTTTTGGGGGGGGGATAGTTTTAATGCAAGTGGAAGCCCAGGTGGTATTTGGAAAAATCCAAGCAAGTGAACCTGATTAGAACGTGGATGGGACAACACTCAGAAGCCCCAGGGTTGTTGGCTAGACTGCATAGTGGGAAAAGATCTCAGAAGAAGAAAATGGCAACCAGCTTCCATTTTATTGCTGTGAAGTAATCTGGAGTCTAGTTCAACTTGGGAGATACTTTATTTGTCTATATACTATTTTTGAAGGCCGTATAACTGTCTGAAAGCAAATAATATAGTTGTTCAAATTGTATACAATCCACAATTTAACACTAATTAATTAAGTAATTAAATAAGTATTCAGCCAAAAAGGCTTTAGACAAACAAGGAAAAGGAGACAGTCTGGTTCTCCAGGCTTGTAGCATAAAACAACACCCCTGGAAACAACAGCATGATGAAAAGTGCCCAGGGAGGGAAGAAACCAAATGAGGCTCAATGTGAGGAGGTCACTGCTAGGAATTTTTGACTCTCATGCCCAACAAAAAAGTACCACAATACAGGCAAAGAGGTTTCATACCTTATGAATAATTTATCAGAGATGTCCTACAGCTTTAGAGAGGTTGTAATTGTAGATAGATGGAAGTTAACGGATACAATATCTACCATGCAAATCTACAATTGAGGGTGAAATGGTCTGGTTAAATCAGATTACACCTTATTTTCATGCTTCTTCACAACAACAATCCATGCTGATGGATTTTGGGAAATTCTTCTTTGGGCAAGAAATACATTCAGATGATCCAGTCATAGCAACAGTAGATAAATCCTAAAGCATACAGTAATTATCTAACAATCCACATTACATTATACTGGACCAGTCATGAAGGTTACTCAGCATTTTAGGTTAGTCAGCACTGAAAATACCATTCAGAACAAATCCTGTCATTGTTTAAATGGTGTATCAGTTGTCAAAACAGGTATTGTCTGAAACAAAAATAACTTTCTAGGTAAAGCATTGATCTTAATCACAGAAATTCTCCCCAACAATGAACAGTGATAATTTTTGCAATCTTAACATATCTTTTTTAACTTCATTCCACATCTTAACATACAGTAATTACTTTGAAATAACATGCAATTCATGTTTGTCATAGTAATACCCATATTTAACCTTCTTCTCAATCTTAAAACTCATTTTATTCATAAATTCCATTTATTTTTTGTTAAGATCTTTGTCTTCTGTTTATTAATCTTAAAACCTGCTAAAACACTAAATTATTTTACTTTATCCATTAATAATTCAGTTCCCTTTAAAGGGTCTTCCAGAATCAACATCAAATCATCTGCAAAAGCTCTTAACTTATACGTCTTTTTTTTTAATCTTTACTCCATAATCTCTTATCTTGTCTTATGTGTCTATTCAATATTTCAAGAACTAAAATGAACAGGAGGGGAAATAATGGACAACTTTGTCTTGTTCCTTTTTGTATCTCACATGGTTTGGTTAGATCTTCATTAAGTATTATTTGTGCCATCTGTGAAGTATAAATCATTTTCACCCATTTTATAAAATTCTCTCCAAAGTTCATATCTTACAAAACTTAAAGCAGAAAAGTCCAGTTCAAATTGTCAAAAGCCTTTTCTGCATCTAAAAAGATCAATGTAATTTCAAATGACAATGTCTGTAATTTCTGCCTGAAATCAAATTTTGTCCCTCTTTAGTTATTAATGTTATATTAGCCCCTTTCCAGGTCTCTGGCATCTTTCCTTTCTGTAGAATAGAATTCATCATTTCATGTAAAGGTTGTAAAAGTTCATCCTCAAAGCACTTACAATACAAACTCAATAGTCTATCTGTTCCAGGTACCTTTTCTTATTTACTCTTTTTAATTGCTTCTGAAATTTTCCTTATCATTATAGGTCCATTTATAATTTGTCTTTGTTTTTCTGTAATCCTTAATAAATTTTGTTTTCTAACAAACACAATGTTTTCTAAGAAATCTGTTTTCTCCAAAGGAATATCATGTCCTTTATACAAATTAGAATAATATTGATAAAATGTTTTTTGTATAGCCATATTGTCTGTTAGGGGGACGCGGTGGCGCAGCAGCTTAATGACGCTGAAAGTTGCCGGCCAGAAATGGCCGACGCTTCGGTGGTTCGAGTCCAGCCTTCGCGTTAACAGGGTGAGCTCCTGTTTCCTCCCCAGCTCCTGTCAACCCAACAGCTCGAAAACTCACGTGAGTAGATGAATGGGGACTCTCACTCCAGTGGGAGGAAAAATGCTGGCAGCGCCTTGCACAGAGAGACAGGACCAGTTGCCTGCCGGTAAGCGCAAAACCGCACTCGCCCGAAAAGGGCGCGAAGCAACGGAAACCCCGCCTCCTGCGCTCGCCAGCTGGGCTCTGCTCTAGGAAGGAGGCTCTGGCAAACCACTTCCGAAAAACAATTGCCTTGAAAACTGCAAGGACTTGTCCAAGCATGAAAAATGCAAGGACTCGTCCAGGCAGTCACTGCAGGGTCAGTAATGACTGAGCGCAGACCAAAAAAAAAAAAAAAAAAATTGTCTGTTAACAATATCTCCCTCTTGTAATTTCAATATCATTTTCCTTTTTCTTTCTCTTCACAATTTATAAGGCAACCATTTCCCTGGTTTATTCACAAATTCAAAATTTCTTTGCTGTTCAACTCTTCACAACAGTGCTTCACTTCAATAAAACTTCAAGCAAAGTGTGTCTTTGTAGCCCTTTATCAAAGCATCACAATGCTTGGCTTTTAACCATATGAGTGGCCATGGCACTTTGCTTCACTTCCAGTGAGGCAGAAATGCTGTTCAAGGCAGAGCAGACCTTGTTGTATGGCAAAGGAAGAACAAATTTTCTTTGCAAGGTGGTTCTCCATATAGAGCAGAAGGATGTTAAGACCATAGAACAATGTATCTGGCTACTGTTTGCTTTCTTCTACTGGCTCTTGACATCCCACTATGCACATGTGCAAGTGATACTGAGAAGGAGAAGGAGAAGGAGAAGGAGAAGGAGGAGGAGGAGGAGGAGGAGGAGGAGGAGGAGGAGGAGGAGGAGAAGGAGAAGGAGAAGGAGAAGGAGAAGGAGAAGGAGAAGGAGAAGGAGAAGGGGAAGGGGAAGGGGAAGGAGAAGGAGAAGGAGAAGGAGAAGGAGAAGGGGAAGGGGAAGGGGAAGGGGAAGGAGAAGGAGAAGGAGAAGGAGAAGGAGAAGGAGAAGGGGAAGGGGAAGGGGAAGGGGAAGGGGAAGGGGAAGGGGAAGGGGGAGGGGGAGGGGGAGGGGGAGGAGGAGGAGGAGGAGGAGGGGGAGGGGGAGGGGGAGGGGGAGGGGGAGGGGGAGGGGGAGGAGAAGGAGAAGGAGAAGGAGAAGGAGAAGGAGAAGGAGAAGGAGAAGGAGAAGGAGAAGGAGAAGGATGGCCACCACAATCCACATATGGAATTCTAGAAAAAATGGCTCTCCTGGATGCTTTGTGTGTTGCCTTACACATTAATGAAAATTGAGCTCAGTCACAAAACAAAGGAGGTGACAGAGAGAAAAGAGAGGATGCATCAATCTATCCTTATCAGTCCCAGTATCAATGCAGTTTTGAATGGGAAGAGATTAGAGTGGGATGGGAAGAGACTAATATTGCATATTAAGCATTTGCTCCTGCTGGAAAACAGAGAATGAATTAATTTCCTTTAAACCAAGCTTAACTCCTCAAGACTGCATGGGTGTCTCTGTGTAGCAGTCTTGCAATGATATACACATATTCAGGAATGGGATGTTCTGAATGTCCTCCAGATCATGTTATTCTGGAGAACAGTCCAGCAGATTGCAGAAACAAACCTTCTGAGCTGAAAGCAGTTTGAGGTGTCCTGAACATAGAGTTCTGCACAAAACAGAACTCCTGTTGCTTTAAACCACCTCTGCTCTGAAGGATTTACCACCAAACCACTCCTGAATCCAGAATATTATGGCCCTGAGGAGTTTCAGCATCATCTAAAACGTGAACAGAATGCTCTGAAGCTCTGTGAAACATTTCCCTCTCAAATCAGTGAGTTTAGCCCATCTTTCTTTTTGTAGCAACAGTTCAGAAGTAGTTGCCATTGACATTTTGGAGATTATTTGTCTTCCCAACTTCCCAGATTAGCCTACAAGTATTCCCTGGGGGAGGCATATAAAGGAATTATCTAGTCTTCCAAGTCTTTTTAAAGCCATTTAAGCTAATGATCATTAAAACATCATTCAGTATCTGACAACCTTGTAAATTTCACCTTGTGCATTTCCTTGAATACCCATGGAAAGCAAAGCAGAGAAGGCTTTGTGGATTACTACTCTTGGGATCTCTTGAGGTCCACTGATGGGCTACTGGTCAAATCACTCACTTTTAGCCTCCAGGATCTGGCCTCACGAGGTTATTAGCCTCCTGAGAAGCTGAAATGCTTTTCAACTAGATGTATTTCCCCCATGTGGTTAGCAGGAGACCTTATTGTAGGAAGGATCATTTTGTCAAGCCATGCATCCATTTTGTTCCTGGGGGCAGCTGGGTAGTTCATGGCATAAAGCCATTTTTATAACCTTTCCAACACCGTCATTGGCTGAAGAGTTGGAAAGATTCATTTCTTTCCCTCAGAGAGCAGTTAATTTCGAGACTGAGCGTACATTTCTTTTATAAGCTATTTGCAAATTTATTGGGCATTAAATGACATCATGCTTCCCAAATTAAAATGAGCATTTGTAAATATACTTTGAGACTAAATAAAAGCTGCAAATTAACAACTTAAATAAATTACTTTTTTTTTTTTTTGTTTAAGTAAATGAGCATGAGGACAAAAGGGGAAAGGGATAATGAAAGTCAAATGAATAATAAAGGTGAAACATTTTACAAGTTTTGTTTTGATGTTATTATATACCCCTGGCCTCCCTGAGTAGCTAAGGAGTTCCAAGAACAAATGATTGGGTTTAGAGTCATTCAAGAATAATTTTGAGAAAAGAATGGTATTTTTATGTTTGTTCCATTTATGGAAAGAAACTGAGAACGATGGGATGTTTATTTTTCTTGAAGACAAAAGGGCCACGACAATGTTGCTCAACCATTTTAAGCCAAAGGTGCTACTTGACACTCCAAAATATCTCTGACAATAGTTCCATTTGGCTAGCTTAATTCAAACATAATTTGAATGTTCTTAAAAAGTGGTATGATTTACTCCCAATAGATTTAATAACTTCCTTCTTTGGCCATATTAAAATTACAATTTGGTAGCAGTTCTGAGGATTGGGTCTTAGGGGAGAATGTACATCTTTCTATGATTACAGGACATTCCTCTGGAAATACAGACTTAAGTTATCTTATCTTGGCTACAGTTATCTCGACAACATTTCAATGGCAGTAGAGAGATATGGAAATTGTAACTTTTTGACTTCTAAGTGTGTCATCATGCAACGTGGCTGCTAGAATTATACTTAAGGTCTGAGGCTATAGTCCTGCTTACCAGTGATCCCTGCATAACCTGAACATCATCATCCTCTCTGATTTGTGGCTCTCAATCTCTTTAATTCCAGATCGCTCAGTAGGTGGAAGCATGGAACTAACTAACCTAGTCTGGGCTCAGAAGCTAAGCAGGGTTAGGCCTGGTTGGTATTTGGGTGGGAGACTATCAGAAAATATCAGGGCTGTAGGCTGGAACACCCTGGAAGAAGATAATGGCACATCTCAGCATAGGTCATAAGTCCCTAGGAGTTTAAAAGAGAACCTACTTTTAGCTTTCATGTATCATAAAGGGATTACGCCCCATACAAGAATCCATACCAATGCAGCCATTCCTTGGTTAATTTGCTGTAGGAGGACTGGTGGTAATTTTATTTATTTATTTATTACATTTGTATGCTGCCCATCTCCCCCAGAGGGTGACTCTGGGCGTAATTATATAAGACCAGGGACTCGGATGCAATTTATGTTTATGTTGGATGGAATGGCGAATGCTAACACCTTTCTTCTTCCGCAAACCATGCTATTCAGGGCAGGTTCTTCTGTAGATTATTGTCTTGCTACTATTTTTAGGAAGCTACTCTTTATACCCAGCCCTGTCTTTTCCTGTTTTAATAAAAAAGAAACAATTCTTTTTGTAAAGCAGAACAGCTCTCAAAAAAGTTGTTATCCACACCAGTGAGAATGTCAGCTGGTCAGTTATAAACATCACCATGTCTAAGTCCATGTTCTCACTGTAGGATATTTAAGGAGACTACCTTAGAACTTGCAGCATTCTTGATTCTGTTGTCCAGGTCAGACTCAACCTGGACTCAGTCATAAACTATTCTACTGGCAATATGTTTAGCACCTCCATGATTTTTTTTTGTTTCAGATCTGGGCTTTCTGTAGTTTCTTTCTTTGGAAATAAACCACAAAGAGTTATTTACCAGAACATGACAGTGGTCCATCTTAATTTATGTGAGCAACAAACATAATATACTTTGCATTAAGAACCCTTGATTCAACAAGGAGAAATTAATTACAGGAGGCCATAATTCATTGGTAAATCCATAGTGCCCTACACTTAATGTACACAGAGTATTGGAGGGCTGCAAAGGGTACAGACCATGAAATTATACTCATATACTCAATTAACATTCGCGTCACAGTTAATTATGGTAAAGACATTTCAACAATGCCCTTTTCATCCACCTTGTGAAGGTTCCTGATACGTATGAGAAATAAATGATCCTCCAAGGGTGATTAAGGAAGGTCTCTCTTAAGTTTGCAGATGCTGACAACTTTTCTAATGTATGCTATCAAGCATGGAAAGGCAACACACATCCATTTGAGTGGGTGGAGGAATCATCTAGTCCTCCACAATTGATTATCTGCTTACTAGCATTACCCATAGAGAAGAAACATTCTTACACTATACATTCTTCAGCAGCAGAGGCTTTTAATTACCTGAAACCTGGGTGATGTACCATCGATTACAGACTGTAATATAACCAAAAGGAACATAGTGATTGTGGACTGAATGTCCCTTGGTGAAACTGTGCTCACAATAAAGCGCTTATTGAAATGCATTCCAAGAGGAACAATAATGTGCAAGGCAGCATTCATAAAAGTGCAATGTCTTGTTGACAACAGATTGATTAAGGATGACCATCAGGACTAAGTTATGGTGAAGAGATCATGGATAATGTGGCTCAGGACTGATCTCTTCAGCTCAAGCTTTTGTGAACCAATTCTTAGCATTCATTTATGCATTTCCTTTTTTTAGGAACTCGCTAATGTTTAAATATTTACTGACATTCAAATACATGATTGAGCATGTTAAGAGGCAAAATGCAAATTATGATAAGTACACTAGGGAAGCTAATTATCTAACTATCCATCTATTATATCTATCTATCTATCAATCAATCAATCTCTTTCTATCTATCTATCTATCTATCTATCTATCTATCTATCTATCTATCTCAGGATATTTGAGATGAGGAAAGTCACACTTAAATTTTAATAGGAGACCCATGTTAGTCTATGGTAGCATCTTTTCAGACTCACACATTTTATTAAAAGGCAGAAACTTTTGAAAACTATAGCTCAGTTCATCAGATGCACAGAATGGTTCGCCTCTCCATGAATTTGATGAAGTGAACTGCACCTTACAGAAGCTTATGCTTTTTCATAAAATTTATTTGTCTGAAAAAGTGTAACTAGACTCCTTCTGATTTTCACACTTGAACTGGTGACAGATAAACTTACTTTTATTCTGGCACTTCTCCATTCTCTCCATAGAATATAAAGAAAACAAAGACTCAAAAGCTTGAAACCTTTCCATTGCTAAGGCCCTGGACGTTATTTTTGATTTCCACTTGTTTATCTTCTGCATATTCCAAAATTAGGGTGTCTTCTCCAAATGTGATCCAGGCATACACACCTACAGAAACTGCATCATGTTGTAAGTGCTCATTAAACAGGTGTTTAATTTTACATGCCCAGTTGAATCAATCAAGTGAGAGAAGGTTATAATTATGAGCTTGGCAATATCAATAAATTATGTTTGGGTTTCAAAGAATGATGTTTGTATAGGAGGGAATCTTCAGGAAATTATCCACCAATGACCAGCTGGTGTCAGCTTGCACTATATAAATTGGTGGAAGTGTTTAAATTATCAAGCATGCAGAAGGACAGCCCCTGTTTCTATAACAAGTTAGACTTCTTTGCTGTCACTGACAAACATGCAGGTGAGGGTGATCCAACTGATTTTCAGAAGGCTGTTGACCAAATTCCTCACCCAAGCCAAATGAGTAAATGTAGGGATGCATTTCCTAGGATGAGTTAGCTTAATTTACTAAGCAACTGCTCTTGCCTTGACAGGCTGTGTTTTTAAGTGAAGACGGATTATTTACAATATCTTGGCAGCTCCAGGGACAGAGAACTTCTGAATATACTTTCTTCTGCAAAATACACAATCATATGATCCTCTGGAACTGCTAGAGCCCAAGTGATGGGTCCAAGTCCATTTGGGCGTGGCTTGAAAGTTGCGGCTTCCATACCTGGGTTGCAAACTCCCAGTTGACCACTAGATGACACCAGCAAGAGGTAGACTTTCTGGTTCCTTTTTGCTGCTATCCAGTGGATATCTACATTGTAGAAGCCATATAGGTACGGCTATATGCATATTCCCTTACCTGTGGTCACATACTTTGTTCAAGAAGCTAGCTTTCTTTATTATTTTAAATGTGAGCTCTGATGTCTTTAAATAAATTCAATATTGCTTTTTCATAGCGTAATTTTTCTTGCATTATTGCTGCTTATTGGGCACTTTCTTCTTATATAAGATGTAGAATTTCTTGTCCATGGAAGAAAAATTATCTGCATGGAGAAGACTCCTGAGCAATCTTCAGTGAAAGTTTCATGGAGCAAACAGAGAAGTGCTGTCAGAGTAGACAGTTTTTGATCAGGGGAATAATGGCTGGATTTAGAACATGGAAGCTTTTTGCGATCATGTGTGATTTTACTGATCTCTGAGCCTTTTGTTTTCTGACAGGCAAAGGTCCAAGGGCCTGCATTCGCTTACATCATGCTCCCTACATGACAATTTTTATGTTCTTCACAATTATCCCACCTGAATTTTTATGTGTTGTGCAGAAAAGCATTTCAAAGATGTGACATTCAAAGGTGCATTTGAAAAGCAGTGAGCAATCTGCAACTAATGTCTAATAATTTATAACAGTTAAACTTTAATAAACTCAATTCTCATTTTATTCCTCTGTTGAATTGATCAGGGACATTGCCCAGAATATGTTTAAAATCAGCCATTTGCATATCTACTTTTGATGTCGAAGGCATAATATAATCTGGAAAAGACGAACGTTCTTCCACTTTAAAATGTTCAAGTCTAAGACCTACAAGAATTAATGTATGAAGTGGAGGGGAAAAAAAACTTGCAAATGTTGAAATGTAAATGGCATACTTTGATTTTTGTTTGTATGCTACAAATTGAGTCTGGGAAAAATGTGACTCTGCGCAGCATCCTGATGTAAACTTAAACCCAGGGTGAGAATATGGTCATTCTTATTTAAAAGTTGTTCTCTTGTTAAGACTCCTTGTTTAAAATTCTCACCATTAGAATAATAGACTAATTCAAGATTCTCAAAATGGAAGTCATCTTTGTTCTCTGGGGTCTGATGAAGGTTTCCATTGAACCGTACATGCCACAGAGAGCTGCAGGAACTGAAGTCACCTGCCAAAGTGCAAAAAAAAGGGGGAAAAAGTATATTTTGTCTTAACAGAAGCTGCATGTGATCAATTAGCTCCTTTCCATGGCTGTCAAGTTCTGCGCTTGGCTCTATGACACATGACTTTGAACCTATTCACCTGAGTATATCTGCACAGTTTTGGTGTTCACTTGATATATTCTTCTCCATTTCATTCTTGAGAGAGAGAGGGAAAAAATAACATTAATATTTTCATCAAGATAATGGCTTACAGTTCATGGCTGGCTTGCTAAGGTGGTGTACCTGACCTATTTTCCAATAAGACTAAAAGCAGATAAGGGACTGCAAGAGAGGATTAAATCGATAATAGGTATCTATGATAATTTAATGGGTTAATGTTGCTGCATAATCAAAATTGTACTTTGGGTTTTTTATTTTTTTATTTTTTTTAATCAGTATCCATTCTGGATGGATGGATGGATGGATGGATAAGTAGATTAAGTTTAGACAGATAGGCAGATAGATATTTGTGAATGTGCACAAATATGTATGTATTTGGTTTTATTGTATTTTATACTATTTTTATTGTATTTTAATTAATGTTTGTTTTTATTGTAAACCTCGCAGAGTCACTTCCTCATGAGATGGGCGGTGTCCAAATTTGAAATATAAATAAATAAATAAAATAAACTTCTAACTGGAACTTCCACATTGATACTAAATTTTGTTTTAGGCAAGATATGGTGAAGATGGCTAGAATATCCAAAATCATACCTTTTAGAAATTTTATCAAAACTCTTTGGGCTCTCCCCAAGATTATTTCTGTCTGAGGAAGAACTCATGTTTTGGCTCAAAATTCTCTTTGTGAAAAATTCATTGCCTGCTCAAGATAGAAAGTCTCCATAAATACTAAGATAACACTGTAAACTGGAAAAGGGTGCAGGCTTTGAAGGCAGCACATTTCTCCTTAAACGTCCAATGTCAGCATATTTTATGATCTCGGCGTACAATCAGCCTACATTATATAAAAGCTCCAGCTTGGCTAAGCAGAATAGTTTCCCAGGCAACATTATACTTTTAATTTTCTTTCATTCAGCATTTGAACTTAGAGAAGAACTACTAGGAAAAATTATTCTTCATTCCTATATGCTACATATATTATAACATACAGGAATCAATACACACTGCATACAAACACTGAATCAAGTAATAAAATTTAGTACCCAATTGATTGATTGATCAAAATTATTAATTATTACTCAATTGATGTTACTGTCATTCAGTTTAACCATTCTAGAGTAAGGGAAGAACTGGGCATTTGTACCTGACATTTCTCACAATGGCATTTGTGAAGAACATCCTTTTTTAAGGATTATATAGACCATCTTACAATTCTTTGCATGCTTCTTCGCCATTATGGGAAGGATAAGTATATAGATGAAGTTCATACCCCATGAGCTCCCAAAATGTAGTTTTATTTGTGTGATAGCTGAATTCAAATCCTTGTAATTTGTAAAGCATGACTATGTTATGTTACACAAATCGTGCTGCATGGCTGCATATTTGAAATTGAAGGCCCCTGTTTTTCAGGATGGAGTAGAATGAGTGAGATCTGCTTCTCCTTTACTGACATTGGTTCTTGGCCACCCTACAGAAAGATTACTTCCTCTCCTTTTAGACAAAATGTTCAGTTGCTGCCTATCTGCAAGTACGGGAAGTACAAAGATAAGTCTTCTGAAACGGAATTTAAGGGAGATTTTGGAAAGTGATCAATTCTGGCTGCATAAAACAAACCTCAGCTGACTAGTGCTCATCTGAAGCCCATTTTATGAGTACACTATGGCTTAGCTTTTAAATGTCTGAACCAACGGTAGCATGTTCTGGTGCATTCATAAAACAGAGTAGGGAAGTCCTGCAGAATTCTTTCCAACCCCTTTGACTGCACTAGCCATAGAAGGCATGCGTTTCAGGTATCTACAGAATGCAATCATTTTGTCAAAAATGAGAAAATAAGAGGTGGGAGCATTATGTATGTTGCCCTGAGATGTGAAAAACAGAGGAAGAATATAAAACTCAGCCAATCAGTAGATGCCAAACGAGCACTGTGCTGTTGCAATACAAGTTCCATCTTTTTTGGATACCTGTGCAACGTCACAATGTGTGTGTGTGTGTGTGTGTATGTGTGTAGGAGAAGGAGAGCTCCTGCCCTTTCTTTTCCAGAGGGATTTTGTCTGGAATACTTTTTGTTTTTTTGCAGCCCCCAACTGGTTCTGCCCCATGTTGGCATTTGACCTTTCTTATGTCCACCATACCAAGCTTGCTCCTTTCTGTTTTCACAGAGTAATCCTGGAGATACACAAGCCTCAACCCCCTTTGCATCATTTTTTTTTTTTTTGAGCTGGAAAGAATGAAAGATATAGATTTCCTCCTGTCATATTCAGCTCCTGGTGACTACCTGAATACAACTATGTCACTGATTTTCCACGGCCTTTTTACACTGACGGGTGTTTTTGAACCCCCAGTCCAGACTGTAGCCCAGCATTCCTTGGAAGTCTCCCCTTGAAGTACTAACCAGGTTCAACGTGGCTTAAGATTCTGAGCCCAGACAAAGTTGGTCAGGTGCTACTACTTGTGAAGACTAGTGCTTTCAAAACATAATTTAAAAAGTTCATTTACTTCAGCTAGACAGATTTGCATTGTTGTTGTTATTGTTATTATCATCTTTGGAAAAAAGAGTTAATCTCAATTGACTGAGTCAGTCCCTTTCTTTCTTTTCAAGATTTATGGGATTGAGGCAATTTTTCCATCTCCGTGAACATTACAGAAGTTAACCTACTGATGCTCTGTGCCTTTGCATGCAAATATGCTTTAACTAGGAACTTCCAGATTGCAGTTTCAGAGCTGTAAGAACTGATAAATAGTTTATCCCGCTTTAATTATATTTAATGCAGATGTCACCATGATGGTGGCTGGGTGGATGAGAGTCATTAGAATCAGAAGATAAGCATGGAAAAAATTTACTGTTTTCTTTATCAATGCTAAGTTCATGTACTATTGCTGTTACATTAGTACAGCAAAAACCTGAAAATAAATTGGGTGGTGGTGGTGGTTAGGGAATGTGCATTTCAGTTAAGTCTATATCACAACACTGGAAAAGTGAAACAAAAACTAGCCAAGAATCAAGGTTAAGCTTCTTTCTCCCTGAGTCTTTTCCGTTTGTCAGCTATTTCAATACAATATGCAAAACATTTCTGTGTTTTCTTAGTTTTATATTTCCAATCCTGATAGTAGTATTGGAGCATGAAGCAAGCTGATCATATGAAGCTTTCCTTTGCTATCTTTTGAAACAGAGCCTTTGAAAATAAGATATGAAAAACAGAATCAGATCCTGGCCTTTTGTGTTGATGTAGCGTTAAGTCCCAACATAACTTGCAAACAAGTAAATTGACTGTACTTCATCAAGATATCTCCAATTTTGAATGTTGACTCAGCCAGAAATTGGATGAAGCTGTAAAAAGATGCCAAGTTGCTCTCTTTTATTTGGTTTGAAGGCTGATGTGATGATTCATAGGAAAACAGCCAACTGCATATAAGAATTGGATGCTGGCAAAATGCTTAGAGTGCTTCTGTCAACATCCTGAGGAATCTCTGATGAAGAATTTTCTGGGAAGTCATTTATTAATGACATTCCACTTTTCCATCTGGATGACCAAAGTGGGTTGCAGCATGAAAAGCAAAAGAAATGTAAAGAAAAGCACACCCTCCTTTACAACCCTTAGATGTGATTGGTTATTTCTCCAAAATTGATTATGTGCATCAAGTTCTTAATAAATATAAATATTATTCAATATTCAATTATCCTGCAAGGCTATTCTTTGCTTTTGTAATACCATAAAAAGCTGAAGAGGTTCACGCCTTGTTAGAATTTAGATAGGAATCAAAAAGAAATCCCGGGATCTTTGGCTAGACTGAGAATTCAAAAAACTTCTTGAAAGCAACTTCTTGAAATGCTTGCATATTTTCTGCCAAGAAAACAACACGTCTCTGTAGTCCCATGATACAAGATTGACTTCATCTCAATGTATCTTCTCTCCTAGACTGAATGTTGAGCCAGCAAATTTCCCCTGTATGATTTGGGGAAAGTTCTTGAAGCTGTAAAAATATAACTTGGGAGTCACATAGAGTCCATAGGTTCATCCTCTGCTATCTTGCCCCAGCATTGCTTGTTCTGATCCTGCCCATGAAAAGTTGCTGCAACAGAGCTGGATTTTTGATATACTGTAAGTGCTGTTCAATTTGGCTGTGAGACCTAGTTAGTTTCACTGGCAACAGAAGTTAACAATCCTGTCCAAGTCAGAAAATAATGCCTTCTACCTAATGAAGATTATAATGGATCAGTTGGGAAGAAACCTTCTGGAGGATGTTGGCATTAACTGTCTAATTTAGAAGTGCCCTTTCTTGAACATGACTGGGAAGCATGCACTGCAGGATCTGACTCCATGTATTATGCAGCTGGTTCTCTGCTCTGGGGCTGCACAAATGTAAATATGTAGGATTCACAAGTCAGAGTTACTGGAAAATCTTTGGGAATTGATCATCTTCTTCTTTTCACTCCATATGGTGGTGAGAGACAGGTTGGTGAAGGATAAGTGAACTTTACTCAGCTCTGGTCTAGATTAAGGTCCCATGACTTTAATATATAAAAAAAAAAAACAGAACAAAATATGGAGTCAGTTGCATGCCTCATGATTAATATAAGATGCAGTCTGGCTGATAATTTGCCTTATTCAAACAGGTCCTGGGAGATATCTCAGTTTTTACTCCACTCTGGCTGGCACCTACTGATGGAACCGGAGTTATAAGTCTGCTCTCTGTCACTGTCTTATGAAAAAAAAAATGCAAGAGTAATTGATGGTATGTGAGATAGGAACACTTTTCCATATTTTAGAGGATTTTTCATTTAGCTTTAATTTTCATCCTATGAAACAGTCAAGGTTGGAAAATGTCAGCATTAGTGATAAAAGTAAATGTGCTGCTGCTGCTGATGCTGCAGAAGAAATCCAGAACTCAAATGAAGGATGAATATTTCAAGACAGCCTACCCATTATTTATTTTTTTATTTTATTTTATTTTATTTTATTTTATTTATTTATTAAATTTCTCCTCCGCCCATCTCCCCCCAATGGGGGAACTCTGGGCAACTCACACAAAGCATTAAAACCATAAATATATATAAATACATAAAACATCAATTTAAAAACATTACTAAAATGTTAATTTTAATCATTAATGTTAATAATTAAAGTTTAGAAGTGCAGCAAATATCCATGTCCTTCCACTCCAAATGCAAACTTGCATGTTTGCAACTTCATGTAAGCGCCTTGCATAAAATAACCCATGTGCAAGACTGTTATTTCAGATCTACCAATAAAACAGAAGAAAAAGTACTGTTCGATATCTCAGTGCAGTAACATAACGTAACCTCTTGAGAAGCTTCCATCCATTATGGTCAATAGCAATAAGTTAGTGTATGAAGGAACAATTGAAACCCTGAATTGTGAACAATGCACTCGGATGTGAAGATGTGAAGAACTATTCTCTCTTGACTGTACCTCCAGTGACCTTGTCCTCTGACTCATCACCTCCAGTGCTGCTGCTGACCGGATCATGAAAGCCTTAGAATCTCATTTGATGGTTGAAGCAATGCCAATAATGTAACCTGGGGAAAGGTGTAGTCTTCACTAAAGAATGGCAAATGAAACCAGTACTTACATTCCTAAAAGGTTCAACTATTATCTCATGTATTTAAATACTCCAAAAATCTCTGTATGACCTACATAAAAGGATCTTTAATTTACACTGATCGCTATGAGAGATAAGGAGGAAAGGAAGCCTAATGTTATGGAATATGTCGTTACAGCTCTTCACACATCTGGCACATGATTCATCTTTGGGTAAATGCTCCCAGAAACTTATAAGCCTGCAAAAGAAAAATGGACGAAGAAGGGTGTAAGCTTACAATATCTGACAAACCAGGAAATATCCTGGAGCAATGGAAATGAAGTGTGCGACCTCAGGATACGTTCATCATTATGATTATGGAAACAACAGGGCTTGTAAATCATTTAGCAAGGACCCATAGAAGAATATGTGTCTTTGATCCCAACTTATTCAATGTTCTTATAGCGATGCTCCATTGTGTCTGAATCACATTGTCTCTGGAATATTGTTGCCAGCGTTTAGTTGACTATTTTCAGAAAACATGTGAGACATTTCTTATCAACATAAACTTCAATAAAAAGAGATTACTATATCTTCCAGACCAAATTTTCTACATGGCTCAAAGGCAAAAAGATTCATAAATAACAACTTCAGAATTTGATACCTTATGTGATACATTAATTTCCTACTTGTTACTACTCTCCCCTCAAACACTTGTTTAAATTCCTCCTTTATATATCAAAAAAGATTAAATTCCAAGCATATTTTCATTTATCTGTTCTTCTCCTCAACTCAAATCACAGTTATTTGAGAGGAAGGAGAAAAAATGAATACTGCATAATAATTATATGCAGATTGAAATCTCCTTCTCATAAAATTGTTAATGCTTGAAGAGAGACAGACATTATTCTTTGGGAGAAAAAAGTACAGAATCAATCAGTTCAGTTTAGTAACAAAAGTTTCTTCTCAACTCTGCTTTAGAATTAAAACACTCATTATAATATCAGCCAAGCAGATCCAGTCAATAAAGATTTCTAGATCACTTTTTTAATTGCACCAATGCCACACGGCCTTTTTAACCATGATAAAGAATTAATGTTATTTTCTTTGTCCTTCCTTACCCAAAATAAACCACTTCTTGCCTTAACTGCTATTTGCCTTTAAGAAAGATGACAATGTGTAATTCTAGTTACAGGTGAGTGGTCTCCTGATGGATAGGGGACTGAATTCAGAAACTGAAAGAAATCTGGAAAGAAATGGTAAGATGGTATATTTAGCTTTAATCATGATTACATGTAGTGCCAGCCTTAATCTTGGTAAAGTAATGATGCAGAGAGGAAGGGAAGAAATACACGGGCTAAATGGCTTGGTAAATACATAAAGCTAAGCTGGAAGTAACAGCTATGGTTTATTAAACTAGCCATGACTGGCTGGTTTACTCACAATACTAAGGTAAAACTAATGGATTCACACATCATGTCAAACAAACAAATATCCAGATTGTGGCTCTGAATGACGTTTGAATCAAATCATCAAGTAGACTACTCATCAGACAAAAGTATATGTGATACTAACTAGAAATTTACTGTAAACGTGAATCTCTTCCAGATTTGTAGAAATAGTTATTAACAGCCCATCAGGAAAGAGATAGATGTTATTTTTCCCTTTTAAGTAAATAGAAAGCCAGATATGAGGTAGTGGTGAAGGTTCTGGACTAGGAGCTGGGAGACCCAGCTCCCTCAGATGCTTTCTGAACTCCAAGCTGTATCTTTCTCCTGACAACCCCTACAGTTATAAAGGAGCAGGATTCAGACACTGGGGCTCTTGAACTAACTAGTCACAGAGCTCCTCACTGTAGGTGGACCTCAAGTTTTATTCCTCTGTTTGTTCGTTTGTTTATTTATAGGTCACATTTATATAGCCACCCATTTCCCACAAAGCAACTCCGGGCAAAGCATTTCCTTTAAATAAAATAACTAGTGGATAAAAACAAGCATTATGAAAAGATAAAAATGCTATTATTAAAATAAAAACGTTATCACAAATTAAAAAAAAATAGATTTTAAAAATGTAAATTTAATTTTTTAAAAAATTGATTTTAAAATATACAAACTCCATGGGGGTAGCAGAATATCAATCATAGGGGAGCCTTAGACATCTAAGGATGTTTCCGGTTTCCAGAGACCCCCAGGCCTGATGACTCAACCAGGTCTTGAGGGACTTCCTAAATGACAGCAGGGAAGGGGCGAGTCTTACTTCAGTGGGGAGAATGTTCCACAAGGAGGGAGCCACGGCAGAGAAGGCCCACCTCCTGGGACCCACCAAACGCAAGTCCTGGCCAATGGAATGCGTAGCACACCTTCCCTGCCGGATTTAATGGGACTGGCTGATGTGACTGGGGAGAGGCGGTCCCTCAGGTAACTGGGCCCCATGCCTTTGTTTTGTTTTATTTATCTTATTCCTTTGTTTTATTTTGTTTGTATGGAGGCAGTCAAGGCCTAAACTAAGTTCCTTAAACTTTGCAGAAGCATAGGGTAATTCTTCTGCTTGTAACTCCCCCCAAAGGTCCTGGCCCCCCAGTTCCTGGGGGACTGCAGGGATCAGCTAAGGACCATTATGCTTTATAGCCCTAGATGTCCTTCAAACCTGAAATTTGTGATCTCCTGATATAGATAAATGTTTTGCATTTTCTTACTGGAAAACACACCCAGGTTCTGAGTTCATCTCTCCCAATGGACTCCAAATAGAACAGTCAGGGAAATTGGAGAAAATCAGCCATAGGTGAGAAGTTCCAGAGGAACATTGAAAAGGAAAACCGTCAAATTCCCCTCCCTATGCATTCTTCTCTAGAAATGTTTCACCTTTTGTCATCCATCAACAAAGCTAACACAGGTTTGCTGAGACAGCATATCGCTCCAGCAGAACAGATAACCTGAGCCTTAACAAATAGCTTATTGGTTCTCCAGGCAGATATATGTAGAGAGCAGATTGTACCAGAAGTTGGATGAAAAAGCTAGGGTTTTTGCAAGAGGAAGGGAGTATTAAAAATGGAAGAGTCAGTAACAACAACAACAACAACAACAACAAAGGAATGGATAATTCCCTGAGGAAGATGCAGAGGTGGGCGGCTAGCGATAGTTATGCTTAATTCACACTTAAAAAACGAAAAAGCTGTGTGACTGTTATCTTAGCCTTGTGAAGATAATGACTATTGAAAAGTAACTGTAATGGATTTGAATACAGCACACTGATTCACGGCAGAGTTTCTGCATCTAGAGATTCCAGGAGAGGCAGACTTCTATAGGGGGAAGAGGGGAGTGCCACTGGATCATGTCAGAGCCCTGGAAAAGAGCTGCTGTTGAAAAACAGATCAGGACTGCTCGATCAGATCTTGGCTAGACATCAGGTTTACTCTTAGTCCTAGTAAAGCTGCATCAAAACACAGTTTGTGGAGTGCTAATCCAGCAAAGGCCAAAGTACTGATCTGTGCTCAATCTTTGTTTCTGCTTTCAAATATATACTGTATATGGATAATTAAAGCCCAAATGACAATTTCAAAATTATGATGATTCCAGCATCCTTCATCAACTAGCTATGTTGATTAGGGCTTTGGGAAGGCTTACCGCCCCCCACCCCCACATTTGTATTTGATGTATTTTAGTCTACTTTTTTAGCCTGCCCTCTCTGGCATCTTGCAATCATCATCATCTTTTTCTTTTTTTTTAATCCAAATTTCAGAATTAAGAAAAGCCATTGACAATAAAACTGACATCATCACAAAACTCAAGAGAAGAACTGAATTATTCTTCAGGCTTCTTGGGTGAACTTCAGCTGATTGTGGATCCAGTTTTTGGGCTGTTGCAGAAATTCATGTGCCTACATCTATACTAAACAGACCAATCAGTTAAGCAGGTTAACTTAAGCTAGCTAACGTTTTAATGCAACTTCTGCCCAATAAGATCTGCAATCCACTCTTTTCTATTCCCTGTCCATGGAATATCTTTCACATTTTCTTAACCTCTTTTAAGCAAAAGAGGGAATCGGGAAGATATTCCCATGCCCTAAAACTGTTCATTTGTTTGTTTAATAGCATTTATATGCTGCCTCATCAAACTCCATATAGAAGAGGGTGAGTGTTCAAAAACCAGAGGAATTAGTAGTGAAAAAGCCACAGACATTACTGTCATATAAGTGAAATATAAATGAAGTATTGTTTAGGACCATTTCTGCAGTAGTGATTTATGAGCATCAGTCAGCTACCGAATATTCTATCTGTGAGATAGATGACAGACAGATAGATAAAGATAGATAGACAGACAGACAGACAGATGCACATATTTAAATATGTACATCCCTACATGTTAAAAATAAATACTCCCTTGACTTGTGCTTGACTTCTGGGAAAGTCATGTGTATGTCATGTCCACATTGTTTTCATGGATGGAAAAGGATCACTATTGCATTCTCCTTGTTTCCTCTGAGATTGTCAGGTGTTCTCTCATCTAAGGACTCAGCGAATATGAGTCTGCTTGTCTTTTTGAAATTAGCCAAGTTCTGCTAGCTGTTACCACCAGCTGCAGTGGAGTATGAGTTCCTTCAAGACTTCAGAGCACTCAATAATGACTAGGAACTGCATTTCTGCTTCCCATGTAAACCATGCAGATAGGTACATTTCTGCATGCCACAGCCTAGAAATATGGAATCATATTATTGTCCTGGTTAAAAGCACAGAATTTTGCTTCGTTTAACACAGTTATAAATATATTTCCCCCACTGAACCTCATCAGCTGCCACTATAACAGGATTTTAAAGCCAGAATTGGGCTTCCAGACCCAGACTGCAAAAATCCAGATAATCAGTAGATGAAAGCAAAGGATCAGAGATTCCAGTATCTCTTTGTTGATCCCTGGTGGTCATCTGAATTCCTGCAGCCCAGTTGTGGGATTTCCAAGCAAGGTGTATTTTGCTTTTAAATCTTTCCAGCCTTGCATGTAGCTTCTCTTTCAGTTCAAAGGAATCTGATCATTTTATTGTCCCCAAACATAGAAGAACTGACAGTCTCTGAAGACAGTGGGTGGGTAAGGATTTAATTAGCCAGAACTGCTGTGTACCATTTCTCAATGTGCATTTAAAGAAGTTGCGTGGGAAGGAGGAAGATAAAGAGGTCATTTTGTGATTAGAGTTGCTACATGCACTTGAAATTATGAATTAACTCTATCAAAGGTGTAAGGGACCCTCTAGACAATATTTGATCTGCCACCCTCAGGTATCACTCAAGTTTAGAAATCATTCTTCTCTGGCGACTGTCTAAAATCTGTGTAGTAAAGGAAAATGGCTGTGTTAGATTTGAAGTTTTTCTTTTATGGATGGGAATTTAAGACTTCCCATACCAGTTTCATACCCTGATAGCTAAAAAGGCAAAGGATCTGCAAGCTCTAGTAATAAAAGTCAGGGAACATAGTGAAAAAATGGGATTAACTTTATATATAAAGAAGACCGAACTAATGACAACAAGTAGAACAGACAGAATTGGCAAAGAAAATATCAGAGTGGTGGATACTTTCTGTCTTTTAGGAGCCATCAACAATAAAGGAAGAAGCAGTCAAGAAATACACCACAGACTAGCACTTGGTAGGACAGCCATGAAGACCTTGGAAAAGATAGTCAGATGCTGTGATGTGTCTATACTTACAAAGATCAAAATTATGCAAGCCATGGTGTCCTCTGTGACACTCTATGGAAGCAAAAGTTGGACTTTGAAGAAGCAGGATAGGAAGAATATTGATGCCTTTGAAATATGCTGTGGGAGAAGGCTCCTAAAAACACAAGGGACAGGCAAGAAAACACTGAATCACTGAACAAATCAACCCTCTCACTAGAGGCACAAAAGTCCAGGCTAAAATTATGTACCTTTGGACATATTATGCAAAGACCCAGCTCTCCAGAGAAGGCTAATGCTGGGAAAGATGGAAGGAAAGAGAAGAAGAGGATGACCAGCAGCAGGGTGGATGGACTTGGTTACAGTGGCAATGGGGGTGCCATTGGAAGAGCTGAAGGACCAGGTTAGGGACAGATCATCATGGAGAAAATCTATCTATGTGGTCACTAGAAGTCAACACTGAAATGATGGCCCATAATCAATCAATCGATCAATCAATTAATCCCAGTTCTAGCACTTTATTGCTGTGGGTATACCATTTCCCTTTTTCCACTTGATTATTTGCTCTCCAAAAAATTTCCTGGTTGGGCTTCCTACAAGATCAGCTTTAAATTCCTTTACTTGAGGAGATTTAAGTTTGGCAGAGTTGCAACAACTTATAGCTGAAGCAGCAATGTTTGATATGGAGGAGGAAGAATGGTTAAATATAATATAATCCTGATTAAAAAAAGAAAAAAGGGCACAGTTCTTTAGGGAAAAAAGTTTGATAAGATATGTTGCAGGAAAAATAATTGTAGAGTGGGGGATGTTATCGTCCCCCCCCCCCCCCCGATTAATTGCTGTCTAATGAGGAATTGACCAGGAACAAAGCTCTAGAGATGGCAACAGCCCTGGGAGCAGCAGTGAAAACTTCACAGGATTTACTGTTAGATATAAAGGACCTTCTGTAGTAGCCAAGAAACAAGTTGCAGAATTCAGATCCAAATTTAAGAGACTTGGCATGTTGGTTTTCTTCTGGAGCAGTGGTCTGCTACCGTTTGCAAGCATAAAATGTCTTGGTGTCGTAACAGTAGAAGACTGAAGATTCAAATTGTTTTTGCAAGTGGAACTTTTCCAGTTTTCAGAGTCCCCCAAGTTTCTGCTTTGTTTTGACCTTAGCAAAAGACTCATCCTTTCCTGTGATGCTTCATCATATTGATTTGGAGACTGTATGGTCTCAGGTAAGAAATACCAGGGAAGAATAAATGATGGGATAAATCAGGCATAATGGAGATGAATAAGGAAAGATCCTGAGTTTGTTTTTGGGAATCATATGAAAACTGCAATTTAAAGCCTTAGATTTAAGATAGCTTCAGGGAAAAGAAAAGAAAAAGTGACTCCAGAACTCCTCTCCTAAGTTCTAGACATCAAAAATGCACATCTGAGCCCTGTCCGTTCTACTTACTTTGAACTTCAGGATCTTCCCAAGTATTAAATGTGGCCTTGAAATACTAATAGTTTGACCACCTGGTGTTACTTGAAGGACAGAGAATCTGGCGCCACCCTAGATGCTTTGGAGTATAAATCTCCAGCATGTTTTACCTCTGGACATGACAATTATCAACCTACAGCTTCAAAGTAGGCAGTGTCCGTTGGACCTGAAGCCTTCTTAGGAGGTACTCCAGTTTCCAAAGATTAACATTCTTACCCAATAGAGTTAGAGTTTATTAAAATGGGGTAGGATACTACTCCCCACCTGGTACCTTACAGATGTTCTGGGATTGCACTTCCCAGCATTGCCAAATGTCTGGAAATTTTGGGAGTTCTAAGCCCAATAGAACTAGACTGCTCTAGGTTAAGGACAGCAGTAGGTTGGCGGAGGAGAACCCTATTTTTATGGGTCATTTGTCTATGGCTAGTTTTAGATAGCAGGTTTCTTTGAATTTCACAGAATTTCTTCCAACAATGCAAAAGTTCTTCCTGGACATTTTATGTGCATTTTAGTGCAAAGCCATACAAAGTCCTTCTGAGATTAGCAGGCATTTGCTTCCTTTTGAAGAAAATGAAGGACCATGGGGAAAGGGACTGATAGATTTTTTTAGTAAGAGCATCATGAATATACTGAGAAGGTTGGTGTTAATCAATCAGAACAACCATGCCAATGGAGAGCATTCAAGGAAGTCATTTAGAGATTAGAGGAATGCCAGAAGAAGCTCATAAACCATTTAAGGTGGAGTAAGACCTTAATCTCCCAGTTCATTCATTGCAATTGGATTCTGGCCATCCAGCTGCTTATGCAGATGATTCCTCTCCCAAATGAGATTTGGAGAGAACAAGAAATCTATGCTTTTCCATAGTGGCACCTACCCTATAAAACAGCCTCCCACTGGATATCCAGATGGTTCCATTGCTTCTGACCTTGGTTAAGATCTATTATCAATATGTCTATTATTATTTTCACGAGATGTTTTGCTGGCTATATTGCACTGGCTAATATTATGTTTGTTACAATTATTTTGGGTTCTATTGTTCATTGCCATTAGTCCATATGGAGTGTAATGTTTTATGTAAGTAAGTAAGTATGTATGTATGTATGTATTTGATTTATATGGCAGCTCATTTCACTTGAGTATGTAGCTCTGGATGTCTCACAACATATAAAGAAAGTTAATAAATATATCAATAAGAAATGCCCTCTGCCTTTATTTATATGAAACATTCTCATTTTTCCATTGGTATAATAGATTACCTGGCTGTCTGGCTGTCTATCTATCTATCTATCATCTATCTATCTATCTATCTATCTATCTATCTATCTATCTATCTATCTATCTATCATCTATCTATCTATCTATCATCGTCTATCTATCCTTATTGGTTATATTCTCAATAACAATATCTTGGAAATACTTAGAGCTTGCCTGAACTAAGTACTTTTTTGTCTAAATTTCCTGTTTTATTTTTCTTTTAAAAATACTTTATGATTAATATTCATGCCACAAAATATTTATCATAGTAATCAACAGAAAGTTATGACTTGCCTAACAATATATAATAAATGGAGCCCATTGGACTCTATCCCTACGATGGACCTTGTCCATAACTTTGACTGTAATGTTTAATCAGTGTTTCCTTAATTGCACACTGTTGCAGGCCTTTTATGCCAACTCCATATTTTTTGCTGCCAGAAACAGACTCACCGGGACTGTAAGAGGGGAGCACATATCTTCTGTGCTGGGGAAGGGCTACACAACTGTTGAAGGAAAGAAAATGGGCATAGCCACTTCAGACCTACGGGTGGGATGAGACAGTATTGTATATTATTGTTAGTTGCATGTTGTTGTTGTTGTTGTTGTTGTTGTTATTGTTGGTCTCACAGTCAGCCAGATGTTTAGACTGGATTTGGCATTTTTATCCAGCTATCAAGTCCTTCCCAAGGACCTGGGAGAGGCAGATGTTGTTTGATGGTGTTAAAGGTATCGTTGCAGGATGGAAGCTCTTCCAAGTCAAGCTGCCTTTTGCAATTGACCAATGGTGATTTTGTCAATGCCGATGGTCTTCAAGGGGTGCTCCAAAATTATTGTTGTTGTTGTTGTGTTGTACATGTTTTAGAGCTTATACTAGAGTTTTTCTATATTTCCTTCTTCAGAGTGGTGGGAAACTATTTTCAGCAGTTGCATTGCTGTATGTTAGGGAAAGCGTCAAGGATTATGAAAAAGGGGGAGGAAGGGGGATTCTGAAACCATATATTGCCTATCCCTGACCTATCCTAGTATTACTTCCAAAAACTTAATACTCAAGTCCAGTTGTCATCAGAATAGCCTACTGAACATTTCAGTGTTTCTGTCAGTCAGCAACACAAATTTGGTTTAACATAGCTGGACTTAAGTATGAGTAGTATGTGTCATATGTGTGTGTATGTATGTATGTATGTATGTACACACATACACACAGGAAGATGCTTTAGCTGATTTATAAAATTTGGGGGAAGATGATGTGAAATGACAGTTAACAAACCTCTCAATGATATTGTGTATGAATTATTACTATTGTATCAGAAGTCTGCATTGATCTCAGTACCACTGATAAGTGCCACTTCTCTTCATTCCCTCCAAGGATTAATGTTCAATTTCAAAAGTGAGAAAGACAACAAAGTCTTGCAGCTTTTCCAAGACTGTATTTCATAAAAATTCTCAAATCTCAGTGGCCTTAGCTGTCACAATAAGAACCCATCAAGGGCTTTTCCAATTTCTTTTAAGGGGATATGAAGTTTTCCATCAAGAAGCTATTAATTCAATATTGGAAAGTAGAACATGCTTCAAATACCAAAAGAATTCTACATAATTCTGCACTGTATATTGTGAATTCCCTCTCCTAGCCTAAGCTTTCTTTATATGAATGAAGGAGCTCATCTGAGTTAGTTTGTTTATTGTGCAGACAATCTCACACTAAGAAATTTCATCACAGTTTAAACAACCTTTCGACTCTCTTAATGTTCATCCATCTTTAGCAATGTTCTGGAATCAAAGTGAAAACAGTACCTCAGGCATATGGGTAGCAAGGAAATCCTATAAATCAAATAGTATGCCATGTAACGTCTTGTCTTTAATTTTACATTTGCACGCTTTGGGTGTAAAGTGTTTGTTCTTATGCTATCCAATGACTAACAACATATGCAGTTGTTGTTTTTTTAAAAATAAAATGGTAGGAAATTATAAATCTATATGTGAAAAATTGTAGAATCTTTTCTTTGTCCAGAGAAGTAGAATTTTGTTGAATTTGGACTACCAAGATAATTGGAAGAAGCTACACTCATGTCATTTATGTTATGGCAGTACTTGAAATGTCTTGACTTTTCAATCTTTTGTAAGCCATTAGAAGCTTACAAAAAACTTCCTTCCTTCCTTCCTACCTTCCTTCCTTCCTTCCTTCCTTCCTTCCTTCCTTCCTTCCTTCCTTCCTTCCTTCTTTCTTTCTTTCTTTCTTTCTTTCTGTAAATCTGTCCTCTGAATGGAGAAACTGGGACAACTGTGCTTTATTTAAAACAAAAAGGAAATTCTTTCAACCTTCTCTTCTTTTAACTGTTAAAAGGAATAGCACTTTGTTCTGGCATACAGTGACTTATATAGCAGGAATCAATGGATTCTGTTCTGGGAATCAAGTACTTCTGCACAAACTTAGTAATTTACCTAGAGGATCCACTCAGTTCTCAGAACTCTGTTCACTCCGGAAATGTTGAAGAAATCCATCACAAATGTCTTTTCAAACAAGGTGGCCTCAGCCATCAAAATTGAATCCATGAATAAAGAAATGATTCCAGGATGTTGTTAGCATTCATCTTGAGCTATTTCTTAGCTCAAGCATAAATTCGATAAAATTGCATATTGAAATGTACATATGTTGGTAAATGCAAAAAAAAAAAAAAAAAGTAGCAGAAGGAAGAACATGCTTTCATACTAATATGTGCCCATTATAGAAAAAGGTCTACAAAATGCACATTATAGGGGAAATTAAGATCTGGAAAAAATAATGAATTGCCATGATACTGAGCACACGATGTAGACCGATTTTGTATATCCCTGCCTCAAATGCAGGACAAAGGAATGGAATATTAGCCAATGCATTTGGGCCCTCAAAATTGCCCTGGGTGGATCTTTAAGTGGAGTAAAGTCTCCATAACTTTCTGAAAATACACATTCTAAAATTATAAATCACTCATTTTATAAGCTTCTTCTCAAAATGATTATTTGCTCATCCCAGAATATTGTTGACTACCCAAGTCAACTAACTTGATACATAGCCTTTCATTTTTTTTTTACTGATTTCTCCCTAGATTCTTCTATGAGAAATATTCTAATGCATGCTGAAATAATAATAATAATAATAATAATAATAATAATAATAATAATAATAATATGAGCTTCTTTCAATGTCTCCTAGCTAATAATAAAAAGAGTCTCACATTTTCAAATCCTTTCTCTTGCTGATTGAAATATACATTAAGAACATAACCAAAAATACAATTTTGTGGTGGCTTTTGGTAAACCAGATTATTTGGCTCTCCATCGGATTAAATTACTTGGTTTAAATTTTGGAAGATACTGCAATCAAGCCACAGTTCTTTCTTAATTGTTACAAAATTACTACTATTACTTGAGTTTCCAATTAGCAAATGAGTAAAATCAACCCTTGTTTCCAAACATAGACATAGAAGCTGCTTGAAAAAAAAGCCATGTTTTCCACAATCCAGTCTACAACACCTTTATGGAGACTAATTAAATATTTGCAGCTCTTCAAATATTAAATAATATATTTGCACAATATTTTGATTTGCTTGGTTCTATATTTTTGACCTTCCATTCTATTGTTTTTATTTAGCATATGTGAAGGATATCAGATATGAAATATTTGCCTAGATCTTTGACACCATGTTGCAGCAAAAACATCTATTTTGCCCTGTTTGAAGCAACAAAAAATTACAACATAGAAGCAAAATAATAGGCACAGAATTCAATCAAATGGTGTTCTTAGGACTCTCTGTACTGCAACTCTAACCCTTTGCTGCCACCTGATGATAATCCGAATTGATGCCATCCAGATCTGGTAGCTCTATTCTATTATAGTAACTATTAGCAGGTTTTAGGCACACCTAAGTTATGAAAGAGAGCCAGTTTGGTATAGTAGTTAAGGCATCGGGCTAGAAACCAGGGGACCATGAGTTCTAGTTCCACCTTAAGCACAAAGCCAGCTGGGTGACCTTGGGTCAGTCACTTTCTCTCCGCCTGAGGAAGAAGAAGGCCAGGGCAAACCACTTCTGAAAAACCTTGCCAAGAAAATTGCAGGGACTTGTCCAGGCAGTTGCCAGGTGTCAAAAACTGACTCAACGGTCCACACACACACACACACACACACACACACACACAAGTTATTTAAGGAAATTTTTCAGTGAAGATTTCCAACCTTAAGGGCTTCAAATAGCTCATAGCATAAGAACTATAACTGCAATGAATGCTATTTAATAATCAGAATTATTAAAAAGTGTTTCTTTTTGCCTCTTCAAAATGTTTCATACAATCTCAAAACATTCCTCTATGTTACAGTTATTACAATGGCCATTTGTAAATCATGGAAAGAAGCCACGAAGGACACATGGTCACAGTAACGTTAATATTATACCTCCTTCCCCCTTGCCAGGATACTCTGAGATATAGTGGGTTGCAATGGAAACGAAAGAGCAATCCTGAATCTAGAATTACTGTAGGTGGGTTGCCGCTTCATACCAAACTATCAAATGACTTAGCAAGATATGTACAGTAAGGATTGCAATCCACAAGCTGTGATTTATAGCTTGGTGACAGATGCAACAATCCATAGTTTAATTATGGATGAACATGCAGTCACAACTGCAACAAATTACCATAGCATGAAAATGGTGCACGCTTGACGATGCCGTCATGAAAATGTTGCAATTCAGTTCATGTGACAGAGCATCTGATGCAAGTACATAAATCATGACCTTTGTGTAATAACGTTATCTTGAATATGTCATCATCTTGTGCCCTTAGACATCCATGCTACCACGTGTATATAACCAGCCGCAGTTATACAGCTATCCAACAGTTAATAGAAGTCTTAATTTCAGAAATAGGTCTTGGATATTTCCAGTTGACGTTGTCCTTGAATCATTTCTCAGCACAGAATTTTACAGATAGTAACTTTCTTGGGTTTTCCCATTACTCCTTCCATTTTTTCTTATACTTGGGGGGAAAAAAGAAAGAAAACCTGTTCAGGAGAGAACAGTAGAACTGGCTACAGAATGCCATTTAATTGGTAGCATAAGAATGGACTGGAAGACTCTTCCTCTAAATTTGGGTACAGCCTCAGTCGCCATAAAGGAACACTCATGTTGCAATAGGTTAACAACGCTGGAGCCAGACCAGGCTCAAATGATTAGAAGACAAAATCAGTAACTAGTGATAATTAGTTCTGTGAGACTAAACATAACCTTACATTCTTTGATAAAGAGCTAGAGCTAGAGCTAGAGCTAGAGCTAGAGCTAGAGCTAGAGCTAGAGATAGAGATAGAGATAGAGATATAGAGATAGAGATAGAGATATAGAGATAGAGATGAGACAAAGAAATCAAGGTTATTTGCACTGAAGAAGTTACCTAGCTGGGTAACGAAACGTTTGCAAGAAAACAACCAAGCTCAGAGAACCCCAAGGTTATTTTTTCTGTAGCCTGGATTATACAGTTGCAATTCATGTTGGAAGAGATTTTACCCCACCCTCCACCAAATCTCTTGCTTATTTGTTGCCTTAAACCCAAAGGGCTCCACATTTTAGAGTCTTTCTCACTTGGTCCATAATGCATGATTGATGTGCAGATTATGCAAATGGAGCACATCCATTCCTGTTCTCTTCTCCCAAGGGTGCTGTTTCTGTCACCTGCACAGACAAAATGCAGTAGCATGTGGAAGGAGCACCAACCAGATTTATTTACCTGACCATTTTCTCTGGCATTCAGTAGGCATCTCAGCCTCCTCACATGAAGACCTGAAGCAGCGGAGATGGGTCTGAGTCTCCAGCTTGCAGAGCTCAAGCAAAGATGACACATGGCTGAGCTAAGCAGTTCAACACAAAAAGTTGCATGTTTTGTTTAGATCTGCCTACTGCCCTCCACTCCAGAGACAGGCAAATACATCTGCACACACAGGAGCAACCTGCAATTTGACTTTCTCTTTTTCTCTTTATGCTAAGTACTTGGACATATACATAAAATCCACTCCCTTTCTCTTTGTGTTTAAGGATAGTCTTCCAATCGGAGAGTTTCCAGCAAGATCTTGGACTAAACATCAGTGAATTAAACCTGAAGGTGACTTTAGCAGAGGAACAGGATTCTTTTTCTCCCTCGGGTAGGTTTTCATTTAGCAGATGAAGTGTGGTGTGGCCTTTGTGATGTTTGCTTTGTCCCTTGTAGCTGTATTCCTTGGAGTCCTCATGAGGTTCTACTGAGGGGGGGGAAATCCTAATTTCTCTGCAAATCTATTTATTTCTGTGCCCCAGTTGTAGGACTGAGTGACTCACAGAGATAAAACTAGACAGAGAAAATCCTAAACACCACCAATACAATCATCAGCAGACCATAAAAAATATAATAATTTAACATAACTGGTAAAATGAAGAAAAGTTTATTCATCTCTGAGGTCTACAATAGTTCTTGCATGGCTGTTCCATGAGAAAACTGCAAATAACTAGCAACATAATTTAATCCAGTGGTATTTTTATAAGCAGGCCTCTCTAGTTTCCAGCACACCCAGAAAAGGGGGGAAAAAAGATGAATAAAACAGAAAATTGGTATTGTTTTAGTTAATTTTATGGTAGTAACAATTCTGCATGACATGAGAATAATGTTCTTTTTTTTTTTCAGTAGACATGGTTGTTAAATGAATAATTAGGAATTGACTGAATTTGCTATAAAAGGGAATGACAGAAAGTGCAATGTTCCAATATATAGTTCTCCGAAATGAGAATTAATGAATGATCAAAAACATCCAGGGTTTTTGTAGATTGTTTTGATCATAGAGAAATTCTCATTTGGGAGCTAGGAACAACCCTTGGATTCCTAAGCCATACCACAGAGCTCTTCTACCTATTTTGTTGAAGGGTCATTTGCTACTGGAAATAAATCCGCAACTTGGGGTTTAAGAGAATTCTTCAACCTTGTTGCTTTGGCTTTCACTCATAGTTTGTAGGTAGGTAAAGTCTCCCTCATGTTAAGCTTGATTTCTGGTGATGACATTTCTGCGTGTCTATATCATTTCCCAACACTGTGGAAGTGGTTTGCTACTGCTGTCTTCTGTGATTTCTACATGTACGGTACTTCTACATAGATATCTAAATTTACTTCTCTATCTAGTCTAAGCCCTAAAATCCCCTCGAGGTCTCCTATTGTCAGGATTAGCCCAGGAAACTCCAGGAGACAGTACAGATTCAATCCAGCAAGGTTTATTGGCTTCAGTCCCGTTACAGAAATCTTCTCAGAGTGAGAGCAAATTCCAGGGTCACCCTCCCAGCCTCCCTCGCATTCTTTAGGGAGGGTTCAGTCTCATCCTCTTATCAGTTCCTCGTTGCTCTGGCGATGAGAGTAAATTCTTAACCCCTCTGGTCCTGACTCTCACACCTATGCAAGTATTATCCAGGTCTGACCCTCCCTACCTGTGGTCAGGTCATAGGAAGAAAAGAAATAACTACAGCCTTTATCACTCCATGTTACAGTGGCATACGAGAACCAAAATATACCTGCCGAGTAAAGTGTATTGTTTGCTGAAATAACTGGTCTTTATCACTGAAGATGGTCAGACAGACAGAAAACTTTTTTGGGGGGTGGGGGAAATGTACCAATAGCATTTGAGTACTGAATGTTCCTCTGCTCCCTATAAAACTCCAAGTTCCCCCCACCACCACCACCACCACTACCACACACCTTCATGAATGCATTTAAGAACATTTGATAAATTCTGTGTTGGCTATTGGGTAGTGTAAGTTTAACTTTACATCTAATAGTTTCAAAAAGCAAATGTAAGTGCTGGTTTAGATTTTGTCGTTCAGAGTTTTGTATGCATGTAAGAATGCAAAATACATATTCATGTAAACATAATTTTGACACAATTTACTGGTGAGAAATTCAGCTCATAATGAATAAATATTTTGTGCTAGAATGTCCAAAGATTGTCTCATAAATTTAAAATCAAAATTAATCTGCTGGGGTCCTTTGTTCCCTGTTAATTTGATTTAGAATGACCTTGATACACTATAGTTTCAGAATAACTTTTTTTCTTCTTCTTTGCATGTTTGCATCCGTGTTCCTGCCTTTCTCCATCAAGAACTACCTATCCTATTTAATTTCCCATCTGTTGAACACTTGGATTCATTTGAAAAGAGCAGCATCTTTTGGGCAACGGGATTTTTTTCTGCCAAATAACCACATCATCTTAAAGGTTAAATTCCCGTTTGGCAAGTCAATCTATAAAGGCCATTTGCGTTATTTACTTTAGCTCAGGAAGCAAGCCTTGATAGAAAGAATTATAAACTCTTCGTTTATTAAGGCTTACCATGAAGATAACTGCATGTCAAAACTAATGCAATTGAGAAAAGATTGTTTCCTGACTTCTGTCACATAAATCAGAATTGAAGAGGCTTTTCTGGAGCAGTATTAATAAGATTTGTGTGTGGGTTTTAAGAAACCAGGAAATGTGAGAAGCAGTTGATCCTAAAAAAAAATGTTGATTTTAAAGAAATGACAGTGACCTTTGCTTGCTCCCTGGGTTAGTAAATGCTTCCCTCTTTGCAATGGGTAGGAATCACAGGGTTTTCACAAAGGGGGAAAAAGGTGGGGGGGGGGAGTTCTAAACAGTTCTAAGCACCTTGAAGGAAAGAAGTGGATTATATCAAAGTAATAGAGCTTCACCCAACGTTGTGTTCTTTTTCCCCACATGGGCATAATTTAGATTTCCACATTATCTCTTGCTCCAGATCATATGGCTAACCTGTGCTTCTTTAACCAGCTGTGTGAACTTTGACCTATAACATTTGGGGCAATCTTTTATGCTGGCTGAGAAATTCTGGGAGGTGTGGCCTTCTTATATATAGTCACGTATATAAGTGACTGTATATAAGGCCATGGGGCCTGCAGGCACAGGGAGCCCTGGTCAAGCCTCACTCCTTAAAAGAAAACCAGACTGATCACAGTCTGCCATAGGGCCAGCCCACACCCGTAGAGGAACTATTTGCCTAGGGTGGGCTTGGACATGTCCTGATTATAGGTACTAGATGGTAGAGAAGAGATACAAAATACTCTTTAATTGATGATGAATAGTCAGCTGAAGGGACCCAGGAACCCTGGAAAATCAGTTTATGTCCCTGCTTATAATTGTAGGCTAACACAGTTGGTGGAATTTTGGGTGTTCATTAACTTATTTAAAGAGTGTGTCTAACTATCCATCCATTAACATTTCCCAGGGAGGCTGTAAGAATTATGTTGCTGGTCCAGGGGAGATGCCTGGGGAGGAGTCTTGTCTGGTCATCTGGGAATGGTTTGAGGCTATTGGACCTGATGAAGTGGACAGGGTCCTTAGGACTGTGAGCTCAGCCACCTGCTCTCTAGATCCCTGCCCCTTCTGGCTTGTGAAAGTGGCCTGGAGGGTGTCATGTGAGTGGGTTCTAGTGGTGGTGAATTCTTCCTTGAGCGGGGGGGTTGTTCCTTCACCTCTTAAGGAAGACTTGGTTTGCCCCCTCCTGAAGAAGCCATCAGTGGACCCCATTATACTGGACAATTTTCATCTAATATCTAACTTCCCCTTTTTGGGGAAAGTGATTGAGAAGGTGGTTCAGCTTCAGAGGACCTTGGATGAAGCAGGTTATCTGGATCCCTTTCAGCCAGGATTCAGACCTGGGTATGGGATGGAAACAGCATTGGTTGCTCTTTTGGGTGACCTCTGCGAGGGCGGGATGAGGGTTGTGCATCCATTCTTGCCATACTTCACCTCTCTGTGGCTTTCAATACCACTGACCATGGTATCCTTCTGGATCAGCTCAGAGGATTGTGCTGGTTCACCTCCTTTCTCCAGAGTTGATTCCAGTCGGTAGTGATTGGGAAGGAGAGATCCCATCCTCAATGTGGGGTGCTGCAGAGGTCACTGCTCTCTCTGCTCCTATTTAATAACTACATGAGGCCACTGGGTGAGCTCATTTGTCACCATGGGGTGAGGTATCATCAACTATATATCTCTGCCTCAGGCAAATTAAACGATGCTGCGAACACCTTATCCCAGTGTCTGGAGGCTGTGAAGGTCTGGATAGGGAGCAGCAGGCTTCAGCTGAACCCTGGCAAGATTAATTGGCTTTGGGATTTGGGTCCTGCCAGTTCTAGTAGTGTGCCATGTTTGGTGCTGGATGGTGTTGCACTGCCCCAGACAGAAATGGTGTGTAATCTGGGGGTCCTACTGGACTCACAATTCCTGCTCGAGGAGCAGGTGGCAGTCGTGGCTAGGAAGGACTTTGCACAGCTTCATGTTGTGCGCCAGCGTCGCCCAATCCTAGATCAGGAAGCCCTGCTCATAGTCACTCATGCTGTAGATTGGGCTGCTGTAATGCACTCTACATGGGGGTGCCCTTGAAGAGCACCCAGAAGTTTCAACTGGTTCAGAATGCAGTGGCACAGGCAATTACGGTGCTTCTAGAACAAGACATGTTACACCTCTGCTCCACAAAGTGCATTGGTTGCCAGTTTGCTTCAGGGTCCAATTCAGGGTGCTCATTTTGACATTTAAAGCCTTCATGACATGCTGGGTTATCTGAGGGACCACCTCTCCCTGATTACATCTGCTCATCCCATCAGATTTGGCAGAAGAGGCATGCTGCAGGTCCCCTCCATTAGGAAACTACACTTGACAGGCCTGAGGAGGTGGGTCTTCTCTGCAGTGGCTCCTCCTTACAGAACATTCTCCCCCCCACACCCCTGAAATGAGGTCAGCTCCATCCCTCCCTACTTTCCAGAAGTCCCTCAGGACCTGGTTACGTCATCAGACCTGGGGGTCCCAGGGGACTAGTGAGATCTTGAGGTGGCTCCATTATTGCTGTTAACATGCAATCTTGTATGCCCTATGATTTTTAAAATTTTTAAAAAATAATTACTATTTTTGATATATTTATTGTTTTATACCTTGTGCAATGCCCAGCCAATTTTTGTGAGATGGGCGGCCATATAAATTTGACAGATAAATAAATAAATTAACAAAACACAATAAGAACACATTAACATAGCTTGAAGACGGTTCAGAATATCAGTTGCCAAAATGAGTGATCTGCGAAGAGTTAGAGGTTTTTGTATTTTTTCTGCCTTCTATTGGTCTTCCAGATTTTGCAGCCCAGTTATGAGTCCTCATTCCCAGAACTGACCAGAAATGAATCATCTCCTAAGCAAGCCTTACCTAGAAGGCATCTAAATGTAAACTCTGGTTTATAAATTTCTGAAGTAACCAATATCTGCATCTTCAGTTAAAAGAGGTACCGTGGTACCTCGGTTCACAAACTTCATTCGTTCCACGACTCTGGTCGCGACCCGAAATGGTCGTGAACCGAATCAAATTTTCCCATAAGGTTCAATGTAAATACGGTTAATCCGTTCTGACCCCAAATTTGGTCGCCAACCGATTTCTGGTCACGACCCGAGTCAAATTTCCCCATAAGGTTCAATGTAAATACGGTTAATCCGTTCTGAACCATATGTTTTTTTTAAAAAAAACCACAAAAGTATGACACAAAGTACAGTACGAAGAGAGGGAAAGCTAACCTCGCTCGAGGCGACTCCCGGCGTGGAGGACAGGAAGGAGGGTGGGGAGGCGGTTACTGCTTGGAGGGAGAGTCCCCCTCCCTACAGGAAGCCGCGACCACGTGTCACGGGAGGGAAAATGGCCACGGATCCTGTTCGTCACCCGATCTGGCGTTCACAAACGGAGGCAAATTTTTGCAGCCGGAGCTGTTCGTGAACCGAATTGTTCATGAACAGATGCATTCGTGAACCGAGGTACCACTATAATGAAGACAAGCAAGGTTTCAGCAGAAGAAAAGTATTTTGCATTCAGTATTGATAAAATAATGGTTTGTTTCTGAACACTGAATGAATATATATTAAAAAGAAAGACTTGAAGTTACTTTCCTTTCATGGAAAACAGCCTTCCACAATGTGGGCTTCTCCAGATGTTTTGGATCCCAAAACATGAGCTTAAGCCACCATAGCCAAAAGTCAGGATGAAGTGAATCGTAAGACAAAATATCTAACCTAAATATCCGAAAAGATCTAGGTTTACATAAAGACTTTCACTACAGTATGTTTGAGGGAGTACAACAGATCCAAGATGGCCCATGACTCAATCAGGAATTTATGCAACTAAACATCTTCAGAAAACCACTAGAAATCTATCTTCCTTCCGTTTTGCTTTAGCTTTAGCTGAATGTGTTCCTGTTTGATGCTTCTTTCTCTTTCTTTCTCCCCCCTTCCCTCTCTTCCTCTGCCTAATTCCCTTAATATTTAGTGTTGGAAACCTGAGTGAATTAAATTGTCAAGCAGATTGATATCTGATGCATCAATTATTGAGGAATGTATAGTCTCCATAAAACTCACGTCTAAATCAGTGCCACATGTAAGCATTCAGAGTGAATGTGGTGATGAATCCTCTAAAGCAACAAAACAGCTCAACTGTTTTGTAAAAGAATTAATGGTTTCCAGTTCGTTTTGTAGAGCTCAGGCACGTAGGCATGACAACGCTAGCTATTCCTTTAATTAGGGAAATTGCTACTGCAAGTCAGAGTGTTTCCTTGAGTTCCATTTAAGTTAAGGTGACCCTGGAGACTTAAGGAAGCAGGGAGAAGAAACAAGGCAACTCTAACAGCAAAGCATAACTGGCCTGCAAATTGGGGGGGGGGGGGGGGGGATTCAAAAACAGAAAACTGGGACTGTGCTAATGGATTTGGAGGAAGAAGATAAAAACATACTCTGCAACAAAAAATATGAATTATGCTCAGTTTAACTTTCAGCTAACAAACCTCAAATTACTTATACTGATGAGGCTTTACCTTGAAATGAACCCAAAGAAACAGCATGTAAAGGCTGCCAGCAAGCTAAGCTATCAATTATCAAGGAGTACAAAGCACCCCAATGCAGCTTTAACACTTGGATAGGCCATTTAGAGCTGAACTTTAAGGCACAGTATGTTCAATTTAAACAAAAATGGACTCATAGATTTGGAAGGAAAGACACTGCGGATGATGCTTCAATGATTACAAATTTAGAAGGGAAATAAAAGATTCATTTGACAATTGGACAGGAGGCTGTTAGAAGCAGGAAAAGGAAAAAGAAAACACATTTAAAAGAGCAGATAACAAGTAACATAGTAGCCTGGAGAAAGTTAACTCTATTGAACTCTGGACAAGTAGCCATCTGTCTGGCATTGTTCCATTAAAAAAAAGAAAAAAAAAAAAACAGTTGGGGAGGTTTATATAATCCAGTCTCCTCTGAATTGAAACACCTGAACTGACATTATTGAAGATCCTTTTGAAAATCCATTGAAGATTGTGTGGAGAAATAAGATCTGTACAGCATAGGATATACAGAAGAAGCTACACAAAGCTTCAGTTTGAAGATTCAATTCTAAGACTATCCAATCAAATCACTACCTTTGGATTGTTTTGATGGACTGCATTGAATCAGGGCACTCTTGAATCATGGATTTTTTTTTTTATAGATACACAAACTTCTCTTGACTCGGGTCTACAAATAAAATCAATTTGATGCAGAAGTTCAAATAGAATTAATTGGAACATACATTTGAATCAAAGTAGATTGACTCTTAAAAATGAATTGCAAATTTAAATCACATACCCCTAACTCAAAATTGGTCAGAACACTCGGAGATGTTCTGTTGCATCTGGTGCACAAAGATTTTTATGAGTTTCCAGAGCTGATTTCTGGTGCCCCAGATTATAAAGGCAGCTGGATCCTGACACTGTCCATCCCCCAGTGAATGTGTACATTTTTCTAACTATTTTTGTAACACTCCCCGATCTGCGCGATAAAAAGCAGAATTAAAATTGAAATTACAAACAAATAAACAAAAAACATACAATCAGTAATGGTAATAATGGAATGTTGGTTTGTTTTCTTCTGTTGACCTAAATAGAGATCATGTTTCATTACAATTGTAAAGAAAGAAACATATAACTCAGGTATGACTATAATTTGCTTATCATTAAGGAAATCTAAGATATAGGAGGAGTAACTATTTTCCAGATGTCATATACCTCTGAATTAGCCTGTAGCTTTCAGAATTGAAGTCAGTTTCAACTGCCAGTGAACTTGCTTATGGAAAGGGGAAAAAGCCCTTTTTGCCTTTAATCATAAATAACAAAATGTTGCAAGCTTCCTTAATACTTGGATCTGCCCTTGGCTTTCGTCAGCAAAGCCAATTTGCTGCAAAGAATCTCTGTGCATTATCCAAAGTCAAGGACTTTATGTAACATGGAGCTTACAGTCATAATAAAAAAAAAAAAAGGTCTTTAGGAGGCAGATATCAAACTAATTTCGTGCAACAAATTAGTGCCCATCTCCCAAAAAAGAGGGTAGACATCTTTTCTTACATGATAGCTGCATGTAGATATAACCTGCGGATTGTGGTAAATTCCTTAACACCAGTGAGTATTAGCTAAGCTTCATTAATGCACTGATTCAGTCACTGATTCAACTCAAAACCAATAAGGTAATCTATGCTGATCTCTTGGGAGTGAATGAGAATAAAACTAAATAAATAGCATTAAGCTGTAACTTCCTGAAGAAGGGGGGAAAGGTATTTATTTAAAATGCTTTAAATGGATATTTCCATTACTGATTTTTCTTTTTTTTCCAAGGTGAACATTGCATTTTGCTTAAGTGAAATGTTCTCTATGGTTGCCTAGAAAGGAAGTAAGAGAGACCACTCCTATAATGATGAAGATTAAGAACTGGATTTGCCCAGTGCCCCCCACCCCAAAAAAGGAAGGGTGATGGAGTGCATGAGGCAGCCTGACCCCTCTCCACAAATATGTTTGTGGTTCTATAAATTTGCACCTCCTTCACCTCAATTTTACTGCAATTCTGCACAAGACTTTGAGTCCTGGCTGAGTAAAGTTCACATGCCCGTGAACAGTTGCAACTGGCTCAAGCCAAACCTTAGTTACACTCCTGCTTAGACCTTGGTGGGAAGGAACACGGTCCATGAAGAGAACCGATGGATCCCCTACCTCCGTTTTCACTGCAACCAAGTGAGAGGATTTTTTGTGGGGTGAGTGATCCTTATTTAGACCAAGCGATCCACTTGGTACTTTGCAGATTCTGAAACTCATAACAAAGACCAATTAACACCCTGATCAACTTCATTTAATACTGCTTATTATCTGTGATTTCATTAAAGATCATCATCATCATTCAAGTAGGTAAAAAGTAAATAATAAGCTGGTATGCTAGGCCTTTTCCTCCCCCCACCCCCCAATCAAAGGCCTCCCTGAACCTTACAGGATAAGATTATACTATAAGGCTATGGTACAATCTTACTTCCTTGGGATTCCACCTCACTGAACCTAGTAGGGTTTTCTTTTCACAAAGAAAAGGACAGCTGGCCCTCTGATCCTATACCAGCCACTTGAAGAGAAATTCAATTAAATCTAATGGCCTTAGTTTAAGTCCAGTAAGTTGGATGCTGATTTAGTCCAGCTGAGATCAACAAGTCCTAATTTTGTGATGGTTTTATGGATGTACTCTAAATCTGAAGCCTGGATCTAACCAAGCATAGCTGGTACCACAGTGTAAAACAATAAAGTAGCAGCATACATTTACATGTGTGTGTGTGCATGTGCATGCACACACACATATATTTGTTGTTGTTCAGTCGTTAAGTTGTGTCCGACTCTTCGTGACCCCATGAACCATATTGCGCCAGGCCTTCCTATCTTTCACAGCCTCCCTGAGTTTGCTCAATTTCATGCTCATTGCTTCAGTGACGCTATTTAGCCATCTCATCCTCTGCCGTCCTCTTCTCCTTTTGCCTTCCATCTTCCCCAGCATCAGGGTCTTTTCCAAAGAGTCCTCTCTTCGCATTAGGTGACCAAAGTATCTGAGCTTGAGCTTCATTATCAATCCTTCCAATGAGCAATCAGAGTTGATTTCCTTTAAGATCGACTGGTTTGACCTCCTAGCAGTCCAGGGGACTCTTAAGAGTCTTCTCCAGCACCACAGTTCAAAGGCATCAATTCTTTGGCGCTCAGCCTTCTTTACGGTCCAGCTCTCACAGCCATACATTACTACTGGAAAAACCATAGCTTTGACTATGCGGATCTTTGTCAGCAAGGTGACGTCTCTGCTTTTTAATATGCTATCTAGGTTTGCCATAGCTTTCCTCACTACTAATGTTACATTGCAATTTTTTTTCCTACTAGATATATAGCTAGGCAATTTCCTTGTGCTTCTTTTGTAATGTTCATTTTTACGTACCATGCCTTTTGCTACTTAGAAATACAGGGAGCAAATAAAGGCAATGCGTCTTGAATGGGACATCAGAGCAAAGTGTTGCTATAATTCGTAACCTGCATTTCTAAAAACACGCAGGGAAAATAAAATAGCACAAAGCCAACTTAAGATAATAGCATTCTTCAAATGCTTGAAAGAAGATCACACTGAAGAAATCAAAGCCTGCTTTCCCTTGTTCCAAAGCACAGAACTTGAAGTAATGGATGTAAGTTACAGCAAGGTGGATTCTGACTGAATGTTAGGAAAATGTCTTAAGAGGAAAAAGCAGTTTGACATTGAAACCAGTTACCCATAGAAGTGGTGGCTCCCTTCTGTGGCATCTGTGGCTGCTTTAGTTCCCTGAGCAGGAGGCGCGCTTGATGACCTCAGTGGCCCTTCTAGCATGAATCCTTTATTCTGTGAAATAGAGAAATATTTGAGTTTATATATTTTAAAGGAAAGCCTTTTCCCCCTTATACTGGGTTTAACAAATTAATACGGGGATAGAAATTCATCTCCCTTCCAGGATGAAGATGAGGAAGGGTCACTGATCTGCTCTCCACTCACTTTCAAACAATGTAAGAAATATTAATGGTTATATAAGCTGGAAAGTACTACATCAGCTGATGGACTTCAAGTGTGTATATTAACCTTTTGCCTCTGCTAAAAGCCTTCGAAGGAGGAAAGGGGAAGTTAAAGCAGAGCAAGGAGAGAACTATTAGAAACTACCTAAGGAAACAATGACTAATAAATAGTCTTTCTTTCATCATCTTCTTCTCCTTTTTAAAGATGGTCAAGGTTAACAGGCAATTATTCCCAGGTCACTGCTTTTAAAAATGTGAGAAGGAATGAGCTTTAATTCCATAGGCTACAAATCATATTTTCATTACTAGTCTTACACCCATTTTATTACACCAATCTATGGATTTACTCTGTACTCCTTATTCCATGAATATTTGGGAAAGCATAATGTGCTGGTGATCGTGGGTTGCTAGCAAACCTCCTTCACAAGAGGTTTTGCTAGCAACCACCTACCCAGAAGAGGTGTCCCGCCAAGAAAATCCATGATGTCACCTGAGTACTTGGAATAAAGAGGACCCAGATGTGATTCATCTGCAGATGTTAATATTTTATGACCTATGCCCTTGAAGTACAAGTAGCAACATATTGTGAAATAGGTTCAGCAACCGGAGTCTGGACTGGCTTTTGAAATCCTTGGACATTCATTCATGAATCTGCCTTGCTCCTCTTCACTTCCTCAGTTTGGTATATCCATCAGTTTGGACCTGCTCTTTGGCTTTGGTTCAATCTTTTCTCCAGATGTGTGATGTGGAGTTGACCTACTCAGTTCGAAACCTTCATATTCTGAGACTTTGGGTCACCACTGGCTGCTTCCGAGAAGGCACATTGGCATACACCTTAATCGTGCTTAGGAAAATGATATACTAATTATATTTCTCCCCTGCTCAGACCAAATGAATAATTACTATTCAATGAATAATAGCTATAATCAGATTTATTCAAGGAATGGAAGAAGATTGGATACCCTATTATTTTAAGACAGTGTTGTCCAAACTTGGCCACTTTAAGATGAGTGGACTTCATGGCTGGCTGGGGAATTCTGGAAGTTGAAGTCCACTCATCTTAAAGTGGCCAAGTTTGGACAACACTGGTTTAAGAGGACCTCCTCTGTGAAAATAGGGAGAACCAATGCAAATAAATTCAGACTCTTGCTGCTGTCACTTTTATTTCATTTTATTATTTCATTTTTTGAAAGAATGGGTTTCTCTGGACCCAGTTTCCCCAATCAAAATGTTATTTTTGCAAATTTATCATGTTCAGCTCTGAAGCATCAAACAGTGAACGGTCTGGAAAAATGTGATGTTTTACCCCCATTATGTACAGTTGTGCATGCTATAAAATAATAATATTTTGTCTTTATCAAATAGAAACTGATGTCTGTGTTCATGGTCTGGTTTATAAAACACAGCTTGAGATAGCTTTTAATTTAGCAGCTGTGTTGTTGAGCACCCTCCTAAGATAACTAAAAATGTACTATATCTTACAAGCTGTGATTGCTTCCTCTTCCCCTTTATTAGTCTGATTTGTATGTTCAGTATAAAACAAAATCCTTCAATAAAAATGAACAATACATTCCTTTTGAGACTCTAATTTAAAGAGCAATCTTTTAGAAAGAGGAAGGAAACCTGTCTTTTTCAACACCACCGTTTTAAAGGAGACTGGACACAAAGCCATCAATTGGCCATTTCTTAATAGAGAGTTTGACATCAAACACCTCCTGCTTTGTCCATCAATAGAGGTTCGGAGGTTGTGGTGGCTCCACATTTCAGGGGCTTGTAGTGATATTCTCCATCCCAAGAAAACCAAAAGAAATGTGAGGTTTTCCGGGCTAGCACCAGGCCATCTGACCAACTGATTGTCCATACACAGCCTGCAGCACAGAGATCCCTCTGTGAGGTTCCAGGAAAATGTGGCCAAGTTATTATTTCAACAATGAAGGAGGGAGTTGTCCTGTTATTGTTGCAAGAGAAACACCCCCACCAACCCCCCAAAATGACTAGAGTGTAAGTCATCTCAGTTCAATGGCAGAAGAGTAGAGATTTAACCCAGGAGGGCCACTGAATTACAAATTTTCACTTGTCACCTCTTATAATTCTACTCACGTTGCTTCTTTTTGTTGTTGGTATATTATTGTTGTTGTTTTCTTGTTGTTTACAGAACTTTTAGTTCCAGTTAGACAAGAAGCCTGGACAGTTACTGTTATAAAATATCAAATTGCTGCAGAAAATAAGGGACTGCTGAGAACTTAATTTTTCATAGTGGAACTGTGGAAGGTATTAATCAATGCTAACCTGCATTTCATTCTTGTTGTAAGGAAAATAATAATTTCAACAAATATGGGATCAGATAAGACCTACCTATCCAAGAGTTCTCCAAGGTTTCTAATGTCAAAATGCTAGCATTCTAAAGCAAACAAGCATGTTTTGGGATAATAATCATGGAATAAATCATGGTCAGTTTCTGCAGCAAAGTTCACTGATAAAGAAGTCCATCAAGTTCTAGACTTTTTTTATAGTGTTAATAATCGCATAACTAAAACCAGCTGATAAACCGCATATGTTCGTTTTGCTTTTGTTTTGCTTTGTTTTAATATCAAAGTCCTTAACCAAAGGCTCAGAACAAACTTAGCAGCTCTGAAATAAGATGACAGGGCCTCTCATGACCTATGAAGCAGAAAATAGAAATGAATTGATCATTTTCACAACGCAACTATGTATAATCTTTGTCATTTATAAATGACCGGGTGTTGGGATCAGCAGGGAGGTGGCCAGGTTTGCTGCTGATACCAAATTTTGATGTTTTTCAGAAAGAGTTGAAATGGCCAGTGGTGTACAATGGGAACAAGGGAAAACAAATGCAAATTGACACCAACAATCTAAACGTCTACACCAACAGGGTCGGGGACTGGCCAGGAGAAGCGGTGGAATTGTAGTGGATAATAAAAAGAGCAACCTGATGTGTTTCATGTTTTATAAGCAAGATTCCTTGCTAGGCATCTTGCAGGAAGGCACTGAGAATAAAATTAATAGTAATTAATTAATAGTAATTAAGTCTTTCTATTAATCCATGGTGTCACTATACTTGCAAAATTTTCACTGCATCTCCAAATATAATCCAAGCTGAACTGGAAAGGAGGATAAAAGAAATAAACTACCATGATTGAGGGTTTTAGCTTAAAGATGAGACAAATATGGCAGCAGATAAACCCACAGTGTGCAAAAATGGATAGAGTTATATTATTTTTTCCCTTCTCTTTCACAACATTAAAATTCATGGAAACATACAATATAGAGAAAAAATAACATTTTATTTTATAAAGATCAATTTGGCCATGGTTCAAAGATGTCCAAGGATCTTCTATTCTGGCTATAGAGAAGACTCTTGTTTGCTTTTTCTTTTCTTTTCTTTTCTTTTCTTTTCTTTTCTTTTTCTCCCAAATGCCAACCTCTTCTAATACTCATGGGTCAGTATTTTACATATGCAGTGATTATAACAGAGCATTCCGGATTGTTCATTCCATCTCTGGAAATGGAGTTTTGGTGCAGTAGAGTACTGGAGAAAACAGCAGAAGAAAACTTGAAGTACGTCCTTAATTTTGCCCTGGACTCATTTAGGCATATCCCAGATTCTGCCCTTGTTGTGGAAGAAGCTCCAGTTGAAGTGGGGGAAATTCAGGAAGCAACATGAGAGTAACAATATTTGACTATGGTTCTTGTCACTAAACTCACTGATACATAGATACAATTGCAAACCTGATTTAATAATTTCAAATAAGTAAGAACATTCAGACACTAGAAACTCAAATCCTTACCAGCAAATGACCAGTTAGATGACCAGAGAGAGAAGGAGAGAGGGGAGGCAGAGGCCCAGAAATGAGGAAAGGGATGAAGAAATTGATCTTTACCATGGAATACTTTCAGAATCTAAGACAGGGAGGCTACCACTGAATATGGTGAGCCATCCTTTCCATGATGAAAGGACCATTAATTCAGATGGATACAGTATATGGGGCCTGAGTGAGACTGATCCATGAAAATGGCAAATGGGCAGGTATCATAGTGAGGGAAAGTATATTAAAAATGGGGATGCCTTAATGGTTTCTGTTGGGGAATTGTAACTTCATATCTCTGAGTTTTGTTGCCTATATACAGTATTTATTTTATAAATTTATATCCCACTTAATTCCAGTATAATATTCCTAATCATATTAAAGTTGGGAACATTTTTATAGCTACCTGTGATATCAGAATAGGGCAGAGTTGACATTTGAAACCAAATGAAGTCTATGACAACTCATCAAAGATTATTTTAAAGCATATAGCAGAAAATTGGTAAGAAACATTCTGTACATCAACACTAAACAGGGTGTTCCCCTGACTTTTGAGATTACGGGTAGATGTGAAAGCAAATCAGGGCTGGAAAACAATCTAGAAGAACAGATAGGTGGTGAGGTGTAGCCTAATAAAAGATAATGGTTAACTTTCAGTATAATTTCAAGAGAATATTGAAGAAATGCATTTTGTAGAGTTATGTGGAATGATACACTACCACATTCACTCGCTGAAATCACACCTAATTCCGTGTTGAATTTTGCCCTAATTAGTGACTGCAGCTAAAGATCATTTTACTCATTATCCATTTAAATACTGAGAAACTGTACTTAGGCAATTAAAATATAATCAGTTTCCCATATTTTATACCTCTTGTTACTATGAAATGTTCAAGATTCAGGTGTCAGCTGAATCTGCCTCTGCTTTTTACAGATGAAATTAAATGGGGTCAATGAATAAAAAGGCTAACTCTGAGAAGTCCATCCACACAGATGTTGCACAGCCTTTGATCTTCTAAATTTAAACTTATATGAAAATAGACAAAGACATTCTAACCTCTTTAAGGTTTGAAGCTCTGACATGTATCTAAATATTTAAAAGTTAGCTAGCGAGTAGAAACACCTGGCTGAATTTGTCAGCAATTTGCAGGATGAGTAGAGGGTCAAAAAAGAGAAGAAGACAGATGAGTTGTTGCGAAACAAGCCCTGCCCCAAAGGGGGGGGGGGGCTTGCAGTATGATGCTGCAGCCAACATATTGACTATTTTGAACTCTCCCCTCCCTGCCCCTGTAAATTGCTGCAGATGCTGTTGTCTGGAGCTCAAAAGGAAAAAACAGCACACAGCATTTCTGTACTGTTGCCAAAAAATGTCATGGATGTCCCATGAAATCATTAGGAGTCCCTTCCCTTCCCTTCCCTTCCCTTCCCTTCCCTTCCCTTCCCTTCCCTTCCCTTCCCTTCCCTTCCCTTCCCTTCCCTTCCCTTCCCTTCCCTTCCACAGTAAAAACAGCACAAATCAACAGTTTGTATTCTGATTGTTAATTAAATGTTTTCCCCTCTAGCTGTTGAACTGAACTTAAACTGTTGTGTCAGTGTCACATTCTTTTACTGACAGAAAGATTCTTTGTTCAATTCTGGGTTTTTATTATTTTATTTGTCATTGTTAGTCATTGTGGCTTCACTTCGAGGATGGGAACCACTAGTCATGAACTAGGAATTAACATTTCCTGTTAAAGAAGCTACTTTGGTTTCATTGTGCTCAGCCTTTTAAAAGAAAACAATTTGTGTTCCTTGCAGTGGTGTTTAAAAGTTTTTGAATTTTCAATATTTCTGCATAAAAATGACCTAAAGCATGATCTGTTCTCCACTCAAGTCCTAAAACTAGATAAATAGAACTCAGTTAAAGAAAAGAAAAACATTATACTTGTTCATTTATTTATTGAGGAAAATGACCCAATGTGACATATTTGTGTGTGGCAAAAGGATGTGAACCTCTAGGATTCCCAGTTCATTTGAAGGGGAAATTAGAATCAGGTGTTTCAATCAATGGGATTTGGAGGTCCTGCCTTCTTTAAAGAACAGAATTCTAGGTATTCACCATCAAAGTCTGATCTTTATAATGCAAGTATGTGGAAGTGCTTGAACAAAGATTTCTGAAGACCTCTGAAAAATAGTTGTTGATCTTCACCAGGCTAGAAAAGTTACAAAACCATTTCCAAAGAGTTTGGACTCCACCAGTCCATTGCCAAGCAGATCATATAGCAATGGAGGCAATTCATCACCATTGGTACCCTCCTCAGGAACAGCCAATCAACTAAGATCACATCAAGGGCAAAACATTTAATACTCCAGGAGGTCTCAAAGAACCCCAGGTGACATCTAAGGAACTAAAGGCTTCGCTTGCATTGGCGAATGTCAGTGTTCATGAGACCACCATCAGAAGAACATTGAACAACAAAGTTGTGCATGGCAGGGTTGCAAGGAGAAAGCCACTACTTTCCAAAAAGAACATTGCTGCCTGTCTACAGTTTGTAAAAGACCATGTACTGTAGATAAGCAGAAGGCTATTGGAAGAAATCAATTCGTGTTATATAAATTCATCTGATATTCATCTTATATTATTGATGAGTTGATTCTAGAACAGAAATCAGGAGGGCAGAAAATATTCACACATGCACACCACCTCCAGGTGTAGAAAACCATTCTGTGAATAATTCTAGCACTTTGGTTTGACTCTTTGCTTTGCAGACATAAACAAAATTTCTTTACTAGTTCTGTTTAGCACTTGATCCAGTCTGGTTTGCTGCATAGAACTTGATCCCTTTGTGTTTTGACCATTTACCTGTTTTGAAAACATTTGGATGGAACATTATTTTGTTCTAATTCCAAATTATCATTGTTGGTTGCACAGTCAGCCAGTTGTTTAGACTGGATTTGGCATTTTTATCCACCTATTGAGTTCTTCCCAAGGACTCAGGATAGGCAGATGTTGTTGTTTGATGGCACTAGAAGTATCATCACAGGATGGAAGCTGTTCCAAGTAAAGCTGCCTTTTGCAATTGACTGATGGTGATTTTGTCAATGCCAATGGTGTTCAAGTGGTGCTCCAGATGTTTTGGGATTGCACCCAAGGCACCTATAACTATTGGTGCTACCTTTGCTTTCTTTTTCCATAGTCATTCTACTTCTGTTTGCAAGTGTTTATATTTTGTGATTTTCTCCAGCTCTTTCTCTTCTATTCTGCTGTCTCCGGGTATTGCAATGTCCACTATCCAGTCTTTGTGGTTCAGCAAGTAGACAAGGATTTCTCTCCAGTTTCTGGAGATTCTTGAGCATCATGTTTACATGGAAATCAGGTTCTCTTGCACTGAGCTCTCCACTAATTTAGTTGTCTTCTATGATTTGATGCCATTTTGAGTTCTCTGCAGAAAATTGCAGAAAGAAGAGATTCAGACAAAATGTTCATATCTCACTTTCTCCATTTGACTATCCTGGGCCCAAAGGTGAGATGAAGCAGAAGCTAAACACTAGTATTGAACAAAGTGGTTCTTCACACTCTTCTAAAGATGTTATCAAAGTGATCCTACTTATGTTCAACAGTATGGAGCATGTGTAAAAATAAACCACATATCTGCAGACATGCACCATATTACTCAGAAAACCTACTACATAGCTAAGCATCTTACTAATTTCTCAATGGGTTAATCATGGCAAGACCTTCCTGCAACATAGTGATAATTAATAATCCTTCATGTGGAAAGGATGTGCGTGTGTCTGTGTGTTTTGTAGGGGAGGATGTTCAGAAAAGAATTCTGAAACATGTGAGCAACATTAGAATCTCATTTGAAATACCACACTAAAATAAGAAAGAGGAAGAAAAAAGTAATTTTGTTCTTTTTACTCAGAGTTTACCAATACAGAAAGAAGTACAATTCACCACATACATTATTTAGCAGAAATGATTTTGCTTGCATCTATTGGTGAGTCATGTTTAGGCTGAGTGAAAGAAACTGAGCACTCTAGGAAGAATATAAATTATTTGAGCTCGATGTAAAATTTATGGATTTATTCTCTGCCTCATCTAATTTCACCCAAAAGCTTTGGTATTCACTGGCAAGAGACTTTGGACCTGTAAGTTGACATATCTGATGTAATGGTTTCAGAATCATTTTCATATGATTATACACACACACAACATGTATTATGTATGGAAGCACTAATAATCATAGAAAGACAAGAGAATTACATAGGCTCTCTGGGCCACCGGACATAAACTTCTCTTCTAGGGTTTGGGATCCCACCACAAGCTATGCTGTAAAGACCATGCAGCTAATAAGCTTATCCATTCTGGGCCACCAAGCCAGATAGAACCCCTTGGACAGGGATTGAGTTTTGGCCGATTCACCGCATGATAGGTGGAGAATTCACAACTTTCCAGGTATTGCTGAACCACAACTCACTGCTATGCTTGCTGGGGTCCCTAGGAGTTGTAATTCTCCAACATCTCAAGAGCCACTGATCCTCTGCTACACAGGACTCCTTATATTTCTCTACAACAAAGCCATAGTTTATACTAATATCATATCTGCTGTATTGTAATTATACTGCAATAATCATAATATAATAATAATTGTACTGGGTTTAAATTCGATGGGATTATTACAATTCTCAGAGGAAACTTGTAGCGTTTGGGTTTTTAGAGACTATTTTGAACAGAAAGACACTTCCAAGTATTACTGGGAAACTTCCTGATGTTTTTCTAATTGGAAGAAGGTGGGATTAGCTACTTCATTCCTTCCCCACCCAGGAAGCCAATTGGGTCCTGCTGATATATCAGCCACTGGTAAACACATATATTTCCCTCTTTGCCTCCAACCCACATTATGAGCAAGTTTTCTAATGGTTGTTGTTTGCTTTCTACTTTTATTTTGAGGTGTTGTGATCTAGATACATACAACTAGAAAGAGAGAGATAGAGAGATAGGGATAGTTTTAACGGTAGGTAAACTGCCCTGGAGGTCTCTTTTGACTGAAAAAAAAAGGGGGGGGGGACATTAATTCTCAGACAAAAGAAAAGTAAACCCTCTTATAAGTTGAGCTGGATTCCCACTGATCCCAGAGAAGCATCCATTATCTTGACAACAACATAGACATAGTTTGGCATTGTCTTCTTCTAGGATGTTTTCAACTTCCCAATCTAGCTTTCATCCTTTGTATTTCCTGGTGGACTCCCACTGAAATATGAATCCCATCCAACCTTGCTTACTTCTCAGAAAGCTTGGTAGGTCTTAGGCAGGTAGGTCTTAGATGATCATTCAAAGGCAGCTGAGGTGCAGTGTCTGCATCCTTTGCCCTGCATAGTATTTGGGCACATTATGAACAGCAGCTCCACAGCAAACCACAATGACACCAAAAGGACACATGGGTGATAATGTCCTGATGCAAGTGCTGTCATTGTGATCTTGCATCCCGACATCTATAAGTCACAACCCTTCTGTGATGATTTCCTCACTCTCGTGTCATTATTTCCCCCCTTACCTATGAACAACCCCATGCTTATGAATCGTAGACCTACTGGCATCAATAAAGTTATACCTGATGCTGAGCTTCATGAATAATGCCCAAGTAGGGTTAGCAGATACATCAGTTAATATATTCAGTTCTAGGCACTGGAGCATTGTAGAAGAGTACTGAGGAACTGAGGCCAAGTGATTTACTTCTAGGCATTGGTGTTTGTAAACCAGCAAGACAATCAGCCCTAGATGGTGCCCCACCTCAAACCTGATAAACTTCTTGTATTGCTGCAGTGATAAGCATCAGCAAACCGCCTTGTAACTTGAGATTTACTATGGCATGTAGGCCTATTTCACAAGTCTGTTTAGTCGTTATGTCTCAAAGACTCCAGATGTCCTTTTTAAGGTGAGAGTATTTTGGTTGGTTTGCTTTTGATTTACTTGATGACCCCCACTAGATCATTTCTGCCATCTGCTTTGTCAGGGCTTTCTTGAAAATGAAACTGATTCAACAAGGTTGCCCTTGGTTAAATAAACAAACCGTAACTGTAGTTGTAACATCATTATTAGACTATGAACCTGAAGGTCTGCCTAGGATTTATTAGGACTATGTTGCCATTACCAATGCTACTTAAACTTTATGGCATTCACCTTGCTTCCTAACAGCATGTGAGCTGCTCCTGTGTCATTGAGAGAAGGCACAGTTACTCTTTCAGCACCAAAGACCGCTGCTTTTCTTTTCTTTCCCTCTCAGATGCTCCCCATGATCAAGGCTTTTCTTGCTTTGCCGAAATATTAGTTAAGTCTTTTCACTCAGGGCAAAGATGCCCTTTCAGGGTCTGAGGGACCAACGATGGAGCAAAGCTCAGAATGAAGTGCAAGAACTGTTTTTACCAGATATGAGAAGCATCTTAACTGAGTAAGAATTGAGGTCTTCTGCACAACCTGTAGGTCCTTTGCTCTAGTGAAGTAAAATTGACAGCCCTCCAATTTTTGATTTCTTCCTTCTCCTCATGAGAATTACTGTTGACATACACCAAAATGTCCTGGTGACCAATGAGATTTTCATTCTGTTGGTTGATCCAAGATTGTAAGAATCAAGACTCAGTATCACAAGCAACTTATTTTTTCTCAAACCTTTTCGGGGGACAATGAATACATTGTTCATCGAGGTTTAGTAGGTAAGGGTCAACTCGGAACTAAGAAAAGGTGGTTTAGGATGCAGGATTTTAACCAGGATGAACTTAGTGGAGGATGCTGTTTCACATGGAACATCACTACCTTTCTTAAATCAATTAATGAATTGATTATTGTTGTTGGTATTGTAGTTGTAATATTACCATTTCCCTTTAGATAATAACTGGTTATTTTTTAAAAATAGAACAGACTAACAGTTTCTTTCTTAAAGATTAGAATCAACAACAGTTCCATCTTCCCAACTTGGTAATGTTCCCCACTGAAGCCACTCCCAGCAGCATCCTCAGGACTGGAGCCTTTTATCAAAGCTATGAAAGCCACATTAAGCTGTCACAAACCATGTTCTGCCCTTTTGTACATGTGTACAACTCACATCACACATATGAAAAGGGCAGGGCTTGTGTTGCAATGGTCTTAGCCTGTGAGATGCCCAGAGTCGGTCTGGAATTGAATGGTGCCAAAATCAAACAAGCAGACGAACTTGTCCTGTGGACACCTTCAGCCACTTGCTTTCTCCACTTCTTTCCACCCAATACTCTCAAAGTGTATTATTTTATCTAACTTTAAAGGGGGAAACTTCAGCTACAACATTTGCTACCCACCCAACTCATTGCAGAAAGTACCAAGGATACACAAGCCTAAAAAAACCATTTTTTTTTTTCTGGCTGCCTGAAAATAGAAATGAATACCCCATGAAAATCTGTTCTCCAGTTTCCATAAAGTTTTTTTTTTTTTGTTTTTGTTTCCTGCAAGAGGGTTCTATTTTTTTTCCTGCTACCTTAGTTTCTTGGGAATGCTATTAGTTTCATTTATTTGGGCCGGCCTTCCCTCCCTCCCTCCCTCCCTCCCTCCCTCCCTCCCTTCCTTCCTTCCTTCCTTCCTTCCTTCCTTCCTTCCTTCCTTCCTTCCTTCCTTCCTTCCTTCCTTTTCATATTGCTGGTCCTGCTTCCTGATCAGGAAGAGTCTAGTGGAAGAGAATCTTGAAAAAATGCTCAGGAAGCTCAACCTTTGGGTTTCATAGAAATTGGCACATGAGATTCTGATGAAGTCATTGCTCCTGACCAGTGATGACTTGTGTTACTAATGCTACTGAAACATGTGTTTCACTTAAATATACATACCATGTAAAATATACAAAGCCTAGATAATGCTATCTATTATTTGCCTTTTATTAATGATGCTCAAAGTGACTTTGAAGCAACTTATCGTAAAATAAAAACTGGAAAAGAGCTGTTCCTACTGCATCAGGAAAAATATTGCCCACTTTGTTACCCAAAGATAAAGAAAGGGAGGCAGTGGAAAAAAACATGGGAAATGCTTGTCCTATTCCAGGGTGAGAGGTGGTGGTGTTGGCCATTTTCTCATCCAGGGAAAGAATAGAAGAATAATTATGGTCGAGGAGGCAAAAGCCTTTTAGATGATTGGCAGCAATGCTGTTAAGTTTCAAAACAAGATTGGATGTCACCGTGCTTCAAAATCAAGCTTGGTGTTAAAAAAATTCACACATTCATTTCAATTCATCAGGCCTGATTGAATGATTTATCAAATAAAAAAGATCAAGCTGTAAACTTCTGTATTAACTGAGCTCATACATAGGAGCTGAAAATTGTTTATAAAATAAACCATGCATAAAACAATAAACTGAATAGGCATGGACTTAAAAAAAGAACAATGAACTCAAAGAAGACTTGATTACTAGACAGAATGACCTGCTATAATAATGGTTATTATTGTTCCACTCAGAAAGAGTACTGAAAACATAGTGAAATTATTAGAATTTAACAGTGGAAACAGCTTTCAAAATATATGCTAATATTCTTAGTGTCCTTCACCCTGTCAACATAGAAAAGATCAATGTATATCAAAAGACAATTATTTCAGGCCAATCTTATAAACATATCATCTTGCTAGTATTACATGTTTATGGAAAGAAAGAAAGCATGATCTGTAAGATAATTGAGGGTAATAATATTAATAATAACTTCTATTAGTCGCCTCAGATGATGAGTAATAATAGCAACTGAGCCATTAAAACACAAGGAGGTATCAGATTCCCAGGGGAAAAATCTTTATTAAAACATCTGAGACAGCAAGCCCTCTAGGAGAGCTTTCTGTTGAGTGACAGTGGGAAAAGAAAACAGTTAAAGGACTGTAGAACATGAAATGCCTTGACTCATCTCCCATCATTTATATTATCCTGGAGATGAAAAGATAGGCTGGACTCTTCTGTTTTGAGTGATGATTCACTGCAATGTTTTGTTGTAGAAGCCTTTTACTACTAATATGTTGAAAAGCTCTGTAATGAAGACCTTAGATCTGATCATTTGTGGCAAATGCATAAATAAAACCAAAGCAACAGACCAGTTGTGACTTAAGCAGGACAGACTATTTCATCACAATTAGGTTGAAAAACAATTCATTGCCAGCTAAGGAGTGCCAGTGTTTGCATTGAAAATCAGATCTATGCTACAAAAATATCTGATCCCTGGTCTTTAGAAGAATGAATTATTTCTTTTATAGGGAGATAAATCTAGTATTACAAGAGATCCCAATTGTAACGGTAGATTACAATTACTCAGGCACAGCCCTAAAACACCTACCATAAGAAACACTGCAATACCTTTCACACATAATACTGGAAATAGAGTAATGGACAGAAAGAAAGAAAGAAAGAAAGGAAGGAAGGAAGGAAGGAAGGAAGGAAGGAAGGAAGGAAGGAAGGAAGGAAGGAAGGAAGGAAGGAAGGAAGAAAGAAAGAAAGAAAGAAAGAAAGAAAGAAAGAAAGAAAGAAAGAAAGAAAGAAAGAAAGAAAGAAAGAAAGAAAACTTAGTTTTGGAAATAAAACTATGAATTAAGTTAATTCATGCAGTATCTTTCTCTAACATAAAACACAAGAGGGAAACTTGGAAAATTAAATTAAATTTTCTCCCCTTTCCTAATGTGACACATAACAAGGAAATTCCTAAAGTACCCCTGAAGGTTCTTGAATAAAAATACTTACTATTGGGATTTTTGATGAATTCCATAGTTCTGTTTTCCCACCAGCCCTCTAAATTCCCCTCAACAAAGACCTTTGGGAGTGAATGGTCAACATGGTGCCTATGGTATTCTGGTCGAGTTGGGCTTGTATTGGTTTTTAGGTTTTTATTATGTCTTTCATGTTCTTTTGTGATGTAAACCACTGAGAGCCATTTCCTGGTGGTATATAAACAAAATAAATAACCACAATAAATAAGAGTCTTAACTCTGAGGAGCAGACTGGATTATATATATAAAATGTGTATAGCTGTACTCTACATTATGTTTAAATTGAAGTAAAACAAAACAATATTAGGCTACTCTGTACTGGAGCAACTACATACGGGTGATGAAGGTAACACTGTTCTATATGCATGTTTTAAAAAATCACTCATATCTCACGGGTAAGTGTAGTTTAAAAGAATGACAACACTGGACTTCAGAAGATATTTTATTTAAGCTCTTGTGATGGTGTTTGTTCTTTGTTTGCTTTTAGGCGAGTGTGGGTAGAAGAATTATATCTTCCTTTTCTAAATGCATCTGTCAATGTCTAGACTGTGCCATCAGTATTTTACAGTTTAGGGAACAAGAACTAGAAGCAAGACCAGATGATATCATACACCATCTAGGGGCATTTCCACACTGCACTGTTCCAGGCTCAGCACCAAACCTGTGTGTCCTTACCTCACTGTTTGTCTTCAGCAATTGAGTGATTTATTTCTGTATCAGTTCTAACATTTCTGAAATTGTACTGAAGCTTTCTTACTTCCTTTCTGAAATACAGAAGTTTCATAGCAGTTATGGGTAAGCCATAGTCTCATTGGCCTGAACAGGTGCCTCACCACTCAACAGTTCCTGGGCTCACGTCTACAAGCAATATTTTCAGAATAAATTAGGAATGATGGTCCAATAGCTTATAAGCTCCCCTTCAAAGCAATATACTTAAACCTTGGGCCAAGGGTTTAGCATGACAATGTCAGAATAAATAGGCTAAGTTACAGATTACCTGGAATTTTCTTAATCTGTATTATCAATAGAAACTAGACACATTGGAAATTACCTTTCTCCATCTAGGTCAAATACTGTGCTAATGAAACAACACAATGACTAGAAGTCAGTAATTCAGAACATCCTTGTTTCATATCTACCTCTGTACACAGCATTAAACATGTTACACTGTCTCAGCCACAAGGTCTCCTCAGCAAAGTGAGAATAATCACATTGACCTTGAAAGGATAACTATAAAGATGGCTTCAAGACAATACATGGCAAAATTCTGCAGATTCTGAAGAGCATGTCCAGTATATACAGGTGAAACTCGAAAAATTAGAATATCGTGCAAATGTTCATTTATGTCAGTATGGCAACTCAAAAGGTGAAACCAATATATGAGATAGACGCATTACATGCAAAACGAGATATGTCAAGCCTTACTTTGGTATAATTGTGATGATTATGGCATACAGCTTATGAAAACCCCAAATTCACAATCTCAGAAAATTAGAATATTACATGACATCAATAACACAAGGATTGGAAATAGAACAATATCGGACCTCTGCAAAGTATAAGCATGCATATGTACTCAGTACTTGGTTTGGGCCCCTTTTGCAGCAATGACTGCCGCAATGCGGCGTGGCATGGATGCTATCAGCCTGTGGCACTGCTGAGGTGTTATGGAAGACCAGGATGCTTCAATAGCGGCCTTCACTTCCGCTGCATTGTTCGGTCTCATGTCCCTCATCTTTCTCTTGGCAATGCCCCATAGATTCTCCATGGGGTTCAGGTCAGGCGAGTTTGCTGGCCAATCAAGCACAGTAATCCCATGGTCATTGAACCAGGTTTTGGTACTTTTGGCAGTGTGGGCAGGTGCCACGTCCTGCTGGAAAATGAAGTCAGCATCCCCATAAAGCTCGTCTGCAGAAGGAAGCATGAAGTGCTCCAAAATCTCCTGGTAGACATCTGTGTTGACCCTGGACTTAATGAAGCACAGTGGACCAACACCAGCAGATGACATGGCTCCCCAAATCAACACAGACTCTGGAAACTTCAAACTGGACTTCAAGCATGGTGCATTGTGTGCCTCTCCATTCTTTCTCCAGACTCTGGGTCCTTGGTTCCCAAATGAGATGCAAGAGTTGCTCTCATCAGAAAAGAGGACTTTGGACCACCGGGCAACAGACCAGTTCTTTTTTTCTGTAGCCCAGGTAAGACGCTTCTGATGTTGTTTGTTGTTCAGGAGCGGCTTGACAAGAGGAATACGACATTTGAAGCCCATGTCCAGGATCCGTCTGTGTGTGGTGGCTCTTGATGCACTAACTCCAGCCTCAGTCCACTCCTTGTGAAAGTCCCCAACACTTTTGAATGGCCTTTTCCTGACAATCCTCTCCAGGCTGCGGTCATCCCTGCTGCTTGTGCACCTTTTTCTACCACACTTTTCCCTTCCACATAACCTTCTATTGATGTGATACAGCACTTTGGGTAGTCTCCAACTTCTTTTGCAATTACCTTTTGGGGCTTTCCCTCCTTATGGTGGGTGTCAATTATGGTTTTCTGCACAACTGTCAGGTCAGCAGTCTTTCCCATGCTTGTGATTCCTACTGAACCAGCCTGAGAGACCATTGAAAGGCTCAGGAACCCTTTGCCGGTGTTATGGATTCATTAGCTGCTTAGAGTGGGACACTTTGAGCCTAGAATATTGAACCTTTTCACACTATTCTAATTTTCTGAGATTGTGAATTTGGGGTTTTCATAAGCTGTATGCCATAATCATCACGATTATACCAAAGTAAGGCTTGACATATCTCGCTTTGCATGTAATGCGTCTATCTCATATATTGGTTTCACCTTTTGAGTTGCCATACTGACATAAATGAACATTTGCACGATATTCTAATTTTTCGAGTTTCACCTGTATGTATGTATGTATGTGTGTGTATATATATATATGTGTGTGTGTGTGTGTGTGTGTGTGTGTGCATGTCCTCTCTCTCTATATATATTAATGTCTCCATAATTGGTGACAAGCTTTTTTAAACACAATGGTTGAACAGATTGTTTACGCAAGGACAGTACCTGGGCACGTTCCAACTGTCACATGCCATGTGGATTTTCCCACTCCTATAATTTTCCCAGTTCCAATCAAGTTGCTAATATCTACTTCCAACGCTAACTGCATTTGTATTAGTATCTTCAAATAAAGCTCTTCTCCAAAGGTGAATAAGGAAAGGTACAAAAGAAAGGACCTTTACTGTGGTGGTACCTCAACTTTAAATTTGCCTCCATTAGGAAATTTGACTTGTAATGTCATCATGATTTTAGGATTAAAAGTATTTTTCTTTTTAATGTTTTGATACACATACTTTATGCTTGTTATTTTGAAATGTACATAGACTATATTCTTCTTTATCCCATTAGCACTGGAAATCCAGGCACTTGATCTGCTCCAGATGCTAGTAGATGCAATAATAATCCTTGGTTCCCTGACATTCATGGCAGAAGAAAATCAGCAGTCCTCTTCCTTCCATTCAACTAAACATGCAGTTCATCTGGCTGATGAAGGAAGTGGACAAGATACTGTGTTAATTTGTGGGCTTCATTTTCAGCAGCCACCAAACCTTGTGTGATTCCTAGGTCACAAGTTTCCTACCTCCCCTCTAGAAAGCTGTGCCTCACAAAGGCATTTTTCAGATCCTTTGGGGCGGTTGTGATCTTTGTACTGAGTAAGTCTATGATTTAGGGAATCCTTGAACAAATGCTGTGTACATAATCAAGATATTTATCCTGTGGACATTCCAACAAACTCACCAAATGAAGCATTTTTGAAATTCACATAGCTATAATACTAATCAGCAATGGTCCATTGATTGTTCTGTAATTGTAGAGGACATTTATTCATTCTTGCCCCAATGTTTTGTTCAATGTCACAGGACTTTCCACGAGTACAGTTTGCATTCTGGAATATTTGTGAGATCACTTGTGCAAAGAAAAGCTTCTCAGAAAACAAACAAAGAAACAAAACTATTTGAAGGGCAAAAAGGATAAGATTAGAAATTAGCATTTACAAAAAGGAGCTCATGTAATATTGATTGCAGCTAATTAATATTTTAATCCAAAGGGGTGATTCAGAAATATAAGGTAGAAAGGTTTGTTTTGTTTTGTCTGTTATATTTCTAATGAAGAGAAAGGGTGTTGCAGTATCTTTGAGTTTTGCAAGTATTTCACCTGCATGGGAAGGGGAAGGGGAAGGGGAAGGGAAAGGGGGAAGGGGAGGAGAAGGAGAAGGAGAAGGAGAAGGAGAAGGAGAAGGAGAAGGAGAAGGAGAAGGAGAAGGAGAAGGAGAAGGAGGAGATGGAGATGGAGATGGAGATGGAGATGGAGATGGAGATGGAGATGGAGGAGGAGGAGGAGGAGGAGGAGGAGGAGGAGGAGGAGGAGAAGGAGAAGGAGAAGGAGAAGGAGAAGGAGAAGGAGAAGGAGAAGGAGAAGGAGAAGAAGAAGAAGAAGAAGAAGAAGAAGAAGAAGAAGAAGAAGAAGAAGAAGAAGAAGAAGAAGAAGAAGAAGAAGAAGAAGAAGAAGAAGAAGAAGAAGACTGTTCCATGCATTCCACATCTACAATTGGCAGGTGAACTAGAGGTTTTCTCCCACAGAAGGAATCACCTCAGATGAAATAATTATATATTGCAAATCTTGCTGTATCATTTAACTTAACTCACATTCTATCACCAGCATGAAAGCATGAAAAGATTACCCTGTTTTTACTAACTCTAAAGTAGTTCCAAAGGCACCCTCATCTCTGAGTGCACCCTCTCCACAGCAGGTCACCAATGCCCCCTCTCTGCCTCTGCCTCTGCTTCTGTCTCCCTCCCCTCTCAATCTCCCAATCTTTACAACTTGATGGAAAGAGGGAAGGAAGCAATTAAAAGTATGCTGTTCCACTCCTGCCAGTGTTTGCTTGTTCAGTGAGGACAGGTGGTCAGACAGCAACAACAAGGAAATTTGTGGATTTAGTTGTGCAAACAAAAGCTGCTCAGACAGCCAGAGTGTTTGAAGGGCAGAGGAAGATGAGATCAGAACTCAGAATTTAAAAAATAAGTGTTATGTGTGATATTGATGAGGGCTGTGTAGTACTTTGGACTCAATCTTCAAAAGGTGCTTTGGCTAGCTCAGGGCCCCAGGCAAAAAGCCCCACAACTGTTTCAAGGTGCTGCAGATGGGAGTTGACTGTGTTCCTGTCTCCACAACACAATTTGAGGGATTAAATCCAAATGCCGGGATGAGCTATAATGTTGATGCCGGCTCATTCCCTAAAACTACAGTTTCTCTCAAACTAGAAGGGCCAGGAGGCTCAGAGATTAGCAGTTACTGCACTTGAGGTCCTATGGACCTAGGTCGGTATTCAGAAACCTTGGCAGAAATGGTGCTGATTGACCATGGCCATCCTCCTGTTGACAGTGTGGCCATAAGGTTGAAATAATTCTGTCCATTTCTTTGTAGGGTCCCCACTGTAGTGTTCATGAGCACCAATGACATAAATTAAAGCTCATGTTTCAATTGATCATTTCATCAATGGGCTTAGGGTTAGGTTTAGGGTTAGGGACTTGGTGCTTCTGACTTTCCAAGACAGGCTTCAGGCCTCATGCATAATTACACTGTAGTCTAAATCCCTCCAGCCTTCTGCCCCCAGGGCTGATCTCAATGGCTCTCTCCTTTGGTATCCTCCAGGTTCCATATGACACATGACTTTGAGTTATGAAACTTTCTAGGTGAGCCCATTGATCAAAAATGTTGAGGATCTCTGACTTACTTCTTCTAAAGACATGTTTACCAATACTATATTACAATATCGGACTCCATTAGGACCATCCCATGATATTTTGCAACATTAACAAAGGCAAAATTATTTGTTTGTTTGTTTAAATTGCCTTCTGACAATTTTAATGCATTAACTCATGGCGGTTTACAGCAAAAACATACAACATCCACCATAAGGAACTGCAAAATATCCATGGAAATAGGAGTCAAAACAAATACAGTATTAAAGCATCCACAGTAGGTTTAGAAAATAAAATATTTAAAGTGTTTAAGATATGAAACAATAACAAAAACCCTGGCGGTGTTCCTATGCTAGGGAAAAGCCTCATCCTCTGTTGTTTCCTGAATGGTGAGAGGGAGTCGGGTGAGCCTGATGTCAATGGGAATGCTGTTCCAGAGGTTTGGCCATGCCCCCCCCCCCAAAAAAAAAACTTTTCAGAAATCTGGCATCAGTGGCAGTTTCTCTTGAGGTGATTTGGTTGATCAGGACCATTTTGGCTAGAGAATGTAGTCCTGAAGATACCTAGGTGCCAAACTATGAAGGTCTTTGCAGGTTAAAATCCGCACTTTCACTGTACTCAATTTAATCTCTTCCCCCACCTGCCATTCAGGTGTCTATTTTAATACAGATTGAACAGCTGTCTAAAGCAAGCTTCTCTGACAGTTTCACGAGAAGCCCACAACTCAAAGTTAACTGCAATAGGAAGCCCTTAGCTGCTTTTGACACCATTGTCTTTGTTTTGTCGCGGAGATGAGTTATGAAGATTTAAAAATAAAATCCTGGTTGCTTAGAAGGAGGCATCTTGGATGCATCATCTTCTAATTTTTTTTTAATTGTATTTTGGAATGCAAGCTGGTGCATTTACTTTGGCCTTGTGCTAAAGCAGGAAAGATTGAGAATCACCTCATCTGATGTCTTGTAATTGATTCTGAGAGGTTCAGCATTTCCAAGAGACTTTCGTTGACAGATGCATCCTGACTTTGTGGCAATAATACAGTGGTGGAATTTAACGTTGCAAAATATACTCAGCTACTTGTTTCCCTTCCTTTCCTTTCCTTTTTTGAAGGAACCAGCACCACGTGTGGGTTTCCAGAAATGAGCAACTCACTGTATTGCCATGGCCAGCCATCAAAATGCTTCTGCTTCAACAGTGATTTTAATTTACTGGAATTGCATATTTCACATCATAACTGAGTGTTCAAATTAGAATACATTGCTCATAGTGGAAATACAATATTAGTGCAGGCTTTCTCAAAGGTTATGGTGTTTGGATTCTGGCTAATGTTCTGGCAAATGGTATCATGGGGCTAAATCAAAAGCTCAACATGTGAACTGCCTTTGGAGGATTTCTTGTCTTCCTTAGAAAGACTCATAGTTTGATAAGAGAGCACTCATCTCTCACACTGCAAAATCAGGACTGAATTTGTCAGATGCAATTACAAATGATTGCCCCTGACACCCTACAGAGCTGTAGATATTGGTGGACCAATCATGCAATTCCGTTTAAAACAAAAATGTATGTCCCAAACAAATGAAACAAGGAAGTAAGAGTTATCTGTAGACAATAGGAACTGACAATATCTCTGCTCAGGGATAACCAGAGAAGATGGGATGAATATATATTTCACTATAGGTCCAGATTGTGAAAAAAGGCAGGTTTTAGAGAACTTGTTAAGCTAACCATACAGCTTTATGCAGAATGTCATATGCATAGGTGAATATACACTTAGTTTTAAAGAATATGTTTTCACAGTAAACTGATTCATTCTGATCTGTTGGGAAATTATGGGAGGAATAGTGCTTGATTCTTAAATGCCTTGTGCCATACAAATCAAGCTTCTGTCGGGTGAATGTCGGTGTCATGACAAAGCATTATCAGTCATCAAGTTTCACATGTTGTGCAAATGAGCTGGTTCAATTTTGCAAACACCACTAGATGTGGCTTGGGTGGCCTATAACACAGCACAGCCACATACATTTAAAAAATGATTGGGAAGAAGTTTCGGATCTTGAGCAAATCTCAGCCCAGTACCTCCGTACTGTGCCATTTAGGACAGGAAGGCAACCTTTTTTAGGTTTCTTCATGAGACTGAAAAAAAAAATAATAATCATGAGGCTTTAAGAAATTCACATATTAAATCTAAGCATGTTTGCACAGAACCCTAAAATATGAGGTTCCTTAAATTTTCAAGTTCCTGTATTTGCCCTCTTTTCAAACCATGACTGCTTTGTGCACAGTCCTCTGGTAGAGTATCTTCTCTCCTACTTTATGTATGCAGATCTTTAAAAGCTAAACAAGAATTGTCAAAGCCCTCCAAAATGATTCCTTTCATTCCTGTATTTTCTTTAATTCTGCTCTGCATACAGATCGTGGGGTCGGGGGGGGGGGGGGGTCGGGGGGGAATACACCATGGCTTTAAACCATATACCCCATAAGCAAACCAGCAACTTGACATCATTTGCTTGAAGGCCTTAAAGTTGGCCTTACAGGAGGAAATCAACTATGCAAAGTGCTTTCTCATCTGCGTTCTGTGTATCCCACATTAGCTGTTGTGCTTAGTTGATTTGGCTACAGCTTTAATTACGATTTTGGAAGCTTCTCTAGCCTCTCATTCCCCCCCCCCCCCCACTTTTACCCCAAGTTTGGTCATGTTCCAATAAGCACTGAAAGCAGCAATGCCATGGACTGGTTGATGTCAAGCTGTGTGAGCTTTTAATTACAAGAGTTCAATTAGACTCCTGCATTTTCATTGAGGAGAAATCTCAGGAACAGAGATTGATATAGCGTTAGAGCCACTGCTGAACGTTGGGGAAGCATTTTTCATTCTAAATTAATTTTTAGCCACCATGCTGATGGATACCTGGAGATGCAAATTCTTATTAGAGATAATGAAATTGAAAAAGGTGAAAATGACTGCATTATTCTGCTCATTTCTAAAAGAAAAAGAAAAAAAAAAAACTTTTTTTCCATACAGCCTTACTATGTGCATATTCAGTCTGAAGAAAAGTCCCAATGAACATTGGCATAAGCATGCTTAAGGTCATGCAGTTAATTAAAGCTTATTTGGTTTAATTCAGGAGCATAAATGCTGTGTGGCAAATACATAAATCCCTCAAGAAGGCAGCTTCAAAAATTGAGATGTCACCTTTGAATCAGGCTCAATTCCTCAGTTCCTCAACTTCATCATCATCCATGTCATTTTCCTAGCAAATTATTTGCCATTTATTTTTTCTAGGGTTCTCCTCATCCCCATTTTTCCAGCCTAGTTTAGAGCCCTTGGATGCTTTGGTGACCTCCTTTCCATATAGTACCCAGGTCTAGCTCCATTTGGTTTTTTATCTGTTTGGTTGGTGGTTAAGGCTGCCCAGACATTACAACACCTTGCATTTAACATCTGCTGAATGCTGGCGTTGCTTAGGGCTGTTGACTCCTATTCCATGCCTAGCAGTAGATGTTGTGAAGCTAATCAAGTTACAGTCCCTAGACGTCTGATTAGATAATTATGACAACTAAGTACTTATGATCTCCAAGTTCAAAATTATCAGCTGTAGTTTTCTTCCAGGGAATTTATATAATCATCAGTTGTTAGTTTTCTTCGTTTCCCGCCAAGAATGGTTATTCTTCTGTCAAAAATCACAGCCTCCTACAAATATTCTAAGACTTGATCTCAACAGAGCTCAAAAGCACTGTGGCCCCTCTGCACATCCGCTTGTGTCATTGCTTCTTGGCAGAACTCAGCTGAAATAACAATCCTGTCATTGTAGAGATTAACTCCCAGTAATGCTGAAATCCTTCCCCTTGTTGCAGTAAATTGCTTGAGTGCAGAAGGCATGCCGCATGGAGGTGATAGCTACACATGCCTGCCACTCCAGGTCAGAAGCTGTAATGTGGTGTGCAGCAGACACACATTCCCCAAAAGAGTCCTCAGTAATAGTGTCTGAGATGCGCAATGCAGCCCTGTAAGCCTCCACTTTTACTGAGTGAGGATGTTGCAGGGGGTAAGGACAAACCATCTATAATTACATATTCAGAGTAAGGGCTACTTCATCATCCAGTGGAAAAAGGCTCAGATATCACATTGATACCCAGTCCCAATCTTCACAATTTATCAGAAGGAGCAATGGCTTATGCACAGATTCCAAGCTGTAAAGGTGCTGTGAGAACTGTCCACATGTCCATATTGCTGTGAGACACTTTTGGGTTTTGTACACCATGTTTCGGGGTCTGTGAGCATTCTGGAACAACAGACTCTGAGCTGCGGCTCTCCTTCGGGAACCTGAAACAACAGCTCTTGACACTTGCATTACACCAACGCTCGGCAGCCATTAGAGAACTGCAGTTCCTTCACTGGCCGTCCTGGAATGCCAGCACTGGGGCTTCGACTAAGACTGCCCTGAAAGCTTTGCCTGCTATGTGCCCCATTGCCATATTATTCTCATTTTAAGCAGTTCATTGTAAAGGTGCAGGATCTCAGTTAACTTTGGTACTAACCACTCAACATATTGAAAGATACTGTATTGCTTCCAAGTCTCTTTAGCTCCTCTAAGGATTCAGGGTGGCTAAGTGCTTAAATAACTTCCACTTCCTTTGAAATTGTATTTACCCTGTATTCATTGCTGCAATGTCCCAGTTATATTAACTATTTCAGGCATAGGAGACATTTGGGTTTTGTTCAGTTTTAAAACTCAAGCCTTTAGCATTATTAGGCTAGGTATTTGGTTTTTCTTGGACTATGTCCAATACAAGCCATCACCCACCTACCTACCTACCTACCTACTCTTTCTTTCTTTCTTTCTTTCTTTCTTCCTTCCTTCCTTTCTTTCTTTCTTTCTTTCTTTCTTTCTTCCTTCCTTCCTTCCTTCCTTCCTTCCTTCCTTCCTTCCTTTCTTTCTTTCTTTCTTTCTTTCTTTCTTTCTTCTGAGGCAACCCATACATCCAATGAAAGAATAAATATCAATAAGCATAAAATAAGTAAATTTTAAAAAACAGGTTGAATCCCCCTCTTTAAAAATCTCAGAAGACACACATGATATACTCTATATCCATGCCAGAATGCCAGTAACTAACAGCCTCGTCCCAGTGCCTGGGGAAAGAGCCAAGTATCCATAGCCTCCAGAAGGGCACTGGGGCTGGGACCATCCATAACTCTGTGGAGAGGCTGTTCCATGGGGCAGGCATCATGACAGAGAAGTGACACTTCCTAGGATCCACCACGTGACACCACAGTGGGACAGGCAGAAACTATCAAGTATTCTTGACCCCGAGTGCTGAAATGTCTATGAAATGGTTCAATAAAATTGATTAATTTGGCACAAGCTTTTTCAACTGGATCTTTGAAAGTCCACTGGTAGCATCAAGCACCAACAAGTCACAGAATATCTTCTAGAGTATGATATTCCATATAACAAGCAGCATATGTTCTGTGTGATGATTTGGAACATTTCAGTTGGACAAGGATGATATTTTATTATCTTAGATGTCATGTAATATAGTGTTTACTGTTTTAATGAAAGTTAGCAGCCCAATATAATTTGAATAAGTTACCTACAAATCGATGGATGAATAAACAATCAAATAAATGAAGAGGTTCCTCTCTCTTTTTCAAACTTTGTGCAGTTGTTTCAGCTGTGACACATTTTTAACAACATTGGTACTTTTGATGAACACCAGCCCAACAGTTGAGTGATCACTTCATTCAACCTCAGGCTGGACCATTTCCCTAATATGGATTTTAGTCCTGGAAAAAGTGGGACTCATAGCATCTTGAATATTCCCTAGTAGGGCTCCTTAAAGAGTTCCTCCACTTGGGTAGTGTGATCAATTGCAACAGAGGTCTTTCGGGCAAGAAATTTGATTATCTGACCACATCAAAATGCAACTTATACTGGGTAACTTGTCAGAAGAAGATAATGAGATCAGAAGCAAACCCATTGTTACAAAAATAAAAATCACTCTGAAGAGCAGATTTTTAGTTCTAATTCATTCAAGAAAGTTTTCAATCTATGCTGACCTTGTTGGACATGAAGTCATATGTAGTTTGGGGATGCTTAACCAGCCAGGACATTCCTCTAAATTTAATTATGTCAAAATTTGTTGGCATACATTTAGTGCTTCAAACACTTCTTTGTTTATTTTTGTTGGCACTCAACCTCATTCAAACCAGCCTGCCCACTCTGTGAAGTTTTGTTTTGTTTTTGTTTTAATTTTACCCACATGAAAAGCAGATCAAACTTTTGCTGTGGCTTCTAGAATTCATTAGAACTGTGACTGACTTTTTAAGGAATGACCTTTAGGGAAGCTAACATTACAACTAAAAGTTCTCTTAGCCTTATCTACATTAGGCTATACATTATCTGTGCTATTTAAATTTATTTTTTGATATTGCCAAGAATCATAGGAAACTCTAACTCTTTGCTGTCCTTCTAGTAGCCATCCAGGTTTTTGCAGTCCAGTTGTGTTACCCAGAGTCATAAACTGAGATGGACAGCCATATGAATTGCATGAATGAATGAATGAATGAATGAATGAATGAATGAATGAATGAATGAAAGAATCAATCAATCAATCAATCAATCAATCAGTCAGTCAGTCAGTCAGTCAATCAATCAATCAATGTAGCTCTAGCCATGCACTGTGATCATTCAGTATGGCCATTTTTTCTTCCTGTGGTTGTAACTGATTTGGTTGGAGGCCTCTTCTCCATATATGTAGAGACCATCTGGATCAATTGCCCAGTGAGGGACAGAACATCCTTTGTTGAATCAAGCATCAATTTGATGCCAACATTGACATTTTCAAGAATTTTGGCTCAGGGCTAATTTTTTACCTCTGGGAATGAATTGGCTGTGTTTGCACAAACCAGCTGATTCAATTAGTCATTCCCTTGATGCAAACTTTTACCCCTGTGCTCTGACAATGCAAGATTATAGATGTCCTGGTCTTTTGTCATTCTCCCAGCTGCTGCAAACATGGTTGAGAAGCTGTCACTTCCTAGAAATCTCTCCCTCTCTCTCCTTAATGGAACAAACAAACAAACAAACAAAATTGTAGTAACTTGCTCAGGGAAATTTCTTTCTTTCTACCTTTCTTCCATGCAGCAATGTGGTGACAGATAAAACCAGGAGCAAAACTGAATACTGAGTGAGGTTGTAGTTTTGTGAGCTGGTCTAAGTCTCTTTGTTGTCAGTTTGGTGAGAGGTATAACCTTAAACCTCAGGGCTGTTTGGGGCTAAAACTGACCTGCTGTTCCCTGATTGCTGACCAGACTGTGGAATTTACAGGACCCCACCACCACCCTGCCCTGCTATAAATATGTATCCTGAGGAACCCACTCTGAAAACTAGGGAGTGACATTCCTTTGAACAGAAATCTACTCTATGTTCCCATAAACTGATTCTACAACAATTGCAATTATTTTTTTTTAAAGTGCATCTGTGAATTCTCATTTGTATCATTGCATTCAGAATTGTATTTACAGATCTGTGTCTTGAGAAGTGCCTATGCAAGGCCGTTCTTTAAACAACGAGAATCTATCCATGTAATCTGAATACTGCAATCTTTCCAAATGCAATGTCAAATATTCACTTTATATTTTTATATAACTCCCCCCTCTCTCTTTCTGTACATACGCACACATTACGATGAATATAGCTATGAAGGAGTCTCACATTTTAAAACATCATTAAACACAAAACTTACTGAGAAAGAATAAATACCTTCCAGTCTAAATCCTATTCTATCAATTAAGATTCAAGAAACACATAATAGGACCTGTTTATTCAAAGTTTCTCCTAATGGATAACTTATGTTCAAGGGCAAGAAACATGCAGAAAAATCTTCAGGGGTATTGAAAAGGTGAGAAAAATACAAAACAAAATATAGTTAGAAAAACATATCTTCTACAATGGAACAATGTCAGGAACAATGTCAATTGGAGCCAAGTAAAAGAAGTGGGGCGGAATCTTGTAAGCATTTATCCAGAAATAAAACTCTGAGTTAAGGAAAAAGTTACTTTTAAATAAATGTGTTTAGGATTACAGGCATTTGAGACAGTCTGTTTTGTGGTAGGAACAGCTGTTTTAAAGCTATTCCAGTTTTACACGACTGGAAGAATCAAAATACTGCTGTTCAAAATGCAAGTTTTGGTTCAAAATAAACATGAGCTCAAACCATGTTGTCCGAACTCAAAATATTTACAGTTCAAAAGGTTTTGCACAACTTCATGCCTGTTTAGTAGATACCCTTTTCGAAATGTAAGTGCTGCATAGAAGGGTGGGACAAATAAATTAGTGTGTGTAGAGTACAGTTGAGGATAGATTTTGCAGTGATCCTTTTCCGTCTATAGAAAGATGTCCCAACAAACGAATATTCTGCGAGTATGTGCCTCTTGGTGGACTTAAGGCCATGAAGGCTTTGGCAATTACATGTTTAAACAGCGAAGTCTGAAAGTCATGTGGCCAATTAGGCCGGGAGGGAAAATAAATATCAGGGGGACGTCATGCAAAGAAGCGATGTAGGTCATCTCAGGCTGATCAGCAGATGTGCAAGAAAGAGGGTTTGCTGACAGAAGGGAGCTGTCAGTGTCAGGAGCCCAACTGGGACAGTTCCCTCTGAGGACCAACACTTACTCCACCAAGAAGAATCTAACCTGAGCAAGGATTAGTAAAGCAGATGTTATAACTGCAACAGAAAGGAGATTGATTTACAGGGAATAGATTCTAGCCAAAGCCTAGCACTCAGCTAACTATTAGGAGGAGGGCCAAAGACCAAGTCCTCTTGTCACGGGTTCTTTTTTAACCCAGTTAGACTGACCCAGGCACAAGAGAGATGCAACAGCCCTGGATCCTGCACAGGGGGTTTCTTTATACTGCATGACTCAAGAAGTGTTGGGGAGTTGCTTTATCTTGTAAAAACAAACATATAAACGTGATATGTGAGTGCTTCCTATATTCTATTCCTATCTCTATACAAATACTACAATAATTGCTATTACAAAATACTATTACTCTTCAATTACTATTACTATGTTTGTACTATATGCTATTACTATTCAATTACTCTATATTATTGCCATTCAATTACTTTTACTATTACTATTACCTATTACTCTATTACGATTACCCATACACTATGCTCTGTACAGTTGCTGGTCCGCATCAATGTTCCTTTCTTAAGCCTGCTCTGCCTTAAGTCCCCCCTCTCTGGCATTTCTTCTTCCTTTTCTGTTAATGGCCAGCATGTAGAGCTCCTGCGCCTTTTTTACGTTGCGCTTTGTCTTGCTGGGCTGCTCTGCTTCTTTTCCTCTCTTCTGGACCGGCCACTCCTCTGAAGGAAAAACACCTCCTTTCATTTGGCTGCTGAACTGTTTGCTGGTAGCCGCAGAGCTCCCAACCACACGTCTCCTGCGTTCGTCTCCTCTCCCCCCACACTTCTGTCAAGGTTGCAGCTTTACTGGCAACTCTGCCATGCTGATGCTGGGGAGAAGGCTCAAGTGGGAGGGAAAGAAGGCAGCACAGGGGCCTACAATTTTGCTCAGCAGTTGGCTTTTCCACACCTCGGTCTGTGTGTGCTTGGGAAGAACGGAAGAAGAAACAACCTCTTCAACAAAGAACAGGCAGAATGACAGACCAAGAGGGGACTCAGAATAAACCCTCAGCTCCCCGCCCCCATGATCCCTTCTTGTCAGAAGGTCATGAGGTGCTGAAGTGTCAGAGCCATTGGATTTACAACCTTCCACAAAATTATCCCTATTTTAATTCCCATCCTCTCCATTTTGGGCAGAATCTAACCTCCTCCCCCTTTCTTCAGCAATAAGGATGGGATCAAGGATACAGGCTTCTCTGCTATCTAAGATGTTGAATAGAGTCTGTTTTATAGCTGTGCACTAAAAGAGATTGGTCTCTTTCAGCACCCGAATCCTATTACCACCCACTATAGAACGGCCTGTTTTTCTTCTCTGGCTGGATGACAGATCAAAAGTGAGTGGAACTCACTCTTGCTACCAACAGTTGACAGATAGATGATAAGGCCGTGCCAGCTTTAAAAAAAAAAATAAGGAGAAGGAACCATCAGCAGCAATAACTTTGAAATTCTTCCTACTTTTCAGACCTCCCCAACTGAAGGACATTCTAATGAGTTTTGCTCAAATAATAGCAATTTTACCACTGGAAAAAATTGTTGCGTAGAGTGCAGCAAAAAGGTCCCAAAAAATCCTGCTCGCAAGAAAAATTACACATCAGCATGAGAGCTTGCAAAATGCAATATCCATAGTTAGCTTTCCAAAGAAAATCCAGTCAGAAAATATAAACTAACTGGTCTTTATTGATAAAAATGCAAAACTTTATAAAATACAAGTTGCATACAAAATATAGGATATAACAAAGACTTCTTCTCACCTTAGCTTCCAAGACTTAACCACAACAAAGCCTCTAGCTAAAAAACACTCTCAGAGAAGAGGTACACAACTTGGTTACTAGTTAAGACTACATAACCCATAAACTACATGATTAACTTTTTACAAGACAAACACACTGAACAACAGGCTGGGCATTTAGCCCTCCCTTTATATTGCCAGCATGTCACCCCCCCCCCCACTGAATAACTAACATACACATTACAGTAGGTGGCAGTAAAAATCATAACAGAATCACAAGATACTTTGTTTACATTAGCTTCATAGAATAATCTCGACACCTGTTTTTGTATAGGGAACGGGATGACCTTCTTCCCATGAGAAAATCCTGATAATATATATATATATATATATATATATATATATATATTTCTATGCAACAATGACATTTAGTTAAAATCATGAAGAAGTTTGCGCTTTCCTCAAACCATTCTAGATTTGTGTTTAATGATTACAATATGATTATATATATATATATATATATTTCTATGCAACAATGACATTTAGTTAAAATCATGAAGAAGTTTGCGCTTTCCTCAAACCATTCTAGATTTGTGTTTAATGATTACAATATGATTATAGTGCTGGTATATGCATTAAAATAATTTAATTATTTTTAAAAAACAATGGTATGCTTTAAAATAATTTATTTTATATGTTAGGAAGCACATCTACAGAGCCGAATATATAATGTATTATGTAAGAAGAAAACTGCTTGCCTTTGGACTAGCTATCCAAATCAAATTACATTGCACGGTTCTAGTTGGAAATGACACCTAATGGACTCAATGAAACTTCCTTTTAATAAATGTGCAAGGATTGCCTTGTAGTTGAACTATTCTATGGACAGCAACTCAGGAATAAGTCCCTTATTTGATATATAGAATACTGTAGACTAAGCTTTTAAAGAAGAAAAAGGAGGAGGAAGAAGGAGATTCTTGTCCAACAGATGTGCTTTACCGGAAAAAATATTTTTATCTTTTCAAGCTCTTTTTAATCGTTAAGGTAAAATTTCCATAAAATTCTCTCCCTTTCAAGTAAGCACACATTGTGGAAAACCTTTTTTTCTGTTAATTTCTACTTCCTTCGTTTGTTACCATGGCCTTGCCAATACGTATCATGGTGGAATTATTCCATTCTCTCTTTGCTCCAACACTGGTATCAGGAGTGGTTAGAAATAGATTAGAACCTCTTGGTTGACCTCCAGGTGCCTTGCAATAGATTGTCGGTGGGCTCCAATTCTAAATTTCCTGTTGTTTTTCATTGTTGTGAGCTGCTCAGAGTCACATATATGAGATGGGTGGCTACACAAATTGAATAAATTAAATAAATAAATGGTTGAACAGAAGCAGCAGCAAAAACAACAACAAAATACCAAAAAACAAAAACTTAAATTGGATTGTTTCAATCAATGTATATCAATGGAAAAGAAGAAGAGATGAGTGTGAAAAGTTTTGAAAACGAAATCCTTGGCAAAGTGTGAGCGTTGCTATACCCTTCCTCCTCAGCTAAAGTTTTGCCCTTGGCTCTTGTTAGCAGGCTTCTCAGCTTCACTGAAAAACGAATGACTAATCCAGATAGAAGGCACTGTTAGAAGAAACATAAAGTGATGAAGCTACACCTGTTGGGAAAATGATAGTATTGGAAAGGATTTGAAAACCTGTATATAAAGAGGTTTGCATAGAAAATTACTAGTTTGTCCCATAAGTGGAAATGTGCTCCAAAACTGTGCAGATATTGTTAAAGTCTTACTTATTACTGAAAAATGAATTCAGGTTCAGATTGTTTCTCAAGTGCGCAAAATCTCTACTTGAAATCCTAGAGAGCATTGTGCAGATAATATTGAGCTACATAGGCTTCCCTTGATATATTTCAACTTCTACACAGCCCTGGAGAAATCTACTACTAAAAATGAAGTCTGTTCCTCAGATGCTATATTCATTCTAAGGCTGGGCAACAATTTGGATTAGAAGGAAAAAAGAGGCTTCAGATTACACAGAGAAATGAACAAAGCACCTGTCTAACCTGTCTGCAACTCCTTAAAGCAGCTATGTATTTTCCTAGCCTGCTACACTAACCTGGGAAAGAATAACTTTGGTTTAAGGAGCTGCAGTGACCTATTGTAACACTAATTAATCTGGGCTTGTAATCTGTCCTATGTTACTTATTTAAATATAATATATCATCTCTCTCTTCCTCTCTCTTATGCTCTCTCACACACACACACAGAACCTTTCTAATGAAAGCAGGGACAAGTATTCCAAATAAACATTGAAACAACTAAAATTTAAGAAATGACCCAAGCAGATTTTATTATGTATTCCAACATCTAGTAAAGGAGATATACTGGTTTTAGCATGAATTATTAGATTTAGTATGAAACACTGTCTAATAAAGAAAAGGAATGCAATCTCTGAGCTAATCCTATTTTTGGTGACTTACATAGACACATCCAATAAGTTTTTTTTTTGTGACCTGATATGGAAGTGGTTTGCTGCTACCTTCTTTCAAGACATGTTTTTGACTTCCTAGATTTCTCAGATGCTCCTCCATCCAAGTATCAACTAGGTCCAGCCTTGCTTGGTTTCCAAATCAGCCAAAATTCAACTAGATGTTTCTGCTTAGCTAGATAGGCTTTACCAGAGTTCTACAAAACCTTGAAAGGGTATTTTGCTTTCATTGTGCTTTGAGGACCTCTTTGATGCTGTTTTGCAAATCATCCTAACCCCATGCTTCTGAAAGTAAATCAAAACCGCCACATTGTTTTGCTCCACTTAATTCTATTTAACTCCTCTAACATTCAAACTTCTCCTGGAATAGGCTTATGTACATGGAAGAATATGCATAGTAATCTTAAATCCTGGGAGAAGCCTTGTGAGCAACATGATTGACTTGATGGGACATGTTGCAGCCACTTCACCTAAGCCTAGTCCCAAAGTTCATTTGAAGGAAGATATACAATTGCCTTAAAAAAAAAAAAAAAAACTGAGCTGGATTTCATTGCACTTGTCTAATTCTTTATTAAGTTTTCAAGAACAAATGGTCGATGGCTATGTTGGGGGGTGGGGGGAGTAGCAAGTTCAGAGTGACCTTCTCAATGGGCTCAGAGGTTTCAGAATTTAATCAATCATCCATTTGAAAGAATATGACACCTGCAATCTTTTTTGGCATAACCCAGGCTTTGAAACCAACAATGTCATAAATGAAGGAACAAGAGAAGTGGAGGAGAATTGCTAAACAATCAAAGCCACATTTTGAACTGGAAGAATTACTTAAATACTTAAAACACACATTCAGTAAAGCAAAGTCTTCTGCATAAGTTACACTGTCAGCATATCAACCCAGAATCTGCTAGTTTATAACCTAACTGACATTAATGAGCTTAATGCACTGGGTCTCTTGTGTTTTACATCTTGGGCTGTGGAAAGGGGAAAAAAAAATAGGAGGAAATGAGAGCTAGTAAATAGAGAGTAAAAATGGAAAGTGACTGAAGAAACATTTTCAGGGATAGATTTATGGCTCAAATACCCATAATTGTAGTGCTGCAGCTGTTGTTTCCCATTAAGTTCAAGCAAAATGCACTAAGAGGAGATTTCTTCTTCCAGAAATTTGCTGCAGCAAAACAACTCTGGAATGTCACTTTTTGTTCCATTAGTGAAATCTTGGTATTTATCAGCTCTTCTTTTTTTATACCTTAGTAGCAGGCTAATCTTCAACCTGTTCTTCCAGTCACATTTTAGATTTGTGTGTGGGGTTTTTTTGTTTTGCTTTGTTTTTTATGGTGACAATGTTATGTTATCCCTGTTCCTTCCACCTCAACCTTTGAAACCATGACTTGAATAGATAATATGTCTGCTTTTCAAAGATGTCAAATGTACATGTAAAACTGGTTTATGAGAAGGGGGGGAGGGGGAAAATATTGGTTATCATTCAACTTAGCTGCATCCATTTATCGGGCTATGTTACAGTGTTGTGTAGCTCTTCTTTTATTCCATCCTGCCCATTTAGTAAGCTGTACTAGGAGATAATTCCCTCAGTTTTTTTTTAATGACAAATGGTTTGTTTTTGACAGTGAATTTGAGACCATTCTTGTTCCTTCTTTGCTCTGAAAATCAGGATTGTACCACCCTTCCCATGCCAAGGTTTCCATAAAAATAACGCTGAATGGAAAAGGCCTGTTTTCTTGCAGCTGAGATAATTGTCTGCAGACAGCAGTGATAAGGGAAATAGCTATTCACCCTATGCCCAAATAAATGAGGGGAAAAGTCCATATGGTAAGAGATAGACTGGTAAATAAGCAGGTAATATTACACAGAAACACAATTATGTCTGAGGGACTTATTTGAAACTAACCATTCTAAATAGTTAATTCTCAGGACATCTTCGAAATCTTCTGAAATTACTCTTTCCCACTATGATTTTTAAACTGTGGTTGAAAACCATTTACCAACTAGAAAAACAGGTTTTAAAGTGGCCCTTTTACTTTAGGAAGTCTCACGGTGGATATCTTTTTTTTTTTTTTTCCTTACAGTTACTGAGATGAGCTGACACAACCACTTTGACTAATTATTCCCCAAATCCTTATCTGAGGAAATGAACAGGCGGCCTGTTGAGAAAACTTGAAAGTTATTTGAATACAGGTGTCATCAGAAATGATTTTTCATGCTACATAAATCTGTAACTCTGCGGCTGAAGGGTTATGATTGTTTACTATCCTACAACATTGAAGCAGATACACTTCACGCCTAAGTAGGTTAGTCCACATCCTACTTACTTTGAGCACTTGCAATATTTCATTATATTTGTCTATGTGCATTGAGTAAAAGTACTACTAATAAAAAACTATGACAATGGTTCATGTACTGTACACTATGGTGAACAGCACTTTAACCACAGTATAGTAGATGATTATTTTAATTTGTATAATGGCTCATCTTTGTGGAAATTTAAATGCCACCCACTGCCATCCTTGTAGTCTAACTTGTAGAGGGCTATTAAAACTACTATAGTATGAATAATCTTAATTGGAAAGTATATTTAAGCAAAGGAGGACATGTTATATATGGATGAAACCATATCTGGTATGGCAACAAATTAAAGGTGATAGTATGCATTAAATCTGTTCAAGAACTTATTGCAACTCCAGTAGGTTAGCTGTGATATTGAGAAGATAGGTTGTTCTCCTTGACCCAACTTGGGACGTAATATACATTACAGAATGTAAGAACAAAAGGAGGTAACTAAAACAACCTGGGATCTTGCATACTTTTCTTCCAAAAAAGTCTAACTTGTAGAGGGCTATTAAAACTACTATAGTATGAATAATGTTCATTGGAAAGAAGTATATTTAAGCAAAGGAGGACATGCTATATATGGATGAAACCATATATAACATGTTTGGAATTCAGACTGTCAGGTTAGGCAGAAGGGTGACTAAGGGGGAAATGGTCAGTGGGTGTAAAATCATTCATGCCTTGGAGAAAGTGGACTAGAAGATGTTATCTCAACAAACAAACAAACATATTAGGGCAAGAAGTCATCCAATGCTGAGGAAGCTGGTTGGAAGGCAATTTAGAACCAATATAAGAAAAATATGTCTTCACCTAGTGCTTAAAGATGGCAACTAACCTGGATGCCTTTCAAAGGAGGTTCATAAAATTTATGGAGGGCAGATCTATTAAGGGCTATAGTCCTGAAGGTTCATTGTTATTCAGGATTGGGAACAGCCTCCAAAAACCAGATAAAGGGGACCAATGGCAGTAAATGGATAAAACACTTTTCCTGTTTGTGAGCTCTTCAAAGGCATCTTTTTGGTCACTGCAGAAAACAAAGTGTGGATTAAGTCTGAACTAAGATAGGATTTGAGTTCAACCAGTGGATGTTACCTCTGCTATTCAACCTTTCTAAACAGCTAATTTCTTTCCTTCTTTCCTCTGTATAAGAAATGCGCATATTTCCAGGACGTTGATTAACAAAATCCGTGTTAGAAGATTTTTGTAATCCCTTTTGTTTTTGAAAGGGTTGAGAAAATACTGTGCCCAGGAAGATATTATAGAGGGTTTCCAGCGCATGAGAACCCAGCATTCTGTGAAAAGTGAATTTGTCTTTCCAACTGCTATTTGGCTCAGTATGAAGAAATTACTATCAAGGTTAATTATCCTATTCAAATCTCTTCTCACCTGAAGGCTTTCCCAAATATTGTAGATGTACCATTGAGATCTATTTTGTTTTGCCAGATAAAATGTGTGATATGCATAACAATGTTAAAATGTGGAAAGCAGAAAACCGGAGCTCTGGAGAAACAGGTCAAAACTGGAGATTGGATCAGAGCCAAATGGTTTCAAACCTATTTGCTCTGCTCCAAGGAAGCTCTTTGTCAGAATCTGTGATTCAGACAAATCGTGACACAGATTCCAGATACACATGAGACTGCAGTATCTGAATGTGGTAGAATGAACAAAGGGAAAGCTGAAATGTTTTGTTGAAAATATTTCTCAACTTTCATATCTCTCTTTTGTTAGTAAGTCAAATTCTACGGATACAGAAACACTGAGACATGTTTAGTCACTTCTGACTCACAGTTTCCAGACAACTGGGGCACAGTAAACTGAGCAAGCCACGGCACTCTGTATGCTCTGGGAACCTCTAACACAATTATATTTCTCTTCACACATAAAATCCACTAAATTAGACTGAAATGGCAAAGGCCTGTATAATTTACCTTCAGCATACATCATTTCCTAATTTCTATTATCCTGCTCACAAATTATAACTTAAAATGCACGTAGTTACCTAATTCTCACAACAATATTGGGTTTGCTTCTGTTGACATTTCCAAGCACCTCCGTCAAAGCTAGTGCTTGTAGAAAAATGTTCAGATGTAGTTAATCCACCATCTTTTCCTATGACTAGGGAGAGGGGGAAACTATGGCTTGTAGTTTGATGATATGCCATGAACAGAAAAGAAAAGAAAAAAGAAAAGAAAAGAAAAGAAAAAAGTTTCATCTTATTCCCCTTTACAGATGCCAAATCAATCAACTGCTTCAAGCCATCAAGAAAGCAACTGGGTCAAGTAATAATTTCCTTGCCAAAATGTTGCAATTCTTTTTCTCTTCCCTGTGTTAGTTGATGGTTCTGCTCACCTATGAAGAACTAATTGTTTGCACCCTCATTCCATTCCATTCCATTTACCATTTCCTACTTATAGAAGATACTTTTACCTGCATATAAAATACACAGATTCCTTTATTTTTGCTTGTCTCTACAGGGTATGTGCCTCTCAATCCTGCCAAAAGTGTCTAAGGCCCTTACAAATAATAACTAAGACCTAGCAATGAACAATCACTTTCCTATTTGTCAACACTTCACAGAAAAACAACCACAGCAACATGGATCCCCAACTGCAAATCAATCTTCAACTCCAGGTGTTCATGGCTGTCTGAAAGGCTACCAGCATTGATGCTGATTTGGTGCTCTTCAGGTAGAGCGCTGTTCCAAAGAAAAGGCTATTATTCTATACAAATAACTAGAAACCAGACGATATTAAAAAGCTGCTCTGTTGTATCACAGTACATAATTTTGGCTCTATTTTTATGATCCGGGGTCCAACATGGGAGACAGACCACTTTTGATTAGGAAGTCTATTAAGCAAATTGACACTAAATAGGAAGCCAATCCCATTACTGATGCTGTGGTAATGCTATTACCATGTTAAATGATCTTATGGCTATGCATCTTGTGGAGAAGCATTAAAAAATAATGTAAAATACACATACACACAAATAAACAAGTTAGTTATACTTCCTTGCGATGGCTCAGGTGATCTTTATCAGTTGACATGACTGACAGCGTAGAACTATTTTATATAAATGAATTAATACTCTTTCGGCTTTCATAGCAACAGAATTACTGTTATTATTTTTGTAGTGCTCATCCTTCCATGTTCATTGGAGGAGAAAACCTATCCAAGTTCCCTCTTTAGAATACATTATGCATAACTTAGTTGGGGTTTTCTGGATGGTGAAGACTTTTTGTTAGAAGTTTATATTATTCCTGCCTAATTATACCACCGGGGTAAAGGCTAAAAATGCATGCTGCCTGCAAACTTGAATCTAAAAAATTGTACCTATTTTGGTCAACATAAAGCACTACCAATTTTTTTAACCTCTGTACTCCTGCTTCCATGTAACTGCACATTTATTAATTATTTATTTTCATTTCCTAAGGTTTGCTTGCACCCCAGTTGAAAATGACTCTGAGTGGCATGCATTTCTCATGTAATGAAGTTACACTGCAATAAAATTAAATATCAAACCAACATTATATTATTATCCTCGTACTGCTGTATTTAATCTATAATCAACATTCGGAGGTGGCATGATAGACAGGGAGTTTCTAAAATAATATGTATTTTAGAGGAAAAATTATTATTAGGGTTGTGCATACTTAAAAGTTGATGTGGAAGGAGTCCTTCAACTTTTGTGTGTGTACAAGCACAGCATCTCCCTGTATTCATTTAAAGCAGTCCCTCTTTTCTCAAGCTTTACATAATCTTGGAAAGATGGGGCGGTTGCTTTCATTAGCTTTAGTGAATGGATTATTTAACTTCCCCCCCCTCCCCCAGACTCACACAGAAGTCTATGCTCGCTTTCACAGAAGCTCCAACCACTTCTTCTAAATCACTTTCAAAACACGCACAGCCTTAAAAATAATTGCACCACTTTTTTTTTTTTTTTTGTCTGTGCTCAGTCATTACTAACCTTGCAGTGCCTGCCTGGACGAGTCTTGTGCAGTTTTCAAGGCAATTGTTTCGGAAGTGGTTTGCCAGAGCCTCCTTCCTAGAGCAGAGCCCAGCTGGTGAGTGCAGGAGGTAGGGTTTCCGTTGCTTCGCGCCGTTTTCGGGCAAGCGCAGTTTGCACTTACCGGCAACTGGTCCCGTCTCTCTGTGCAAGGCGCTGCCAGCATTTTTCCTCCCACCAGAGTGAGAGTCCCCATTTATCTACTCACGTGAGTTTTCAACCTGTTGGGTTGACAGGAGCTGCGGGGGGGGGGGGGAACAGGAGCTCACCCTGTTAACGCGAAGGCTGGACTCGAACCGCCGAAGCATCAGCCATTTCTGGCCGGCAACTTTCAGCGTCATTAAGCTAAAGATTAGTTAATTTGAGCTGGCCCAAAGAGATGGTGATGATTACCATGGCCAAGGATGTGATAAAAGTAATCTCAAGTTTTTGCTTTAGTACATAATATGATGGTGAAAGTATTCACCTCGAACAACAAATGTGATGTTGAATGAGATAACAAGTAACATCAAAACAAGGGAGGGAAAAAAACACTAAGTAATCTATTCCTGCTAATATTCTCTTGAATGAAAAAAAGAAAAGAAAAGAATTGAGAAAGGAAGGGAAGATAAAAGTATCATCACAACAAGCCTGGCAATTAAAAGAGGTAAAGATTAGACTATTTTGGCTACTGGAACAAAAACAAAATATCTGTATTAAATTACAAACATATTCACTACTAACTCATGGGATATTTTCAAATTTCTGCTTCTATCTATCCTTCTTCAGAATTATCACTGTAATATATTAAACTGACTTCATCGCTACTGCAGTTCAGCCTTAGAAATTGTTACTGCTGCATATAAGTCTTAAAGTTTCCATTCTTTTTCTCTGACCTTCGTGCCATCATAAAGAATCTGAGGCTTTGCCTCCTCCCTCAACATACAACTCATAATACAAGAAGGAACATGTAACTCTCAGCTTTCCTCAGTTGTGTCCTTTTCAATTGTATCTTTGCTCAGAGAGGATCGTGGCAAATGGAGATTGTCCTGAAGTTCAGCTTGATTCTGTGTCTTGCTGTGGCACAATTTGTTTCAGAAGCTGTGTTTGTTTTATTCTCGTTGGCTTCTCCTTGAACTCTCTTCTTGTATTTTTTATAAACTAGACACTTCACTTGGTCTTGAAATGTTTGTCCTGCATATGTTACTGCTTCTCTGCCTGGTTTTACCTTTCTCAATCTGCAATTTTGTTGACATTCTTCCACAAGGCCATTTCTTCATTTATTGTATGTATTTAACATCTGAATGCTGTAGCTATTAGGGTCAATGAAATCACATGGGTGTATTGGTTGCTAATTAAATGTTTGTGACAAGTTTCATTTGTGAATGGAGTATCCCTAAAAAAAAAAAAAGCCAAAAGGTGAACTTGCACATCTCCTTACATCTCTTCACTGATAAGACTTGCGGTAGAATCAGTTCAAATAGTTGAAACCAGTGAAGTTAATCAATAGGTGAAAAAGATGGGTCAATTCAACATGTTCCTATGATAATTTAGAATGGGACTAAGTATAAAACAGAGATAATATCCCCAAACTACTCAGTATTGTGTGAAAGAAAGATTAGTGAGGTATTAGAACTGAACAGAATAAATTCAATTAACACTGATAATAGGAGATAGCTACAAGGTGCGAATACGTATCTGCCTACTTTGCAAGTGTCTAGCATAATTAAATGAAAGTCAGATTGTGTACTCAAGAAAGAAATTCCTTCTTTGATGGAAAAGGCATTCTCCATGACTCCGGTGCTGAAGAATATAAAAATGGCTTAGGCGTGTGGGAGGAAGGTCCATTGATAAAGTATTAAATTGCATTAAAATCTGTGCAGTTCATCTGAGATCCCTCTGGATCTATACAGAACATCCAAAGCTACTCAAAGGATCAATGCAGCTGCTAAAAAGCCCTCCCAAGGTCTTGCACCAAGTTTGCCTTAAATGTGAAACCGAGAGGAAAGTTATTTCAGAAAAGGAAGACTCATTAGCTACTACCGCTCTTAATGTATTTACACTCCATGACTTTGTCAAGTTTTTTTTTTTTTAATTTTTGCAGCCATATGATTGAATGGCCATCATTACTATTTCCTTGTCTGAAAGGGATAATTGTATTAATAGAATGAGCAACGCCATGGCAACATATAAAGGGCTGATCAATGTACATAGGAAATTAAAAATGTGATTCAATTGAGTCCCCCTCCTAATTTCCTTCACTGATGTTTTGGAGTATTATGATGAATAACTCAGTGGGGCATTGTGAGTCCACAAGTGTGCATCAACATGTGAGCAGCACTGCATGGTCCTAAATTATGTAACAGCTGAGCCACGTCATATTTCCCAATTTTGTGCAGGAGACGGAATATCACTGGTGGTTAGAAGCGTTGATGGAATGTCCATCTGTCCATTACTTTCTCTAATGTGAGTTGGTTTTTTTCCAAAGAGTGATCAGGTGACCATGTATGGAGCACATCTACCTGGGGATTTCCTACATAACTTCTTCCAGTACGAATAACCTGAGATTATTCATCTTGACTTGGTGCTCACAGATATCAACTGAAGTGATAAACTGAGACTCAGAACCGAATAATCTTCCAAATAAAAATAATTAAAATGAGTAGATGAAACTAAATATTGGGAAAAAGTATTTCAACCTAGCCCTTCCATCATATGCTTGATTTCTGTAATTCAAATGGGATTTCATAATGGCAAGGATAATGCAATCTTGGTCACATTACTGTTTCATTTGAGACACCGATTAGCCACCTCAACTATTGATCTAAGAAATTGGCTATGGTCTTATCAGCTCAGGGAGAATCTTTGCTGTATCAGCACAATTAGAGTTCCTGCAGGAAACCAGGCCTGGCACGAATTTTTGCTACATTGCATCCATTATATCATTTTCCCTTTAGGAAAAATAGCAAAGTAATACGCTGTGTTAGTTTCATTTTGGTTCATGGAACAACAGCACAGAGCTATAAAGAAAAGAAGACACTTCTGAAGCAGATCTCAACCTCACCTGGCCACAGAGAAAGCATCTGGATCCCTGCTTTCTATTCTAGTGAGAAGAGACTAAAGAAAGCACGTGATGTATCGCCTGTTGCTCAGAACTGGAATGGCATGAAAAATATATGCACCTTACCCTAAGTCCATATACCTATGGCCTTATTACAAAAGGTTCTTTGAACTTCATTCCCAAAGCTAATATCGGCCAAATTCTGAATGCAGAATCTCCTTCTGATTTCTCTGAAACCGTGCAGCTTCATGTTCCTGGTGCAAGCCCCTTGTTTATTCCTATCCAGAAGATCTATTCGTAGCATCTTACCATCAGAATGGAGGACCCCTGGATCGGGGCCAGGACAGGCTAGGTTTTTAATCCACTTCCCCTCTGCCCCCAACTCAAGGGTTTTTGTCTGATTCCTAAGGCATTAGCACTGATGTTTGTACCTCCTCCATAACCTTCTGGTGTGCTACTGCAATCCATTGCTTAGCCTTCATACACTTTTTTCCCAAACGAAAACATCCACCATTGATGTTTAAGCCCTGACAAATGGAAAGGACAAATCAATATGGAAGTATATTGAACAAGAAAGCACAGAGCTAGGATTCCATGGAAGATATTCCTTCTAGGATAGCGTATGCTGCAGACCCATTCATCCCTACATGGTTTTCCTGATTTCCATGTGATATCAAACCAAAGTTTGCTGTCCATATTTTAATCTCACCTAGGGTCTGGCATGCCTTTTCGGGCCTTGAGAATCTACCCCAGCCAAAATAGTCGTGAAATGCAACACCCTTACTGGTTTTCTAATGGCCTTGTATTGTCATCTGGTTCCCTTTGAGGAGCAATGGTGACAGTGGCTTTTCTCTATCTGAATATGATATTTCCATGTTGGTCTCTCATCTGCACAAATGTTTTTCCGCAAGTTCTTTCCAGGAATAACTCAAGTATACTATCACAGCAAAACAGAAAACAGGAACAAAAGGAGCTCCTGCAGACAGGAAACCCCCTGGATTCATCTTTAAAAAGCCCCCAAAAAACAAAAGAAAAGAAAAAGTATAAGAAGCCATCTATTTGCTGCAAAGTTTCACATATCTCTGAATTCTTGAGGGTAAAACTGGGTGCTTTTAAAACAATATTACAAAAGCAAAGAGGTGATCACAATGTCTTTACATTTAAGTGATAGCCAGAAATTCAATCGGTATAGACTTGTTAAAAATATTTTTTTAACCATCTGAGATAATTATTTTCATGTTAGAGAAGTTTCCTTCTCATACTTTTTTTGCCTGCTTGTGCAAGAAATGCCTGGAGAACCAATTTTATTTTCCAGAATAAAGTAACCATTCTAGAGCCTTCCAGAGGAAGAGGAGGAGAATGTCTGTTCTGAGCCTTCTGTATCTCTTTTCAGATGAGTTTTAAAGAATTCTATTTTTATTTATTGTATGATGTTTCAATACTCCCAATAATCCCAATGACTCATGGTGCTGTAATTAATCTATTTAAGTATAATATCAGGTAATTAAATCATTGTGGGTAAGATATCATGATTTTTTCTGATGTTAGGGAAAAAAAACAACAGTTCATTAATTGAGCTGTGTAAACAGAGTAAGTCAGCTTGGCTATCCACATTATTTTCAGTCCTATTAATGTAGGGACAAGTAACAATGTCTAAAAAACCCACCATTTTTAGAACTTGAAAAAACGTATAGCTTGATTTAGCAGTAAATTTGCCAATTATAAATCATTTATGTTTTCCACAGAGGAGAATGTTAAATAACAATGAGAAAAGTGAAAAAGACTGGAATTCAGCCTTTTTTGCTCAGGCAGTGGGACAATTTTTATTAATTTTAAAGAGATTATAAATTGTTTTATCTCTGGACCCTGACTCCTAATACAGTGAATAGACTCTAGAAGACTAAAATAAATGTTTGTTGGAAATATAATTAGTAGCTTTATTTACATGTCAGGCATCATTGCTCAATGATTGACAAATTAGATGATGTGGATTAAAATTAGAACCAAGGATAATACTTTTAGGACTAGACAAAATAGTTATCCTCACACTGTTTCTCTGACTAGCGGAATATTAGAAACACCTTGGGGAGGGTGGGAGAACTTTACAAATAATTGCATAAATAAAATCTGGCAAACAGTGGAGTTAAGTTAATCTGTGATATAAAAGGGGAAAAGAGAGTGAGTTTGAGATAAAATTATCCATCATTGGCTTCTGGAGGTTTCAATCAAAATTATTATCAATGTTTTAAAATAGATTTATCTTTTCCACTTAGTTATATTTTAGGACTGCATTGAAGAAATAGCATAGGTTATTTAAAAAAAATGTACTTTTTAAAAGAAATAATGTATGAGTGATACTGATCAGTTATTATTTGTCAGTATCATTTATTATGAACTTTGATTGCCTCTGAGTATAACACATACAAACAAATAGTGAAAGTAAGGACCAAAAAATTAAAAAAGAAGTAACTAGAAAATAACATTTTTCATACATTAGCCACCAAGGATGATGTTCTGATCTGGTCCAGTAACAGCCTTCTTACTGTTTCTCTTGTATAACTTTAAACTAAATCGGTGTCTTAAAAGAGACAGAGAAGAGAGAATCCTATCACACTGATTGTCTTCTTTTAGGTATCTAGAACACTCTAAAGGATGGGAAGTTCTAAACCTGTCTGTTTTGTTTGAGGCTTTTATACCAGATTGTACATTAACACATTGTTGCTCTGCATCTGGAGGATTTCTTGAATTAACCAGGAAATCAAACCACTGAGCCTGCTTATGAACTGATTCTACCAGAGAAGAACAATTCGGTGCACGTTGAGAGTAACTATTGGGTTCATACAATTGCCCAGGAGAACTTGCCTTACTGCAAGTGAGTTAGGCCAGATGGGTAGTTATCTTAATAACCTTCTTGTCAAGAGAAACTACATTAATCTTCATCACAGTGGACTGGACATTACCAGTGTTTCTTCCCTTATAATGAAGAACTCTTATTTATAATAAGCAAGGCATGCCTTTTCCCCCTTACTTTAATAGAAAGGCTAGAATCTCTCCATGGATTCTGATTTTCCGAAGGTTAAAGAAAAGAAAACATGTTGGCCTTATTTTTTCAGGGGAAGCATCCAGAAGCTATGAACCTAGATTTCCTAAAGATATGGGTTTGTCCTGTCAGCAGATCTCTCTTCCTTTCATTAGCCTTTCTGACTTCACACTGCACAATTTATAACCTTCTAGCTATGTGTCTTAGCCAGGAACAAAAAGAATATATATATATATATGTGTGTGTGTGTGTGTGTGTGTGTGTGTGTGTGTATGCCTTAACAATCCACATGAATGGCTAGTGGGCAGTATTCAGTCTGGAGAGTCGTCAGTCACTGCCTCCCACTGAAAAGGAACAAGTCAAATGAAAATAAGATTGCTGCTAGACCAGCTTTCCATAATATTATGGCCTACATGCAGAACTCTCTGTGGCTTGGAGCTAAGGCCTAAAGAATAAATTAAAAAAAACAACAACTGGTATCTCACTAGAAGGCATCAATTTATTATTTAAAAACAAACACACTAACAAACCTCCAGCAGTTTATCAGGGATACAATCCAGATAACAGTTGCTGTAGGAACATTTGCAAGATTGTTAGCAATTTGATTCTGCTTGTATTGGCAGCTGCTAAAATCAGATGGTAATCTTTCCCAGCCTTCTGAAAAAAAAAAAAAAAAAACAGCTTCATTGGTCTTTTCCTCTTCTGTATCAAGTTTTGTTGCCCTCCAACTCTCTTTGGACAGCCATTCCATCAGTCAGAAGCAGAAGGAGATAGAGGTCCACTGGCTCAGCTGAAAGACAAGAATCTTTGAGCTTCCTTGCTTTGATTTGTTTTCATTCTAGCTAGTCTGAAAAGAAAACTCCTGAAGCATTAGAGCCATTGCTGTATTAAGTCTCCCTTTGCCCTCCCCAACTCTCTTTCTGTTCATGCCATGACTCATTTTTACATTATAAGCCTAGGGAAAGGGGCTTTCTTTCTTGCAGTGATCTGTAGGTAGCTAGGTATCAACTGGTAGCATGCAGGAACCGCTTAATTTAGTTCAGAAGTCTGATGTAGAGTTTTTGGAAATGGACTAACCTTCTATAGGCCACTCTGGGTATAGTCTACTGTTATTCAACTCAGGGCTTTGATGAGGAACAAAGATTCATGGAATCAGAGAATTGTTGAGATGGAAAGGATGACAAGGACCATTTAGTTCAACCACCTGCAGTATCCAAGAAAGCAATTAAGCTCTCCATGAGAGGCGGCTTTCCAGCCTCTTCTTAAAAACCTCCAGAGATGGAGAAACCACAACTTCCACAGGGAGACTGTTCCACTGCTGAATACCCATTACAATCAGCATGGTTTTCCTTGTCTTTAAATGAAACCTGGGTAGCTACAACTGTTATTTATGGTTCTAGTTTCTATGGCAGTGGAAGTGAGTTTGTGATCATCATCCTGAACCCGAATCCCATGTCTTCCTTCAGCCTTCTTTTCTCTAGACTAAACACCCCCAAGTTCCTTCAGCCTGTCTTTATGGGGCATGCCCTTAAATCCTCTTTCTGTCCTCTGAATCCTCTCTAATGGATCATTTTGAAAAATTTAGCTTCATTTTTTAATACGTTTAACAGCAGATTGAGATCAAATCTGCAGGCAGCTGTATGAGGGGACAATACAGGTTTTGAGCTAAAGTCCTTTAAAACATTTTTTAAAAAGTTGTTTTTAACTTTGCAAGGTGAAACATGCAGCGTTGTAGTGATAGCAGGGAAAACCTATTCCAAATGACAAATAGGTGGTTTTATCAACTTGTTTCATTCAGCTGAAGGCACAAGGTAGGCTGCAGTCTTGTGTAGTCAAGTAGAAGTTTAGCATTAAGCCAGGAAAAAGCTATTAGTGATGGAGGAGGGAAGACATTATGCTAGATAGAGATAAGCAGGAAGGCAAAAAAAAAAAAAAAAATGTTAATGAGATGAGCCCAAAACTCTGTATTGACATGATCACAAGACCTGTCCTTGTTACAGTAGAGTCGAGATACTGCACTGGCTGAATGCTGAGTGGAATAGAAATACAAGCAAACAAGTATTAAAGCAAAGTAAGGCTTGAAGACGAGGCAAAAGAGGCAGCAATAAGGGTAGTTGATGACCTGCATTTATTCCGAGTTGCTCTGCAGGGGGAAGCTGAAGGGCGATACTCTACCCTCCTCATTGGGAAGAAAGTCCAATTCTTTCCATCGATGGATGGATGGATGGATGGATTATGTGCCACCAAGTCCTTTTCAACTCTTAGAGACCACATACATAGATTTTCTTCATGACCATCTATCCCTAACCTATTCTTTCAAGTTCTGTGGAGTCCTTGAGGTTCTCTGAGCTTGGTTCTCTCCTTGCAAACATTTCATTACCTGGCTAGGTAACATCTTCAGTGCTGGAATGGGATGGGGTTTGCTCTCTATTTATCTGCTGTGGCCTGCCTTGCCAGTGCTGGTGGGGCTGGGTGTTCTGTTTTGCTCTTCTGGTAGTTCATTGATTAGCGTATGTTGACTGCTTGATTGTGTGACTGGTGGTGACCTTTGCTTATCTGGGTGATGATTGCTGGAGATGATTGCTGGTGATTTAATGCTGGTGAGGCCATCTTCTGGTCTTTTGTCTCTTTTGAATAGTATGTAGATGCTGTTAATCTCTATGTGTCTGTTAATTGCTGCTTTGTCTGAATACCAGGCTTCCAGGAATTCTCTTGCATATTTGGATTTGGCTTGGTCTAAAATGCTGACAGTTTCCCAGTTAAAACTGTGGTTGAGTCTGTTCATGTGTTGTGACTTTCAAGTCCACCAATACTCAGCATCACTGTAGCTGAGTCCATCCCCCTTGCTGCTGGTCATCCTCTTCTTCTCTTGCCTTCCACCTTTCCCAGCATTAGAGCTTCTCCAGAGAGTTAGTTGTTCACCTAACATGTCCAAAGTAGAGTAATTTGAGCCTGGTCATTTGTGGCTTGAGTGAGAACTCTGGGTTGTTTAATGGTCCATCCATAGATCATTCCATAGAAGAATACCAAATTAAGTTGTGGGAGAATGTTTCGATGATAAAATAGCCTCTTATTTCAAAAATAAATATGTCATAGAATTTAATCTAGAGACTATAATTCCATCCATGGGTTTATACCTCATCTGAAATCTGGGTTTCTCTTAAACATGAAGTGCCAACATTAAAATCATGGGTAATTTGTTAAATGAAGATACGTTTCTTATTGACAAGATAAGGCTGCAATTTTTCACTTTAATTTATATTTCATACAGTGCTGATTGCTGTCATTGATACTTGTACATTAACTTGATTCTAATAACAAACTGTAGTTTTAAAATGACATAAGGTATTTAAATATGTAGAACTAAATTAATGTTATTCGGAAAATGTTCATTTAATCTTATGATGCTTGTAAATCGCTGGTTTGTTCTGTGCTTTTTATTTATTTTTTTTTTCCTCTTACTGCTTTTTAATTCTGATTTCCCCCCCCCCCCTTTATTTATTTAAAAAAGTTGAAAGATTTATTTTCAGGACTACCATCTTCTACAATGGTGGAACTTTCCACAATGAAATGGCTGCCATGACATCATGCAACAGAAATTATAGTGAAATATCTGCAGGATTTACTTGCCCATGGCATTAAAAACAAAAAATCTTATTTTCTTTTCCCTTTAATTTCTGCCTTACGCCCTTGGTGAACTGCATATTCCCTGGTTGATTTGCCAAGCAGAATAACAAGTTGGTCTCATTAGGGAATGGAATCTTAATCTCTTTTGCTCGGTTTCAGTATTTTCTACTCACTTTCACAATGTCTATTCTCCAGGCCTGCTTTTCTCTTCCCTTATAAAGAACACACACTTTTTCAAGCAACATTGCATAAGTGAATCCCAAACTGATTGTACTCACACAGCGGCTCAGGATGTGAAATGGAAACAATCGGGCAGAACTACACAGAGGAAATGGCTGATTCTCATTCCAAAGGTTTCTCTACTACCACTCTCCCAGATTGCTGTGATTGGACTGACCAATGGTATCCAAATCTCCAACTGATAGGACAACAGACCTCTTGGGCACTGCATGAAGTAGACTGTTTCGCTTCCTATCATGATGTTTTCTTAAGCTGCTGAAATCCTTTTGTTTCTTTTGTTACTTTAACTGTGATTACTACTACAAACTAAAGCTCTGGAGAATCACAGAAGGACTGGAGTTCTACTGAGATGGAACAGGAGGATGGAACAGGTCTAGATTCATCTGTTCCACACCATGGATGTGACATTGGATTCTTCTTGAGTTTAACTGAATCTGATGGACACCTCAGTAGAGAGATAGGCCTTCCAGAGCTGGTCTGCAGCCATGAGGTGGCTGCCATGAGACAGTTCTAAACCTCTGCTGACATCTAGTGGTAGTCTGGATTTCTGTAGTGTAGAACTCTGATAGCAGACAGAGATAAACAGACACCCTTCCTGGTGAATTCTGCTATACTGCATATTGAAATAGCTGTATTTTGTCATGGGGAGGATGTGACATGCTCTAATAGTTTAGATGCCATATACTTTAAAGCCTTCGAGATATCTTGCAATGGCAGTTTGTTTCTGACGGTTTCCTTTTTCTGCCCTGAAGACAGCCATACCAAATACAATCCACAATGCCCATCAGTATGTAATTTGAACTGTAGTCAGCCCTTTTCAAAAGCTTTCACTTTTCTTTCCTCATTTCCTTCACAGCTGTAATTATTTACCTCCTGCAGGTTGCATTTTGTTTCCCTTAATTCTAGCTTACTTAAACCGACATTGCACATTTATGCAGCTTAATGATTTTTATATTGAAATGGGAAAATATCCATGAAAGGTATATGCTCCTGAACAATGGTTCCTTATTAGACCGTAGGTGAACAGGGGCAATCAAATTTTAAGTCCCAGACTCAAATAATTTCTCCTGCTAAGGACTGTGATTGCTAAACACGGTAGTACTCGCTGTAGAAAATCTTAATGACAATCTAAGAGATAGCATAGGCTGCATAAGACAGAAGATATTAAAATGACAAATGGCTACTTCTAATGAAAGTCAGAAGGGAGGAGGCTATCTCCATCCTGGTGGGTGTTCACCAAGATCAGAACTAAATACTTCTTTCTTTCTGCAGAAGAAAGCAAATGGTTGACTGGACTTTGCATGTGGAGGCTTTAGTCACCAAGGTGATGGTCAAAGTACATGTGGTACAGAACATCCTAATGGAACTTTGCATGGTCTTTCCCATTCATTGAGATCAGAGGGATAAGCTTGAGTGAAGAGAGGCTTAACCCTTCTCCCTTCTTCCCTGCCTTAAGCTGTCATTAACCTTGGCAGATAAAAACATAAACTACTGTAAAAGCACTTGTATATTTCCTCCTTTTCAGCTAATAGCAGATTATTTTTTTCTGTGCCTTCAAATCAGAGTTGACTTCTGACAACTGCCTGGACTAGTCCCTGTAGTTTTCTTGGCAAGTGGTTTGCAATTGCCTGCTTCTTAGGGCTAAGAGAGAGAGACTGGCCCAAGGGCACCCAGTTGGCTTTGTGCCTAAGGTGGAACTGGGACTCATGGTCTCCCAGGGTCTAGCCTGATGCCTTCACCACCACACCAAACTGGTTCAATAGCAGATGTACCTGGTGGGAAAGAAGGAGGAATCTTAAATGTCTGTCTCACATCATGACACTCCTGATCTAATTTGTCCTTCATAGTAAACCCAATAAATTTTAATAACATAAAATTAATAAATTAGTTTAAATTAAAATTTCACTTGATGCTATCCCAGGAATCTGTGTCATATTTAGCTTAGTTGTTATAACAGTGAGCTATCTGTGAGCACTCTGTGAAAGAGCATTAGATGGAACTCAGAAGCCAAGGAGACAGAATGAATTCAGAATCTGGAAATCAGAGGTATACTATCTCCAGCCTCTCTTTCATGACTTAGCAGCAACAACAGAGAAGAGATGAGAGGGTCAAGAGGATGTAGAACAAATGAAAAAGAGGCAGCAATGGCCTGGGATTGAGACATAAAAAAAACCCAAAGAGAATGTTTGTGAACTTCTGGAGGAATGGCAGTGAAGAAAGTAAGAGATTACAGGCAAGCTTTGTGACAATTCTAAGGGAAAGGCTAACACTTTCTGAAATGTAATGAACTGCAATACAGAGGCAGAATCAGCAGTGGGAAACCTTTGAGAAACGCTCTATCTTGTTCCAAAGTATCTGAGATGGCTTCTCAGAGGCAAGATGCCTGGTGAAGGTGATGTATAAACTCAGGGAGATTGTTTATACCTGTCAGCATTTCCTTTTTAATCCTATAATGCTAGTCAGTGGATTTAAGTCAAAGTTTATTCAGGTTGGCTGTATTAGAAGTGAAAATAACTACCTATGGGAGCCCTAAAATTGTAAAAGTCATTAATGCAATTACTTTTTCTTTTTTTTTGTCCAGAACTCTTCTCTGCTAAGGACTGTTAGAAGAGGTGATCTTGAGGTGCCTTTTTCTGCCTCTCTCACAAACTCTTATGGCAGTGTTGTCCAAACTTGGCCACTTTAGGATGAGTGGACTTCAACTCCCAGAATTCCCCAGCCAGCATGGCTGGCTGGAGAATTCTAGGAGTTGAAGTCCACTCATCTTAAGGTGGCCAAGTTTGGACAACACTGTCTTATGGGGTAAAAGATAACAAAAGCTGTCCTTTCCTCTTTTATGACTTCCTTTATTTCCTACTTCTCCCCTACAAAGTTGGCCAAATGTCATTTGCTATCTGAGGTGAAGAAGCAAATGCATTCCCCCTCCATGTCAAGGGTCACAGTGGTTCTTGAGCTAACTTCCCCTGGTTTAAAACTATAGAAACACAAGGGCTGCCATTTTAGAGGAGCAGCCATTTTAGTCCAAACACCTGAAGCTCAAATCCATCTATGGTGCCATCAATTTGGGTCAAGCAGAGCCCATTTCATGAGACATATGAGAAGTTCTCTTAGGGATGATGTAAGGCTAATGCTCCATCTTGCCAATTTAGTCTGTCTCCATGCTTCGGGACATTCCAGCAGAATCTCATCCCCACATTATCCAAGGAAGCTGAGAGAAAAAGGATTCTCTCTGGCTTTGAGCACGTTCTTCTGGATCTCCTAGAGATGCGTCACTTTCTCATGAGACACGCTCCAATGTTAAGTGAAATATATAAATAAGTAAACCCACTGAGATGAGAGGAAACAAATTCATTATGGCCTCAGCAGCAAGGAGTTCACACCCTGCAGCAAAGAATTTGATTAGTTTTACCTTCTCAGGCACTTGCTAATGTTGTTATCTGTAATGCAATCTTCAATTTGCTTCATAAAAATCAGTTCAAATTCCAGCTATGACCCCTTTCTTCTACTTAGGGAGTGAATTCCATCAACCAGCTACAGGCTGTACAAAAAGCTTTTCTCTTTAATTTGTCTCAAATGCTCTTGTCATTAATTTAATCAAATGCCCCCTCTTAGTATAAAAGCACAGACTTGGGGGAGGGGGGTAGTAGCACAGATGACTATGGCTAGATTAAAAAAGGACAATTAAATACTTATTGAAGCTCTAGGCATCCCTTTGTTTGCCTTTTTTACAGATGTTTGAATCTTCCACTAGATGTTCTTGAGGATCTGAAACAATTCCAGCCAGCAGGCTTTGATAACCTTCACCTTAGGGTCCCCAAAGGAGCATCCAGTCAAATTATAAGGCTATTAGTTATTACACTGCAGAACTCACAACGAATTGCTCTACTTGCCCCTGTCTTGAAAGGAGTAGATGCTGTTTCAGTGCAGACCAAGATAAAGAAGGAAAACCAAGTATTCTTATGGCCTCTGGAGGAGTAATTTATTACTCAGAGTACTTACAATAATTCATTTGATTGCATGTTGCAGGTGAAATGATACTGAATGAATATATTTTAGATGTTACTTTTTAAAACCTGTTTCTTTCCTGGAGGTCATAGCATCTGGCCACACTTAAATGGCCTCGGCAGATCTGGAAGGTTGGTGTTGAATGGGGTTCTTTGGGTTGGTGTTGAATGGGGAACCATGGGAAATTTTAGGATTCTAGTATAACCTGAGAAGCTGAAGAGCAGAAAGCAATATATTGTTGCCAACAACATAATGTGGATGTGTCCATGTCATTACCAAATTAGACAGAAGTACTGGAGAGGTTTTCCAGTCCAGAAAACAGGAAAGTTGCCTATTCAAAGAAGGCTCCGCTCCCCTTGAAGGACAGTTGGTTCCATGAGCAAAGTTTCACTGTTCTAGAATCCTCCTGGATTCATCATTTTCACAGGAGGTCTAGGTGACCTCTTTGTCTAGGTTGAGTGTCATTTTTGTTCATGCATTGCAAAGTTGGGTGTGCTGTAATGCATTTTACAGTATGTAGGCTTCCTCTTGGGAACAGTCAAAGAGCTATTAGTACATGGGTCACTTTCTGGATACCATATGCAGATATTGTCCTTGTGTTGAAATATCTGAGGTGACCCCAATCTGGCTACTTAGCTACACTGAAGGTGTTCCTATGAACAGGCAAAATTCTAAATAACTTGAGGCCACATTACCTGAAACATATTCAGTTGTAACTGTTCTCAGGCACATAAATCTCTTCAGAATTCCTGTTCTCTAGTTCATGGTTTATTAATGGCATGTAAGACTGACACATAGCCCAACCTTCTCTGCATGGAGCTGGCCAGTGGAATACCCTCTACTCTATAGAACCCCAAAGTTGTAAACTCTTTTAGGAAGCTTTTTAGGCCTCCCCAGCCTTTAGATTTCCCTAACATTGGTTTTTCAGGAGTTTACATTTCAATAAATTAGAAATAAGACTGTAGATTAGGGTGATAGAACCAATCTACAAAAACCAGCCAGCCAGTAGAAGATAGACAAGAACTGGGTCTTTTTTCTTTTCTTGTCTTTTCTTGTCTTTTCTTGTCTTTTCTTTTCTTTTTTCTCTGCCATCTAAAACCTGGATGGATTTTTGCAGACCAGATCCTGTCCTGTTCTAGATCTCTCTTAAATCTATACATAATGGAAAATCAGAAAGAGAAGCACATACAACAGATTTAAAATTAAATGTATTTGCATGTGATTGTGGGGAACCAGTTATGAGTCAATAGCAGTTCTGAATAGAATATTCTAGAATGATTGACACCTTTCTTGAAAGTTCAAAGTACTACATTTACCACTTAAGAATAACTAAATTTACATACCCTGGATATTAGATTGATATCATCTGGAAGATTTTATTTATTAATCAACATATTCACAACCTGCTTTCTTTTAGCTGATCTTGGGGTCAGATACAAGTAATTAAAACAGTACATCACAAATAACCCACAATAAAAATGAATTGTGGTTTTGTTTGAGGTTCTGCATGAACTAAAAAGATAGCAGCATATCCATTTTAGCAACGTATTGGAAGGAAGGAAGGAAGGAAGGAAGGAAGGAAGGAAGGAAGGACGGACAGACTGCAGGGAGAAGATAGGTTTATAACTTGGTTTAGAGAAATAACCTTCATGCCATGCTTCCCTACTGATGTGTGGAATGATGGGAAAATTACCATTTGACCCAGATAAATCACTGAATATTGTCCTTGTGCAAATAAACTCTTGCAGAAACAGCTGGTTGTCAATGTGTTGATTAGGCTGCCTTCTTGGGAATGGGGACATTCAACCTGAAATGTTCACTGTCTTTTACAAAATGGTTCTCTGCCTCTATTTCCAAAATATTCAGTAAGGGCCTCTGAGATTCTCCTAAATATTTTCCACAAATCAGTCATTCAGAGTAACCGGGAGTGCATTATTATTTTTATTTTTTTCCTCACTTCAGGTGAACGAATAAGGAAGAATCTTTGTAATGCAGGTATGTGCGTGTCTTAGAAGTAGTACGTGTGTGCTAATCAAACCTAAATAAACAAACAAACAAACAAACAAATAAATGTTTGTTTAAAAACAGCCAAAGTTGGACCCCACAATGATTTTTTTTAAGGCAAATAAGGAGAATAATCCAAACGTTGTGCATCATTTTCAGTGTACAACACATGCACTGTTAATTAACAACTGATATTTCATGCTTAACAGAGTCTCCAATAATGGCTAGGAAAATTGTTTCATTTCCAGTTGACTGAATATATTTAGAAAGTATAATTTTAACTAGCTGTTGGCATTTTCGTAACTTATTGCATTCTGCACCGTTGCATGGTTGATGAGGGTGATGATGATGACAGCAAAACAATCTGAATCTTCCAAAAACTAGAATGATTAAGGATGACCCTGAAAAGTGCCATGTAATTCCAAAACTGCTGTAATTATCCAAGGGAATTGAAAAGTGGCTGTCATTCAGTTACAGTTTACTTGGCAAAGTACTGGAATGATTTATATAATCAATTTCAGACTGGCTTTCTTCCAGTAGGGAATATGGAGACATTTTGCCGGCAACTTTCTCGTGACCTTGCTCATGGTGTCTTCTAACGGGGTGACATTCCAACTTTCTCCTGGTAGACTAATCAATGAAATTAGCTGATCCTGATTGTGAAAGTGTCATTGTGCTTAACAAATAGTGTCAGTCAAACTTGCTTGCTTGCCTAGGCTCTATGAAATCTAAATCAGAGGCTTGCTCACAGTAAAAAAACAGGCCAGATTTTTACAGAAATTAAGCCCAGTTTCTGCAATCAAAAAAAAAAAAAAAAATTGAAAAAATAACCAGTGTGACATAGTAGGTAGGTGGGTTCATGCAATAAATATCAGACCCTTCAGAAGATAAGGTAATTGATAAGAGATCCAAAGAATAAATGTAGATAAATCTGTTAAACATACATTTTACATAATTTGGGTATTGGAGTGAATAGGATTCCATTCAAGATTTATTGCACTTTGGTTACCATCAACTACCTTCAATGGGGAAATATTATGGGAATTGCAGTCCTGTCCCTGAGTAGCTGGAGTGTCCATTACAGATTTAATTGTCTAGTATATGCTGCAGATAGGAGATGTGAACGAGAATAACATTTGTTTTGGCTCAAAATGCATCAGAATGAAATAGCTGTAACTTTTTCATACACATTTGTGGTTTCCCAGTGAATCTTGTTACTCATGAAGTTTCATAGCCTTATTCTTCCATTATTCAAGCTAATTCCAGCCTCAGACAAATATGATAACCCAGTAGCATTTTATTGTTATTTTCTGAATTATAATTTCTACAAGTGATTGCCATTACTTATGCTGCCTGAGATACTGTATATGGAGTTTGTGCTACAAAATATTTGGGAAATGCCATGTTGCTTACGACTGCTTTAATTATGACTGTTTTCCTTTTTCCCCCACAATATACAAATCAACATTAATCTTGTTCAAAACATTGAAGAAACCCTGCATGTCTGATTTATGCTCCCAAATCTAGTACATGCTTCAATCTAGCAAGTTTTGACTGATTGATTGATTGATTGATTATGTGCCATCAAGTTGATATTGACTCTTAGTGACCATGTACTTAGGCCTTATTCAGGGTGATCTGTCCTAAGCCTGGGCCTTCAGGTCTCCCAATAGTGCACCCATCGCCACTTGAGCCTGGTCATTTGTGCCTCGCATGAGAACTCTGGGTTGATGGGACATTTGTTCCTTTTCTTGGCTGTCCACAATATTCTTGGGAGTCTGCCCCAACACCAAAGTCCAAAAATGTCAATGCTTTTCCTATCCTACTACTTCAAAGTCTAACTTTTGCTTCCATAGATTGTCACAGGGAATACCATTATATGCATGATTTTTATCTTTGTAGGTATAGACTCATCATAGCATCTGAATAACATTTCCAAAGCCTTCACTGCTACTCTACCAAATAATAGCCTGTGCTGTATTTCTTGACTGCTGGTTCCTTTTGTTGTTAATAGTTTATCCTAAAAGCCTGAAGCTCTCCACCACTTCAGCATCTTCATTTTCACTTCTAAAACTGGCTGCTGTATTTGTTGTCATTAGTTTGATCTTCCTTATATTTAATCTTAGTTCAGTTTTTTTCACTGTGCTCCTTAAGTTTCATTACTAGAGCTTTCAGTTCTTTTGCATTTTCAGCTATCAGAGTAATTTTGTCAGCATAGCTCAGACCGTTGATGTTTTTTCCTCCAATTTTAAAACCATGCTCATCTTCTTCCAGTCCAGCATCCCTCAATATATATTCAGAATACAGCTTGAATACATAAGGTGAGGAATTACAGCCTTGTTTCAATCCTTTGTCAACTCGGAGCCAGACTGTTTTGCCATGTTCCATTCAGAGTGTGGCTTCCTGTCCTGTATATAAGTTTCTCATGAGGACAGTGAGATGTGCTGGGTGTCCCATTTCAGAACTTGACATAGTGAACACAATCAAGGAGCTTTCAGTAATCGACAAAACACATATTGACATCTTTTTCATATTCTTTGGCAATAATGTCTCTAATTCCTAAGCTAGAAAGCAAGACTAATTGATTTGAACCCTCACTGGTGCATCCTTCTGCTTCTGCTTCTGCTTCTGCTTCTGCTTCTGCTTCTGCTTCTGCTTCTGCTTCTGCTTCTGCTTCTGCTTCTGCTTCTGCTTCTCCTTCTCCATTACAGTTTTACATTATTCCCATTATAATAATTCGAACCAAAGGAAAAAAAAACAACAATGTAAAAAGCTGTGTAAGTGGCAACATTTCTTCCAGATCTGATGTCATAAAACAGAACTGCATTGAGGGCAATTTCCATTCATGTACATATGTAAGGGTGTTTGTGTTTGCGTGTGTGTCTTTTAAATTTCATTAGAACTGTTAGCTGTACCAGTGTATATTTCTGCAGGCTGGATTATATGATAATTTAAGTAGCCACATTAAAAGGAAACTATATCATGTTATAAAAAGGACACACACACAATAGAACAAAGGAGCTTTTTACTGAGAACTGTTTTCTTTAAAATAAATGTACTGATCGTTGTAACATTCAGAAGTAGCTTTTAGAAACCCTGTAACTAATTTATTTATAGAGAACCCATTCAGTCTGAAATGTTCTGTAAAGAGAATGAAAGATTGATTGTATTTTTTATGATTAACAAAATAAAAGAAAAACATCTGCTCAGCCCCCCCCCCCAATTTTATTAGGGAGCTGAGGATAAAACCATTAACATGTTTAAATTTCAGACGAAAAAGCACTCTTCTTAATTTTAGTCCTGATACACTTCTACATCTTCATGCATTTTCATGGAAATTGATGCCTTTGAATAGAGTGAATATGGTTTCTGAGAAGGTTCAGCTCAAGGATCCATAAAGCATATTTAGTTTGCATCAAGGTGTAGTTCATAGTAGGTCAGCTTTGCTCAGTTCCTGTCCATGTAGGGGTCAGTGGTCAAAACTCAATTGAAGAAGTCACAAGTGAATGAGGCAGTGAATAGGAAGACAGACTTAGCCAGTGGTACCTTATATGGATGTAAAGCACAATGTCTGCTTTTTATAATTCCATTGAATCCCCACTTAGGATTTATAGGAACTTCATATCATCACCCAGCCATCACAGAAGTGATAGAAAGCCCATCCCATTGTTATTTTGGCACAACTAGGCCTAAGCTGCTAGTGAGGACTTACGACTTTATTTTATAGGATCTTCTAGAGTCATTGTTGTGCCAAAATAACAGTCGAAGGGACAAGCCATTTATCAATTCAACAACAGCTGGATGATGCTGGAATACAGCCTAAGAGACGAGTGATAAACATGAGAATATATTTGATTTCCTCCATGGTATTTCCACGATGAGACCAGACCACACAACATGGAGGAATTTAGTCAATGTGAATTAGGCCACATCTTTCTATGTAGCTTCGGAGTAAAGTTGGGCTTGAGCATGTAGCTAGAAGAAGCTTTATGTCTCTGCGTATGTGTAGAGAAGAAAGCACAGGGGGGTTGCCAGTCATCCAAATTAGAAGGAGGAAACCTGCTTATGCCACTAACCAGATTTCGAGCAGTGCCACCCTGGAAGCCGTGACTTTGGGTCAGGCCCCTTTTTCAGCCCAGTGCACAACATTGCAGCTCATGGGGCTGTCATGGTGTGTTGTTGCACACTGCCTTGAGAGTTGCGCACTGTCTTGGAGGGAGGCTGGGATGTGACTATAACAAAAAAGACACAAACAAATGACTTATTTGTTGCTTTTCCTTTCAATTTTTTTTTTTCTAGCCAAACTGGCTACACACTTCTTAAGAATATTGTGTTCCTATATCTCTCCATTGGATTTAGATGTTCCCATGACTCTTTGCATGCCTTTGGAAACAGGTGGAGGAACGACCTTTTGTGACACATTGCAACAGGCCATTGTGCAATAGCCTCCTGGCTTGTGTGTAAGTGGGTCTATGTATGTGCACGTCCACACATTTCCACTCACAGAGCACTCAGATTTATTTCGGTTAAAAGCCATTTCTAAACTTCCAAACAATGTTGGATTGTTGGGGAACATTTATAAGTATTTGGCATGATTCTCCTTTACTGCTGACACAGAAGCCATAATAGCAACATATGATACTATTATTTCATTATATATTCTGGAGATATCTTTATAGTGACACTTAAATAAGGCTAGTGGTGAGAAGGAACGGTGCTTTTTCTAGCTCTTTGAAGAGGCGTTTATGCACGGAGTAGGAAATAACATCCTGACGAATCTCTTTTTTTCTTTCTTTTTTTGACAAGTTTGAAAGAAAAATAACAACCGCTTCATTGAGGGTGGGGTGAACTGACATAAAATCAACAGAAGGAGCTATCATCCTCTTTCCATTTCATATGTAACATAAATAAAATTTTGTAACAATGAACATTTTCAGAAGCAGAGCATTTAAAGAACCAGTTTCATTATAGATATGCCTCCAATGTTCTGTAATCTGCTTGTATGATTTTGGTATTATTCTTCTATACCTCTGAATCCTGTTAATGCTTTGCAGAGATCTAAGTGATGCCAGAGAAGTATTGAATTCATGGCTCATCAGATGTGTGCCCAGAAGAGAAATCTTAAGTTAAATGTTTAAATGAGAGAATTGCAACATTTTAATCATCTGCTCCAGAAAATAAGGATGCTATTTCTTTTCCCAAACTTGCACCCATTCTTTTGCACAATTGTTTTATTACTTGGTAAGGTGGTACAAGGAGAAGCTATCAGGAGCCAGCCATAACCACACTTGGTGTCATTGGGAGACACATGGATTCATATTCACTCAGGGAAACAGAGGAAATGCTATATCGACAGAAACATGAATACATTGTTCACATCTAAGTCATGCTGGCTAAGGGCAACGTCACCCTGCAGCCTAAACTGCTTGTCTCCCAGGCTGTTTTCCAGCTGTTCCTGAAGCCAACTTTAAAAACTCCAGTCCAGGTTGCAGTGGGTGGCAACCAGACTGGACTAGCTCGGTCCAGGCGACAGCCATTGTTGGACCTCACTGGTTGTTCCCCTGCTTCTTGCCCTTCCCACTAAACAGTGAAGGAGGCCAACCTTGGTGGGTAGTTCTCCCATGGGTGTGTGTGTGTGTGTGTGTGTGTGTACTAATGCCTACCTTTTCCTTTTATGGGTTGTCCCTCCTCACTAGTTCCTGTGCCCTTCCTTTGCCTGTGGTTGTTTTTCTGTCCTCCATCCCCTGATTGTAGTATCAAGGCTCAGAGCAAAGGAGAGCAAGTTGTTCTTTTATTTCTATGTTCATTCCATTGCAGGTTGGTAGAAATTTTGTAGCAAGGGGAACTGATGATTCAGCTTCATCCAAGCCAAGCAGCATTCACTGAAGCTCTGTTGCTTCATTCCATTGTGCCTATGTTGCAGCTTAAAGATTTTGAGGGGGTGGGGGAAGGGAAGGGAAGGGAAGGGAAGGGAAGGGAAGGGAAGGGAAGGGAAGGGAAGGGAAGGGAAGGGAAGGGAAGGGAAGCTATGCAATACTGTGGAGAGAGGTCAGGAAAGCAACAAGAGCAAATTTTACTCAGACTTGTCAAAAGCCAAAAGGCTGACCCCGGGAGATATAAGAGTTGGATGGACTAGAGGTGCTAGAGGGGGTGGAAAAACTGGGGGTTCATTGGGTCACCGGATGATGATGATGATGATGATGATGATGATGATGATGATGATGCCACCACCTAACAACAGCAACAGCAGGCATCTGCCGACCAGCAGAGAACACAGCAGGATGAAATGGCCTCACAGGCAGAAAGCAACCAAGTGCTGGAGGGAGATGCATGTTCCAGGTGCTGCAGCCAGTCAGGGCTGTCCACAGGTCACAGCACAGCACTACAGACCATCCCCTTGAAAGCACTTAAAAGGGTTAGGATTGAAACCAGCAGTTCCGAAGTTGAAGAGGGTGCATATTCAGTAGGCAAATGTTTTAGGGTTGTTGTTTTTTTTTTCAAATAATTTTGTTTATGCTCACTTGTTTGCTTGCAATCATTTCTATTTTTACGCCTGAAGTTGTGCAATTAAGCATCCATTTCCACCTTATTTTCAGTTCATTTTTGACCTCTTTTACCTCTACAGATGCACACATTCATATGTTTAAGATTAAACTGTAAGTGGTAACACAAGTACACTGTGTTTGGCAGCTGAATATTATTTTCATTAAAGGATTATTCCTTCAACAACAGAATAAGAATCAGAAGATGGAAAATTGCCAATATACAGTACATTCAATTAATAATTACCTTAGAGCTATATTCACTAGATACTTTGCTGAATTGGATTTATTTATTTATTTATTTATTTATTTACATTCTTCATTGAAATAACAGAGCAAAAATAAAAGATACAGTGCTTTAGAATGGGGATGGAATTATTTAATTCAGCTTATAATGTTGATATTCAATTTGTACTTCTCATATTTACAGGTGAAACTCGAAAAATTAGAATATCGTGCAAATGTTCATTTATGTCAGTATGGCAACTCAAAAGGTGAAACCAATATATGAGATAGACACATTACATGCAAAGCGAGATATGTCAAGCCTTACTTTGGTATAATTGTGATGATTATGGCGTACAGCTTATGAAAACCCCAAATTCACAATCTCTGTACACACTAATCAGAGTATTACTTTTTATCTGTAGAGAATCAGGGAGATGACCTTGAGAAGTGGTACACAGGATATGCTACTGTAATTTTCATTAAATCATCTGAAGATATTGTAGCTATAGGTACGTAGTACCTATAACAGAATCCCTATAAAGGCCTACTGAATTCAGTTGGATTTCCTTCTGGTTAAGTACACATAGGACTCTACTGAGAGTTCCTTGATTAAAAATGATAATTATTCTGATAAAGGGTTACCCAGTGCATGGCTATTTGATGAATATTCAGAAACATGAAATGCAAAATCTTGCTAACTTATTCCCAGAGGAGTTGCCTTGTTTCAGTGGTGCATCAGATTCAGTTAAAATACTGGGAGATCTTCAGCATGTATTAAAAGTGCTAAGCCTTTGAGTTTCCGCACTATCCTTTATGATAAATTATTTCACCTTGTCATTCTTTCCAAACCAGCCTTTCTCTGCATCACCCATTTTGTTAAGTCGCTTAAACGTTGTAGTTTACAGTTTCCAAAGTGGCAATCTGGAGAAGTATACAGGTGAAACTCGAAAAATTAGAATATCGTGCAAATGTTCATTTACGTCAGTATGGCAACTCAAAAGGTGAAACCAATATATGAGATAGACGCATTACAGGCAAAACGAGATATGTCAAGCCTTACTTTGGTATAATTGTGATGATTATGGCGTACGGCTTATGAAAACCCCAAATTCACAATCTCAGAAAATTAGAATATTACATGACATCAATAACACAAGGATTGGAAATAGAACAATATCGGACCTCTGCAAAGTATAAGCATGCATATGTACTCAGTACTTGGTTTGGGCCCCTTTGGCAGCAATGACTGCCGCAATGCGGTGTGGCATGGATGCTATCAGCCTGTGGCACTGCTGAGGTGTTATGGAAGACCAGGATGCTTCAATAGCGGCCTTCACCTCCGCTCAATTGTTTGGTCTCATGTCCCTCATCTTTCTCTTGGCAATGCCTCATAGATTCTCTATGGGGTTCAGGTCAGGCGAGTTTGCTGGCCAACCAAGCACAGTAATCCCATGGTCATTGAACCAGGTTTTGGTACTTTTGGCAGTGTGGGCAGGTGCCAAGTCCTGCTGGAAAATGAAGTCAGCATCCCCATAAAGCTCGTCTGCGGAAGGAAGCATGAAGTGCTCCAAAATCTCCTGGTAGACAGCTGCGTTGACCCTGGACTTAATGAAGCACAGTGGACCAACACCAGCAGATGACATGGCTCCCCAAATCAACACAGACTCTGGAAACTTCACACTGGACTTCAAGCATCGTGCATTGTGTGCCTCTCCATTCTTCCTCCAGACTCTGTGTCCTTGGTTCCCAAATGGTTGCTCTCATCAGAAAAGAGGACTTTGGACCACTGGGCCACAGACCAGTTCTTTTTTTCTGTAGCCCAGGTAAGATGCTTCTGACGCTGTTTGTTGTTCAGGAGCGGCTTGACAAGAGGAATACTACATTTGAAGCCCATGTCCAGGATCCGTCTGTGTGTGGTGGCTCTTGATGCACTAACTCCAGCCTCAGTCCACTCCTTGTGAAAGTCCCCAACACTTTGGAATGGCCTTTTCCTGACAATCCTCTCCGGGCTGCAGTCATCCCTGCTGCTTGTGCACCTTTTTCTACCACACTTTTCCCTTCCACATAACCTTCTATTGATGTGCTTTGATACAGCACTTTGGGAACATCCCACTTCTTTTGCAATTACCTTTTGGGGCTTTCCCTCCTTATGGAGGGTGTCAATGATGGTTTTCTGCACAACTGTCAGCTCAGCAGTCTTTCCCATGCTTGTGATTCCTCCTGAACCAGCCTGAGAGACCCTTGAAAGGCTCAGGAACCCTTTGCAGGTGTTCTGGATTCATTAGCTGCTTAGAGTGGGACACTTTGAGCCTAGAATATTGAACCTTTTCACACTATTCTAATTTTCTGAGATTGTGAATTTGGGGTTTTCATAAGCTGTACGCCATAATCATCACTATTATACCAAAGTAAGGCTTGACATATCTTGCTTTGCATGTAATGCGTCTATCTCATATATTGCTTTCACCTTTTGAGTTGCCATATTGACATAATTTTTCAAGTTTCACCTGTAAATCTTTCCTCTCTATAACAATTTAGTTTATTTTTTCATGGCTATATGGAAGCCACCTTTCTCACACATCCACAATTTTCTCCCACTATTAGCACTGGGCTTTTTGGCTAGTGTTCACTAATAAGAATTTTTCAAAAGAAATTATGCTTTAGTGCATTCGTATTTCTTCCCAAATACCAATCTTACAATGATCCTACATAACAGAACAATCCGTTCACAGTGGGGATGAAGACCTAAAGGTGACATAAAGCCATTTCCTCAAGGATAATCAGCGAGTTGTTGTTACATTATTACTAGATTTGAGTAAAACATGAAGCATAAAGATCCATCCCAAATGATTCACTGCTTATTAATCCCTAATCAGAAGTTCCCATCTTTCATTTATGGTGCTTAATATATATGGGTACGCTTCCCTGAATTACTTCTAATTCCAGTTCTTTATATTCTTTCATTTCTGCCATTGTTCCAACCAACTCCCGTTCCAGTTCAATTTTGGAGCTTCTACTATGGAATTTTTTCTCTAGAACATGCAGTTATGTTTAAATGAGTCCGTTTTTAAGCAGAACCTACTATTGTGACGTATTCAGTTTTGTTTTGCTTCCATTTGTCAGCGATAGATTCTTTTAGCAGGAAGACTGCTCTGAAACGTAGCAGACAAGCTGCAAATGCAGAAACTGTTAGTGCCACTTGCTGTTCATATCCAAGGGAAGCGTTTGATATTGAGATTTTTTTTTTTAAATGTACACATTACAGTAATATTAACATTAATTTTTATTACTTATTAAGATTTATAATATTAACACAACTGTATTTGTTATAAGGTGCTGCAGAAAAAAAGGGTCATAACTTTTAAGGCGGCTGGTCTTGTACCTAAGCTAAAACCGAAGTTCTAATACGGTGCTGATCTACTGGCAGTGAGCTCAAGTGATCCACTTTGAAGAAGGATCTAGTTTCTAATTGTATGCTAGAATTAGTGTGTGTGTGTGTGTGTGTGTGTGTGAGAGAGAGAGATTTCCCCTAAACAAAGCACAGGTCATCAACTGAAATTAAACCTCATAATTTTGCCTACTTCCGAGGTTGCTAATCTTCTGCAAAATTCTTTCTTAGCAACCCTGTTTCTGGACTTTTCTTCTCAGACAGCCATGAGTTCTCAAGTCTGTTGCACTGGCCTTGTTAAAGAAAGAGGAAGGGTGGCTTTGATTCATGACTGGCACAGTGGAAGTTATTTTCTTTAGGTGGTAACTTTCCCAGCAACACTCTTGGACATGTACTGCTTTTAGAGTTTCCCTTTGGTCTTAATGTTAGAGAGCTGATTTAGGAAAATAAGTCCCCTAACTCATTACTTTTTCATTTTGTCTATGGATCACTTTTCAGTTGCACAGAACAAAAGCACAGGAAGTGCTAGCTGCTATACAATGCAGTAGAAAGAAGAAGAGAAGGAGGGAAAGGTTGCTGTTCAGAACAGTTGCTGTTCAGAACAGTTGCTGTTCAGAATCTACATTAAATTCAGTAGGACCACTGGATTGTAGAACCATTCCTTAAGGTGGAGAGGCCTTAACTAGAACTTATGGAACCACCACCAACCAACTTCTTTGAATTCATCTTCAGACAAAAACTTGAAGTTCTTCCCTAGCTAGCTTCATATGTTCAGGAGATAAAGCTCCTGAGGCATAAAGTTATAAATGCAAATGATAATGATGTTATTCATTCAATCGTGTCCGATTCTCGGTGATTCGATAGACCAGCTCTCTCCACATTTTCCAACCTTGCATTGATTCTTTCAGTTGTTTTATGCTCTGGTTAGTGTTGGCTTTGCTGGTGTCTAGCCACCGTGTTTTTGGGCAGCCTTGTTTCCTTTTACCGCTGATCATTCTGAGCATAACTGCCTTTTCCACTGAGTTTGAAATGCAAATACATGCTCCCAAAGCCCTTGGCAAAAGTTCTCCTGGAAGCCCAAGACAAAATAAAACAAAATAAGACATAAAATGATTTTTTTTAAAAAAATTAAACTTTGAAATCTAAAATTTAAAGCTAATGACCAGAAAATTGGACTTACAAAAGGAGATTGGGAAAGAATTCTGCCTTGAAAATTGGAGATAAACAGAAGCCAGTCATACCCTACTCAATTTGAGGACATATCCAAAAACAGGACATAGAAACTACCTTTTCCCATAAATCTTAGTGTTGTATTAAATGCCATGAAGTCAGCAACATTTCCTACAAGCAATCCCATACAGATTGAGGCTTCCAAGATTCTTTTGTGACTTCTGTCCAGGAAACAATTTTCACATCCAGCAGCTGGTAAGCACTCATGACTTCTGCTTCCCATGGACCCTTACAATAAGCTTCCCTTTGCCCTATGGCTTCTATTTTGATGTCAGCTATGCTGGGTGTTTTCATAGGCCATTTGTTACATTTTTAGCAACACAGCACAATATTTCAATGCCCTCCCTTCTAGCTTGGGGAAGGTATTCCAAAATTTAGAAAATGCATTTCAGTGCTTAATATGAGATGTCCCATCAACCCAGCCTTGTCAAATATATTCTTTCCTAACAATGGAAAGCACAGATTGTATTAATCAGAGAATAATTACTCCAATAATTTTCTCTTAAATCTTCTTCGTATGCGAAGGGGGGTTTAATTGCTTGCAAGATTCCATTACGCTGAAAAAATCAACAGCTCCAGCTAACCTTGAGAAAGGACATAGGAGCTTACAAGGTTGATCTGCCAGTCTAATGAATTTGCACAAGTAAATAAATTACCATTTTATGAAGATGAAGATTTAAATGATAATGGGCCAGATTCAACACAGATAGATACTGGCTGGATTTTACTCAGCTTTGGCACAGATGCTTTGGTTCATTAAAGGCATCATTATAAGTAGTCTCATTGTTTTTAATAACTCTGCTTCCCAGCTCTTCCCAGTCTAAAGAGAAATTAATACGTTGCACCAGTTAGTTTTCTCAATAATTTATTCTCAGGGTAATGTCACATTAAGATTTTCCTCAAAATAATGGATTATGAGATTGGAAGACAGGGGCTGAAAGGATTGTTTCTCTTCACCGTTCCTCTCTCACAAACCACTTAGACACATTGGAAGAAATTTTTGTAACAAGAAGGTTGTTTTCACACAGTCCCTAAGCCTAGTTCATATAGTTCCCTGGGCAGAAAAGAATATATGACAAATAGTAGGATTATATGTGCTAATCCTGCCATTGTCCTCTGGGTGTCCATCCAAAATGATGAGCATTGTTTAACTTTGTGCTAGATTCATGCATGTTTAGCCCTACACATGTCAGCATTTCCAGCAATATGGAAAGAAATTAGCTTATATGTACAGTATATATGCATGTGATTAATGCATCAAGGTTAGCTCCAGATTGATAATTATGAGCCTATTCCATTTCTATGCTTTAACTTGGAATCAAGTAATGTGACAAGTAAAAAAGATGTGTGTGTGTGTCTGTCTCTCTATCTTATTATCTAAAGGCTCACAAACTCCATGCCCCCTAGGGTATTTCAAAGTTGCATTTATTTGTGGCACATGTCAGTCCTTGAGATGTCTTTATGAGAGTTTGGCATATGTTAGATTTTCTGTATATATGAAATATTCCTTGACTGCATATATGGCGACAGCAAAATGCAGATGATCTAGGCTCACATGAGCCAAAATTGAGAGAATTATGGGAGCTGAGGTCCATTTCAATGGAACTATACCCCAGCACAGAACATATCATCACTGGAGGTATGTACCTTAATTGTCCTACTTCTTTTCTTTCCTCTTTCCCCCTTCCCTTCTCAATAAATCATTTCGTATTTCATTTTCAATCAGAGTTGTATATACTTTCTAAGGTTCCACTGTAATAGTTTTGTTTGGCACAAAGTACAGCTAAAATCCAAAATACCCGGCACAAAGGCCTATTTGCAGAAGAAACTAAGCACGCTGAGGGTGTCTTGACCTCCAATGGTTTTGACTGCCTTTGCTATGTCATAGAATTTGTTCACCTTTTGATAGACTAATCCTGTTAGTTTGATAAGAAGTGCAGACGTGGCTGTTAGGACTGGTCCAAATAATTTGTGATTAGAGGAGAGATAAACTCCATCTTCCAAGGATAATAAAGAGGGCATTTCAGAAATCCATGCATGACTGTCTCAGTTTCGGTGTGTGAATATATGCAGATGCTTTTCACAGGAATAGCCACTTAGATCATTTTTTAGAAATGTTTAAAGGATTGCAGTTTGTCAATTCAATAATGGATTCAAATATCTCTCTTCTAAATCAATGTTTTTGCAAAGTTTGCTTAATCTACACTTTTTACAAACATTTCCCAACTCTAATATAGGTTTTTGTTATTGTACAGGTACATTTCTTCTTTTGCCAACGGGTGATACATTTACCCCTTAAGAAAATGAAGGGTTTCCCTCCCCAAATAATTGCCTGTAATTGAGGAGAAATTGCTTTACTTTCATTGAAAATAGTATATTGAGCTGTTGAAGAGAAAGGAATGGGGAGCTGCTGAGAAATAGGGAGGCCTTTGAAGATTAGCCCGAAGGCCAGTTGGTGGAAGAGAGAAAGGTTGGTAAATATAGTTGAGGAGTTAATTGGTTTTAATTGGTTTTATACATGAGCATCTTATTGGATAGGCAATTAATTTCCATAAGTAGCTACTAATTAAATATTATACATTTATGTTTTTGTCCTAACTCTGCCCCCTCATTCCCTCCCCAGTCCCCAGTGTGGATTCTGGCAGATATATTACCACATCTGCATATACATTTAAGTACATAGAATTTAATTTTGAGGTAACGCTGAACATTCCACATGATTTTTGTCAGTACTTTTTTTTTCTTTTTCTTTTTTCTTCCCTTCCCTTCCCTTCCCTTCCCTTCCCGTCATCTGTTTCCTTTCCTTTCCTTTCCTTTCCTTTCCTTTCCTTTCCTTTCCTTTCCTTTCCTTTCCTTTCCTTTCCTTTCCTTTCCTTTCCTTTCCTTTCCTTTCCTTTCCTTTCCTTTCCTTTCCTTTCCTTTCCTTTCCTCCCTTCCCTTCCCTTCCCTTCCCTTCCCTTCCCTTCCCTTCCCTTCCCTTCCCTTCCCTTCTCTTTCCCCCTCTCCTCTCCTCTCTCTCCTCTCCTCTCCTCTCCTCTCCTCTCCTCTCCTCTCCTCTCCTCTCCTCTCCTCTCCTCTAGGAAATATCTTAAATTCCAGGTTGTCTCTTGGAAGACATATAGAGATAGATAATATAGATATCAAGCACACCAAAATACAATTGTGGTTCCTGTCTTGGATCAGGAAATATAAATAACAGAAGAATGCATTAAAAGACACATTCGATTATTTCTCCCTCATCTTTAAGACAAAAATCCTATACCTTCCTACCTTGGAGAAAAGTTTCCCTTGAAGTTAATGGGGCTCCTCTATAGACCTGCAGCAGATTGAACTATGGAAAGCACAGGTTAGCTCAAACTGTTCTAAGGAGTTATAAGCACCTACACAGGCAAAAGGAATGCAGAAAAACATGTCCCACTTGCTTTATAAATAATATGAACATACATGATGAAGCACAATGATGCACTCTGTGAACATTAAAATCACATTTTGTTTCCTTATGCACATGCCTTGTTCTTTCAAACCATCTTCGACCTGGCAATGAGAACACCAGTTCTGGGGAAAACTGAAGAAAACCGCAAGGCCCAATTTCACCAGAATCATTCATGAAGAGACTCCTCACTATATTTTTATCATGATCGGTTTATTAATATATTATAGCACCCTGTGCCAACAATGATGTCAACTCCTCGCCAGTTTTCTGAAGTTCCATTACATTGATGATTTTACCTTTGGAAATAAATTATCATTCTGGAATTGTTCCATAAACCCAAGTCTCATATTCATTTCTGCTTTAAACAACAGAAAGCAAGTCTAAATTACTCCACTGTTTTCAACAGGAAATAATTCTTGCACATAAAAGTTATTTTTAAAGTCTCTATCACATTTCCTTAAAAATAATGACTTCAAAGCTCTGCAGTGGTTTTCAGTTCATCAAAAAAGTTATTTTTCTAGACTGAATGATTAAATATGCAGCAGATTAAATGGAGTTCGTATTCCAACAGATCTCATCATGTCTATGTCTGTGTGTGTGCGCGTGTGTGTGTGTGTATCAAAGAAAGATTGTCCTAGAGTTGTTTCTGTGACAAGCGCTCGCACATTTCTCATTGGGATTTCCTTTTTGGGCAGTGTGATGGAAATATATGTGAGAAGACTTTCAGAATCTTCATGACGGAGCTTCAGTTCTTCACTAGCTATTAAAATATCAATTAATTAATTCTAATTTGTAACAAAGTCTCCAATTTTATTAGAAACCCTTTCCACTTCAGCTTGTTCTGTGACTCTTAGTACTTCATTATTTAAGCTTCGACAGGAAGAAAAGCCCTCCAAACATGGAAGATGCTGGAGAAGACATGGGATACTGATAGATGGTCCTTATGTAACAAATTATCCCAGGTCTTATTCACTGATGATCTCATATGTTCTTGGTGGTATTCATTACACAGACCTGGTTCCCAGTGTGCCACAAAGCCAACAAGCACGTATGTTCCTTCTCCATTAGGATCAAAGAAACCATATTATTGATGCAGGAAGGGAAAAACAAATTAGCCAAAAGAAAGAGTGGGGATGTTAAAATGTTAAATATTAATCTCCTTTTACTAAAAAAGTTGACAATTCATGAGTAGCTTCTCTTTTTGGTGGAATTGGTTCTATTCATGGGTTTCCATCATATAAATTATCATGGGAGATTAAATGGTCATATTAATTTCTGAATTCATGGCACATGATTTCTGCATGGTCTAGAGTCTAAAATCATAAAATCGTTTTACAACAGTTTAGAACTTATACTCTTTCCTGAGGCATGAAAGAATGAACGTGTAATGAAATGTACAATTATTGGCATCTATTTTTTAGTCTCAATAAATTTCCTCTTATTTTGGAACAGGAAGAAAAGTGACAACGATAGGTTGTTGTATCATTAAAATGTAACATCTCAACACTGTGAAATAGATGCCTTGATACACACCCACATGGGGTTCATATGTTTTTTCTGGAAAGTTCACTTTTCATTCCCTTGCCTTTCTTGCTGGATAATAATACAGTGTGTGTGTCTATGTGTGTGTGTATGCATTAATTCAACATGTAGTCATTTAAGTCATGACATGAATGATCCTACGACTATAAAGGCATCTTCCTGTGAATTAGCTAGAACTTCCCTGGATGAGAGAATATTTCAGGATGAAATAAACTCTACAAGTTGTAATTCTCTCATATTTTCCTCCAACTTTGTGGATATTAAATATAGAAACAAAGCACAGAATGCACCTCTTTACATTTTAAGCAAGTAGATTTACTTGGTTCAAAATGCAAGGTCACATCACCAACCATTAATTATCTACAATTTGCCAAGAGCGCTTCAGTCTCTGTTGCATCTTCAGATCAAAACATATACCTCAACATTCAGCGTAGGCCTTCCTTAGGTCTTCCAAATCCATGTGTATAGAATTAGTTGAATATTAACATATTCACAATAGGGTACTGGAAGCATGTAGAAATTCCTCTACTTCTAAAAGTTCTGGAGGTTATAATCATAATAAGAAATCCATTATTTAGTCAATGCAAGCTTGGCAGAAGGCCCTGAAATTCAATAATTATGCTTTCATCTTCTATTGCAACCTGTGTCAATATCTTTGCCCTTTGGTTTCCAAACAAAATCTGATTTGTTATGGCATTGTGTGTGTGTGTGTGTGTGTTTTAGATGAACATCCTGTCCTTATTGAAGCTCCCATCTTCTTTTGTCTTATGTAACAGTCAAAATCTCTGGGTATACATTCTACAGTATTATTCACTCCTTTATAATTGCTATTAAAGAATCTCCATTGTTATCTGCAGACGGCTGTTTTTCCTGGAATCACTTCTTAGTCAACTTCTCCTTGCACAATTGACCCTTTGCCTTCCACACTGAAGTTGCATCATTAACTTTTCTGGGTGCCCATGAATTGCCTTGTCCTAAAGCCTGACAACGTGTTTTCAGTAGCTACTGTGCAGACACTTGTTCATTTCTTTGGCATGAATTTCTGGATTGAGACCACTAATGGACAAGCTGCAAAGCTCAAAAATGGTTGTCTTGTGCTGCAGAGTTTGGGGTTGAAGGTGAGCTGTTTAAAATTTTTGGGATAATATTGCATCTTAAGAAGACAGAGATAAGGTCAACTTTCATGCCTAGTGAATGTACAGTTGATGATGAAGAAGAAAAAGTAGTAGAAAGTTTTGTTTTCCTGGATCCAAGAAGAGCTAAAGATAGATACTTGGTGTGTTGAATAATTAAAGGGTAAATGAGTCCTAGGGAAAAAGGCAATGACAACAGAGAAGATAAGGACAATTCAGGGACACAGCAATCAAAAGAGTTGGACCAATAGTCATTTCAGTAGTATTGTACAGCTGTGAAAGTTGGACACTGAAAGCAGAACAAGAAAAAGAAGATAGATGCTTTCAGATGATGGATTCTGAGACCAGTAGCCATTTCACAAGCTGTCTCACTCATTGAGGATTCTGCAAAATTGTCCAGGACATAATGCTGTTATCTTTTTAGGGGCAGAGCTCTTTCTATCCAACCAACAAATGAACTGAAAAGCTTATTTTCCTCGCTACTTTTAGAAGAAGTTCCAAACTTTGGAGCCATGTCTGAAAGTGATCCACAATTATGGCTGTAAAATCTGACCAGGAATGCTTGATTGCTAGATCTCAGTACTAATAATAATAGAAGCAAATGCTGGTAGGGAAAGTGTGAGAAATTAACCAAAATAGCTGATGTAAATTAACAACCTAATTATGCAAAAATGTGTCATTGCCATGACCATTCACTTACACAAATGCAAGAATTTGCATCCTCCTCTTTGATCAAGCTATTCTTTGGCATATTTTAAATACTGTTATGTTACATGTGAGAGTCTTATCAAAGTTGAATAGTCTTCCCAGAGCAGAGCAGAGGCCAATACTTTAATTGTATATGGTTTTGAAGACAATAAAAATAGAATATATATATAGCCCTGTCAAACGTGCTGAAAATGTAAGGCTTCAGCTCTACAGTGGAAGTATGAGAAGCTGTAGTTCTTTTCCACTTTCATATAAATACCACCGTCTCCTTTTCTCTGCATCCTTTCTGATGCCATTTCGGTTTGATTACAGAGATAACTCACACGTTACAAGGGGCTAACTTAAAACTTTCTGAGCCTGCCCCCAGGTAACAATGCCCCTCCAGGGCAAATATATCAAATGGGCATAGAGAAATACAGTCACGGGCTAACATTTTCTTTGTGGTATGTGTATCATTGACTATACTACTGATTCTTAATTTTTAAAAAAAGTGGTTTGCATTTCTCATATCTAGGAATGTTCAGAATGGCTACGCTTCACTTTAGTAAGGCTTTTCTGTTGAACGATTGCACCAGAACCAGATCTGAGTTGAAGGAAAACCTCACTTGACAACCCATTTCCTTTGAAAATGTGCTTTTGTGCCTGAGCTGCGCATGTTTTAGTGAAGCAGAGTTCTGTGGCCTTGCCATAATTTGTAAGGAGACCATCGTGCTGTTTTAAGATGTTGCTTCCAAGAGGACCTTTGCTGGGGCCTTGACAAACTTCACACCATCCTTCTAGGTTTCCCACTACCCTACCTAAAAAGTTCTATTAACATGCTGATACTCAAATAGAGGTGATAAAAATCATTGGTCCAATCACTAAACTCCAACAAATGTTCATTGGTATATGAACATTAAGAATCTGCAATATTCTCAATGAGAATATGGATGAATTGAAAAGGGCATGATGCAATTATCTTTTTAAAGGATCTTTGTGACACAAGTGAGAGTGCTATAATTGTCTTTAAATCTAAATTCAGAGGCTATTCTTTAACAGATGAAGTAACTTAGACCCTTTTAACTTGTATTCTGGTTACTGTGTAACAGAACTAGAACTGACACAGTTATTTCATTGATATCTGAGTCTTCCTGATTGTTTAAGAACCATGTTCCATGTTCATTTTTCCCTACTTTGGTGCTCACTTTTGTTAAGAATTGCACATCACAATTTTTTTGGTGAAATTTTCTAAGGCTTTGAGAAGTTTCAGCTCAAAGCTGTCTTTTAAAAGCAATTTGATCCAATCACCTGTTTGAATCAAATCTTTGAACTGGATTGCCCAAATGTTTGGATGCATTTAATCAAGTAGGATGTCTCCAAATTGATCCAATGATTCAGTGTACATTTGTGTATTCACAGACTTTGTTTTTCAAATTGGATTAATGATTCAAATCAAACTGATTTTATTCGGCAACATGAATTGATAATTCCAATCAAATAGACTTGATTCTTTGAATCAATTAAAATGGATGTTCTGAACTAAACTAGTGATTCAGACTGGATCTTGGGTGATTCATATATCCATAACAATTTCTCATTACATCAACCAGAGGTTTGCTTGGAGCACATACCACTGCTCCCTTTGTGCCTATCTCCCAGTAGAAAAAAACATAGACTACAGTTTGGAGGTCTGTTAATTTTAAAACATTTGCTCATTCATTCATTCTTTCATTCATTCGTTCATTCGTTCATCTGATTTTTCAGGACTTGGGTTCTTACTCAGATTTCTGATGGGCTAAGGTTAAGTGAAGACAACACTTCTTCATCCCCTTCCCACAAAAAGGCTACAAATAGTATTTTTTTCAACTGTATTTTTTAATGTAAAGCTAAAAATGAGGGACTGCACACAGAATGCAGGCTGTGCATTGCCCACCCACCACACCACAAAAGTGGCATTTCCAATATGTTGTGGCACTAAATGCCATAAAACAATTATTTACTCCATAATTTGAACATATACTCTGTGTGGGTATATATATATATATATACATACACACACACACACACACACACACACACACATATACATACACACACACACATACACATATACATACACATACATACATACATACATACATACATATAATATATGCAACTGTTGGTGTAGTACAAGCCCTGACACTCCCATGTCCTTCTGAGAACAATTTTCTTAAAAGTTTGAAAGTTTAAGTGCAATTGTATAAAAGCCCCACTGAGTTCTTCAGCAGGACATATTCCCATGTAATTATGTTGTCTCCTGTTAGAGCTAGTGACAAGTTGCTAAGAAAATAACACTGGAAAGTTGTGAAGAAAATTTGGCCTGAAACAGAACCAACAATGTTAATTTTTTTTTTTTTTAATATTGTTGTCCATCAAGAGGATGATTGATGAAGCCGTTTGTGGTGGCAAGGTTCATTCCAATTTTGTGAGTCATAAAAAACAATGAAACCAATGACACTGAAGCTGATCTTGATTTAAATGGATTGGTGGGATCAGATGTAGAAATAAGCTTATAAGCACACCAATTGTTAAAGTAAATTAACAGTCAGCACGGATTGTTTACATTATTTATTTATTATTCAAATTTATATAGCTGCCTATCTCATGTATATTTCATTGTCCCCTTACTCTCAGAATAAATGTTGCTTTCTTTCCTGGAATAAAAATAATTTAGCTTTCCAATTCGGAATCTACCAGTGAGTATGACATCTCTAGTCAATGTTACTTCATAGACTTAAGGTAATAAGGTGGGGGAAGTGATGCCGTGACCACCCTCTCGCGGTGCCTGGAGGCTGTGAGGGTCTGGATGGGGAACAACAGGCTCTGGCTGAACCCTGGCAAGACGGAGTGGCTGTGGGTTAATGGCTCCTCTGTATCCGGGACGTTGTCGTCGTTGGTTCTGGATGGGGTGGCACTGCCCCAGACAGACCCAGTGTGTAATTTGGGGGTCCTCCTGGACTCACGGCTCCTGCTCGAAGAGCAGGTGGCAGCCGTGGCCAGGAGGGCTTTTGCACAGCTTCGGGTTGTGCACCAGTTACGCCTTTTCCTGGATCGGGATGCCCTACGGACAGTCACTCATGCCCTTGTTATCTCCCAGATAGACTACTGGAATGCGCTCTACATGGGGCTACCCTTGAAGAGTATCTGGAAGCTTCAGCTGGTCCAGAATGCAGCTGTGCAAGCTATTTTTGGGGTCTGAAGAAGGACCCATATAACACCTTTGCTTCATGAACTGCATTGGGTACCGGTTTGCTTCCAGGTCCAATTCAAGGTGTTGGTTATCACCTTTAAAGCCCTACATGGCATGGGGCCAGGCTACCTGAAGGACCGTCTCGCCCCCACGATTTCAACCCATCCCACCCAATCTCACAGAGAGGGCATGCTCCGGACCTCCTCGGTAAAAGAACTTCAATTAGCGGGGTCCAGAAGGCGGCCTTCTCTGCTGTAGCCCCCACCCTTTGGAACATCTTGCCCCCGGAGGTGAGACGGACCCCCTCACTCCAGGCCTTTCGGAGGGATTTGAAGACCTGGCTCTTCCATCTGGCCTGGGGCGGGGAGGGAGGTTGTCAGAAATGGGGTTGGCTGGCCCCTTAGCAGCCTGGTGTGGCCTCTATTGGCCTCTTGGATTTTTTTTAATCTTTTTTCTATCTCTGTAAGTGTGGTTCTCTTTTTATAACTTTTAATTATGTATTTATGTTTTTAATTTGATGTAAACCGCCCAGAGTCCCCCATTGTGGGGAGATGGGTGGGGACAAGTCTACTAAATAAATAAATAAATAATAAATTATCACTCACCCAGTTTGTAAATATTGGTTGCCACCCACCAAGTAATATAGAACATGCCTCAAACTTGTGTGTTGGTGTCTCTTCTCATGCATTACACTTCCATCCAACAAAGTTAGAAACCAAGTCCTTGCTATGCCCTGCAAAATTGAATGTTGATGTAGGGAGGAGTGTTTGCCTTTGGGGCACCAGAGGTTTTTGTTATGGTTTATGGGATGTTTTACTGAAGTTTTGTGAGCTGCCCAGGATTATGGCACGTAAGATGGATGGCCATATACGTAAATCCTATAAATAAGGAAATCTTCTGGGTATCCAATAGACACATACAAATATTTTCAAATAATTAAAATAAATTTTAAATTAATCACCCCTTAAGTTTGTGTAGCATCAATTTAACATTCTTTAAAATTCTAACCCACTGATTTGTTAAAACTTGTTGAATATTCCAACTCATTATTCCAAATAACCTGCAAGTTTCCTATATCTCTTTTAGTGTGACTTCTCAAGCACAAATAAAGGATTGCAAATTGTAAATTAAACTGTATTTTTTTAATGTAAAGCTAGGAATGTCCAAAAATTCTAATAATTCAGGAACTTCGGAGACAGCTAATGTCACTGCCTGGGCTATGCAAGGGATAGAATACACAGGGTCAAAATGATCAGGAAAAACAAAGATTCAGGTTCCTGTTTGACCACACCACAAAGCTCACTGAATGACAATGAGTGAAACTTTCTCAGTGTTCACTACCTAATCAGGTTGCTTTTTTAATAGGGCCATAAGACTAATCAATCAATAATCTATCTATCTATCTATCTATCTATCTATCTATCTATCTATCTAGTTTGCTTTTAATGAGGATAAAGGAGACCCTGATGTAAGTGTCAGAGAAAAAGTATAGAAATCCAATAATAAATGATAATAAAACAATGCAGGGAGATATGTTAGAAGGTGTTCAGACCATTGTGAAGATGACGATTATAAGGCTTTCCACAGGGAAGTATGGAAATGCTTCTGACCATCCCTGGTATAGGATGAAGCCATAGGCTGTGTAGATGCAACCTGAAAATGACAAATTGACCCCCCCCCCCAAAAAAAAAGTCTGAGATCATTTGTTAAAACGTTATTTGACTCGATAATGTGACATCACTTTTCATCCAATTGTTTCTCCTTCTGCGTACCAGCCAAAAGATTATTTGGAGAGTACAATTTTAGCACAAAACAATCATTGTTAAATGAGACATATTTTCATTTTCCCTTTACATACAGCCAAGGAGTTCATTGATCAATCAAGTTGATTTAATAGCCACTGACTCCGAGTCAGTATTAAATCTGTGTTGCATTCTATTTTGTGATGGCTTATGTGAAAGCTCTTATGATTTCTGTTGTTTAAGTTTGCATAACTGGCAACCGTGAGCTATAGAGATAATAAGAGAGAAATGCTTACATGGTCCATTTACTGGGTGAGGTTTCATAAAGTCCATCCGATTATATTTAAGCAGTTCTTAGAAAAAGGCTTTGAATGAGAGTCAGGAGGGAGCTACCAACTCTTAAGTCATCTATTACTAAGATATTTTATAGGATTTGTTGTTTCATGAGGATTGGGCTGTTCATTGGCATTGACTTCTCAGCAAGAAAAAGTGACATGTTTACAGGCTTAACTGAAAACTCTCCAAGAGATGTAACAAACAAGCCTCTATTCCAAGTTGAAAAATATTAAAAAGGTAAAATAGTTATTGATAACAGTCTACTCTCCTGGGCTTCTTGGAATAGAAATGTTAAGGCTTCATAGATTTCATAAGGTATTATGAAGTTCTGAAGACAGATACGTTCTCTTATAAGAACTGAATGCAGTAATTCATCAGTATAAAGCTTTGTTTCTGAAGAGCCTTGGCCTTCAGCTAAGGAAAATGACAAAAGAAATTCATGTCAAGGGGCAATTTTGGAACAAGTCATTTGTGTTACACTAAAGCACACAGGCTTGCTTTCTTTCAACTTTGTTTGTTCATTCATGCATTCTGTTTAAAGCTCTTGCTTTCCTACTAAGAGCCTAAGACTATACCAGATTACAGAGAGAGAGAGAGAGAGAGAGGTCCCAATGGGTGCCAGATCTTCATCTATGCCACTCCAAAGGTCTTAAGAAAATATCTTCCTGATAAGTAGAAGTTCACATCAGTTAATATCAGAACACCCTAAAAGTTAACAAGGAATGGGTTAAGCTTCAACCACTTTATGGTTGATACGTATGTTTAAGAGTTCCTTCTCAAAATGTTGCATGAAACATGTTTTACATGAGGCATTTCTGTCCCCCTTCCCTACAAATAATAATTAGCTATACCAATGAATTTCTTTAAATTCAGTATCAGAAGATCAGAATCCATGAAACCAAAATGAAACCATGTTATAAAAGTCCTAGACATTTTATTCCACTTGGAGGAGAAAAGACTCTGATGTAGAGGGAATGGGAAGGGCCAGTTTGGTCTAGCAGTTAAGGCACTGAACTAGGAATGGCAAAATCTGAACTCTAACCCTGTCTTGGACATTGAAACCAGCTAGGGAACCTTGGGCCAGTCCCTCTCTCTCAGCCTGAGGAAGCAGGCAATGACAAACCACTTCTGAAATTGTTGCCAAGAAAAGTGCAGGGACTTGTCCAGGTAGACACCAGGAGTCAAGACTGACTCAAAGGCACACACAAACACACAAAGGAAACAATGAAAGAGACAAGCATTCAGATGTAATAGGTGAGGCAGAAGGACTAAAAGAAGGCAGAGGTACATTTATGAGTTCTCTGTTAAGCTTGAGATGTTTTTGAAGTTTTTTTTCAGGTTTCCTCCCACCCTCAAAAGCCAGAAAAATCTTTGACCAAACCAAGAGAAGTTGCCATCATTCTCTACTTGTAGTATTATACTGCCACTTCTAGGGAAAATGGCTTTGGGGTTAGCAATTTATCATCCCTGACCTAATCTGCTTCACATGAATTACAGCTAAGCCCTAAATTAACATTATCTGAGAGGGAGTTATCTGGTACATATTTCTACTAACCCAGCTAGAAAACCTGTTGCAGACTCATTATCTTCCTGTTGCATTGTTTGTGAGTCTTCTTCCTCACTACCCAAATCTGTGAGTGGAGCTCCTCATAAAATTTGTTTGACTATCAGGATTTTTCTATTTGATCAGGTTGGAGGGGTAGATGAGTATAACCACCCAGAATTGCTGGGAATTGGGCAGCATATAAAATTAATAAGTTATTAATATAGGAGAAGGTGGTCCCTCAAATAATCAGGTCTGGAGCCATTGAAGGTCTTAAAGGTGACAACCAGCAGCCTGAACCACACCTGGAAGCTGACTGGCAACCAGTGCAGTTCCAAAGCAGGGGAGTCATCCAAGTATAGTAGAACAAACACATTACTGCCCAGACCACTGCATTCTGTACCAGCTCCTCTTCTGAATGTTCTTCAAAGGCAGCCCCATTTATAGCACATTACAGCAGTCCTAAGGGGAGGTGACTAGGGCATAAGTGACTGTTAGCAGGGCTTCCTGGTCCAAGAATACTCACAACTGGTGCACAACATGTACAAAAGCCTTCCTAGCTAGAGCTGTCCCTTGCTTTTCAAGTTGTGGACCACCTCTGAAAGGGGGAGTACAATCCTGTTCAGAATCAGATATGGAATGTTCTGGATCTGTTAGGCCCACAAACCCAAAGCCACTTCCTCTTGGACAGAGTCAGTTGGGGTGGGTTTCTGCCTGTCCAGACCCTGAGAGTTTCCAAACACTGGGTCAGTACTTCCACTGCATCTCCCATTCATCCCAGGAATGAGAGGTCTAACTGGTTAACAACAGCATATTGTTAACGTCAATCCCATGCTAACAGATGGGATTTAATACTGACAGTTTCATATATACATTAAAAGTGGAGAGAGGAGAAATCCCTGAGGTAGTCCACAGAGTAGCAGTCTTCTCTCCTACCATCACCAGCTGGAACTGCCTGTTCAGAAAGAGAAGAACCACTGAAGAACAGTGTTTCCCACTCCAGTCCCTTGGAGGTGAACCAAAAAGATATCATAGTTGATGATATTGAAAGCCCATGAGAGGTCAAAGATGACCAGGAGGGTTGCTGATCCTGGTCGCTCCAAAGGTGATCCACACACACAACTACTGCTTATCCTGGCCTGAACCCCAACTGCCAAGAGTCCCAATAATCCACTTCCCATAGGGCTTTTTGCAGTTGGAGGGCTACCAAAAGTTGTGTCTGCTTTATGAGTTTCATTAACTTCAATGACTGGATTCCTTAAAGGATCCACAATTTTCTTTCCAGCTTGGGTGGAAATCTGAAAAATGACGGGCTGCTTTGCTGAATAGGTGGAAGCTGCTGGGATCACATGAGGTTCAAAACACTTTTCCCAAATTGTTTTCAAAACAAACACAGCCCTAGAATTCATACATCCATTACTTAGTTCCACAATGGCATCCGGAAAGTGCTCTTGTCCAAGGACTGGATTCTGCTCGGAATAATGATGAGGTGATGATTATTGAAGCTCTGATAGAATTTTTCAAGTGTTGCCTATCCATGAGTCAGATCGCTGTGATAGTATCAATACACTTCAGACAAAGGAGGATAAGTGAGGACTGAGAAAGCATTATACTAAGTCAAACCCAAATACACCATCAGACCTGGTGCCCGATGAAGATCGGGTCAGTCCCATCCATCTGAAAATAAATGTTTTCCCTGCAACTGAAATACTTCTGAGTAAAAAAAAACACCTCACTCATTTAGGGGAATGACGTCTTACGGTGCCATGTGAATACCTCTGAATGTTTGTAGTCCATCATTTTAGAACATGTTGATGTGACCTTATCATACATGGCTACTGGAAGGTGAAAATAATCATAGAAAAGATATGGGTTTATGGGTAATTGAATAGTAATGGCATTGTCAACAAGAGTCCTTATGAGCTTTGCCAAAACATGCAGAAATGAGCATATTAGAAAGTCCTCTGCCTAGACCATGCATATCTAAATACACAAATTAGGTCTGATTCATAATACATCCGTTGCCCCTTCCTCAAACAAATAGAACATCCATTATCTGTAAGAAGATGACTTTATTCCAAATCGCCAGATATTAAAAAGCACTCATAAAACATTTAAGTCTCAGTTTATCACTATATACAATGAAAACTCTGCTACCAGTAAAACCAGTTTATGCAGTCCTGCACCATATGTTCCAAAGAGCCCTACGTGCCAGAGATGTTTTGGACCTATCATTGGTGTCCTTTGTTTCCTGCTCTCAGGAAGATCTCATTATCATGTGAAGCGCCTGCATTATCATTCTTAAGGATTAAACTCGCTCACCAGATGCTCTTTGAGTCAAATCCCAGAGGTGATTGTATGGTGTGCTCATTTTCTTTCTAACGGGCACAGATGTAAATGCGAGGGTATGCGCATTGAAGGTTCCTGCAGAACATAACCTGCCGTTTCAGTCCTGCAGCTGCTTCGGTATATTTGGAACTCTTGATAACAGGAGCATCTCTAGTACCTCTTTAGCAGAATAACATCCCTGGCTGGCTAAATTAATGTTTGATAAGCAATTGTAGAATAAATGAATACAGAGAGGTAGAACAGAGATCTCTGAAGTCTGACTTTGTGGAGAAAGAGACTGAGCAACAAGCTTGATATGAGAATTTGACATTTTCACACGCCCCTCTTTTATTTATTTTTTGGCTTAAGTAGTTATATTAAAAACAGATCAAGTTTGCACCACAAATGAAGTTTCATTACACAAAGAAACTTAATACATCATTCATTATAATGAATACCATAATGAAAACTAATTTCTATATTCAAATCAAATTGTTCCTAATAAAGCATAATTGTACGTTGTCCTGTAATTTATCACTCAAATACATGCTAACTCATTTCTGGATTTCTTTAAGAAAAGTTTGTTTTTTGTTGCCCTTTTAAAAAACTTCACCACGTATTTCATGTTCCTGATTCTCAGCAGCTATTTAAATAATGAATTAACTCTTCTCCCATTTATTACTTATGAATAATATTAGAACTAAATGAATAACTGTTTCTAGTTCTTATAAGAATATGAATTTCTAATCATATTCTTAAACACTTGTGAACTGTTAGTTCTAGTTACAATTCCTAAGCTATCCTATCATTGAGATGGTCCAAAATTGAAATAAATTATGGCGTAATCTTAGGATGAGAGCCAGGTTGTTGTACTGTTTAAAGGTACTTCACTAGAAGCAGGAAAACCCAGGTTCCAGTCCTGTCTGTGGCATGGAAGCCAGCTGGGTGACCTTGAGCCAGTTCCTCTTCTTCTCTGAAGAAGGCAATGGCAAAATTCCTTTGAAAATTCTACCAGGAAAACTACATGGGCTTGGTCTTGCAAATCACTAAGAGTTAAGAGTGATTTAAAGGCACTAATTATCATCTCCTCCTCCTCCTCCTCCTCCTCCTCCTCCTCCTCCTCCTCCTCCTCCTCCTCCTCCTCCTCCTCCTCCTCCTCCTCTGATATTTTCCAGAGTATATGCCCTAAAGAATTTTCATAGATCTATATATTGAATTGATCTTGTAACAGAAGGGTGATGGGGTACCTCTCCACTCCCTAGAAGATCTACCCTTACATCTCTCTGTGATCATTATTCAAATCTAAATCAGGTCTTCGAACCAAATTTATAATAGTGGCATACCTTATACTGAGGTTTCCTACCATCCATCCTTGGAAGATTCATGCTGTGATGTCCTTGATAGACTTGAAGCACAGGCATTTGATAACGTATTATAGTGGACAGTTCTGTGTAAGACCTCATTCCTTCATCCTTTATCACCATGTCCCAATTTTCACCTGTGAAAAGATCCTCCTGGTCCTCAAAGGTTGATTATACATGATCATTCAAGTTTATCTTGGCAACACTGATTTATCCCCTTCATTGGACAGCATTAGGGGCTTGGAAGATAACTTTCCGTCTAGAATATGGACAACACTAATGTACTTTACTTATAAAAATCAATTTACACATGCATAACTAAAAATGTCATTTCCATAGCACAGACCACTTTCCAAAAAGTATTTGTTGAGATATGTTGAGCTTTCCATTTCAGATCACCAGGAAGTAGTGTTGACTCCACATGGGTTCTCAAAGCTGAGATTGGAAAATTCAATTTCGTTCAGCAATCAGTAGTCACTCATTGTCTTGGTGGTTGGGCAATATTCAAAATACTGTAACTTGCCTAACTCGATTCTTAAGCTTCACCATGAATTTATTGTTCTGAAGTGTTCATCCTATTTAAAAACAACTCCTCAAGAGATATCATTAAAAGGTAAATACACCCTCATGCTAAATTTGATTCCTGGTGCCATATACTCATTTGGTTAATGAGTCTCGGTTTGGAAACTAAGCAGGGTCAGCCTTCTTTGGTGGTCTCCCATCCCAATACTAGCCATGGCTGACCCTGCTTAGCTTCCAAATCCAGACACAATCAGCCAGATGCTGCTGCCGCCTCCTGAAATCAATGCTGACAAACTGCACAACATGGAGAAATTGACTCTGCCCAGTTATTTTGATTAAACAAAAACTAATGTTTTCCAACAAGCTATCACGCATTAGCAAAAATAATCTTCCCACTTGCAATTTTGCAGCACTGAATGATGAACACTTCAGATGCACATTTATTTTTTTATTTTTTATTTTTTATTTATTTATTTTTCATTTGATGAACCTAAATAATGTTATGGAAACTTCATTGAAATGTTGAAGCTCAGAGTGCTCCTTAATCAGGCCCTGGCATTATACTGATACTAATACCAGCTATTTCCCCATTGCCACGCTAAAACAAAATTAGGGTATCTGTAATTTTGAGGCATCAGAATTAATCTTAGAATCCAGTTCAAATGCTAGGAAAATAGCATTTCTTCTATTTCCCCCAAGGTTTAAGAATGGAGAAAAAAATACTTTTAATAAAAAAGAAATCTAATACTCCTAATTAGTGCAAGAAAAATTCTAATGTTTCTTGGAAAGTTCTCTATTAGTATGACTGGTAATATTGTGTCTCTTTCAATAAATTTCATGTTATATAGCTTCTAGATTGCCATACTAGTAGAAGAATTGGAGACAAGCTCATTCAGTACTTATTTCATTAAAAAGTCACCAAATGTGTCCTTCTTGTATTGAGGTCACCTTAAAGACGTGCCCACGTGCTCAGCCTGCATGTAAAGTTATAGATGGCTACCGTATTGGGATTTCTAACAAACTGAAATGGGGTGATGTCTGGGCAGACATGTGTATTTTCAGACCCAACAGGGTTGGCCTCAGAGAGGGTGCTGAATCTTTGTGGACTTCTTCCGCACTTGAAGCAACGGGTCAACAGAAGAGCAGGTGTGAAACATCCTTCCAATGGTTTTACATTGACACTCCTTGCAGCTATCTTTCCTTCAAAATGACTAAGCTGGAATCAACCTGCTCTTGTTTCACTTTGCAATAAAAAAAAAATAGGATTACAGGCAGTCTCCAAATTCTGTCCTAGCCGTGATTTACACATCAAGCCATTATTTCACTTTCTTTGGAAGGCTCAACAGAATGGTTTGGAAGGCAGCTAAGTTCAGAAGTGATTCGTCTGTTAGGTGACCAAGAGCTATGCTGCCTCAGTTAATTACCTGTGGTTCTTCAGGATGACGTTGTCTACTAAATTTTAAAAGAAAGCCATTCTGTGCAGCTTGTTAGAGAAAATACCCTGTCAGTTCCCTCTTTCCTTAACATTTGGCAGAGAAATTCCCTGCCTCATGCATTGGCTAGATCAAAAGGTCATGTGCCACAGCTCTGAGAATAATGGAGGCAACTGCTCCTGATTACAAATTCCAGCTGAGAGCACACTTACATAAAACACTGTCTGGTGTCTTGCAGAACAAACAAATATACTCTGAACAGAGGAGTTGTTTACTGTGTAGCTAAGCCTTTGCCTACCCTACATTTTTGGTTAAACAGCAAGAGCTGGACATCCTCAGAGAAGTCACAAGGCATATGAAAGAATAAAGCCAAACCCTCTTTCCAGTTGTGAAGCTCCTATCCAGCACTGGATAAAGTAGAAATGTTAAGCCTATAGGTTCAAATTATTAAGTAACTAAATTGATTTGGGGCTTATAAAGCATAAGACAGAGATTTAAAACAGAGCAACCCAGGACTGTATTTGGCCTGGCTGGATCCTGTCTATGGCCCCTCCTGGAATATGAGCGGCCCATAATTTAGGACTCTATTTTTGCATTTTTGAGGAAGGGGACAAAATTAAGGTCTTAAGCATTCATTAAACCTTAAAGACGTAATTTCCCATCTTTAACTTAGGAAAATCCCTCACAAATGGTCCCTAACCCCACCCACCTTTGGAGTAAGTCTGTGATGCACCTTGCAGTTCAAAAAATGCATATAAAAATGTGCATCTTAGGGGAAACATGCACAAAAATGTATGTATCTGAGAAAAATGTGCACAATAGGGCTTTTTACTATAGAAACATGTCTTTAAAAAACTTTATTCAGAAAGCAAGCATGTAAAATGTAAAGATTAAGAGAAGTGCATAGGAAAATGCAGATGGACATTGATGCTTTCCACCCCTCCGCCATGCCACATTTATGAGCTGCAGGGGTAAACAGATTTGTGGTCACAGGATGAGAAATCAGGTGAAATGAAATTATCAGTAACTTCCATCCTTGGGTTGTGTGTTCTTGTTAATACTAGTTGCCCCCCTGCTGTCCCATGGATAGTGTTTAAACACAAGATTACACTTTCATATTATATATCTACAGGACAGTTTCAGATACTTAAAAGGAAAGCACATATTAATTGGAGTTGCCACCAGTATCTGCATATGCAAAACCTTAAGGCATGTTGAGATGAATTTGAAAGTATCAAAAGAAGTTTCAGAAAGACTTCTCACCTGCTGTTCTAAAGGACGGGACTTTAGCCAATGCAGGGAAATTGTAGGGAAACCAAGTTTGCTTAAACATGTACTCACAACAAGCACTGTTTTGCGGTTTGATAGACTGTCTTGAAGGTGGTGGATTTTTGTTTACCAAAGGTATTTAATCAGAGGACAGATGGATGACCATCTCTCAGAGATGGTGAGTTGTACTGGAGAGTGATTTAGACATGGATTCACTGCCATAGTTTATGTCAATGGAATCTAACATCTTTGAAGAGTGATGTAGCCAAGACATATACCTAGGTTCTAGTATGCACTGAACTATTAATATGGTATATCTGTTCCTAGAGTATACATGCACCGAAGTCAACTTATCTAGGAAAGTGTGCATTTGTTCCAATCCAATTTGAAATTTTGGACTGTTGATTCTGATTCAAAGATTCAAACCAATTCAGAACATGTTGAATCCATGCCAATATATCCAATACAATCCTAAATCATCAATCTGAATTATACCTCCCATACAGAAAGTTGGCCTCATTAAATCATATTTGAATCAAATGTTTGCACAGCTCTAATATTACTCAGTGAGGAAAGCCTACAAGTTTGGCAGAAGAGGAAGCTGAATAAGATACGAGAAACACCTTGGGAAGCTTAAGATACCTGAAGGGCAAAGGGTGAGCTGAGTGGCCAAGGGTCAATGAGATGTTAAAATCAGAAAAAAAATCAATGTCCTTTAGAAAACCTGAGAGTTTCTGATGAAGGAGTGAAACAAATTTCTGTCTCAATCATCTGCATCATTCAACGAAGAGATTATATAGTGTGTCTTTCACCTGAATTTTATTTAAGAAAGGCATTTAACTATTGCTTCCTGTGATATGCTTTATTCATAGCTTGCAAAACTCAGAGTTACAAATCCCATATCCTCAGGTGTATCAGTGTAGTCATAAGAGAACGACACCACCTGGTAAGGACATCTACCTATTTTTAGTCATTTAGTTGGCTAAAATTACATAATTATTCTGCCTGAAGCAGTGAAACAGAACTTAAAATTTAATGCATGTGTTACAGTAAAAAAGACTTTTCTCAAGGGAAGAGGCAGGTGGGGGGAAAGGGAACAATAAACATACTAATCAGTTTTCCATAGTATAATTCATCTCTCGGTAATTGAAATACAGTTATATCTTAGAAATTAAATTATTACAGAACAGTGTGGCTTCAAAAAAATCTAGGCTAATTTCCTTAGGGTGGGGAGGGAAAGTGGGACCGAGTCAGTCTCCAGCAGTTTCATGTTGTGTTATAATATCGATAGCTTCGATTTATCCTTCCTCTTTCTATATTTTTATTTTGTGTCTTGGGAAGAGGAAGGCTGTTCTTCCAAGTTTCCAAAAACACATATGACTGCTATAAAGAGCTCCGTGTGGCGCATTCTGAAGCATCTTTCTGGAATCACAGCCGAAGCATTGTACAGCCCTAGAGGGCACTTTTTATGTGCTAAATTTTTTTTAAAAAATGATATATTGATGCAGCAGTGGGGCTAAATGAAAAACAGCTTCATCATATGCAATCCAAAACTTGCCAGTTATGCTCTCTAAATGGCTTGCACAAGTGGGTGAAAATTGGGCACATAGGGATGTTGCACAGGATGGTGTTTTCCCAAGAAAGTTCCACCAAATACTTCTGAGTCCCCTAACCCACTGTAGCTTCATCACATGCCGCCTTGGAGAGATAAAGCTAGAAAGCCCTAGCACAAACTAGTAACTAGTACACACCAGTGTGAATTTGTCTATCACTGGAACTATTATCTGCTTCCCTGCCTGCCTGCCAACATAGCAACTAGAGGCAGCACAAGTGTAGACTCAAGACCAGTGTTTCATCAGAGATAAGGGCATGTGTTAATCTGGCTGAAGGGAGGATTACACAGCAGATAGCATTTGAATACTCTACGGCAGATTTGTAGCCATTATTCTAAACACAACTTGCTTTCTGAAGATCCACCAGGCCTGTAGCACATCTCTTTGGCTGGCCTGTCTTCCTGAGATTGTGAAAAAGACTGGGCTTGCCAAAATTTAAGCAACTCACAATATATAGAGAGTTGAACTATATTTAACACAATGAGTCACAGATATCATTATACCTTTTGAAGAAATAATATATAAATCTCCTTCCTTCCTTCCTTCCTTCCTTCCTTCCTTCCTTCCTTCCTTCCTTCCTTCCTTCCTTCCTTCGATTTTGAACCATTTCTCAAATTTCACATGATAAACAGATGTTATAGTCTTTCAACCAAATATTCCCTAAATAGTTCAAAGACTCTTCCCTGGATGGAAGGATAGATGGATGGATGGATGGATGGATGGATGGATGGATGGATGGATGGGTGGATGGATGGATGGATGGATGGATGATAGATAGATAGATAGATAGATAGATAGATAGATAGATAGACAGACAGACAGACAGACAGACAGACAGACAGACAGTAGATAGACATACACTTAACTTTCTGATATTAAGTCAAGGATTGTTAGAACAGTTTGTGGTATGCTCAGCAAGATGGCTTACTTATCAGATCTATGGGTGACATTTATTGCTTCATATACTATGAGCTCCTCTGGGGCTCTTCTTAAAAAATATACCACTAAATAACCTTCAGCCACTTGCTGCATTTACAGCTGTGGGCTATTTGCCAGAGGCAACACCATAGGTTGAATGAATTACAGATCACTGGGTTTAACTCAGAATGTGGCTAACCAACAACAGCGTGTTCTTTTCTGTATGTGTAATTATGCGCTTTCTGTTTCACAGATTTTTTTCTTCATATTGAAATGAACATAAGTGTGCTTTATGTTATACCTAGGACTTACAAGTATTATAACAATATTTATGATTGCAGCAAAAAAGCAAACCCTGCATTTATTTTAAAATAACTCTTGCTTAACTGCAGAGACAAGATACATCAGCCTGAATGTATCATTCTATTATTTTTTAAAGAAAGCAACAATACAAACCCCTTCAGGTTAAGATAAGAGATAGGTTGTTCATCAATTCATGCATCTACCAAAATAATAATAATAATAATAATAATAATGGTGTTTATTAGTTTACGGCACCATCCTGTGCATATCTGCTCAGAAATAAGTTTAACCATTATACTTAGGTGAGTACACTCCAGACAACCGGATTTAATTTCTGCTCCTTAGAAGTGCAAGCTATTTTTACAGGATCCTTGGGTACTTGATCTGCTCTTTTTCTTATTAATTGCACTGCATTTTCTGCCATTAAAAAAATTACAGTCCTACAGCTTAGAAGAAGAATAGGTGGATTTGACTGAGGCCCTTTTTACTTCCCTTGTGAATACTATGTGCTGGCGTAGTGCTTTAACTTCATAATGGAAGGCCACACCCCAAATTCCTTAGATGAAACACGGAAGAGCCACGGGGATTGGCCTTTTTTCCCTGGCTGTGTAGAACTCACTGCTAACAGGAATCTTGTGGAACTCTCCACAAAGACATTCTCATAAAACCCTCCATTAAGCTCAGCCTTGTAAAATGTTGTACCCAGGGAAATTTACCTGCCCTTCTTCCTTACTGTCTTAATCACGGATCAGACCTTAGCTTTTCAATGGCCTTTTGTCAGTGGTTGACTTTTCAGCTGAGAACACTAGATAAACTATGCTCTCTCCAACTGGAATCATCACCGCTGGCATCCTCAGTGGGAATCCAGCTGTGGTAGGACATCACTTGGGGCAATCTAGATGCCCAACTGCATTCCATTTTAGCCATGAATCAGAACAGAACATTTGCATGCAATGTACAACCAATTTAATTTCTACACATAGAATTCTTCCTCTGGATAGGGCTGCTATTTTTGCTGCCTTAATCAATTCTCCTACCTCTGTTGCTGCTACTTTTGTCGCCTTGTCATTGACCCTGCATCTGCTTTAATTCACTTACTTATTGTTGAGAGTTGTTGATTTTTAATGCTTGGATTTGTATTATTTTATACCAAATTTGCGCTGATGCTGTTTACCATTTTTCCCCATGTACTGTTGGTGGTTTTCTTGTGTTTTAAAGTAAGATGAGTTGTATTGGATTTTAATCATTGTATATTGTCTCGGATCTAAGCAATGGAGCAACTCATAAATACAATCAATTAATCAAAAATACTTTGGAGGGGACCTTTTGGTAGAACACTAGAACTTCCACATACTTCAGATTAAGCTATATGATGGATCGTGCCCATCTACCCGTAGAACAGACATAGTTGGGAGATGGGATATTGTCTTCTTCTAATCCCTAAATCTGTTCCACTAATTGGGCAAGCATCTGGATCAAATTTGGAAATGATCTGGGGATGGGGGTGGTGAGGGCAAGGGGGTTTCTTAAGAGCATTTTTATAGTTATGCTTCTTAATACGAATAGCGATAAAATATTATCATCAAGGATTGATTCATTCCATTTTCTTTGGCACGCAAACCTAATTCCTAGATTCATTTGTTTATTTATAACATACCTGGGTTGCAAAAATCCAGATGACCATTAGGTGACAGCAAAGGCTTAGGGTTTTTGTGTCTCTTTGCTGCCATCTGTGGCTTACCTGGATTTATGCAGTCCAGGTATAATTGTAAAAAATACAATATTTACAATGCTTGTGTGAGTAAGATATAGCCTATCACAGAACAAGAAGATAGGAGCCCTTTGTTTTTAAAGTAAGCCCTGAGAATAATTTTCTTTTGATGCGGTATTTAGCATCATATAGTTCAAGAGATCTCCTCAAGAAAAGAATATTTTCCAGGGCTCTCTAAGCTGGCATTGAAACATGGGCAGTGAAGAACACTAATTAATTTCCAATCAGGACTGTTTGCTTGCTTACTTGATCCTTCATTTCAGCTTCCTCCCATTAGCCCACGCACAAAACCTGCTCGGCCGTACGACATGTTATTTCTTTTACCAAGATAAAGTTACTTTTTTCCCCCCTTTTACAAGGTCAAGTTTCTAGGGAGCTGCACTGATCAAATTGGTTTGGCACCAAGCTCAAGAAACTCTCATGCTGTGTTAAACTGCATTACAAAAAGTCATACAACATTTGTTATGGAACAGATGCACTCTAAAGTGCAGTAGCCAGAGTTATTCATGGTCATTAGAATGCTGCTATTTATTACTGCCAAGTAACAGTGGGGGGGGGGGGGGGATGACTTCTATGTGTGTGCAAGCGTGTGCATGCATGCACATGTGCCTACAGAGAGGGAGTTTGTTTAGAAGAGTATATAAAACACACTTAAGGTTCTTAAGTCCCAGTAACAAGCTTTCAGATTTTATTCCTACCCCAAACCAGGCCTGGAGTATGTTCTTGGGATTCATAATATAATATAATATATTATATTTGTTTGCCAGGCAGCATCTTTTAAACTCTTCTGGGACACAGCTTCTCACCACAGAGCACCATTTGAGACTGGAGAATGTAATAAATACCCAATTATTTCAGTATTTCTTTCTAAATAATCTTCTTTGTCTCCCCCCAAAAACCTTAAAAACTTCAGCAAACATGGAGGCTATTTTAATGGTTTTCAAGCCTTCATCCAAGCTGTGGACTTCTTGGAATAGTTCTTATCTCATACTTCTTCCATTCAGTGCCACCTAATTTGATTGGCCAGGTGGCCATTAGGTCAGGGGCAAGATAACCTACTTCGTTTTGTTTTTTTTCCTTCATGTTCTTATATCAAGTAATTACTTGAAAGAAGAGTAGTTTTCAGATATTCATTCTAGCAGGGGAATAATAGCCCTCATTTTGTTATGTGTAATTCACCCGAATCAGCAATCATTTTTCAGCTCTACAAAAGAAAACAAAAAGCAAATTATGAAATTTTCTTCCTTCCTCCTTCCTTCCTTCCTTCCTCCCTCCCTTCCTCCCTCCCTCCCTCCCTCCCTTCCTTCCTTCCTTCCTGTAAGTTCAGTAGCCATCTTCAAAGCATTGCTATTGTCACCTGGTGCATGTAAGCAAGGATATAAGGATTTGTTGGTTTTGCTTACCACCATTCAAAATCCTCTAATTTTATTTTATTTTTCGTCTTTTCAGCTTATGTGAAGAATTGTGAATTTGGCAAAACTGTGCTTTAAAAAATGCCTGCCTGCACCGACAATATTCAGTCAGTACATATCTTTCAATATAAAGCATATCCACCTGCCATATATTAAAAAGAATGGGCCAAGGGTCCTTAACTATTGTACTAAGGATCGATAGATCTTTTTTGCACCTACTTTGCCGATTATCACATTTTCTTCCCTTGTGATGAATTGGGGGAAAACCTGTGAATGGCCTTCAGGATAAAACTGAATCACTACTTATGAACACAATTCGATGCTGACACCCAGAGATGCTGTTTGCAATCATGGATGGGGGAAGGTTAGTGCAATGTGTAGAGCCACTGCTTCTACAGATAAAAACAATACAAAAACCATCTTTCTAGTTTAGATTTATAATGTTAAGCCATAACATAATCTGTCTTTCTGGCAACTTGAAATGAGCTTCAGAAATTTCCTCTATTATTTTCATTATAAGCAAGGGGGAAGAACTGCCCCCAGATCACAGCTTATTCCACAGCTTATTCCATGACACACATTTGTTCAGGTAGCAATAAAGAGCCAGATGTTGAAAATTCAAAGCAATGGCCCACTTAGGCATCTGCAGCCTCCTGACAGTTGCACAACAAGGTCTAATAGGAAAGGATAATTGGGGTATATTGTTGAAGTCTGAGGTAGAACCATCTGGCTTTGCAGGTAGTAAAGGAGCCTGCCTTCAAAGAAATTGAGTTCCTACCCATTAAGGGGATAAACTAAGAGGATTAGCTGGATTTGCATCTGCATCCTATAAGGTACAGAGGTACCACCTACTGTATTTCTTGGAGGTGAAGCATTTGAGTGTGTGTGTGGGGGGGGGGGGGGTGAGAGAGAGAGAGAGAGAGAGCACATTCCTGAGAGCAAGGATTAGTGAAGTTATAACTTTAATAGAAAGGAAGGCTTATTTAAAGCAATGCACAGAAAGGATCGGCATGTCTAGGGGTTGCTGGTCTATTGGGAAGAAAGTCCAAGGATAAGAGGCCCCATAGTTGTCTGCCCAGGAACAAAGACCAAAATGAAACCCCAAAAGGAGCACACTCACAGAAAAACAGCTGGAAGAGTGAAAGACGAAGAGGGGACACTTACTGTAACTGTCTAGCTACCTCTCGCTGTCCTCCTTGTGATCAGCAGGTCATGAAGTTCTGAAGGATCAGTGCCACTGAAGTCACACTTCCAGCACTATCATTACAACATGGCAGAAGAAATCTAGCTCTCTTTTCCAGGTATCTTTAAGGTACTTATTTTGCATAATATGAACAACCTGAAATGCATCATAATTTAATTCTGTATTTTGATGCTTGGTTCTGAACATACCGTTTTTGATTATCCTTTATTTGTCTTCTGCCTTGGGCATGTAATGGATGACAGCATATATTGCACTCCAGTGAATGAAAAGCAACCCTTCCAGTGAATTTCTTTGTATGTACTTTACATGACATATTAACAAATGCTAAGAATCTTCTTTGAGACACCTTTCCACAATCCCCAGATGGTTTTAAACCAAAAGTAATGAGGGTAGAAACTGACATAAACCATGCTTTATGATTTATTTATCAAAACAATTTCATATCTTTCTTTTCTGACTCACAATGAACTGCTGAGGACAGCCAACAATTTCATAAAATGAGTTATATTAGGGGGTGGGGGAGAAGGAAAACAAGAAACAATATTTAGAGGTAATCCTCCAAAAGATTTAGGAGCCAACCAAACAATACGTTTGTGACTGTAATTAAGGGTGGGTAGGGAAGAGAGATGGTGAAATTCGTTCTCTATGCATTTTATTCTGAATGTATCATATTTGTACTTCCAAGACTAATTGTGAATCAGAGTGAAATTAATGTATAGGGGAGGAAAAGGAGGGGGTACCCACTTGCAATTGGACACATCTTGTTTGTTAGGTAATGGCACACTTGTGGCAGTGGTGAACTTGGTGAGGATGGTGGGCAGTCATATACTTGGAAAGATGTCACCTTTGGGTGCTTTAATACTGTGAAGAAGATGCTTAGGCAAGCGGGGGGGGGGCGGGTTTGCAGACTATAAGAAGCACATTTTGATGCAGTAGAAAGGCATAGTCAAAAAATGGGAAAGTGAGAAAAATCAGTTACTTCTCTTTCTGGTCTGAAATCTATAGGGCTGAGAGGTAGAGCTGAACTAATCTCCTGGGTCCACCATTTTAACAACCACAGTATACAATGTGGAAGGGACATTGCTACCATACTGTCACAGACAGAAGCAAGGCTCCCTTGATAATGAAGGGTGGGTAGGTGGACATGTCAGAAAACAGGCATCCCCCCCCCCCCAAAAAAAAAGCATATGAGACATATGGATAAGAGGGGACTCTATTTAGTCAGTATGTAAGTCCCTGAATAGAATATCAACTAATAAGGGCAACATTTCTTATTCTTTTTGACAGAAGATGGTTGCTGCCTTCTCCTTCTCCTTCTCCTCCTTCTCCTTCTCCTCCTTCTCCTTCTCCTTCTCCTTCTCCTTCTCCTTCTCTGCTGTTTTTTAAAGACTCATCTTTTTACATCATATATTTTAAAGTATGAAATATATAAAAAAAAGAACAAACTAAGTAACAAAGACAATATGAAAAATATTATCCTGCCCAAAGAGGATTTAAAATAATTTAAATTTATTTAAAAATAGATTGCCACAGCAAAAGATTACAACAGGAGGACATGGCTCAGCGAAAAAACAAAAAAACAAAAACTTCATAAAAATGCTTTCCCAATGTCCTAAAATTTAAGAGAGAGGCTTATTCAAATTCATCTCGGTGCGAATTAACATAAATTCTCAAAGATACCAGTGTGCTTTGGAGAATTAGATTATGTCAAATTTGGTGTCAGTGTGGTAGGGCTTGCTCACAAAATCCAGTATTTGTTAGAAAAGTTAAAGGTAATCTTGGTGAAAGCAGTGGAACTAGTTGGCATCAAGGAAGCCTAAATCAAGGGCCATTGCTACTGATGTGTTCACACTGCTGATTAAGTAGACCCCCTATTTGAGAATGACCTTTGCAGCCATTTCAAAGGTCATATGTAGCTCACCAAAAGTGGAGGGCTATCTTGGACTGCCTACAGGTCAGGTCTTGGGACATAATGGTTTCATTCTATTCTGCCTCGGTCAGACCTCATTTGCAGTTGGAGGTCAAGTTCTGGGCACTCCAGCTGAGGAAAGACAGTGATATTAATGGAGCCAGATCTATACAGAGAAGGGCTCCCAAGTTGGCCAAGGGTCTGGAAGCCAAGCCTTGTGAGGAATGGTTAAAGGGTCTAGACCAGACAACTGAGGGGAAATACAGTACGTGACCAGTCTTCAGATACCTGAAGGGTTGTTACACCGAAGGGAGTGGAGCTATTCACTGTCTCCCCACAGGACAGAACAGAACTAGTGAGTTAAAAGCACAAGGGGAGACGTCCAAGCTAGCCATCAAGAGAAACTTCCTGATGGCATGAGCTGTGGTTTGTGGAAGGCTGACACATAAAAAGGTGTCCTTACCTTTGCTAGATATCTTCACACAGAACCAGGACAGAAATCATGTCAGAGATGCTCTAGTGGATCCTCAACTGAGCAAGGACTCAGTCTAGCTGACTTCTACATTCCCTTCCAACTCGACAATTCTATGATTCTGCAATTCTATTTATATGAGTTCAGGGCCGTTTGATCCAAAAACATGAAATACAAGATTACCAGCAAGAAAAGGAAAAATGTTTTTCCATAAATCTGACACTTACCTTAGAAGTTTATATCCCATCTTTTCATAGTTGTTACTAATGGTCAGTTAGTAAGGTTTGTTGTTGTTGTTTTTTCTTTCTTGGGGGAGGGAATTATAATTTGAAATATAAACTTAATATTGTGTATTGAAATAGCTCATCAAAAAGTCCATTTGATTAATATAAATAAAGTGTATCTCAGGGTTACTTCAAGACAGAGTGAGAGAGAGGTGATTAGATAGATAGATAGATAGATAGATAGATAGATAGATAGATAGATAGATAGATAATAGATATCTACATTTGTTTGCTGGATTCCCCCTCCATCTAGTTGTGGTGTACAGAGCAGAATCATTAATTATGAACTGTTTCCTTCTTTTGCGTTGCATCTGAAGCTGAAAGAAATGATATGCTGAAGTAATTCTCAATATACTCCAACAGTGTTTAATAGGCTGTGTAAGTAGACTGAAAAATTGTTTAGACTGTCTCCCCATTTTCTGCTTCTTTGATTTACTTTGATTAGCACTTGTTCAGTCTAGAAGTGATAAATCTTGGAATGCACACTACAAATACATACTACAGCATTTAAGTCAAAGAACAACATTGATCTGAAAGTTTGATATGGTAGGCCAGACTTGAAACACACTTAGGTATGTGGGATGGTCTGCTATTAAGTATCATTCTTAATGTTGGTTATCTGTTTGCCTTGTCCCCCTACTATCTTAACCGAATGCTCAACAGTCAGTTTAGTGCTGTGAATAGCCTTGTTTACCATATATTGTAGAGGAGGAACATGTTACAGATGGTAGCCAAAAATCAGAAGGAATCTGGTAGCACCTTTTCAGAAATTTTATTAAAAGGCATATGCTTTCTTAAGCTACAGCTGCTTCATCAGATTCATGGAATAGCTCTGATGAAGTAAGCTCTAATTCATGAAAGCTTGCATCTGATGAAGTGAACTGTAGCTCATAGAAACTTACTCCTCTTAATAAAAATTCTTAGTTTGAAAAGGTGCTACCAGACTTTTTTTTTTTTTTTTTTTGATCCTTGTTAAACACATATCTCTTTACATATGTCCTTCCTTCCTTCCTTCCTTCCTTCCTTCCTTCCTTCCTTCCTTCCTTCCTTCCTTCCTTCCTTCCTTCCTTCCTTCCTTCCTTCCTTCCTACACCCCAACCACAAGGAAGGAAAAACATTTCATGTTAACTGAATTGCAACTGTTGTACCTTCACTCACCTGGCCAAAATGACTGCATCCCATAACTGCAATCTGCAAACTTCATCTATGAAACAGAAGTCTGTAGCTGACTTTTCATTGAAAGAGTTTCAGATTGATCCATCATCCTTAAGATCCACCTACTTGGTATAAAAGGACTGAAATTCCATAACTCAGGTTACCTTCTTCTCTATCTGATTTCCTGCAAATGAATCAACACAAAATTGCTTACCTGTTTTCTTCTGCACTGTTCCTCCATTGACCTGGCGTCAGGTACAACTAAAGTCAGAGTGCTCAAATCATAGTTCAGTTCAACCATCAACAGTTGTTATATGATTGTGAGCAAATCACTGTAGGCCAGTTCACACTCCCTGAAAGTGGCACTGCTGTAATTGTGCCTGTGCTGCTTTAATCCCACATACAAATGAAATGTTTGGTAGGCTGTTCACATTTCATACTTTTTATGTTTTAATACAATTTTTGTAATTTTTGATTATGAAAAATTACAAAATATTAGTGGTCAGTTCCATTTTTCATTACAGTCACTGACCAAAATACAATAAATCATCATTGGTCTAACATAACACATGACATCCATATCATCCTCCCAATTCATTTATTTCTATGGTAATTTGGTGATGGTTTTGGGAAAGGAGTGATAAATCAAAGTAATAAGTGAGCATAGCTTATTCTTATCTATTTCCTGATTTTGGTTCTGATTAGGGTTTTACTGCATTTTATTGAACATAAAAAACATAGGTTTGTAATTACATGATACTCTAATAATGCATTCTTATTTCACTTTGAAGTCTATACAATGACATGTTTTATATTAATTATGCTAAAGTGATCATCTCAGTTCCATAACATCTAATTTCTATTTTTATATTTGCAGTAACACAAACTTTTGTTTAGTTGGATGGCTTATTAGGGAAATGGAGAAATATTGTTCAGATCAGAAACATCTAATTATAAAGCTGTCATTTGGGGGGGGGGGTGTATGTGTGATAGAAACATTCCCTTCTCACCCTTATGGGTGGTATGTGTCTTCCTCAATCTCAGTCCTGGGAGTTTGGGGGTCCTGCACAGTATCTTAGCTGTTCCTAGCCCTGCACTCTTCTGGACAGAGAGCTCTGATGATGTTTCTGGGATCTGTTGGAGCCCCTCGGCCAGCTTAGGAGCCACAGCCCCGAGTGCTCCTACCACCACTGGGATCACTTTGGCCTTGACTTTCCACATCCTCTCTACTTCCTCCTTCAGGCCCTGCTACTTCTCCAGCTTCTCATGCTCCTTCTTCCTGACACATACCACCCATAGGGGTGAAGGGGAATTTATATCTATCATCTATCTATCATCTATCTATCTATCTATCTATCTATCTATCTATCTATCTATCTATCATTGTTTTAAAAAAATGGTGCAGATTAGTTGGGAAACCAGCTTATTTCAAACTACTTGATACTGCTATATTCATTTCAAACAGTGGAAATAACATCCATTTGTATGAGTGGGAGAAGGAAAATATAGAAAATAATGACGGGTTAATAATGAAGATTTGTTTCAAAAACTGCTATCCATAATTGTGGATTCATTTTATTCAGGGGAAATGTCTATTTTTCCTTGTACACAATGTTACTGTTCAGGCAAAAACCAACCAAAAGTCAAAAAAAGTTTTATAAAGTCAAAATGGATATCCAGAGCAGTGTTTTCCCCATACATTAACACTTTCACCTTATCTGGGTTAAACTTCACTTTATAATCCTCTCAATATGTTTTTAAAGATTCTACTGTCTCCCTGAGGGCAATGTAACTTTAAAGGCAGGGAGAGATTCACATTCTCACCAGTATGGACATTCTTCTGTTATCAGTTACAAGATTCCTCACCAAATCAGCAAGGAACCATGAGTACTGGGCTGAGAAAGTCTCTGCCTTGGGAACCAGGGAGATGAATTGGATTCTAAAGGAGAAAAATAATCCAATTGATGAGATTTATGTAACTTTATCCTATCTCCTTCCATAAATCTTGATAAAGAAACAATGGAAGTCTCTGGCTTTCTGTGGAGACTAAGCAGCCAAGAGCTTGACTCGAGGATTAGTACACAGAAAAGGTGAGTTAGAGTCACTGGTAGACTGCATATTAGTGACATCTGGATCCAAACCACCACATTTCTCCCAACCATTCCGTTACATTGCATTCATCACAACAGTTTTCTGAATATAATCCTCTGGAAAGGGCAAGAATAGTAACAATGCTGACTTTCAGATGCTTGGTTGTGTGTCTCTGTGTTCGTTTATGTGATTGTTTACTCATGTGAAGGATAACAATCCTACAACCAATGAGGGTGCAAATCATCAACAAAAGTTTGGACTTCACTAGGCTTGAAACACCTCATTGGGTAACCATGCCAAATCCAATCATCATAAAGAAATCATAGTTTAAAATATTGGAATAGTTCATTTAAAAGAAGAATAGTCATTATGTGAATTATTCTTATTTACCAGTTATGGACTACTACTATTATATAAAATATGCACAATAATTTAGAGGAGCCTATGTAATCCCATTGTCACCAGTAGATTTATTACAGTGGTACCTCGGGTTATGAACGCCCCTTCTTATGAATTTTTCGAGATACGACCAGCTCCGGCCCCAAAAATTTACCTCAACATACGAACTCCGCCTCGAGCTACGAACCGGATCCGCGGCCATTTGCCCTGCTGCCACGCGGTCGCGGCTTCCTGTGGGTGAGATCATGGTAGCAAGGAGACGTTCGGTGAGGCTTGTGGTGTGTTTTGTGGTGTTTGGAAGGTGTTTGGTGTGCTTGTCGGCATGGCTCCAAAGAAAATGCAGAGCAGGCTTGGCAAGAATAAGGGTTTGAAGAAGAAAGTGACGATCGAACTGAAGAAGGAGATTATAGAAAAGCACGATCGTGGTATTCGTGTGACTGATCTGGCCTCGGAGTACAAGATGGCGAAGTCGACCATCTCGACTATTTTGAAGAATAAAGATGCCATCAGAGAAGCTGATGTGGCAAAAGGAGTAACAATCTTAACGAGGAAGAGGACACAAGCGCTGGAAGAGGTGGAAAAGCTGTTGTTAGTGTGGCTGAATGAGAAACAGCTGGCAGGTGATAGCGTGAGTGAAGCTATCATCTGTGAAAAAGCCAGGAAGCTGCACAGTGATTTACTGCGGACAAACCCCTCTACCAGCGCAGCAAGTGAGGAATTTAAAGCCAGCAGAGGCTGGTTTGAGAAATTCCGCAGGAGAAGTGGCATCCACAATGTGGCAAGACATGGAGAGGCTTCCAGTTCTGACAAGGCTGCTGCAGAAGCCTACAAGGAAGAATTTGAGGACTTCATGAAGGTGGAAGGATACGTCCCTCAGCAAGTGTTCAACTGCGATGAGACGGGGCTCTTCTGGAAGAAGATGCCAAACAGAACCTACACCATGCAGGAGGAAAAGGCACTGCCAGGGCACAAGCCCATGAAGGATAGATTGACCCTTTTGCTGTGTGCGAACGCAAGCGGCGACCTGAAGATTAAGCCACTACTGGTGTACCATTCCCAGACCCCTCGTGCGTTCAGGGAACACAATGTGAACAAGGCCATACTGCCTGTCATGTGGAGGGCCAATGCGAGAGCGTGGGTCACAAGGCAGTTGTTCATGGAATGGCTGCACGAGGTGTTCGCACCCAGCATTAAAAAATATCTTTCTGACAACCAGCTGCCTGAAAGGTGCCTTCTTCTGATGGACAATGCCCCGGCACACCCTCCAGCCTTGGTGGATGATATAGACGCTGAGTATGACTTTATAAAGGTCAAGTTCCTCCCCCCCAACACGACACCTCTTCTGCAGCCCATGGAGCAGCAAGTGATCTGCAACTTTAAGAAGCTCTACACAAAGGTGCTCTTCACCAGGTGTTTCAATGTCACTGAGGAAACATCCTTGACTCTGAAAGAATTCTGGAAGAAACATTTCAATGTCCTCCACTGCATCAGCCTCATTGACAAAGCCTGGGAAGATGTCACCTGCCGGACCTTAAACTCAGCCTGGAGGAAACTGTGGCCAGAATGTGTCGCTGAATGTGACTTTGAAGGGTCTGATGCAGAGGTAGTGGAGGAGATTGTGTCCATGGGCAAGAACATGAGTCTGGTTGTCGATGGTGCAGACATAGAGGAGGTTGTTGAGGACCATGAGGAGGAGCTGACCATGGAAGAACTTGCTGAGCTCCAGAGTGAGCAACAGAAAGCACTGGGCCAGGAGCATTCCACTGAGGAAGAGGAGGACGGGGAGGAGGTGAGCAGTGAAGTGATACAATCCATCATGGCAAAATGGAATGAGTGCCAGGATTTCCTTGAGAAGCACCACCCCAACAGAACTGTGATAACCAGAGCGTTGAACATGATGAACAACAACGTGTTCTCTCATTTCCGGAGGGTTATGCAGTGCAGGAAAAAACAACTGACTTTAGACAGGTTTTTCCCCAGAACTGAGCCTGCAGCTAAGAGGCAAAGAAGAGAGGAAACCCCTGAAGGAGATCTCCCCGATGTCCCTTTGGAGGGGGACTCTCCCTCCAAACAATAACTGCCTCCCCACCCCATTCTCCCTCTTCATACTGTGCTGTACTGTACTTTTTTTCATGTTTTTGTGGTTTAAAAATAAAATCCATATGTTTCAGAACTGTTTAACCGTATGTATTTACATTGAACCTTATGGGGAAATTTGCCTCGAGGTGCGACCAAATTCGGAGGGTGGAACGGATTAACCGTATTTACATTGAACCTTATGGGAAAATTTACCTCGAGTTGCGACCAACTCGAGTTGCGATCAGAGTCACGGAATGGATTAAGTTCGTAACTCAAGGTACCACTGTACTGGTAGAAATCTGCCTGCATTGTTCAGGCTTCTCCCAATGCTGGGACTTAAGTCAAACTGGACTAGAACTGGCTTGGTTTGTTTATAAAATGTCAGCACGGTCAGGGCCATCTGCACCTCTAGGGGAAAGCGTCCCATATAGTGGAACCCCCATATTACCTGGTTCACATCCCAAGTAACTTCTATTGAAAAGGGACCTTTAGTAGTTCCTCTCTTGATGAAGTGTCTCAATGGGGACACTTAAACAGGAAGAAAAAATGGGGGCAGGGTGCTTGGAATTGTATTTCTGGAACATCAAATATTCCCCAACCTTGTAATGTAGGCACATTTGCTAAGAAGTTGGAAGCTAAGAAGCAAGATTAAGTAAGCTATATACTACTAAAACTTCCATGTCTGTAACCTTCAACTGGGCGAAACGGTGCATCATAGGCCAACAATTTTTGAACCAAAGTATCTCAAATGGGCTAACTTACAGAAGGCATCCAAAATCCAGGACCCGTTACTCCCATGGGATTGAAATTTGGGGAATCTGTTCCTGCTTCAGTACTGCTGAGCTGCTGCACTGCTGAGCTGCTACACTGCTGTGGTCAGCCTAGGTCAGATAATCATGGGTGTATCCCCAAACTCTTTCCCACCTCCCTCTGTCCCCTGCACCCAATCTGCTGGTGGCAAGGCCCAACGGGAGAGTGGCAATTGGCTGCCTTGGAAACAAGGCAGAAATCTCTTAACAGCTGTGGGCGTTGAGAGAAGGATGAGGGAGTGACTTGGATGCTGGCTGGGGGGCACTGGTGGTCAATGGGTGAGCCCTCTTCCTTCCTCAAGGGAAGGGGCCCTTGGGGACATGCCATAATGGGGAGCAGGGGTGCAGTTTTCCTCATAGTCCATGGATCCCTTTGTTCCACCTCTCCCGAGCAATGTGGCAGGCACTTCCGCTGGTCAGCTGAGGAGAAGGAGACTTCACTGGGGCTCTCCTGAGGGTTGTGAGGGAAGGACAAATGGTGCAAGCCTATATTATATGCGGAAATGAAGGGAGGGAGGGGAGGGGGGGAGGTAAGGACGGAATGAAGGAAGGAAGAAGAGGGAGGGAGAGAAGGAGGGAGGGAGGAATCCCTGGCCTCTTTCCCACCTCTCTATGCTCTTGTGGCAAATTGGCTGGCAGCAACGCCCGAGGGCGAGTGGCAATTGGCTGCTTTGGAACCTAGTCTGAAATCTGAAATCTCTTAATGGCTGTGGGCATTGAGGGAAGGATGAGGAAGTGACCTGGATGCCTGCTGGTGAGGTAGGGCTGGCTGTGGGGTGCCAGTGGTTGACGAGCGAGCCTGTTTCCTCCCTCAACAGAGGGGGCCCTTGGGGACATGCCAGAATGGAGAACAGGAGTGCAGTTTTCCTTATGCCCTGCGGCTCCTTTTGTTCCACCTCCCCCCAGCAAAGTGGCAGGCACTTCCGCAGGTCAGTCAAGGAGGAGGAGGAGGAGGAGGAGGCAGCGGCGGCTTCATGGGGGCTCTCCTGAGGGTCGTGAGGGGAGGGCAAATAGCACAAGCCTATATTATATGTGGAAAGGAAGGGAGGAAGAGAGGGAGGGAGGGAGGGAGGGAGGAGGGAGGAGGGAGGATGATTTCTGATGCTCCCTGTCAGCTTCCCACAAGCAAAGTCAGTGGGAAGCCGGCAGCAAATTGCTCACACTTCCACTGCTTTTTTGCCCTTGGTCATTCTGTTTCTCTGTTTAGGTAAGGAAATGTCTCTGAAACGATGACCCAATGGGTCTTAGGTTGTCTAGTACACTATAAGACTCTCAAATACTTCGCACTTTTACTCTTTTATTAAATCCAAATGCCATGACACTCCCTGGTTGACATTCCTCTGAAGCTGTTCTGAAGTTCAAATATGCAGGTGGATCATCTGATTGTCATGTTCTCCAGAACATATTCTTTGAATTTATTACCACCATCTGGACCATGTTTGTTTTTTTTTTTAATTCTCTCAAAATACTACATTGGTGTCACAGCCATATTGTCTGAACCAGGAACCAGTCATTATCCCTACTGGCAGACATAGCACCCATGAAGCCACTAAGCAAGGGTATCTTACAATCAGGATGCCAACCTCATGTTTCAGTTGACTTCTCCCAACCAACGTTGTTTTCTTGAGGCTTATTAGTCCTTTCCCAGTCTATCATTTTCTGTTGTTGTTTTTTTTACAGCCATCTCTTTACTGACACATTTTTTGTAAGATATACTGATTAGATTACTCACTAATTTAGACAGAGCAATTTAATAAAGGAAGAAATATAATTGATTTCAAATAGTTCAGAATATTTGCATGAGAAATGTTTAAACATTCTGCAAGATTGATGGTGTGTTTTGACTTCTGTGTGTCACCTTATTAACATTCTTACTACATATTGATTTTTAGGTATTTGATTTCTATATAGAGTATGTGGCATATACTTTTGTAAATACAACTAAACTTGTAGGAAAAACAGAGTTCATGAGACCCACTTAAAAAGTCCATGGACACAAAAATGTGTCCTGGAAGATTTCAGCTTATGCAGCATGTAGAAAATAGGAGATCCCTAAAAAGACTCAACAGAAGATGAGAATCAGACTAACAGTAAGACAATGTCATACATTGAATTTGTAATTAACACATCCAGTCATATCATTTAATTCACAACACAGTGCACCATTTGTTGCAGTAAATAACGTGTTTCTGTACTACCAGTGTCCACAATAGCCAACAAAGCAAGCAAAGAATTCAACCCCACCAATATCTTTCTATATAAAAGAGTACTGACTGCACAGGTTAGTTTTTAAAAGTACTCTTAAAACTACTTGTTCCAATCAATTGGAAAATGTTATTACAGTGGCATTTACTAAAGTTTCTTAGTGCTCATATATGCACATTCATAATTTGCAGCCTCAAGTGATGCTTCCTTGTGTAAAGAAGACATCAATGTGCTACGTTTGCAGATATGGCAGTACAAAGTACTAATGGAGCATAAACTAGGCTACAGCAACGACTGTTGTCATTATTGCAAGTTGGTATATTTCATGCAAAAAGCCATTCCTGCATTTCCTCCAAGCAATATTTCCCAGGAACCTAATTGGAGTTAGAGTGGGAAGCTATTAGTTTTTGCTACATTTACAGGTGAAACTAGAAAAATTAGAATATCGTGCAAATCTTCATTTATGTCAGTATGGCAACTCAAAAGGTGAAACCAAGATATGAGATAGACGCATTACATGCAAAGCGAGATATCTCAAGCCTTACTTTGGTATAATTGTGATGATTATGGCGTACAGCTTATGAAAACTCCAAATTCACAATCTCAGAAAATTAGAATAGTGTGAAAAGGTTCAATATTCTAGGCTCAAAGTGTCCCCCTCTAATCAGCTAATGAATCCATAACACCTGCAAAGGGTTCCTGAGCCTTTAAAGGGTCTCTCAGGCTGGTTCAGTAGGAATCACAAGCATGGCAAAGACTGCTGACCTGACGGTTGTGCCGAAAACCATCCTTGACACCCTCCATAAGGAGGGAAAGCCCCAAAAGGTCATTGCAAAAGAAGTGGGATGTTCCCAAAGTGCTGTATCAAAGCACATCAATAGAAGGTTATGTGGAAGGGAAAAGTGTGGGAGAAAAAGGTGCACAAGCAGCAGGGTTGACCACAGCCTGGAGAGGATTGTCAGGAAAAGGCCATTCCAAAGTGTTGGGGACTTTCACAAGGAGTGGACTGAGGCTGGACGTAGTGCATCAAGAGCCACCACACACAGACGGATCCTGGACATGGGCTTCAAATGTCGTATTCCTCTCGTCAAGCCGCTCCTGAACAACAAACAATGTCAGAAGTGTCTTACCTGGGCTACAGACAAAAAGAACTGGTCTGTTGCCCAGTGGTCCAAAGTCCTCTTTTCTGATGAGAGCAACCTTTGCATCTCATTTGGGAACCAAGGACCCAGAGTCTGGAGGAAGAATGGAGAGGCACACAATGCACGATGCTTGAAGTCCAGTGTGAGGTTTCCACAGTCTGTGTTGATTTGGGGAGCCATGTCATCTGCAGGTGTTGGTCCACTGTGCTTCATTAAGTCCAGGGTCAACGCAGCTGTCTACCAGGAGATTTTGGAGCACTTCATGCTTCCTTCCGCAGACAAGCTTTATGGGGATGCTGACTTCATTTTCCAGCAGGACCTGGCACCTGCCCACACTGCCAAAAGTACCAAAATCTGGTTCAATGACCATGGGATTACTGTGCTTGATTGGCCAGCAAACTCGCCTGACCTGAACCCCACAGAGAATCTATGGGGCATTGCCAAGAGAAAGATGAGGGACATGAGACCGAACAATGCAGCGGAGCTGAAGGCCGCTATTGAAGCATCCTGGTCTTCCATAACACCTCAGCAGTGCCACAGGCTGATAGCATCCATGCCACGCCGCATTGCGGCAGTCATTGCTGCAAAAGGGGCCAAACCAAGTACTGAGTACATATGCATGCTTATACTTTGCAGAGGTCCGATATTGTTCTGTTTCCAATCCTTGTGTTATTGATGTCATGTAATATTCTAATTTTCTGAGATTGTGAATTTGGGGTTTTCATAAGCTGTACGCCATAATCGTCACAATTATACCAAAGTAAGGCTTGACATACCTCGCTTTGCCTGTAATGCGTCTATCTCATATATTGGTTTCACCTTCTGAGTTGCCATACTGACATAAATGAACATTTGCACGATATTCTAATTTTTCGAGTTTCACCTGTAGATGCAATCCTCTTTCTGACCTAATGCACATCATTCCATCAGTCAAACCAGTTTGTCCTTTGCAAGAATGTGCAAAGCTCATTAATAGGGTGAAAAGGAAATGGTATTAATTAGTATTAGCATTCCAAATTCCTAAATTTCTAAAGGGGAGTCCTCATGTTAAAATGCTTGCTTGATGATATAATAGATTAGCTCTTCAGATTTTTTTTTTTTTTTGCATAAGTGATGGAGAATTAGTGTAGAAAGGGTCATCTTCGGTATTTTGCTTCGTCTAGTTGAGTAATAAATGCATGCAAATGACTACAAATGTTAAACAATTGCCCTTGTATCAAAATACCATGATTAAAATGTGTCCCCGTTTGATTAGTCAAATCTTCACTGATTAATTGAATGAAAACATGCATGCATCTGTATCGTAACATTCACACCAGTCAAAAACAAGATCTAGCCTGGGATAGAAAAACTGTAGACTTCCAGATTGACCTAAACTCTTTCACATCATCATCGTCGTTGTCATTGTCATCATCATCACCTCTCAGTAAGAGCATAATGTAGAACTCAACTATCCTAGATTTTTTCAAAACTTGAAAAACAAAGAAAATTATCTGGGACTGCTGTTTAGAAACTTATTATATTTAAGATAGCTTTATGATTCTTGTTCTATGCTTTAGATGTATTATGTTCTGGTAAAAATTAAAAGTTTAGAATTGATTCCATGGTTTTTCCAGTTATAATGTAATTATAACATGATAAATGTAACCTCAGGAATAAAAGTATAGGCAAGGTTTCAACTGCTGTTGACCTGTTAGTCCCTTCCCAACCCACCCCCCAAACCCCATCCTATGTTGATAAGATTGAGTGCTAACCTCTAAATCCCAAGATAAAGAGAAAGTTTTTTTAGCCAAAGTTGGAGTACAAAGCCAATATTGATTGTGACATGAAAGGTTTATTGAAATTGTCACAAAAGCTGGAAAGCAAGCAGAAATTATTAGGCTGAACAAGAAATGAATAGATTCCACCTGGCAAGTTTCAAAAATGAGGTTTAAATCTTGCTTCTGGGTTTAATTGCAATATGGGGTTGGCTTTAATACTGACTTGCTTGAGCAACAAATATTCCAATCCCAAAATGGCTGTTCAAAAGTCCCCCCCCACCCCATATGTGACTTCTTTAAAAAGTAACTAAATTGTTATTGCCAAAGTAATTGTATAATTTATATTGTAATACATTAATATACTATATTTATATTATAGTAGATTAAATAATAAACTGTATTATTATTGTAATATAGTTTATTATTATTATTATTATTATTATTATTATTATTATTATTATTATTTTTAATCTGCGCTCAGTCATTACTGACTCTGCAGTGACTGCTTGGACGAGTCCTTGCAGTTTTCAAGGCGAGTGTTTCGGAAGTGGTTTGCCAGAGCCTCCTTCCTAGAGCAGAGCCCAGCTGGCGAGCGCAGGAGGCGGGGTTTCCGTTGCTTCACACCCTTTTCGGGTGTGCGTGGTTTTTCACGCTTACCGGCAACTGCTTCCGACTCCTTTTTGCAAGGCGCCGCCAGCATTTTTCCTCCCACCGGAGTGAGAGTACCCATTTATCTACTCACGTGAGTTTTCGAACTGTTGGGTTGACAGGAGCTGGGGAGGAAACAGGAGCTCACCCTGTTAACGCGAAGGCTGGACTCGAACCGCTGAAGTGTCAGCCATTTCTGGCCGGCAACTATGAGTTTATAAATAGCTTGCAGATTGCAGCTTCTAAAGCCACTGCAAAAAGCTGGGATTAATTGTAATTTTTAATAAGACAGGAGAAGAAAAATATAGGTAATAATCTTATAAAATTACTAATGTAGGCCTATCCAGTTGTAAATATCTTATGACAAAGCTATCTGATTAATAGTTTCTTCCATTATGTCTTATTCTAGTTCTTAGGATCTGCAAGATCTGGACTTTCTTCCAGCTATGGAAAACACTTTCTCCAAAGTTGCTTCACCCTTATTCTCTTTGCTTTTAGAAACTGTACAAACACCTCTCTTTAACCAGGACTGTGAGGGTTAATTGTTTTATTAAGCCTACTTCAATTTACTGTTGTGTGTGTGTGTGTGTGCGCGTGCGTGTGTGTATTCGGTAGCATCGTAATTGGTCCAGAACCATGACAGTTCATATACAATTGAAAGACAACATAAAAAATAGGCTAAATTAAGATTTCAGCCAGAAAAGGAGGAGGCAGGAGAATAGCAATCTTTCTCCCGATTCATCACCATCCAAGCAGGTTCACAAATTCACAGATGTCTCAATATAAGTTTCTACACATGGAAAAAGCAGTGAAATGACAGCCTGTCCCTTTGTTTGTCAACAGAACCATGCAAGGAAGACCCTTTTGGGCCAATCAAGCAGCTAAAGATTTTAAAGGGAATGCTTCAAACGGAACAGCATAAAAATGACTTCCGTTATAATCAGTTATAAAATAATTTAATGAAAGTAATAATTTAGTAAACCCATATGAATTGGATAAAAATATCAAGTAGATGACAGATAGACAGATAAATAGATAGATAGTCAGACAGATGATAGATAGATAGATAGATAGATAGATAGATAGATAGATAGATAGATGATAGAGATTTAATATGAAAATTTTTATTCCATCTGTTCCTAAAAGCTGGAGGATCCTTAAAGCTAGAAATCATCCATCCATCCATCCATCCATCCATCCATCCATCCATCCAATAACAAAAGTAAATAAAACCTACAATACCTCTTTAAATAAATTCTTCTAAACTGAATAGCTCAACAGCTATTCAAGGCCTATGGGGGTGGGGGGGAAGAAATGGGCAATTCTATTTTAAAATTATTGGTACAATAAGAATGGTAATGGAGATATATTTGTGCACTATCCATGTATATAAATATTTCAAAAATTGCCACATGGTATCCACAAAGAGGTGCAGTCAATACCAGTGTTTTTGTTTCATCTTTCTTTTTTCCCTAAGTGAAGGAAATTAGCAATGGAAGGGTACACGTCAAGTTTCCTTGCTTCACAAAATCAACATTAAATTGTTCGTTCTCAACCCAGAATAGTACAAAAGAAGACAAGGCTTGTCATCCTATTTTGATTAGACACAGGTTGTTTTTATTGGATCTGAAAAAGAGTAGTCTCCATCACAATATGTTCCCAAGATGGCAAGATACTTTGTTAAAGCAATGTGAACATTGTGCTTTGACAAACTTGTCATGCTATCCTATGCCCCATTTTGCTATCTGAAAAAGTAATCCGAGATGATTTTGATCACCAATTGACCCAAAGAAATGGATGTACCCATACCATTGCATCCATCAAGGAGCCTATGAAATAGGAGCGCCTGGAGCCCTAAGAATCTTAATCACCTTTTCCTGCAAGTTTGGAAGTAGCTGGCATGCTGGGTCTCTGATATCACAATCCTGCATGTTGCATCCACATTGCTGAACCTTTGAGCCATGTCCAAGGAGACATGTAGATGACTGAAGTGTGCATCTGCCAATAAAGGGCAAACGAGATTTGTCTGTGGGTGTGCTGTAGTTTGAATCTGTACCACTTCCAGGGCAAAACATGCCAGTCTGAGGAATAAGAAACAGAGATAGACAAGTATATATGTGCATAATAGGGGGGGAAAAAGCAGAGAAAAGAGAAGAAAGGTCACAACATGTTCAAAATATTATGAAGTTATGGTTTGCCTAGGGAAGAGAATCCTGTGGGATTCCAGATGTTGTCAGACTACAATTCCTATACTTCCTAACACTTGAACTGTTTTAATGGGAATGGGGATCTAAGTAACCTTTAGATTCTCAGCTTGCCCCGATGGCCTGCAACAAGTCAGGAGGCCCTATTAAAAGGGCCTGTTGTGTTGCTATTTTTTTTTTAAAAAAAATCTGCCTTGTATTGATCTACTTTTCCCTAGAGACATTCCTTCCTTCCTTATCTTTGGCATCCTTTTAGAACAAGATATAGGCACACTTTTGCTGCTTTCATTTAAGTCTGCTTCTCTCAAGCAGTAGATGAAGTTGCAAGCTTGAGAGTGGACAGCACCACTTCAGAATGTAAATAAAATATCGTTATTGATTGCATTCACTCAGCCTTTTGTAGTTCCAGTGCATTAAAACACATAACGAAATATTTGTTGCAAACTTTTAAAAGATTCATCTCTGTAGCATGCCTGCTTTTGTAGTCACTTTTAAGCATTTTAGACCTCTTTCTATGTGGGGAAGTGTATCTTTCGTTTGATTTTCATGTTAGTTGAAGAAAGTTACTCTTCTGACATAAAAATCTATTGAGAATGTGTTGATTCAGGAAGGATGATTGGCTTCCTTTCAAATTTCCTCTTGGAAAGACTCAGAGCTGAAACTTTCTTGGAATCAAATATATTTCTTTGCTGGTACAGGTGATCCCCCCCCCCCCCCCATTTCTTTCTTTCACCTAGATGGTTGACCCTGCATGACTTATCTGGGCTGCAATTGGTCCCAATAGACAGAAAATGTTCCACTGTCCTGGTCCTTCACATCTGAAGGCCTTCATTGAATACTCCCATCGGATAGGCAGTGATACTCCTGCAAGTAAGGAAGGTTATATAATGGTAAATGGAATGGACATTTGTCAGCACAATAAGCAAATCCAGCTTCCTTTAGCCTCCTTGTTTTCTTCAGCCCTGAAAGGCGTACACACCATTCTGTTGTAACGCATAAGGCAACAGAAGCCTGATGGAGAACGGAAGAACCTCTGGGCTCTTCTGAAAGATGCCAAAAGAAGAGAAGAATACTAAACTCCTAAGGCATGCTTTTTCAGTTCGAATGAAGGCATACAGAAGTCTGTTACCTAGGAGAAAATGTGTTCCTTTCTTTTCATTATAACAATTGCCACGATTGGGCCCGAGAAAAATGAAGTTAAGACAGACATGCTGCTGCAACGGTCACGGAATAAAACAATAACTTTTTATCTCAAAGACATTCGCTTAAGTTTAAAACCTACACACACACTTCCTTTCAGAATTTCTGAACGTTGAAATAATGCAGCAATACTGAAATATAGTATCTTTTTTATAGCTTTGTTCTTTGCAGTGGAAGAAACAGATCTACGATCTTTTCATTGCAGTATGCACTATGAAACTTTAATAAGGAATTCGGGCTTGAAAAATTGGGAAAGTACATTCAGATATCAACTTGCATTATTATTACTGTGGTGGTGGTGGTGTCATTGCAAGTGCATTTAAAGTTTTAATTTTTTAGTATTTTTTTTTCAAAACTGTACACATTTTTGCAACCTTAAAATTATGACATTCTAATGAGACCAGGCAAAGTGAACATTTAGGCTAGAACATTTATAGTAACCTTTATAACATTGCTGTATCTCAAGTCAGATTTCCAAAGGGTCAAGATTTTTTGCATAATCAAGCATCAGCTGAAGGAATAGTAGCTATGAAAAAAGACAGAGTCCCTTTGGGGTATTTTAAGAAGATTCAATGCTTTTGCCCAGGAGAATTTTCAGGCTTGGTTTACTTATAACCTCTATCAGAAGTCCCCTCCCTCCTCTGAAAAAATCTATACTGGGACAAATGGAGTCTACATTATGACTGAAAACAGGACGCAACTGCACAAATTGTTTGCAGTCACATCCCAAGTTTTGCATTAACCGGAACACTGCATTCATTCATACATAGCAAATGTACATGGCTGAACATGGACAGAGGCCAACCCTTCTGAAGTGGCAAACAGAAGACAATATCTTCCCCTACTGGGTTGCTTCAGGAAAGATCATTCCAAAGAATGCAAGCTAAGTCCTACCTCTGATGAAGAATCTTCCTCGAGAGAAGCCAAGCCTGCCAACCAGGTATGCCTAAACTTCTGCCATCTCTCTCTCTCTCTCTCTCTCTCTCTCTCTCTCTCACACACACACACACACACACACACAGTCACATACAAACAGCAATGAGAGAGTGCGACATCATCCTATAAGGGAAAGTGGTGACCGCTCTTCTGAAATGAATTCCAAAGAGGTCACATTTGGCCAATTAGCCTTGCTTGTCAACCCTCCTGGTATCTTGGAAAACTTCACAAGGGCAAGTTAGGAATCCTGCTCCAGCTTTCAAGTTAAGTTTGACATCCCAGAAAACCAGGTGGAAAAAGGAGCACTTATTTTTAGCAAGTTTTTTTTAAGTTTATTTATTTAAGATGGCTGGATGCTTACTTCATTAGTTCAACCCAAGTCAAGATCTTGCTGGACAATTGCTGCCTTTTCCTAATGAAACCCTTGCAGAAATCTAGCTGAAACTCAGCAGGGTCAATATCCTCTAATGACTTTATCATTCATGCTGTGTTTAATCCTCGTTGGCCAAAAACGTAATTCAGCTGCAGCCATTTTGACACTTCCTCAGTAGACCAAAAAGATGCATCTTTTTCAAATTAAATCTGAAGCTCAGATTAAATGAGGTTCGCCTCAAATTGCAGACAGGAATCTGCCATCTTCAGCTCTTAAATTTTGAACTTGAATCAAGAGAAGGCTGATTTGTGCAGGATAAGCTTCTCTACCTTCTGTCTTCCAATCACCAACCTGTACCACCTCCTGTTGTGCTAGCTTGGAAGACCCAGAGCTCACTGTTACCAGAAACATGAGATTTGGGGAATCCAGTACCAATTTCTCCCTTTACTGCATGGAAACTATTAGATTTTTTTCATCTCCTGTAGAAACGAACTTGACATTAGAGCTGTGTTAAGCTGCAATTAGTATAATGTCATCAAAATCCAATGTAACCAGTCAGGTCTGATGGCATGTTGATGACACTGCAAATAAAAATCATCTAGAGTGGAGATATTTTTATTTAATTGTTTTCATTGATACTTCATTGCAGGAAAAGTACTGAATCAAAGTAAAGCTTCTTGAAATGCTAAATACTTTCATCCCATTGAAGCATTCTACTATTTATGAAATCAACACACATAATAATAAAAAAAACAACCATAAGGATATCTTGCAAAACAGGAAGCTGTTCTCACATAGGGCAGATAACTGCTATCATGTAAGCATGATCAACTTGTTTGAAAAAGAAACTATGAGATCAACTTGTTATGTGTTATTAATCTTAACAGCAGGATCACAAGGGATGAAGCAAAACTAGAAATGAAAAGAGGCGAGTGGTTGTCCAGTATTATTTTAATGAAGAATTATAATCAACCTACTGTTAACTTGGAGTTAAAATCAAGATGAAAAAGAATAATTTCAAAAAGCCTAGAGGGAGATGATTGAGTAACCAGATAAATTTTGTTCCACATAAAGCTTCAAGCAAGAGTTTTATTCAAGACTTTGATCAAATCACCCTACTGCAGCAGATCCATGAACTGAGGCAGGAATCTGCTTCAAACCTGCAAATCAAATCATGATATTCTAGGCTTCCAGACTGCTTTGCAGCTTCAGTGGTTTTTCTGTTACTTTAGGGAATGTTGAAGATAATATGAACTATTTCAACTTTACTTCCATATATGGAGAATGCTGAAGAGGGGGTTGAGTATTGTGATGTGTTATATGCCATTGGGATGAAGGCATTGGCAAGGAGTTTTATCACCTGATTAATCTCCATCTATCAGACCTTATGTTCAATAGCTCTTTCTTCTTCCTGATGCATGATTCAACTTTTCTTCAGATCCATATATTATTAAAATGTCATATGTCTGACCTCATCTCCCATTAGTCTCTCTGTGCCTGTCTCATCATGTTTCTTTCAAATCTCCCTATTCATTCCCCTTTTATTAACCTTCCATTTAATTCTTCCTGTCTTATTGCAGTATTTGCATATATGCTAGATGTCTCTGGGTGTACTGTATGTACACACACACAAAGTCTTGTCTGTCTCTCAGCTTGCAAATGGAACTTCTTCATTCATATTGGTCCAAAGGTCTGCATAAAACAGGTCAGTACAGCCAGGTGTCGCCTTTTAAAAAAAAGTTAGTTTTTTTTCTTCCTTCTTCAGTCTGTCTGGAACAAGTATAAAATTAAATATCAGTCCCAAGGGAATGTGTTGGTCCCAAACGTTTATTGTGTTGCTGCTACTGAGCAAAAAGAGATCAAAGCCCTTAATTGCTAACGGCTCTTCTCTCTCTAAGGGTATTCTCAGTTTAGGGCAGGGTTCTGTTGATAAATCTTATCCGGGGTGCTTTGCTTTAATGGCTGTGGCTAATATTAGGCTAGGCTAGAATGCAAAGATTTGTTTAATACTTTCTAGAGATCCACAGCCGTAGCTCATATTAGAATGTGTTTTTTAAAAAATCTGCTGGTGATAATGGGACATGGCTAACTTTAGTTCAGGCCCTCAATCTCCTCTTTCTTTCTTTCTTTCTTTCTTTCTTTCTTTCTTTCTTTCTTTCTTTCTTTCTTTCTTCCTTCCTTCCTTCCTTCCTTCCTTCCTTCCTTCCTTCCTTCCTTCCTTCCTTCCTTCCTTCCTTCCTCTCTCTCTCTCTCTCTCTCTCTCTCTCTCTCTCTCTCTTTCTTTCTTTCTTTCTTTCTTTCTTTCTTTCTTTCTTTCTTCCTGGAAAGTATAGACATGTCTAATGTTAATTTAGAACCCAGTCATTTGCTTTACTCTTTTGGACATAGCTAACGCTGGGCCTAAAAATTCCAGCGTTCATGTAGTCAGTAGGAAATTGAAATAGACTTCTGGGGGACTTCACTTTTGCAATGTATTTCCAAGATCCAGATAATATAATATATATTGGTGACATGCCCAAAAAAGGTTTCATCCTAAATAATCACACTTTCATGTCTTTATGTCTTTTTTAAAAGAAGTATTTAAATATGCAGTAATCAAAAAGATATTGAAAATATATGGGGGAAATAGGAGGATGGAGCACCATTTATATTGCCTTGAACTTCTCAATGAATTGTAGGATATAAATTAACATTAAATGAATACATAAGTATGCATTCTTTAACTATGAATAATAAACCTAAACTTGCATTATTATTCTGTAGGCTTAGCTCAAAATAGGGAATAGTGGGAAGAATCTAGACCATACAAATTCATCTTCAGTTTCTAGCTTAGATCTCTGACAGCAGCACAGTTCTTTGGGTGCCCATTACACACACAATCAATAGCAAACAGAATTATTTTCCACATATTTAAGATTTTCCCATGGTTTATAGAAATAGAGTTAATTTTTCCAAAGTTAAGGTGTAGATCTTAATTCCTTTATTGTATGTATGTATGTATTTATCTTGGTGTTGTTTTATGTTTTATTCATTAAGTTATTGTACATTGCCGTGTGCTGTTGCATAAATCTAGATAGTCTTACTTTTATAAACTTCTATTAACTTCTTATAAAATAAATATAAAATTGCATTTGATGAAGTGAGCTGTAGCTCATAAAAACTTATGCTTTTTAATAAAATGTGTTACTCTAAGGCACTACCAGTCTCCTTCCAATTTTTCAGAAGCCTTAACTGATTCTTTGAAAGTCTCTAACAACTATGGAACATCAGACCATGACATCCATACCAAAGTCCAAGGACCTCATACTAATTATGAAATTGAATAAACTTCCAACAGCCAAGGACATAAGTTATCATCAAGATGTAATAAACTCTGACCTCCCTAATCTGATTGCTTTAATGTTTTCAGAAGCAAGGGATTCACCAACAAATCAGAGCAAGGGGCTCACCAAATTAAAAGAAAAAGAATCATCTGTTACAAGTATCATAGCATGATTTCCATGGATAGTAACAAGGGCCTGAAGTTAAATAAAATAGGGCAATGCATATTATAATACTTTGGGGAAGGCAAAGAAATAATTGGAAGAGGTTGAAATTTTTTATCAGTTTTGGAAGGACTAATATTGTTACCATTTGGTCCATTTGAAAAAGGTTCACTGTACAGTATATCCGCAATTGAATACTTCCTCCTCCTCCTCCTCCTCCTCCTCCTCCTCCTCCTCCTCCTCCTCCTCCTCCATCCATGTTAGGAATGTTTGCACTTTCATAGATCTCAGGAAATAAACTAAATGAAAACAATTTCTATGTGCATTCCTACCACAGTTAATAATATGTACTAATGTAATCACTCAGATTGATCAAACATTCAACATTGTGCTGTTTTATTCTTCTGCAAAATATATTAATCAGAAATAGTTTTCCCATCTGTAATCCAAAGTACTGTTCATGCAAATGTATGGATATCACTTTTTAAAATCCCAATTTACTATGGGAAATTGACACAGGGATAGGAAAGCTTTATCAGTTTGCTCTCTGATAAGATACCCTTCCAAGATACTCTTCCAAATATAACATTGTATGTGGCTTTTACAAGATGGCAGAAGAAGCCAGACACTCTTATCTTTTGTTGCTATTGTTGAATTGTTAATTGTTCTCTGTCATGCCTCATCCTGTTTCCTTAATTGCGAAGGAGAAAGAAAAAGTTTCACTCCTGATAAGGTTGGATTTAAGCTTGATAAGATAGGAAAAGAAAAAAAAAAGTTAAAGGATCAGCCCTGCTTCCCCAAATCACCTTAAAGCCTTTAAACATCTGAGTGCTGATGAGTTATTAGCAGAAAATGGAATATATGAGTAATCTAAGTGACCTAAATAATTCACATGTTTGGAATTCAGGTAATAAATTCAGGATAATGCATGATGATCTTCATTCCCCATAAACTTCTAGAAATGGGGAATATTTGGGGCATGTTGCTTCATGGTATAGCAATATGCACTGTTTGGGTACCAAATTCTCTAAGCTGGAAAGCTAAATAAAATACTTCAAAAGAGACAAAGTAATCTACCTTAGAATAACTCTAATCCCTCATCAGTGTCTGCTTCACCTATTTTCAGTTTGATGGACAAATATACCAACAAATCAGAGGCACACCCATGGGATCACCACTCTCAGGACTCAGCAGAGACCATAATGTGACACCTAGAAGCTGTAGCACTTCCCCACATACAACCTAAAGTATGGATCCAGTATGTAGATGACACCTTTGTTATAATAAAAAATGAACAATTAGGGAAGACACATGAAACAACCAACAGCATCTTCAAAGGAATAACATTCACAACAGAAGAAGAAAACAACAACATTCTACCCTTCCTGGATATCATCTGCAGAGGAAATGGTGACAAATTAGAAATGCAAGTCTATCAAAAAACAACCCACACTAACCATATGCTCCATTACCAAAGTAATAACCCTACTTCCCACAAGAGGAGCTGTGTAAGAATATTATTCAGATAAGCACAAATGCAGTCCAGCAACACAAAACACCAGAAAAAGAAAACAGATCACCTGTACCACATCTTCCAACAAAATGGATTTCCCACACAACTTTATCAAAAGCTGCCTGACCACTCAATCTGCTACAGTGCAACCAACACAAGCTATGAAAAGGGTAACACTGCATATATCAGAAACATCTCAGAAACAACCAACAGACTATTACAACCACACAGCATCATCGTAGCACACAAACCAACTAAAGCCCTCCAAAACATCTTGAGTAAACCAAAAGACCCAGTAGCCCAAGAAGAAGAAACAGGAGTCATCTGCAACACGCAGTGTAAGGACTGTAACAGCCACTATGTAGGACAGACAGGCAGAAGACTAGCAGAGCACATCCATGAACACCAACTAGCAGTCAGAAGACAGGATGAAAACTCCTTCATCTCACAACACATGGACAGACTCAACCATAGTTTCAACTGGGAAAGCGTGAGCATCCCAGACCAAGCTAAATCCAAAAATGCTAGGTAATTCGTGAAAGCCTGGCACTCAGACAAATTAGTCATCAATAGACAGATAGAGTTAAGATGTTACCTAGATGGGTAATGAAACATTTGCAAGAAAACAACCAAGCTCTGAGAACCCCAAGGACTCCACAGAGATAAACCTCATTTATACATCATTCAAAAGAGACAATACAAAAGCTACGAAGGAAACCAACGCCTACACTCAGATAAGCAGGGATTAACACCAGGCACACAATCAAGCAAAAAACAACACCCTAATCAAGGAACTGCCAAGGAGAAAATTGCAGCCCCATCAACACTGGCAGGGCAAGCTACTGTATATAAACCCCACACTCACTCGCACTAATGAACCATCTGCAATCAAACGACCAAGCTCAGAGGGCACCAAGGACTCCATAGAATAACTCTATGAAAGGTTTTGTGGCTAAACTCTGCTTTCTAGCTGCTGGAACTGGAACAAGTCTATTTCAGCGGATGGCAATAGTAAGTAGGTCAGCAGATGAGTTGAAATATGAATTTGACAGTTTTGGAAACCGATCCATGAAGATCGGAACCCACCCTCCAGTGTTTAAAAATTTAAGGCCTGATTATTAACAAGCAAGCACTGAACACACTGAGTAAAATTCCAGATATTTCAGAAGGGGGTGGACAGAATTTGTACATCTATCGACCAAACCAAATTACACTAAATGCTTATAACTAGATAAACAGGGAGTGATGTCACCTAAGGAATCCATTATTTATACTCTACGCCAACTTTTCCATTGCATATTCAGTTGATCTTAGGGAAGTAGAGTGGCTGCCAAGCTGGGAAGGTATGAAAAGAGTTTTGCTAACATTCAAACTCACTATGCTGCAGAAGATGAGAGCCTTCTTGGCAACCTTTGATATCTTTCCCATGCATGTGTTCAAGGAGGAAAAAAGTCAAATTGCCCTTTCAAGCAAAAGAAAAAGCATCAACTCTGAGCTTCATATACAATTACTCAATGCTTCCTGGAATGCCATCTAGGTTCTCCCCCACCATCTATAACCATGTTGGAACTGGGCCTAGATGGTCACCTTAACTAACAAAGGGAGTTATGCCTGGGTCTATTTGAACACAATGTGCCTAACTTTTTTTGGCTTGATGTCAAAGGAGAAACAAGTGGACAGTCGGGCAAAGTTTGATTAATTCAGACAAGATAGGCATGCAGTACAAAAGACAGCTGAATCACTGAATAATTGTGTGTCACAGAAGGATAAATGCAACTAATTAAATGCAACAACAGACCACTTCCATTCAATTAGAACCCTGTTTACGAAGAACTTAATCATAGTGGCAATGAGGGGGTGCAAGAATACACTCAACTTGAACACAAGGAAATAAGATGCTATATGGAATTACAGAACATATTGGTGAAAGAGGAATGGAATCAAGGTGATTTTTAAGAGGATCTTACTAATTTTAGGCACATACCAGAGGAAAACACAAAATGCTCTGTAAATCATTCCCATGTCAAAGACAAACAGGAGACTGAAGCAAGGATAGAGTAGGTAATACGAATCCCCACAAATGTAACCACTCGTCCTGGAAAAGGAAATTCTCATCACACCCAAGTTCCATCTGAATATGATTTATCACAATCAGTGCTTCATGGCTGGACTTTATACAAATCAGAAGTCCTGTCTAAAGAGTGCTCTTCAACAATTTTTCTAGGGGTGTCAGTTTATTGACAATCAAGGCACTTATAGAAACTGACCACTCTTTCTTTGACCATTGATGGCTGGCATTTTAAATATACGCAGAGATTTACATTTTTATGTTACAGGACACACGGTCCATTAAGGACATAGAATCTGACAATTACATTGTACAATGTCTCAAAGTTACTAAATGTGGAGAGAAGGGTGGAGAGCAATAAGTTGCGTAATTGAAAGGGTTTCTAGCAAAATGAGATCCAAACCATGGCTTGATGAGGAATGTTCAAAAGCTAAGAACTCCTTAATTGAAAATCAGAAGGAGACATCACACCTGAGCTGTTAAAATCAAATATTGCTAGTGGGCACACGTTTTAGAGATTTTGTTCATGATTATAAACTGCATTCTCAAAATAAACCCAAAATGCAATACCTCTATTGTTGTCCCCGTATTTAAAAAAAAAAAAACAGACAGATCTGACCCCTCTAACTGTCATGTGATCAATTGTACAGGTAAGCTACATGGTTTTGGGTCACTCTGTCAAACCTATGGAAGAAGGCAATGACAAACCACTTCCAAAAAAAGTTGGACTTGTTGCCAAGAAAACTGCAGGGACTTGTCCAGGCAGTTGCCAGGAGTCAAGACTGATTCCATTTCTAAGGGACATATTTTCGGTTCCACAGTGTGTCCCAAACTCACTTCTTCAGGCTGAGAATACAATTTAAACTTGAGCGTAGATAGCATATATTAGCCATGGGCTTAAATTAAGTTTCAACCAAGTAGTTTGATTGCTCTAACTCTCCGAGATACACTCCAGCGTTCTTGGGGAAATCATTTAGTTCCACTCCAAGGTGTTATGGGCTTCCCCTAATGCACTGATCACAATAGCTTTTGGGCAGGCCAGAGATAATGGCCTCCAAAATGATTTCACCCAGGCTTCACCTTAGTTTATCCAAGAAAACTGTGGCTGTTGTGCATTATTTGTTTACTACCACATCTAAAAATACCACAAGAATTTTACATCAGCCTGTTGTAATGCCTTCCCATCAACATTTTAGAGCGAAGTGTCTCTACCCTTTGGGGATGAAGAAACAAAACAGTGCAACATGTACTGCTGTGTTGAATATCTTTTTTTTAAATAGTATTTTATTGAAATTTTAAGATTACAAAGTTAAAAGTTAGAAATGAAAAAGAAAATTGAAAATACAAATTATAAAGAAAAAGAAAAGAAAAAGTGAGATAAAGTAAAAGAAAAAGAAAAAAGACATGAAAAATAGATAGCTTCCAATCTATCTCTGGTTTTAGGAATAATATGAGTGTCATAAGTGCTAGTTTTTAATGCATTAAATAGAAATAATTCTTTGTCAAAACACATCCCATTACATTTATAATCTAATCTTCAAATCCTCATGAAAGCTTTGCCCCACCTGCGTTTTGCAAATAGTCCATCAATGGTTTACATTCTTCAAGGTAACAATTATTTGAATTTTCTTTTAATAAACAAGTCAATTTATCATTTTCTGCCATTTGCTGTGTTGAATATCTTTCACAGAGAGGTTCAGGGTATATGTATTTCCCTAGTTACAATACGCTATTGAGGCAGGATTGAGGATGGGTACCCTATTAGCTGTTCAGGAGGGGGAGATCTTAGGGCAACCAGGTTCTCCACAAATTTAGGATGGGATGCAAATGATTGCTTCAAGTGGGCCTGCTGCTGAGACATCTGTCTATCTATCTACCATCTGCATCAACTCTTGGTCCCCAGCAATTTTAAACCTTTAGTTTATACATGAAACCTGAGAAACAAAAAAGTGGCATTAAATGGCTATGGAGTCAAACCAGTTTGAGGTTTCCAAACTTTTTCAAGGAAATGATTAAAACAATTAAATCCCAACTGCAGAATTATGCAAATATAAAATCACCTTTAGCACTTATTAAGTTTTAATGAGCATTTAAAACTAATATGATAGTTAAACCAGAAGGGGTTATTTCTGTAGGTAAAACCTGTAGATTTTAAATATATCTTCATTCATGAAATGTAAATCACCAGTCGGTCAAAAGGTTCACTCCAAATGCCTTCAGGATGGTGATCAATCATAGTTCTTGGTTATACCTTTTTTTTTTTTTTTTTTGGACTTCTGTTAATGTTGAATGTTACACGTCTATGAACAATTCTGTATTAAGGCAATTTCTATCAAAAAAGTTTGGTTTACAAGTTTCTGCCATTTCTCTTTTAGGGCCAATCCTTACAGCTAGTGCTAGAAGTCTGCATTCTCTGACCAAATTCAGCTTTCCCACAACACTTCCTCCCTAACTTATCTATCATCCAGGCTTGCAAAAAGACTGTACAAAAGTCAGCCTGCTGATAGGGAAACAGATGTCATGCAAGACTAGTGCAGATCAGCTGGCTATACCCAAATCACATGATACTTCAGTTGGTTAACTACTCCTAGATTAATTAACAGGAGCACTTGCACTTAATTTTTCTGGATGGGAAATGAATAGCCTTTCGTCCTGTCTATGCTCAGGGCTTCATTTCTTAGGGCACATCTCTTGATCTTCTTTGAGCCCATCACAGACCCTAATGGTAATGAATGCCATTCCGTATAATCAAAGGAAAGTGGTTTCTTCCAAGTTTGCTCTAATGCATTTTCCGTCAATGTTCCTATACTTTCATTAATTCCCACCCTCACATCAAATACTTCTTCCTCAGTAAATATTTCAAGCTCCAGTTCTAAATCAATAGGTCTGCTCTTTATAAATCAATACTCTCATTGGTTGTAAAAGGGATTAGCCCGCCTTCAATACAAAGATGTTATCAGCCATTCATCACAGACTTCTCTGCTAAGAAATCATACAGAGGTCATCCAGCCTAACCCACAACAGTTACCAGCATTCTTAATTTCTTCAATTAAATGACAAAATTCAATAAATACACCAAGATGATTTAAAAAACTGGATTGGCCTACCTTCTACAAAGAAGACCATGGTTAAGATATATTGGCAGAAGGATTAAATAGGATGCTTAACTTGAAACCTAATGGCAATATAACACCATTTCTGACTGTGTTGCTAGATTTTCAGTCTGGTTTTGAAATCCTTTTTATACTGCTAATGGTGCTTTACTTTTTCCTTGATCCATTTCTTCTCTCACTAAAGGGCATCCATTATTCTCTAAAACTGCTTTATACTAACTAAAGAACTCACTGAATCCAAGGACAAATTTGTTATACGGTAGGAATTTGGCTGTTACCAATTTTAGCATTTTTTTCCTTTTCCTTTTCCTTTTTTCTTTTGTTGTTTCTTGTGAGAAAGAACATTCAGAGAGTGATTTTTCTGCCTTCAGTACCAATAATTCTAGTGATCAAGCAAAGAAGTGAGAATGCCAGGAACATACTACATAAACCAGATTGTGCTTATTCATAATTTCCAACCCTCTTTAAACCAAATTCTTAAATTCTGATTATTTGATCTCTTCCCACCCACCACTCCCCCCTTGATATCAGAACTGGTCATCCAGAAAAAAAATGGTTTTCATGAGCCTTTCCAGGTAGCATTGGCTTGAAGTGCACCAAAAGAATCTCAAACCATTTTTCCTTCCTTCCATTTTTCCTTCCTTCCTTCCTTCCTTCCTTCCTTCCTTCCTTCCTTCCTTCCTCCCTCCCTCCCTCCCTCCCTCCCTTCCTTTCTCCCCAATACAACCTAACAGAAACATTTGAAACTTACTGTCATTCATGCACATAATGTCATTTTAATAATAATAATAGAAATAATAATAATAATAATAATAATAATAATAATAATTACTTATTAAATTTATTTTAATCCCCTATGTACTAAGCAGAATCTTTGGCCATTGGCTTTATTTGGAAGAGGAGATTATGAACTGCTACCATGTTTAGCTCTAAGTCTGCTATTTTCTCACCATATTTCCTATTTTCAGCAGGAATCAAGATTTCCTTGCTTGGTTTTCTACACAACCTCAACAAAATGATTATTGATGATTTTTATATGCTGGCATATTGGTTTTTTAACTTGTTTATATTGGATTGTTGTTTTCACCTATTGTGAGCCTCCCAAAGTTGCTTAGATGAGATGGACAGCCAAACAAATAGAAAGAACAACAACAACAACAACAAGTCCTTGGGAAGGATTTCATAGGTGGATAAAAATGCCAAATCCAGTATAAACATCTGGCTAAGCGTGTGACAAGCATAATAATAATAGGCACATTTGGATGCCATATCAAAAAACCTTGGACGACACTTAGAAAATCTACACATTGACAAAATTTCCACCTGTCAGTTACAAAAGGCCACACTGCTTGGATCCACACATATACTATGCCGATATATTACGATATTCTAGGTTCTTGGGAAGAACTTGATGTGAATGAAGGTTAACACCAGCTAAAGAACTGCAGCTGTGACTTCATGTTGTTGTGTATAGAATAACAACAGCAACTCTTCCGGCTCATTTTATACCATAGTTGACAAATGGTATTTCCCCTTTGCTCTGCTATTTCCATCTTAAGATGAAGATAGTATTAACATGCTAATGTCCCTACAGAATTTCTTGAGGCAAGGTACCAAAAAATTCTCTTATGAGCTCAGATTCTGCCTTTGCAGAGAAGGTCTACTGAATCCAGTCTGTGTCCTGTTACATTGCATTTTTTGTAAGAATGGAAAGGCCCCTCATATCACTCCTTATTTGATGAAGTACAAATATTTGTTTTATGTACAGTTGCTGTTATCAGACCAGTATGATGCAGTTTCTATGAATGTGGCTACATTTTGCTGTACTTTTCTTAAAACCAGACAAGTTTGATTGCATGAATGAGCTCGCCCTAAGTTCTACTCTTTTATTCTGTTTCATCTGCGGGTAACTAGTTGACTTCTGTTCAATGCTGTAATAAAGTTAAAATTAAAGATAGATAGATAGATAGATAGATAGATAGATAGATAGATAGATAGATTTTTTTTTAATAGCTGCCCACTGATCAAATTGTGTTGGCTTCACAACATAACTTTCTCAAAACATCCATGATTTTCTGAGAGTTCTACTGGTTGCTACACATGGATTCTCTTTTCAGTGTCAGATATTGCCCTAATAGTAAATGTCTTTTTTTAATATTCAATGTGCAAATAAATCTTTATCAAAAGAGCTTACTGACCCCCTTACTCACAGAACAGGTTTGATTTTTTTTTAGTTTCACATCTGTAATGATTTTTCCTGTGGTTTCTCCCTTGTTCTATGTACCTTTACTCCTGTCTTTTATGAATAACATTCGTGCACAGTCTTGGGTGCCCTTCAAATGACTACATTATTGTGACAAAACTTTCTTCTTTGGCCTTCGCACCTCCGTTATATCAAGCATTATATATCTCCAAGTCTTTTGAGCTTGTTATTATCAGGAACAGAGCAATTTTCAGCTCATTCCGCAGTTTAACAGCTCTTATAGCTTTAATATACAATATACAATTCAAATTGTGACCTAAGATCTCAGCCACTTTATTCCCAGGAATAAAGGAATTGTGAAGACTTAGTTGCAGGTGCAAAGAATCAAGCTGCCATTTTAGTTTTATTACTCTCTTCATATCCTCTAGGAACTTCACCTTCTACAGCTTGTATCTTGCATGTTGACATCTTAAAAAGGGAGATCAGTCAAGAACCATACTTAATTATTTTGAGACATACGGAGAAAGTGGGAAAGAGTATACTGTTTAGACATGGATCCTCCTGACCCTTATTTATTTGTTTAAGATTTATGCAAATGACCTCCTTGAAGCTTTAACTATATACAGGACTTATTAGGACAGTTTAGCATGATACCAATATCAACATAGCAATGCCAAGGAAATATAACAGAAATGGGCCTGAGGCTAGTTGTGGGGCAGAGAGGGTGTTGGCCAATATGTTGTATATTATACAGACAATATATTTAACTATAATAAAAGATTACTGCAACATGTTGTACAGTATTGAATATATACAGGTTTTCCTCCCCCCACCCCCCAGTTTGGGGAACTGTTAAAAAATGCAGCTGATGAAAAATGTCAAATCCAGATTATTATTTACTGGCCCATGTTTTAGTCTACCAGTCATGCCAGATTTATACCAATTGCTCTCAATGCTAGTTTGTTTCTTGGCAGAATTCCACTGCTCATCCTCTACGTGGTCAGGGATGAGGGTTTCTCAATAATTACTCCTCTCAGATGAAATTCCTCACTGTTTAAGATCTGCTTTAGAGAATCTTCTATATGGCTGTGAATTTTCTTTGCTTCCCAAGGAGTGGATACACCACAGCGTAGCAAAATGCTTTATTGCAGCACACACCTTCCCCAACAGCAGACTATTGCTCTTCACCCATCTGGGACTCGCAAGGTGATGTTGCCATGTAAATATGTCTTTAATAGTCAGTTCAAGCAAAAGTCTATAAAATGCATAAAGTCTATATAAGTATATAAAGTCTGTAAAGCGGCAGACAACTTTTGCCTTTTCCATATATTCTTGTACCAGTTGAGATGAGGTGCTGCTTCAGTGGGGTTGTTCCTCTTCTAATTGCTACTGAGCTCCCCAAAAAGTATCCAGGCAGGATTCCCACCAAGATATGCTGCTCACCGTAGCTTGTGGTCCTGGCAGTTGAATAACTGTCCTCTTGCCTGCTGGTAATAGCTGCCAATCTTCAGACGTTGCCTCCGGTTCCCTGTCTGTAGGCCGTTTGCTGGTCACCTTTCCTATTATACACACCCTCTACACACACGTCCTCCTCCACTCAGTCTTAATGTTTGCTTTTCTAAGCTAAGAGCTTGGGTGGGGTAAGGTGGCCTCTGGACATCCTTGAAAATGCCAAGGTGTGGCTCAGTGATCACAGGCAGCTGAACAGCTGGCCTGGATGCTTGTGAGTATTCAAGGAAACAAGGAAATGGGGCGAGAAGTGTTTCTGCCTGGCTGCAGCTTACCTTTCCCAAGGAACCCCAACTTCACTCCCTCACAATGGCCATCTGCAAAGAAGCTAAGCCTGCTTTCTTTGGCGACAATTCACTTGCGTTTTGAACTCAGGCTGTAAAACTGTTTTGTTCTTCATGGCTTTTAAATGGGTTTGAGTACCTTAACCCAACTCTACTCCTTTTCTTAAGCTTATTATGCTGCCTCCTATTATAAATTAATTTTAATGCAATGCCTTTTAGAAGAGGAGAAGGAAATATGAGAAAAGCAGTCATCTTTTCACCTTGTAAGCATCTTAATACCACAACAGTCTACAGGCAGTATGATACAGCTTGATTTTTAATATATTTAGGAGTGGAAAGTTGGGGAAGTCTTGGATGGAAGAATAGCTACCTATTGCACCTATGAAGAGACCATGTACAACCTTGTTCAGTATATACTGATGTATTATATATAAATAAACATGTATAGATTATCATATATAAAATTCAACAATTATTATTGATCAGGGATGGTCATAGAAGCATTTTTTAAAAGATTCTTCCAGGCTTCATCTCACAGGCATGAATATATTCATTATTTATTTAAGAAACTTATATAGCTGCTGCATCATATCTTGGGCAGTTTACACCAACAATTTAAAAATGTATGTAAGAAATGATTAAAAACAAAAAAAAAACAAAAACAAAAACGGGGGGGGGGGGGGACCTGAAACCCTACATCAACATTCCCCAGTACATAAGCAACAACATTAGGGTCCAGCCTTAGCCCTATTGGAAAGGTGAGAGATGTGGCTGGGTGAGATCTTTTCAACATAAACAATTGTTTTGTCTAAGGGGGTCCTATTTTGACATGATGTGCCATATATAATTCCAACATTACTAATTCAAATCTAAATTTCTATATTCTGTAATTTATTATTTTCAGTGACTGAAATGGAGATTTTAGCTTCTTGGGAAGTTGAAAAAACAAGACGATCAGGTTGTGGACTTTAGCTTTCTCTGAAAAGGAAACTCAGTATATAAGGAAAGCACAGAGTCCAGATGACAGTGATGCATTTGTTGATATCTGAGTTCCTTTTATTATATTTTTGAGCCACAATCATATCATAGTTTTTCAGAGTTATCTTTTTGGAAAGATATCTTCTAAATTTCCCTTACATATTTTTATGCTGAACTCTTATTTTTACTCATGAAAACCAGAGAATATCCATCTCTGTGGTACAGGATCGGACCCAGTACAACAGTCTTCTCTGTATTGTAAATCATCCAGTCATCCAATCCAGTTATCAGATAAACTGATGCACTATTAAGATTTCATCCAATCTTATTCCATATTGCTCCTTTCAAGTGCAATTGTGAGTCCTCTGACTACTTTTGGATAAGACCATAACTCTCCCTGCCTCCTCTTAATCAATATCCTCACCCATCCTGACTGCCCAAAAAGATTTTTAAAAAAGAAATAAATAAATTTTCTATGAAATTCATATTCTGGCATTTTTAATGTTTTGTTTAAAGTCTGTTAGTGATTTCTGCATAGCAATAGTCAAGAAACAGGATACTGCAAAATGTCTATAAAAGTGGGAAAGTGATAATCCATTGGGGTTCAGCCGATATTAATTGCATAGCCAATGGGCAGGATAATTAATTAAAGCTATTGAGAATACTGTTTTCATCATAATATGAAGTATTAGATTATTGGGAAGAAGGGAGATGTTCTCAGGCTGTTTTTATTAAGTTTTCCAATTAATGTCTGATTAGTTCTAAGATTAATTGTGCCTCAATTCGTAAGAAAAATATTCTAATGCAAAATTCCAAATATTCTCCTATATACAAATAGGGCCACAATATAAGAATTGAAGATGCCGTCTCTTTTCTTCTGTATCATCTTCTTCTTCATTGTCATCATCATCTTCATCTCCCAACAGGGTGAATGGAAAGCAGGTATAAGGGAAGAGACTGTGGAAGTGGCTTTGCACAGCGTGCAATGAATTATATAACAGAAAGCCCCAGAAATGTGCAATTATGCTAAGGATGCTTGGTGGAATAATGAAGTGAGAGAGGTCATGAATGAGGGGGGAAAAGTGCTCATTCATATTTTACCACTTAACTACAGCCCTTCAAAGAAATGGAAGATAAATCATAGAAGGTTGTGCCTCAGAAATGCACATCTCTTTCTCAAACTTTTCCCCTAGAGAAAGGTGCTTACTTGCCTTCATACAAATTAAAAGGGTTCTGGTACAACATTTCCAGCTGATTTGTTCTCTGTGAGTTACTAAGAAGTACAGAGAGGAAATTTCCTTTACATGCACTTAAGAATTTCTTCAAGGTGAGGAAATATAACATCAGAAAGCTGTTGAGGAATGTAATCCAAGTTATTACAGGGGGAAGCAAATTCAATTTGGGAGATCATAAGTTATTCATGGGATTATAGACCTGGAAAGGATTTCAGAGACAATCTAGTCAACTCTTGTACGATTGCAGGAAATGTGTTACTGCAATATTGCCTCTCCTTAAAAGTTTCTGACGAAGGAGAGACCAACTTTTCAGGGACAGCCATCAGACTGCCAAATAACTCCTACTACCTGATACACCTAATAAGCACTGAGGTGGAAGAATGCTCCGCTTAAATTGTGTGAATTTGTGTTTCCATAAAAGTTCTTTCTGACTGGGATATGAAATGGTGCATTTTAATACGGAAGGATGTCGGATCTATTCCAACTGTTTCAAGGCAGAGGATGTGGTTGAAATACAAGGTCAGGGTTCACTGAAGGAGGAGCTGGGCATTTTTTTCTACATGATTTTAATTCCGTGCTTCTAAAGATTTTTGTCTTCTTAAGCACCCAGGCCCATTTGTAAGGCAAATGTTTGCTTACTCCTTAATTATTTTCTTCTATGAATTCATGTATGACTCACAGAAATACCTTTATTTCAAAGCAGGTTCAATGTCTGAAGGAATCATTCCCTATTAACTTGTAAGAAAGTTTGTGATTATTTTCTCTTCTGCCGTGGATGTCACGTAATGCTTGACTGCAGTCTTAGAACATTTCCGGAGGATCCGTTTGGATGTATGCAGGAAATTACTTAAAGGCAAATCACCCATTACCTGCAACTCTTTTATTACTATGCCCCGCTACTATTACATGGCTGACAAAGCCTTAGGAGCAGAGAGGATTTATTCCTCCTTCACTTGCCCTCAAGGTTTCAAACTGACTTCTTCATTTTTAGCCTGGGGAGAGTCATTGCTAATTTTAAAGGATATGTTTCATTTTCATTACATTGTGCAACACTGCTGTTGATGGCAATATTCATGGAGGGACAAAGAACAAAAGCCCAGCTATATTAAAGGACACACCTGTAGATCTTATGGCTGTGAAGGAAGACGTGAAAAAAGCTGGATTTGCAAGGCTGAGACATGCCATGTTGAAGTTCCCAAAGGAACGTAATGTTAAAGGATCAGGATGTAAACACAGCATACCCCTCGGTATGTTGCTGTGTGCCAATATCAAGCATAGTGTAGAAGCAGCACAATTTACCTTAATTGAACCCTTTGAACATGAACAGTGAAGACAGAAGGGAGGGAGTCATAAGAGCCATACTATAAAAAGAGGAGAAAGAGATGACCCAAATTTGATAAAGTGAACATACAGACATTGTGGTCTTAATGTTTTGCCTTAAATGCATCGAAAGAAGGTAGTCAGGTCTGATGGAATCAGAAATGCCAATAGACATGGGAAGTGGGAGTAAGAAGCCCATGTTTTGCATCCATTCTGGACTCTTTAGTGGCCATGGTAATAGTCTCTCAGCCTCACCAGGTAGACCGGAACAGGAAATCAATCCACAGGAAGGCTAAAATTACACGTACTCCCCAGTTTAAGAATGAGTTCCTTCCCAAAGGTCTGCCCTTACGCTGAATTTGTATGTAAGCCAGAACAGCTCCTTGATTAGGGTCTTGTTTACTGCTTGATCGTATGTCTTAGATCTTAGACCAAGCTAAATCCAAAAATGCGAGGGAATTCCTGGAAGCTTGGTATTCAGACAAGGCAGCCATCCAGAGGCACATAGAGATAAACAACATCTATACACCATTCAAAAGAGGGGATAACAAGGAAACAAAAGACCAGAACATCTCTTCACCAGCAGTCATCACCCAGAGAAGCAGAGATTGACACCAAGTTTATCACCAGACATACAATCAGCAGTAAACAATACTTTAATCAAAGAACTACCAGAGGGAAAAAAATAGGACAAAACAAAACCCACACCCCACCAGCACTGGCAGGGCATGCCACAGTATATAAACAGAGAGCAAACCCCGTCCCATTCTAGCACTGAAGACGTTACCTAGCCGGGTAACGAAACGTTTGCAAGAAAACAACCGAGCTCAGAGAACCCCAAGTTCTCCACAGTTCAACCCCGAGCTACATATATTCTCTTGTATTGGTACTGTATAAGTAATATTGTGTAATGAACTTGAACCATTCTGTATTTAACTCGAATTTTGCTACCATAGGCTCTGTTCTTAACTATGGGTTGTCCTTAAACCAGGCATTCTTAACCCAGGGATTCCCTGTACTTTTAATTGAGATTGGCTATGATAACAGAATCTTGCAAGATTGATTGTGCTGGACCTCCTCCTCCTCCTCCCTTATACTCCAGTGAATCAGGGAGGCATTTGCCTGAGCCCCTTGTGGACATTAACTGGTTGTTCTGGGCTTTAAAAAATGCTTTAGCCCCTTTTCCATAGATAATCAAGCCTGCATATCTCTGTTAAGGTCATCTTCCTTACTCTCCACTTAGCGCATATAGGGAAGTCCTTTTGGGAAAAATTCCAGAAATATAGTTAGCCTTCCAATGGGTTTAGAGATTTAAAGGTCAAGCTTGCCAGCCTTCCAAAATCCGTTTCGCATGGGTTAATGTGCTAATTTACATGGATCTTTTGAAAAACTTAAAGTGTTGCATTGTTTTTGCACCACTAGGTTTGTTCTGACACCACAATCACTTCTCACTCAGAGGGGCATATCCCAGCACCCAGGGGACCTCAGTTTAATTTCATGTGGCCTTCAGGCTAATTTCAAAAGTCCCAGGCAAACATATAATCAGACCTGTAACAAGAGCAGTCCGTCCCTCCTCAAGAACCTGGTTGTAAAGGGAAGAAGGAACAGAGTGAGAACAGGTGACAGAAAGGTACATGAAGAGAGAAACGGTGTCAGGAAAAGCCACCTCTCCCTTTTCAACACCCGCTTTGCCCCAACTGCTATCGTCCCACTTGATTATCCCAGCCGTAAGGAGAATCTGGTTAGGAAAAAAAGGTCAAAGTGGCCTACAGCTGAATCCTCACAAAGGCCAAGGTGGGCTTGGTCTGCCGTGAAGATATGATTTGTTTCGGCATCAGGACTTTTGAACATACACTGAACTCTGCATAGCATACGGTCGTTTCTTCTTGCTGTTACTACTGTCACAGGATATAGCATGGATCACTTCATATATTTTAAAATAATATATTGTCTTATTGGTGATGGCACTGTCATTTGTTCTCATTTTGCTGAGATGTCATATTCTCAGACTGAAATACCTTTGAAAGAGAGAACTCTCACTTTCTGGAAAATAGAACTAAGATGAGAGGAAGAGGAAGAGGAGGAGGAGCATTAGGGAAATCTTCTCAAAGATGTATTAAATATTCAATGTAGCTCCTCACTGGAACAAAATGTGATATTCCCCGATTAAAAATAATAGTAATAATAATAATTGTGGTTGGATAATGTCTAAGTCAAAATAAACTATCAGAAATATTATTACTTTGAAGAAGTTTATATGTGTCTGAATATTAGACTTAAATATTCAAAACATTGAGTTTTTTGGGAGTTCATTAGCACTGAGCCAATGAGGAAACATGTAAGTCCATAAAGACAGTACTACATCAACCTTTTTATGGGATTGTGCTAGATATCTAAGAATTATGCTGCCAAGATTAAAAACAAAATCAATACCTAAAGAATAACTGACAACCATATTTTGGCAAGATATATGCACCTTTTTCTCTCCTCCACCTGCTTCTGGAGGGTTGGCTCTTAATCCTGCCTGAGTGACCACTGCTCAAATTAATAATTGATTCTTATATTGCACTTCTGTACATGCTAACTTGGATTCAAATCCCACTTAGTACAATGAGCTGTACTCTACAGCGTGCGCAGGATTGCAGATTTAAGCTACACTCCTGCATTCCTTTCCTTGCAAACTTCGAAATAGATTTTATCTGCATGAGAATTACATTACTGAAGCAACATGCTGAGCAGAGAAGGAGTTTAAGTCCAATAGATTTAACTCAGTTTTGGATAAAGTGAAGAGAAAGAATAGAAAAAGCTTGGTTTTGATTCCTTTTCTATGTTCCATGTGTGTGCCATTAGGGCTTCATTAAACTTGTGAATATGAACTTTGGAATCCCCAGGTGCTGCTGAATGACCCAGCCAACATTTTAAGTGGCCAAGGACGATTTATTATTTATTTATTTATTTAGAAAAGTTATATGGCCATCTGATTTAAGCAAATAACAACGGTGCAAAAACCAGTACCAAGACAGAACTGAAAGATAAAATTAAGAGCAGTTGTAACAGAATGCAAGAACCAAGGCAACTCCGAAGTCCCCAGAACGTGTGTAGTGGGCTCCAGTAGGAAACGGGCTCTAGGAGAAGCCCGATTTCCACAGGGTTCATAGTCTTCCAGAAGACCAGCAGAGGCGGGCCCATCCTGGTTTTGGGGGAGGCTGTTCCATAGGGCAGGCACTACAATCAAAGATGCATGTCCAATACCTGGATGTACTCTCATGAACACTAAGCTTCCTTCAAATTTGCCTACTCATATGTTACAAACAAATATAGTAGAATGGGAGGAAAAGGAGGGAGGAGAGGGGAGGGGGAGGGGGAGGAGGAGGAAGTTTTCTTTTACATATTCTTTTCCAGCTTCCCAGAGTTATTTAAGATGGGTGGCCATATAAATTCTCTAAAATAATAATGATAAAGTGCTAGTCTAAATTGGAAATTGTTCACAACTGAGAATAGGGTGATGCATTCAAATCTTCATCTATCCCCAGTTTTCCATTCCAAATCGCTATTCTTCTGGACCCCACAACCTCCTACTCACCGTGTGAAGCTCCAGTTGGCCATTTGATGGACATTCAGGCTTGTGATGGTAATTTAAAGCATGAAATTAGCAGGTGGAAATGGGGCTAAGCCCCTAGCACTTTCCGCTGTCAGTTTCTCCATCTCATCCTAAATTACGTTAAAAACATACATTAACAAAATGAAATGGCATCGTCCATTCAATACACACCCGTGTGCATAACTTTTGATTAAACTCTGAGTATCGGGGGGAATGGTCGCGATTTCCAAAGTTTCCCGTATATGAATTTGATTGTTACAGGGGGAAAGGGGAAATCAAACTGCTTGGAACTAATTATTTTTGCAAGTTGGAAGAGCTATTTTTCTGTCAGTGAGAATTCTGAAAACTGCAACCTTTGATCTGTGCGTGTGTGTGTGTGTGTTAAAGTTATTATCATTTTCTTTTCAGACAAATTATATTCCTAAGGATCTTTTACTTTGGCACATCTGTTAGAAACTGTCAGTTCCAGTTATTATTAATACATGGGTTTCTGACAATAGATGGATCCAGGGAGGATCTGCAGCCCTACAGAGAAACAAATGTTTTGCATTCAGAAGATCATAGCTTCACTTCCTGACATCTCTAAATGGGAGTGGAGAAGACATATGCAGTTTTGGGTTTTGCTGATCCACTACCACTTGCCACATTGCACGCACAATGTGAACTCTTTGTGATCACGCAGCATGGAGATAGCTGCTACTAGTAATCGGTTTCCTCCTTTGTCACTAATCTGCACCCTAGATTGTCCTTCATGCAATTTGTGTCCTCGCACAAAAGTAGTATTTCAGTGTTGTTGAATGTGTCCAATATCAGCTGCTTGAAGGGGCAGACGTTAACATTTTATTCTCAATCACCGCCAAGATGTCCATTATGATTCATCCAATCAGAAGCCACAGATTAAGAGAAAGGGCTATTTCGTTTAACAAATGTTATCATTAGACTCAGAAAATGGACTGCAAGTGGCAGGCTGGCAACTCAAATGTTAAAACGAATACGGTTTCCATATTCATCTCTTTCACTTCAAGTAAGGAGAGACGAGCATGCTCGAGTGAGAAAATACTAAAGGAAGAGTTTCACAAGGAACAGCCTGATTCCCCTAAAGTTTATTCATCAGAAACAAGAGTTGGTGTAATGCATTTTAGTAACTTTCTCGTTTTAATGTGCAGTGTTCCTTAAAATTACTGCTATGATAACACTCATCTGCCAGTTTGGAAGAAGCAAATCAGAATAATAGAAAAATGTAGTGTTGAGCTACAACAAGGCTATTTGATGGGGAGCCCTGAAACTCACTACCTCTTGATTGCTAATGAGCAAATGTCTGAGCCTAGAATCAGGATTGGGCTCGGTAGCTCTCTGCTCCCCAAAGGCTGAATGGGAGTATTTGTTTGTTTGTTTGTTTGTTTATTTGATTTCTATAGCCGCCTATCTCAGCCAAGTGACTCTGGGTGGTGAACAATTCTAAAACAATAAAAACAATTAAAAACAATGCAAAAATAAATGTATATAGCAGCCAAGAAAACTATCATAATGATGATCAATGTATCCAAGAGACAGGGCCCTTAACGCATTCAGGGCCTTAGGCCCGGGCACATAACCAGGTTTTCAAAGCCTTGGAAAGGCCAGCAAGGTCAGGGCCATCCTAATCTCTGAAGGGAGGATGTTCCAAAGGGCAGGGGCTACAGCAGAGAAGGCATGTGCCTTAGCTGAGGGACCCGCAGCGTACCCAACCTGCTGGACTGGATTGGATGAGTAGAAATTATTAGGAAAAGACTGTCCGTCAGGTAACCCAGTCCCAAGCTGTGTAGGGCTTTAAAGGTGACAACCAGCACCTTGAATTGCACCTGAAAACACACTGGCAACTGATGCAGCTCATTCAGTAGTGGTGTTATACGTGTCACATATCTGACATCATTTACTACCCATGCAGCCACATTCTGTACCAATTGAAACTTCTGAATGCTCTTCAAGGGCAGCCCCATGTACAGTGCATTGCAGTAGTCCAAGCAAGAGGTTACAAGGGCATGGGTGACTGCAAGCAGAGCCTCCTGATCCAGGAATAGATGCAACTGTGCACCACCCGGACATGTGCAATGGCCCTCCTAGCCACAGCTGCAACCTGCTCTTCAAGTAGGAGCTGCAAATCCAGGAGGACCCCCAGATTGAGTACTGGGTCCATCTGGTGCAGTGCTACCCAATCCAAACCAAAGGTGGAAAAGCCTTGTCTCTAGAAGGTCCAAATATCCAGAGCCACTCAGTCTTGTTGGGTTGAGTCAAGCCCATCGCACCCAATCCAGTTTGCTTCTTTATGAAACTGGTTCCAAAATCTTGAATTCTTAATGACAATAACAGGAGTCCAATGAGGTTTCAGACTTATGTTATGAAGTCCTGTTCCCTCAACAAGATCTTCACCACACTTCATTTTCATTTTAATATTTTAAAATGAAAGCTGTTCGTGTAGCACATTCAGCACTGCTGGTGTTACTGCATTCTTTTCTATGTGTATTCCCCAATGTGTGTCTGCTTACTCTCTTGTAATCCTTCCTCTCCTAACTCTCTGCTCTGCAAGGGGGAAAAAAAAAGGAACAGGTCATAAATGCAGGCATTGGTCGTAAAGTTATTTTTTTCAGCACTGTCATAACTTTGAGCAGGTTCTGAACAAGGCAGTCACTAAGCAAAGACTACCTGTACTTAATTTCTTGATCTTAACAGCATCTGCCTTTATTCTGGGGACTGCCCTGGAAGATCACCAGGTCCAGAATGCAGCAGTACACATGCCACGTCACCCTCCTGCTGTGGGAGCTGCGTTGGTTACCAGTAGATTTCTGTAGAGAGTAAAGAGGATGACCTTGATAGAGAAAAAGTGATCCATTACCAAAGTAGTTAGGAGCAAAACATGGCTTAAGCCCAAATATCTCAGACAGACAGTCACCCCCTTGTCCACATGAGTATTAGAAAGGGGGGAGTTAAAGCAGAACAAGTTCCATGAAGTTGCTTCTTGCCTATATTGTGGGGCTGACAGTTTCTGAGTATAAGCCAAGGTTGTTACCCATAAAGATGAATATGGTTCAGGGCCTGGTATTTTAGGGACTGCTTCTCCTCAATAGTCTATGCCCATCCTCCCTAGGTTACTAGAAGCTGCCTGCTAAAAGTTCACGCTTCTCAAGAGGCGTATGGTCGGAGGGGAGCTGACATGTGGCATTCTCTGAAGCCGCTCCTCTCCTCTGGAATAGCTTATCCCTCCTGAAACATGGATGACCCTCATGCTTATGGCCTTCCAGAAGCAGGGGAAGACTCAGAGGGCCTTGGGGATTAACGGTACCCAGTGGTGCCACATGCCATAGCTTTAGCTTTTTACCTTCAGTATTAAGCTGAGCGTCAAATTGGTTATTCTAATTAACGATGCTTTTGATGCTTTATGGAATTCTGTTCTGTAAGTTTGGTAAGCTGGCTAGAGTCTGACTATTTTTAGATGGCAGACAATTTAATGAAATAAATAATAAAATAAATTGCCCACTTCCACTGTAATTATTTAGGAGTGAAGTCTGCATCATCCTTTCAGCTAAATACTGTACGGGAAGTATTGTATGTGATTGTTCAGGATCCAAAGATATTGATTTCCTCATCTGTATCATTTGGAATCTTGATCTATTGAAATAAATGCACATGCCCTTGTGCTGGCTACATTTAATACTGAACTGCAGTAATAAAACCATTACTGGTGTTACTTTTATAACTCATAACAAAGTGGTATTTACTTTGAAAACAATTCTACTTAAACTCCATTACTAGCTAGAAAAAGGACATTTATTTTGGAAGATGATTTCAATCAATAGTTAATTTACTTCTGGGCTTGTGATTTTAAGAACAAGCAGTATTTTCTTTAACTTCTTAAACAAAAGTATGAACGCCTAGCAATTAGTGTGTTAGACGTGGCTGGTCCCCTTACTCCTCATACGCTTTCATTTAAATCCACTATATAATTTGCAATTAATTCCACTATACAATGTTATGTTTGCTTGTGGACAGCATTGTGACCCCATTGGAATGGTGACTGAACTTTTGTGTATTGAAAAGGTGGTGGGGAAAAAATGCCTTTTCTTTGGAGATTTCATGCAAAGGAAATTCAGTTTACATCAGGAAGCCCGAGATTATATCAAAGTATGTTGATCTAAATATAAAGAGACATGAATGGGGTATGAGTGTGATCAGAATTCTTGTTAAAAAAAAGTACTGTCAGATTGTTTGCTTGGGATTTATACACCCCAAACAGCAGAAAATAGAGGCTTGTCAATTCATCAGTCCTACAAGGGAACTGATGGAAATAACTCTGCATTGATGCTTCTCGCGGATTAAAATATTTCCCGTCAGGTAGAGTAAACAGATCTAAGGACCTTGATACTAGGAAAATGAGAAAAATAAACTATGGAGGTAGATCAATCTGAGGGTTTCATTCTGCATAATTAGAGAAAGGACGCTCGAGGATACCTATAGCATCTAGGTGGCAATGTCAGCTGTAAATATAGGGTCAAGGAGACTACAGTTAATAACTTCCATGTTCCAATAACACTCTCTGCTTTGTCTTTTTAAAACCCCTGAATTTCACACTGTTATATCTCTATTGACCTTCAAACAAAAATGGATGCCCAAGCTTAAGTGATTCCTGGATCTGTCTCTCTGAGATCATAGGTAGGCAGGTAGTACGTGTACGTAGATGATATAATAGAAGTATCAGTAATTTACTGATTCTGGCATGATTTACAGCAAAGTAGAAATTGTTTAGATTTTTAATTAAGAGGAACATGGACACATTTATTACAACTATTTATGGGAATTCTCAGATAAATTTTGATGGATCCCATTCTAAACGCATCCAGCTCAATTTATCATCTGAAAAGTTCCTACAGAAATTATTCAATAGCTTTCAAAGTTTGGAAGAAACTAGAGGCATAACTGCACCTCTGCTCTCTTTTTGCTTGCAAAGAGTAGCCGCTGAATGAAAGCCACATTCCTTGCTCTAGCTGTCCAGCACATGCCCCCAGGTGGGATTCCTTTACTAGATCTTTAAGATATTCTTAATTCTTACTCTAGGTCAGGTTCTGACTGTCTATTCAGATTCCTCAGACCCATTTTCAGTAACCCCTTCTGACTGTGTAATATTGGTGGTGGTATTGTAGTAGTAGTAGTAGTAGTAGTTGTTGTGATTATTTGATTCCCTCTGTAAGCTTCCTGGGTAGAACCAGGTAGTACTGGTACATCTAGGCTGGTTTTCAGTAGTTTAAAAATGTTGTAGCTCATATGGGATTATCCTTTATTCTCCATTATACTGAGCAGCGCAGCATATTTTTACCTTTCCAGTGTTTACATCCACCATTCTATACCCTTTGGTTCCCACTGGACTGCCTACCATTATTTTTTCTTTCTTTTTTTTCTTTAGGGGTATGTGCATAAGCTTTGCATCCAAATACTTTTAGGTGAGACAGACTGGGTTCGCTCCCATTCCATAACTTACATCGGCTTTTATCTGCACTTTTCGCAACAAATGTTTTGCAGACAAGCAACTATGATAAGTGTTTCTTCCCAAAAGTTATCTCTCAATCTCGTATCAAGCAAAGGGTGTCTCATCGTGTTTAGCAGGCTTTGGGTCAGCCCTACGAGATAGACCAGACCAGGAAATCAACTTCACAGGAAGGCTAAAACCCCTTTTATTGAGATTGGCTAGAATAACAGAATCTTGCAAGCCTGATTGTCCTGGACCTCCTTCTTCTTATAATCCAGAGAATTAGGGAAGCATCTGTTGGTGGGTAATTAACATGGACAGTTCCAAAGGATGCTTGTTGTTGTAGCCACAATAAACATCAGCTGATCCAGGGAGGAAAATGTTGTTAATCCAAATGGAAAATTATCCTCAGCCTTTAACAACAACCAATGTGTTTATTTCTTATTTAATTCACAGATACTCACAACTTAATAACATTGTTTTTTGTGTGAGTGAGGAAATGAACACTTTACAACTGAAGCACCATTCTATAAAATAAACAGAATATATTTCATAGCATTCTATAGGGTAATGAACTCTCAAGAGAAAGTTTCAGAGCCTTAGGGAATGCAGGCAGGATACAAGCAGAGTGAAAAGAAGAAAAATGCATCAGGAAATGCTTTGGTTGATGCCAAGGAAAATTTGGAAATAAATACTGAAAAACAAAATAAACTAATACATTTTAGAGTGAAACTGTAATCAAGGAATTCTTTTTTAATTGCCCAAAAGTTGTATTCAACAGATTCTCTTTTAGAGGGCACTGTGTTCTCTTCTGTTATGTTTTTTAGCATGTGTACACCTGCACCCTATTGAACATTTTGTTTTGTCATTAATTTGTGACTTCAGTGAGTCCAAATTTCCTTCATCCATAGTTCATTACATTAAAAAACAAAACAAAACATGAATGTATGTGTGTGTGTGTGTGTGTGTGTGTGTCACAAATGGTAGCTCTAACTGGGCTAAAAATGAAATTATTTAAATAATAATAAAAAATGAAAGATGTCTAATCTGAACAATTCTAAACTTTACAAGATTTGCCTGTTTTCAAAATAATTACTTCTTGGAAGTTAATAATTATTTTTAACACTTTTTTTACAGGTCACAGACCTACCAAATCATTATATAGACATGAATGCAATACACAGAGGAACAAGACAGGTGAATGCCTCAGGTGAAAGAATGGTGAATTATGTCTGGGCAGGACAAAAGTGAAGACATCTTGATTCAGGCCTGCAGCAATCCTATCAAAAATAAATATTAAGCCAAATAAGACAAATTACGATTCAGTAGTTGATTTGATTCAATGTTCTGAACTGATTGAAAAAAAAACAACCCTCTTCAATTGAAATGTTGACATCTGTACATGCTTAGAAGTCTAAATCATCTGGGATTCTGACAAAGTCTAATGATACAATTCCATATGTATATATATAGAGAGAGAGAGAAAGAGAGAGAGAGAGAGATACACACATATACACATACATACATACATACATACACACACACACACACATACTCTGTGTGTGTATGTGTATGTTTCAGTACAGTAAATGTATACAGAACAAAATCAAAGATAGAAAACAAGAGTTAAAGAAAAAAGAAAGATATGGAAAAGAAATGACATAAGTACATTTTTGTCTTTTGTCCTCCTTTCTATCTTAATCTTTTCCCCAACTTCTTCGTTCATTTTTAATCCCCAAATTCCGAAATCATCAATTCAATTTTTAATTCTTTCAATAAAAAGTCCATGTAAGGTCTTTCAAGTTTTTGCCATTTGTGATACAGCTCCATTTTCCACACATGTTCATTTTCCACACATGTCCACATGTGTGGACACGTGATTGGCTACCTTCAAACTCAGTTGTCAAATGAACATTTTCCCAAGTCCCACTGATTACTGATTGCATATATACTGCATTACTGATGACTGACTGCAGTAAGCAATTCTGAAAGTGTTTTTATTTAGTTGAAATGTTTCAAATAAACAAATGAGAAACCCTTCTTGCCCGTTGATTTCAATGGGGCGTAACGATTGCCAAACCTAGAGCAATACGTTATAGATGCAGCTGCGTCTAAGGATGGATCAGAAACTTCCATTTCTTTCAAAGAGTGTTGTAAGATTGCTAAGCAGGACTGGGTGATAGAACCATACTGTGTTCTTCAAAATGGCCTTTTCCATTGTAGCAGTCCAGCTACAGAAAGCCTTCTGCAAGAGGACCAGCTGGTGCTGGTATTTTAATATCAAGTGAAGATTCCCTCCTGCATTTTAATCTCTTTCAGCTTTATTTTCTTTTATCTGCTTCTATGCTGCTTTTACGTGCTTTGTTGTCATTCCTCTTGATTGCACCTATTTTTATTTGGTTTAAATTTTATGAGAACTTGAGTAGAGGGATTTATTCACATAAAGTGATGAATGAATGGATAAAGAGAAATATTGCTGCTAATGGAAAGCCGTTTCAGATGGCCACTGCAAATCTATTTGTAAGGGAGAAAGATTCACCAACACTTCAGAGCGAAGGGAAAAAAAGCGGTTAGGCAATTGAAATTATAAGAGAGACCAAATTTCCACTCACCTGAGATTAAATTTTATATTTCCTGTAAATGTATTGTGGCATTTCTTTCACCTCCATGTTTTTGTTTATTCCTCCACTGTAACTTGCAACTCAGAGATTTATTATCTCTCAACTGTTGTTCCAAAATGCAATTTGCTTCATTAGCTCAGTCCTCTGTCCCCTTTTTTCACCCTTAGTCTTCATCACTAGCTTTTCTTTTTAATTCATCCCCCCCCCCTTTTCTCCTTAACCAGAATGCTATTTCCAAAGTTTGTCCTGCAATGTGCAAAGAGTCCAAATCCCCAGACCTTGCTCTTTTTTGTTCTGCAAAAAAGCTCTAGTAGAAATGAGCTGAACATTCAGCTCAACATATTCTTATTCAGTGCTAGATGGGGAACACGTTTCAGAACTAAACGGTGTCTTTAAAATGCTGAGTAAGGGTAATCATGAATGACTAGTCTAATTAGTAGGAGAAGAACATCTATATTATTCTTTTTCCCTGCCTTTTTCCATTTTTTAAGAAAAGTTAATATGTACAGATTGGGTTAGCTTTATTTCCCAGGTAGAGCTGACCTTCAAAGCAATACTGGATATGGATCGGATGCCCACTGCAGGGGCCATTAGCAGATGAATATAATAGGATATCATCAGAGGGTTACCTGTGATATTTTCCATAATCACAATTTCAAATAAAGAGTTAACATCTTCCATCAAGAAGATACGGAGTAAAAGGTAGTAGGGTTACGGCTTTGAAGCTTACTGTAATTTGTGATAGAGTCGGGGTAACAACATGTGGCTTATTTTCTAGATGCTTTATCTTCCTTTTATATATATGGTAATGTTATTAAAGATTACAATTACAAATATAAAAAATGCATACAAACTAAAAAAAGAAAGGAATAAAAAGAAAAAATAGAAGGTTCAGAAAAGAAATAAAAAAGAAATAGAAATAGAAAAGAAAGAAAAAATTTAAAAAAGAAAAGAAATACAAAAAGAAGTGGCTTTCCCCTTCATCACAACAAGTATCAACAATTTTAGTAACCTATCACCTTCTCTTAAAATACAACAAATGACCTCTTCTTCCCATATCCCATCCCCTACCAATAAACAAATCCACAAAGCATTGTCATTTCAGTCCTGGTGTCAGCAAAAGTCCTTAAAGGGATACCAGAGATAACAACTTATCTATTCTAACCTTGATCAAATAAGCCAAATTTATTTCCTTCCTTTTACTTCTAACAACCTTGATCTTTAGTCCCTTCCAATGATGTCATAGAACTTGATTTCTTTTCATTTTTTCTTTGTCCCTTTTCACAAAATTCTTCAAAACTTTAACAAGCCTCTTTCATAAATCATTCTTTTGGTTTGTTATTTGTATATCCCTTTTAATTATTAAGACATCAGCTGGTTTCTTTTGTATGTCCAGTGTAACATCTTCTTCCATGTTGTCCTTGTAGCCTGTCATTTGTAAATCCACTTTGAACTCAGTCTCAGTCTTGTCAGGTAGAACTTGTTCCTCTTCCATAACAGTCTATCGATAGAGGTAGCACTATTAAAATTAACTTCTGGGTCCATTGTTCAAAAATATCCTTCAATATGTCCAATATTAAAATATTTTGCTTCATTCTGTAATTGTATGTTGAGTTTGAGTGTTCTTCACCTTTAATTGTAATCTTTCATTCCCTCTAGTTCTCTCCAGTGTCCAATTTTTAAATTCTCATTAAGTTTTTTTTTTAATTCAAAAGAAAATAATTTTCCCATAGGAAGGATTCTTTATAATTAATTCCAAAATCTTATTTCAAATTGATCTGGACCCTTGGTGCATTTATAACTTTCTAAAATCAAAATTGTAATCAAGTTTTTGCTGTTTATTCAAAAAGATTTTTTTTTAAGTCCTTAAACTTGTAGTTAAAACTTCTTTCACTAAGGATTGAAGGAAACTTACCCAGTGCTGTAATACCAGGTGATCCAAAGGTTCCTAATAGCTGAAAAGCAGCTAACAAGCAATTTACAAAAGTGATTAGAAAAGGAAGTATGCAAACTCAGTGTCCTTTTAAAGGGACCAACTGTGGTTTAACAAGATGGCTATTCCATTGTCTTCCAGCACTCTAAGCCCACCAGAGATCTCTGTCTTGCAGTCTTCTCATGAGGAAAAGCTGTCTGGAGCACTTGTAGGCAATCTCAAGTCCTCTCCTTGTCCAGAGAGGAAGTATCGAAGAGCTGGTCCACTCACCAGCTTTTCATTCTGCTACAGTCATCGGCTCTGCTTTTTGCAGAGCTGTCTTCAGTCCACCATTTTTTCCCCAGAAGTCCTAGCTGCTTTATTTTCCATACTTTACCTTTTTTTCCCCCAAATAAATATGAGTGAATTGACAGCATAGAGTTACTCAAGAGAAAGCAAAGGGAGATCCTGTGCATAAGCGCTTTTAAGCAATGGGGGCTTCATCACTGGTGGTTTTCAAAGAAACATTGGACCGCCATTTGCCATGCCCAGACTGGGCATTCCCTCCATGGTCACTACCAACTCTGTGACTCTAGGATTCTCTTCGCTCATGACGAAGACTGACAACTTGCTTTCATAACATTTTGAGGTAGGAAACACATGAAAACTGTGGTGTAAGTGTGAAAATAGTTATAACATGTTAAAGAAAATCCTCAGACTCTGTGTAAATATCACCCTCCTACACACACACCTACACACAGAGTGAACAAGAAAGAGGGTCTTCCCACTTTGTGCTCCTTAGTTTTACCTCTCATAGGCCACCTGGAGATTGCATCCCCTGGAGATTGCATCTTCATCTCCACTGTGCAGTCCTGTTGGCACTCAGTTTACCAGTTTTGTTGGTCTGCTTATTTACATTATTTCATTAAAAAATAGCAAAACAGTTTACAATAGTTACAGAAAGTACAACCAGACGGACTAAAAATAAAACAGTAAAAAGGAGAAACACCGTGGGAGACTGAAGTGAAAGCTTACTGTTTTAACTGATTGTAAAAGCTCTCTTTTCTGGATGCCAACTAAATATGCAGAAGATTTGTTTTGTTTTGTTTTTCCTGTATCTTGGGCACCATTATAGATCAGGCCCACCACTTCATCTCAACTATAATGGTGGTACCACGGGTTTCTCAAGTCTTCATGAAGAATGGTATGCTGAGTCAGTTTAGCTGGCTCCAAGCACTGAGGGAGGGAATATGCAGTTTCAGCAGAATTTTGATCTGGTCACATTTTGTTTGAACATTTGATTCATGGTTCCCTGTAAGGATGTGCTAGTCAAGGACTCTCAGAGGTCTACTTTGGGAATAGTTAGTTCTCCTTGAGCCATCTTGAAGTGAAATGAGATGATGTATGATTGTCAACAGTTCGTCTCTCCATCCCTTTCAGTTTTTTAAACCCATGACCTAAATATTAGTGGCTTGTTTTACTAGAATTTGCCAGTCACAGGGAAGGAGGCACAATTGAAGTCCCATAACATCTGGTCTCTTGCTTATGGATCAAGTAGAAATCTAGGGGAATGCTAAAGACTAGAGCTATTCATTCCTCCTTAGTTATTTATTAAAAAAGGGCTACAGCTTTCACTAATAATTGCCAGAATCACATTTTTTTCTCTTCTTACGTGAAAACCATTTAACACATTTTTAATAAAATCCTTGAAGCATTTATCATGCCCAAAGAGTTTCATCAACAACTCGTCTTGTTGATTTTGTAGTTTATGCTCCATTTGATGTCAGGAATGTGGAGTTCATTAGAAATATAGGGTTCATTTTTAATGAGAATAGAATCTAATTTGCTCAAATTTATGATCTAATGTTAAATAAATTGCAGAGATGCCAAGCAAAGGAAGTATGGAGGGGAGCTCCAGAATTTGAATATATTAATGAGAAATCAAAAGTTGCTGAAAAGTGCAGCTACACGTTCAAAAGTAATCAAGCTCTCAGAGTTAAGATACATATCCTCAGTGTGATTTATTTGAAACTATTGCAGAATAATTCTTACAAATCTGTCTGGGTGAATATTTTTATCACACTATCAGTCACACTTCAACACTCAAAAGCAGGCAGCACACTGGAAATTTTGTGGAAGTGGTAAAATAGAAAAGGGCTTAAGCAGCAACGGAGAGATTTCTCCCCCCCAGGCTTAGCAAGTGCTGTGTAAATCTGAACAGAATGCTAGTGCATTGCATTTCAGTGATTTTCCTTGGTCTCCAATGCATACGAGTTGCAGTTACAGTGCACAACTTAGGAGCTGGAAGAGTTTTTAAAAGAAAACCCATACATGAAAATCCTACAGAGATAACAGCCCACACAGATAGTTTGCTTGATTGCCTAATCCCTCCAAAGGTCTCCTTCGCAATTTGAGAATGCAATGACTCCATCCATCCCCATTGACATTCACAAAGGCCGCTAAGACAGTCCTCTTTTGTAGAGCCTTTGGGCATAATGGATTAAATATTAATTAATTGTCTCTACCATTATAATCAAAACCTAGAAAGGTGAGAACAATAAAACTACCAGGATATAAAGCAATAAAGCAGGAACAATTGGGGTTGCTTGGATTTTAATATTGGTTCTATTCTTAGTTGATGGTTGAGTTATCCTCCGCTGGGACTTTTGATTGTTTTGTTTTAATGTTTCTGTTGTGTCATGAGCTGCCTTAAGTCAGGGATGGCACACATAAATGAATGTAAGGAATAAATCAAATAATAAATACAGTAGTAGAAGGATGAAATATTTATTCTCTAAACTGAATCATTGTGTACATGAAAGAGCTCCTTATTTAAAAAAACAATCTGCATGTGTTATGAATTGAGCTCAGACAACCTCCTTGTGGCTTTTTGCCATAATCCAGATAAGCAGCCAATTAGTTACCTATTGTGTGAAGCTCCAGTTGGGTGTTTCTTTGACAGCATGACCACAAAAACTCTTGGAAAAAGCAAGAGTTCTACATCTGCTGCTGAAAAGAAACACAACACCTCTTTCACCGGGCATACCCACATCATCTGGCACATTTAAGATAGTTCTCTGGACTGTGAACTGCACTTATGTCCAAGGTCACATAAATGTGTCCTTAACGTTTCTTTTGGTGAGCATTTCTAAATTCTTGTATATTTTGTATGCTTGGATCTCTTTCAATCTGCACAGAATAATGTGTCTCATATCTTACAATTCATTATCTGTTAACAATGATGCACTCTGTGGAGAACTGCCAGAATGGCATGTTGTGCTTATAGGTAGGGGATGATACTTTTAAGAAATATTTTGGGGTCAACCCCCTCGCATCATTCCACATGGACAATAGGATTAATTGACCATTTATGAACAGATGGTCAGAAATCTTTGCAAATCTGATACTTTGGGGGACCTTATCAAGAAGTTATGGACTGTTACCTCTAAAATAGAAGAAACAAAATATTTATTGCTATACATTTGTCTCTTCTGAGGCTCATGGGGGCATTTTGCTATTGAGGGCGGGGTCCACCCAGCCTTTCCAGACTGAACTGAGGAAGCAGACAACTCCCTGAACTTCTTGAAAACCTAGAAAAATTAACTCAAAATATCTACATGATTTCCTCAGGCTTTGCCTATCTGCTCCAGTGAAAGGCAAGAAAAGATGAAGAAATGCCCTCCCTGAATTTTGAAGAATCATTTCCACATTCACTAAATATGACCAGCCTCTAAATATATACACAGGATTTTGGATTCTATCCCATTTTAGGAAATTATGACATGTAAGTTCTTCATCAGGAGTGAGGATGATTTCTGAAGATTTGATCTGGTGATTAATTTTGGTGGTTATTCACAACACAACCTCATCATGGAAGTCATGATGAAAGGGAAGAACTCTAATTTGGTTGGCTGCATGAGTAGGTTTGAGTATAAAAGTTGCCCACCTCACACTTATCATCACATGCACAATATAGTAGAGGATGTCCTGTAAACAAGAAGCCCAGCTCTGGAATTGGCCATGAGAGGATAAGCATGTCTAAATAAAACATTGATGTGCATATGGCTGTGCCTATATTACTACATTCTACATTGGCGGCTTCAGAACCTATCCTGATGATGCAGTATATTCCAGAGTGTGAATATCTCCCTTATGCAGGATATGTTTTTAATATGGCCTAGTTAACCCTAGAATCATAGCATCTTAGACTATAAGAGGTTGGAAGAACCCTCTGAGATCATCCAGTCCAAATCCTGCCTAGTGCAAGAATCCACTACTCAAGTCTGCCAAGCAGATCAACATCCAGTCTCTGTTCTCTGTTTAAACACCTTCAGAGAAGGAGCTCCCCCATTTTCCAAAGCAGTCTGTTTCTTTGTCGAATCACTCTTAGCATTAAGATTTTTCCCTTGATGCCTAACCGAAACTACTTCCTTGTAATTCAAACAGGAAAAGTAGTGGCATAAGAAGGACATTGAAAAGAGAAATAGAAGCACATTGGAAGTCAATCCTGTGGCACTATAAACTAATGTCATAACTTTCCTGCTAGGACAAGTTCTGTCCTCTGGCACAAATGACCTCTCCTTTTCATGGAAGCAGAGAGAAAAAGAGAGGACAGGGAAAGAGAGGAGATGAGAAAGAGCTCTTAGATCTTTTTAATATACTTAGATCCTACATATATATATAAGCACTCAAAGCAGCTTAAAAATCACATTAATTACAGTAACTCAGATTACAATATTTTGAACCTAAAGGTCTGCCACAAAGAGGAAAGTGTCTGCTGGCCTTTGGAGAAGTTGTCCTCAACCTGATGTCTCCAAGTGATGGTGAACTTTTGGTTTGCTTGTTTTTGTACCTTCAGATCAGTCTTGACTCCTGGTAACTGCCTGGACAAGTCCATGTAGTCTTCTTGGCACATTTTTTGAAAGTGATTTGTCATTTCCATAGAGAACGACTGGTCCAAAGTCACCTAGAAGGCCTCATGCCCAAACTCATGGGCTTCCTTAACCACTACACCAAATGTAGTGAGTCACTCTTTATGGTGAGCTACATTTTCTATAAATTGAAGGGATAATAATAGTTATCATCTGCTTCATATGGAGCAGTATTTTGCAACCTGGGCAACTTTCAGATGTGTGCACTGTGTATATGTGTGTAAACAAGGCCATCTATCCGAAAGTTGTCCAGGTTGGGACTCACTGATTTGAAGGGCACAATATTTTAGGAATGCAGTTTTTTGAGCCATTTGGAACCTTAAGTTATAAGAATGAAATGCTGGCGAATCCAGGCTTGTTATTTCAGTAGCAGACAAGCAAACTGGTTTAAGATTTCCCTAAATTGACTTTCTCTTCTCAAATGGAGCTGTGTTTCCTTTTAAAAATGGAAATATTGTGCATAGAAGCCTAGATTCTCACACAGCTCTACAGTAACCACTTGAGAAGTAGAGCCTGATATCTGTGATGCTCTGCATCCGCTTTATAAATGATTTCATGTGACAGGCAGAAACCCTTGAACATGACAAGAGCTTCACACCTTGTGTAATGTATGCTTCACATTGGAACTTCCAATCATGTCAATTTATTGCCTTGAAGAGCAAAGATATTTATTGTTTTATAAAGAGATTATAAGTCTACTGAAGGATTTCTTTTGAAGTAATAAGCTACTGAAAATTGGATTAACCTAACTACAACTCCATAAACAAGATGGAAGACTGCATTTTCTCAAGACTCTTAATTAACAGTCATTTATTTACCTAAAAGCTAGGATACGGATTAGAAGACTGGGAGGAAAGAGTAAGCCCAAGTATTAGATCGTTTTTTCCTCTAGTCATCATGAAAACATTTTTCATTTTGTTTCATCAGCATCTGAATAATTGCATAGAGAAATACATATCCATTGAAGCCATATTAGTGGCCTTTAAAAGCAGATGAAGAATGTATTCAGTGATACCTATAGCCGTATTACAGCCAGCATATAAATGAGAAACCTTTCAAGGAATTTTGTGAAGTTGGAACTAAAAGACAGACGGGTATGGAAGACGTTGTCTAGAGCTTTTCTTGCCTATGTTCTGTATGATTAGTTGCCTTTGTCCCAGCAAAGCATTTTGAGGAGGCAATATACAAGGAAGAGAGAGGATCTTTTGATATCCGAGCATGGGGAACATTTCACTACAGTTTTAAATATTTTTATGCTTTATTAAACAACCAAAACAAATCTATATAATAGCCATAGCATCAGTGTGGTACAAAAATGAAGATGGAAAAATGAAATAAAGAATTCTGGAAATGTATAATGAACAAAAGAACTCCATATTTTTCCCCCCGATTAGCAAAATTTCCTCCGTCTTTTCTTAATAATAATAGACAATCATCTAATACAAATTGCTAATTCTTTTGGCCACCGCCATACATGAAGGGTTCCCAGTTCTTAGAATTTTGACCAGCAATTCTAAAGGGATGTTTGGCATATGTTCTTACAATTTCAGCTCAAAATTTGGCAATAGGAGGACAGGCCCAAATATAAGTTAGATTTAATGTTCCAATCCTTGCAAGGTGATCCTGAAGCAATCCTTGTTGAACATCATTTGGAGTATCCAATGTATGAAATTTTAATATGTGTCTGTGTGTGGAACTAACAATCTCATGTTTAGATCAAAAGAAGGCAGTTTCTCAGTTTCAGGAATGCCCAAGAACAGAATATCTAATTTTATTATTCCAGCAATCACTTAAATAAATAACACAGATTTCATCATCCTTCTTCAGATTGTTATAAAAACAAGCTATTGTCTTGGGAATTTCTAAGAATTCTTCCAAAATCTTAAACAAATTTGTGATTTCAGAACAGCAATAAAGTCAGAGCCAAAAAGTCTGAACAACAAATGCTTAAGGTAAATAAACCATCAGCAATCCCTGTGAAATAAATCAAGCTCAGTTTTAAGTGGTACATATGGTTTTGAAATGCTTCAGCAAGATTAAGTCAGTTCAAGTTAATAAATGTTGTGAGAAATCTAATTTAACCCCTTTCCAGAAGGATTTTCTAGCTATTATTAATCTATATCATGACCCATAATATGAATTGTCCAAAACTATGCCTTTGATTAATATTTTCCATATTTCTATATCTAATACCATATTACATCTAATTTGGTTTGGATCTTAATTCCACATTCACATTTTTAAATCTCAAATCCTTTATGTGTCATTTCTGAAAATATGTGCAAACCAAATTAAAATCTCAGCTACCTGAAGTGGCAATCCGTGTTGTTATACCTGTCTGCCATATAGCTGCTAAAGATGAAATAAACTAGAAAAGTTTTCTAGTTAGCCAGCTAGAAAAAAAATTGCAGTCCTACTTTAGTATTTTAAGCATGTCTAAATATGCTTAGATTCAAATCAAACATTTAAGAGCTGAGCTGGACACGTGTTTTGTTGTTTGCTGTTTTGCTTTCTTTCAAACTTGAACTTTCTAATCTTGTTCCCAGCCTTTTTGATTGCCGATTAATTGTTATTTGCAAAAAAAGAAGTGAATGAAATTCTCAGGCATCCTTATGTATGTGTGCATAGATCCCAAAAGCAAGTTGGGTGCAAAGTATCCCATGTCACAGGTCTTCCCACCAAGCAGGTATTATGAGGTGTCAGGCTGGACAGGACTAAACACTTGTGGGGGTCAGAGATAAGGGGATGAAGTAGATTCAATTCCACTCTTCTCACAGAAAGCAATTTGCATGGTGTAACATCGAGTGTTGCTTCTGCTGGAGTACAGAGTTGTTCTGTGCATCCTTAATCCTTTATTAAAGAGAACCCATATTTTGCCTACCTTAAAATTCAAGGTGATGTCAGGATTCCTTCACACACAAGCTATCTAAAAGTCACTAAAGTAGGGTTAGGATTGGAATTAGGACTAGAAACAAGTTCCTAAGTTCCAGCACAAGTTCCTTAGATGACCAGAACCTCAGGAAACACTCATTCTGCCTAAAGCAAAATCCCAAGATATCTATCCAGGAAAGCTATATCTAACAGGTTTGCCCAACTATATTATTTACACCTTACAAAATTTAATTTTCTATTTTCTTTGGGCAAAACAACCCATGTATGGTTTATAGCAGAGATCTGGGTTCATGATGAACCCAATAATTTCTGTCATGATGCTGCTGAAATATATTTTGCCCAGAGACTGCCATGACAGATTGAAAAAAGCCACCTACTGTGATTTCTTAAAGCCTGATTGATGCAATTAAAAACCCATAAGCCCCTTGCCAAATTCTCACTGCATACCTAGATGACAGCATGCAGGAAACAATTCATTTCAGGCTAGTAACTGATATCCAAAAAGGCTGTTGGAAAAATTTGATTATACTTTTCCTGCATAATTCTCTCATCAATAAAAAGAGAAGAGGGTTGCAATCTATCTTCCTCCTTTTTTTAAAAAAAAGGAGGGGGGGAATCAATTATGAAGCCAAGCTAAAGTTTACGGCATAGTAAAGCAAACAGTAAGCACTGAATCTTTAATTCTGATATCAATATTCATTAAAGTTTTATACAGTCTACCTACAAACTAACCATGCAGAAAGATGATGTTATCTTTTACATCCCACCTTCTCCTTTTTCTGCCTGTTGAGCCTCATAAAATATATTCCCATGTTCTTTCGGTCAAGGCTGTGGAACTGTTGGAACGAAGAGCTTTAGCCCCAGACTGGATGGGATGATTAAGATGAGGCTAGTTTAAACGAGTGCTAAATTAGAATATAGCGCCTAGACATTCCTGCAGCTTCACCCCGCTTTCCACCCCCCACAACACCTTCCACATCCCAGATCATTTGATTACATTATCCTTGTCAGAAAAAAGGTCATTTTAATTTGATCATGCCAAAATTCTCAGCAAAGAGTGTCACACGTGTGCGGATGCTCGGCTCATTTGTCACATTATTGTGGCTGTCACTTTTGAAGGTAGGTGTCTGTTTGAAGAATGCACGGCACCTACAGGGTCAAAACATTTGCATGCTGAACCCAAAGCTCTCCTTTACAGGGAAGGCAGAAGACATTTGTTCCTACCCTATTTATAGCCAGGCATTCAAGGACTGGAGGTCAAGAACTACAGCTGTTAGATCTACAGCTCAGTTGTTCATTTTTAAAACTTATTTGACAATAGATCAACTAATTAAAATTCAGACTTCCATTTTAGGGTTTCCTATTAATGCACCTTCTTTTGTTCTGATAGGCCAATCACAGATTCAGCTTTATATAGTTTTCTTGAAATTCTTGGTGGATAACCATCATTTCACTATTCCAAAGGAATCATTCAATAATTCCATTAGAGATCGTTGGAGGATGAGCCAAGTCCCCTTATTAGTTATTTTATTAACTTGATAAAGTTATCACTGTGAAGCAATAAAATCTTCATGATTATGGACCCTACGTACTACGATACATCATCACATGCCAATTCATGTAGCTGTATACATGCAACATATGTTTTCAAGCTACAAAGAAAAGGTACAACATCATATGTGAGGATGGCCTCTATTCTTGAGATCTTTGTTATATCTCTTATTGAACTTATCTGCTTTATGATTTCTTGAAATTCCCCTTTAGCCATAGGAAAAGACTGAGAATTTGCCTTGAGGTCTCTCTTATTTATTTAAAAGTTCTTTTATGCTGCCTCTAAGGGGCTTACAAAGTGATAACAAAACAAAGAACAGAGAACAAAATATAAACAATGCCATAAGTTTCAATTAATGAATTTTATAGTCACAAACTATAAAAGTTTTGGAAAGCTATATGGCATTTTCAGGAAGGATGGAACTCCTTGAGATGATAGATAGATAGATAGATAGATAGATAGATAGATAGATAGATAGATAATGTTTGGCTTCCATAATGTTATCTTGCAAAATTAGATAGAAAAATCTAGATTAATTTTGTTTTCAAAAAACAAAAGAAACTACAAAGCTAGGGTAATTCTCCACTGGCAAACTACTAGGAAATCCCAGGCTGTAAACTAAACTGGGATTTAAAAAAATCTTAGACTAATTCCATAATATTAGTAAGAAAACTCCCTGTGATACATATGAAGTCACTAGCAAAGCTGCACTTAAACTTGTTTGCTGCTTAGTTTCTTATGGTTTCAATCAAACACCCCATTGGACAAGTCAGGAAAATTCTTAACACATTGAAAAAAAGTAAAGAAAAGAAAGAGATAGCAATATTCAATAAATAAATAAATAAACCTAGCAAGAACTATAGAATACTCATGATTTCAGGACATATTTAAAACCAAACTGGATTTTGTAGGAATCCCTTAAACCATTTGATCAAGAAAGGTCTTCTGGCTTTACATTTCCTGTTCCTTTCTGCCTAAAACTCTCCTCCCCCCTCTCTAAAGCAATTGTGGCCAAGGAGATTCAGTGGCTGAAGAAGCCAAACTGTATCCTTGCTGCACCACACATGGAGCAGGATTTCTCTTTTCTTATCCTACTTCTGGCTGTCTAAATCAGCTGCTTGCACTTTTTGATTTCTGCAGAATGATCTAGGAGGCAATACTGCTCAATCATTTGGTTGTTTCTTGATTGGTTGAATAAGAAACTACTAGGAAAGAGAGAGAGAGAGAGAAACAACTCTGAATTGTAAATCTCTCCTATAGCGTCTCAGCTGGTCATCCTAGAAAGAAGAAACTTGTCCTCAACTAGACATTTAGTCACTTTAAGTCAAAGTTCATCCAACATCCAACATTTAATCCCAGTAAGGTTTCTGGAAATAAATCACCTGAATGCCAACCTCTTTGGTTTAACCAGGTTGCTGTTCTGACTGCTCAAGCAACTAAAAGAATGCTGGTTTTGATCCAACATAGTAAACTGAATCTTCAATGATTGAAAAAGGCTTCAATATCAAGAATTCAGAAGAAAATAATACAATGATTACTTAGAAAGCATGAAGTTTTAAGGTATATGGCCAGAAGGAGCAACTATTTCAAGATTAGTTAGTGAAACATTTTACTGCATCTATGGAGTTTTCCCCTGTTTCTCTGGGACATAAGAGATCTATGTAATTCAAAGATTTGTGTGGCTTTTTAGAAGTTCCATGGATTCCAACAGGAACAGCAAAAGTTCATGTATGGTTCAATATAATCTATCAGGGCAGGAACAAATGGAAGATTGTGCTAATCAGAAGTATCTTTTTCTTTGATTGTCTAAGGTCATAAAATAAAATGCCATTATTATTCCATAGTCTGCAAACGAGTTGATAGCCCCCACTGGGATTCTAACAAACAGAGAAAAGTGGAATTGCACTCCCATAATAGCTCTGTAGCTGTCATTTCTAAGAGCTCAAAGCAAAGGATAGAGAATGTCACCGCTACATCCTATGACTGCTACAGATATCACAAATCCTCTCTGTTATTTCAGTCTAAAGGTTAAGGAAGGGTACACTCATTACTATCTGAGAAAGTCTTTGCAGCTGGCTTTGTGAAAGCCTGGGCTACATACAATATTGTACTTGCTTTTTATAGAGCAAGCGTGCATCTTGTGTCATCCACAGACCTTGAGCTAATGTTACAGGCACAAAGTTGGTCTCAAAGGCATAAGTTCTGTAAATCAAAGTAAAAAAAAAAAAAAAAAAAATCTAACGCTGGATCTTCAACAAGAAGTGAGTTATCAAGGAAAAAAAACCTAACAAACAGAAACAATCAGAAATGGCCAGGGGGGAGGGTTGGACACAGCAATCCTACCATTGTCTAACATCTGGAATCCTTTTAGTTGGAACTTGGAAGCTAAGGGCTAGCAATATAATAGTGGGTCCAGACACCTTCTGTTTGACCCACCTCTATACAGGCAGCCTACAAACGCTGGATAAACGTGTTGCTGCTGGTTATCCAAGATCATCAAATAAAAGGAGTTGGTTTAACATCTGGCAGGCTGTAGAATATTGCTAGGATGCTGTGATTCCCTAGTCCAGATATGGCAACCCTACTTGTTGGGGTTGTGCTCTCATGATGGGCCTGCCCAGCCAACCAGGACAGCTCAAGGAAATGGAGCAAAAGGTCTTCAGCTGACAGTCATGGACATCGCCTTCCTTTCCTCTGCTCACCCAGGGACATAGGAGCAAGGCCAACAGATGGAAAATGCCTCTGAGAATGGGAGAGGAAACACAAGGTCAGCTTCAATTCTATAGCTGGTAGATAATCAGTAGAGGCCTGTGCCTTTTGAGGCATATTATCAGATTGCACTCCTCTTCCCCAAGACACAAGCTGGAGCTAAAAATCTTTCTTTGAGATAGAATTTAGTTTGTTAGAAACAGACAACCCTAAAACGAAGCACGGATGAGCGTTAACATTAAAGAAAAAGGATTAGTATAAGAGTAAACAACAAAGGAACAGACAGGCCCATCAAAAAATGGAGACTTGAGATACAGAAAACAACTTTGTAATGTTACTGTGTGTCTGAAATAAAAGAATGTAAACAGAAAAAGCAGTGATGTTTTCCACTGCTCCTGTGGACAGAGACCAGGTTCAGTTCCCTGTTTACCTAACACCTTCAGTTCTAAAAAATGCTTTCTTCCCAAGACAAAAGCTGCTTAATCCCCTCAGAAACCAAACAGAAAGAAATATTGCTACCTTAACAAAGGTGGAATGAAACTAACTTGGAAATCTAGCCCCATGTAATTGTCTGAGGCAACCTAATAAGGGAAAGATCAACAACCTAGTTTAGCAAAACCACAAAGGTTGTGTGTCATCTGGAGACATGTGCCTAATCCCATCAACGTTCCACTGCTCATTAAGCAAGGACACAATAGCTATTTCCAATGCTGCTGTCACTTCTGAAGCGTGTGGTTTTTCTTAACAATAGTACCGCTTATTTTATAGTGACAAAACCAATCAGCTTTTCCTTCCTAGAAAAGTCCTCTTTTTCTGTAAGCTGGAACCCAATGATTGTTGCTTCCGTAAACTTTTGTGCTCCATTTACTTTCTTCCATAACAGTAAAGACCCAGAAAGTCCTTGAGAACATACAAAATATTCTATCGGATTATTTACTGCTTCTAGAACTGTATGCATTGGATTTTTCTCTCTGAACCCTGGAAGATACACTCCATAACCTTGAATGGATTCATTTTTTCCCCCTTTTCCTTGGAGACAGCTGCTGGTCTCCCAGGAAGTCTCTAAAAACAAAACCATGCAGCAGATTCGTCCCTGGCTACTTAACCTCAAGGAGAGCTGAAAGAAGAGGAAGGAGAAGACCAAGAAAATCTTGCTTGGATGGAACTGATGAGATCCTCTAGAAGAAAAAGTTGAAGAATTTAAGAAACAGAAGACAATGTTTGAAGGACTGCATGGATGCGGTGAAAGCAAGAAAGATTGGTAGGTTATTGAAATGCTTTGTTTTCCACATTTCTTTTCTTCTGCCCTTGGTGAAAATATATTTTCTGCACAATTAAGGAAAAAAAGCTGGCTTAGGAAGCACAGTGCTGATCATATGATATAGTCCCGATGCCTGCAATTTGCCTGCTATGTAAGGTTGCTAGCTTACTTTGTTAAGGCCATGAAAGAACATACATATTGTGTTACACCTACTCACAGTAAAAGGAAAATATTTGTACAAAACTAAAGTTAATGCATGTGTTCAACATGAGTTTTGTACAGCTATAATCAATTACTCCTTCAGGAATAATGTCTGGCTGTTTCTAAACTTCTCAGCTAGCAACCTTAGACCTAAACTTTCAAGTCATTTTCATCAAATGTCAAATTCTACACGAAAGTTCCAAAGATGTAAAAACACATATTCGCTTTCTTACAAGCTTGTCTTGAGATCTTGCCATGACACTGCAATTTCAGGGGTTAAAAGAATTTTGGCAAACATCTTTTCTCAAGTCCAAGGAAACCATTACTTTTCAAATATAATTTCTTCAGAGCTAATGTCTTACTATCTTTGTATTTCCATGTCAGCAGCTCTACCCAGCACAGTAAATTTTTGTCACATTAAAATGATACATATTTTTACGCATTAAAATCTTCCTGATTAAAAATTAAGACTCAATTACAGCCATAGATTGTGGCTGTAAAATGTAACATGAAATAGAAACGCAATTAAAAGAGTACTGAACATTTATGTAAATCAGAATTCCATAGTGGGGTGAATATAATCGGCAGTTAAACCTGGCCTAAATCAGATTATCCTCTATCTCACCCCATCCCGTTCTTGTAAGCAGCACATTTATACAGAATGCAGACTGGAAAGCTATTCTTCCCATTTCCTTTTCTGATTGCATGGCATCTGTTTTAAAATAAAATGCCCATCTCTGTGAGCTCCCAGTACATTAATCTTCTTTTGGACTATTTGTGTCTTTAAGAATTAAAATTGGATGGCCTCTGCTCCCAGAGGACATTCCTGAAGAAGTCATTCAGCCACCAAATCAATTATCCCCTAGCATCACAGATCTATCATCTCTATTTAAACTCTCTTGAAGAATTAAATAGATAACCCTTCTTTAGCTAATTTTGGCCTTTCGTAATTCTCTCAAATTGTTATTTCCCCTGTCCCAAGCTTGATGACAGAAATCTTAGAGAAAACCCTTCACTTAAGAACTAATTTCTAAAAACTGCAATTTACGAACTCTCAAAATATTGCATTATCCAGGTTGTATATGTTCAAAGAGATCGACACCCCTGTATTACATCCAATTTGTCTGAGTATTTCTTTCCTGCTTCAAAAATATGTCTCCAAACTCTGGAAGTCTGTAGTAAACAAACTGACATAAAGTAGGTTTCTTTTGCTACAATTCAAAATAGAGGGGCCAGTTTGGAAAAAGAAAGAGAAAGAGACTAGGAGAAACAACATCTGGAAAATTGAGCTCTCTGAACTGGTAAAGTGTCATCCAGTGAACATTGACATTTTCTACTAAGAAGTTAAGGAAAGGAGAAGGCATAGTAGCATCTAGGTTAGGCCTACTAGATCTGCCTGCAAAAAGAGCAGGCCATGTTTACATTTTCATTTCTCACAGCAAGTGTAAAGAATCTCATAAGAAATGTCCAGGGCTTATCATATACCTGAAAAGAAAAGCTGGAACACAGTCCCTTTAGTGTTTTGTCTATAATATTCTCATAGAGCCGGTACTTTCTGAATTAAAGCATCAATAAAGCAAATCACCTTGCCTTCCTCAGCGTCTTCTGGAATTCCAATGATATGTAGATTATCCTAGCCAGAGTGAGATTACAACGTCATTTTTTAACTACATTTAATAAATCAGAAACTTATTCACTGGCTTCCCCAGATGTTTCATTTGAGGTATTCCATTCTCAGCCACATCCATTCTAGACCTTCAAGTATTAACTGTGTCTTGAATACCTTTCATATCTTCTCAAGTCTTGAGAAGTGCTTCCCTGTCTGTTTCCCAGTGGGAAATTATAAGTTTTTACTACTCTATCTACACCAAATGGCTTCTAGGAAAATGGCAGAATTAAAGGAATAGGGTTTGGATTTCTTCAGTTACACATGCAATGATTATCTTGCTGCAGTCTTAAAATTCAATAGTTAGCTATCAACAGAATCATAACAATACTATAATATAATTACCGTTTGTACAAAGTTAACATCCCGGGACAAACAATGGCTGTTTGCTATTTTCTTAAAGATTATTAATAATGCAAACTAGGGGGTCAATGGTGAAAATAACGTCTAATCAGCAGGATAACAAAGGAAGAAAACTAATTGAATCAAGGCCTCTCCGATTGACTTGCAAATGATAACAATAATTTATGCAAATAAGAGACAGGTGAACGGAAACAGAATTTAGTTGACCTAATTCTACTATACAAATACATTTATACAATATTTAATTTTATCATATAAATATGTTCCAGTACAGATGCAGATGCCAAAGACATTGAAGAAAAGCTACTTTTGTAGGGGTGACGTGCTCCTGTTCTGAAATCAGAAGCCATCGCATTAAACCAACAGTTGGGAGGTGATCTGCAAATATCTGGCTACAGTTTGAGGTGTTGATTTTCTCTATTAGGCAGGAAATATGGAAGTGAGGAAAGCGTGTGAAATTTGGTTGGATTGTACCTTGTGGGATAGCAGGAGATGGTTAAAAGAAAGGTTGGAGCAGTGTAAGCGTGTGCAGAGAAAAATATTTGTAATATTTCAAGTGATACAAACCAATTACTAGGTTAGCTTTCTTCAATCTGAGACTCTCCAGACATCTTAGACTGAATTCTCATAATACGCAGCATGATCAAGAACCAGAATTTATGGAGGTGGACGTCCATTCAAACTGGAAAGCCACAGTTCTGAGCCCTTTGAGAACTTCACTGTCACTGTAATTAGCCACCCTAACCCCAAGTTGGGAAAGAGGACTATAAACATAAATGATTGAGTTAGGATTATGGACAAAATCAATCTGTAAACCAACCTGTAAAAACCACTGGCTGGGCTGCTGTGATATTTACACAGAGTTCATTATGCCGCTATTCAAATGTATTTCAGGATTTGCGATTAATAAGATAAATTCTGGAATCTATCAAGGTAGCAAAAACCATTTTTCAGAATGGATGTAGGCTAAGAAAAATTATCATACAGTACTGGAAAGAGAAATTTACCCTGGACAGGGGGTGGGGTAGATAGATAAAAGGGGCAATGAAGAGGAAGCCAGTGTGGTGTGACAGACAAGGACTGGAGGTTCAAGTCTGCCATTAACCTACCAGTGAAAACTGTACAGCTGAAACTTGCAGAAACTTTCTCGCTCGGGTCATCATGCCACGTGCTTGAACTTGTTATCAGAAGCTTGTTATCACTCTTGTATCATGCTAAGTATCTCCTGTAGCAGAAGACACACACTATGAGAACTAAGAGCAATATGGTTTACTGACACAGAAGGCAATTTCTGGCTTCTTTTTTCTCTGGTGCCTTCCTATTTGAAGGCCGCAGTCATGCTACAACCTGAATTCTAGACTCACCATGAGTGAGTGGCAATCAGCCAAAACTCCTGTGTGCAAACGACTTCAGCTTCTAGTGCAATTATGCAATTAAAAGTCACACTCAGCTTCTGCTGCATACTGAAGGCTTGTGCTGTGGATATCAAGCAGGGTAGAAATCAAATCACTCCATATTTAAAACCTAATTATTCCTTCGACCTGGCCAAAATCCAGACCTGCTGTGTTTTTCTTTCTTATTATTATTGGGTGTTTTATTTGCTATTACTACTACTATTATTTTGCAAATGTCCTAAATACTGTTGCATGGAATTATTTTTCACCTGGGAAAAGAAAAGAAAAGAAAAGAAAAGAAAAGAAAAGAAAAGAAAAGAAAAGAAAAGAAAAGAAAAGAAAAGAAAAGAAAAGAAAAGAAAAGAAAAGTCATATTAATGAGAAAAATCTTTGACTTTTGAGAAAAACTATGAAAATACATAGTTTCAGATAATGTGTTTAGGACTAAAGCCCTGAAGTTCTAGAGGAAAGTCAGTAAGATAGGAGAAAAAGGAAGGAAGAAAGGAAGGGAGGGAGGGAGAGAAGGAGAAGGAGAAGGAGAAGGAGAAGGAGAAGGAGAAGGAGAAGGAGAAGGAGAAGGAGAAGGAGAAGGAGAAGGAGAAGGAGAAGGAGAAGGAGAAGGAGATTCTATAACCTAGTTTTAAGGTCTGATTGACATGAATTTCGGTACAAACAACCCTTAAGCTCCAACTAAATTCAAAATCTCCTTCTTTTATATTTCAGAATATGAATTTCTGCTGACCCTCCTCCTGTGCTTTTAACATGGAAATGCTTTTTTTCCCTATAGATATGCCTCAAATAGCTCAATACACATTATCTAATACTTATTTAACATTTTTCATTCCAGCTTTCATTTCAATTACCTTTCATTCAGAAGAAAGTAGGAGTCTCTCTGTTCATTTTCCCAAGATACATTGTTCACCATACAGCTTCCTCAAGTTCAGCTTGACTCCTGGTGATGCTATGGGCATATCCATACTCATAACAATGAGGAACTGGTTTGCTGGGGTGTTTTACTGAAAACCCTAACATGCAATCATACCTTGGCCAGTTTCCAAACTCTCCCAGCAGACTTCATCCTTAGACGCTTTCTGACAGATACACATCAAACAATGCTTAACTTGTTCCTCTAAATGGAAAGAGTGTAGTAGATGCTAATGAAAGACTGATAGGTCTTCCAATTTTGTTAATTTGCTGAACAATTCCATCTTCTACTTTGGCTGTGGAGGTGCATCCCATTTTAGGAAGGAGAGAAGTACAGTTTACGGAAAGCTAAAGTTTAAGAAGGTTAAAAGTGGATCTCAATTCCGTTAAGGATGAAAGTGCCCCTATATTCAATGGGGGAAAACGGGCAGTTGGGAACAGAAATTTGAATGGTTCATTGGGCCAAAACATGCTACAGTTTGGACTAAGCTGAATATGGGAGAGATTGAGCAAAAAATGAAAAGTACAGGAATCCAAGAAAGGAGAAGATCTTCTTCTATACATATTCACCTCTATTGGAGAAGATCTTAGTTCTAATATCATTAAGACCACTGAACCACACATTAGAGACTTCAGAATGAGCTGAGAAGGAAGGAGGTCTGGCACCAATGGTAACGAGTAAGCTGGAACCTTCTTCAGTGAAAATTGTAGACAAAGCAGAAAAAAGTAGGTTGTTCTACATATTCTGAATTAAGGAATAGCACTTAACCAGGTGAATAGATATTTTTGTCCCCCATCTTTTATTTCCTAGAGGCTCTTTTGATCAATTCTGCCTGGACAGCAAGCAGGAAGAGACTTGGTTAATATTTGAATGGGAGACCAGCAGGCTATCTACAGCTGATAATGAAGCGTTTGGGGGAAAAAATCTGGAACAAAGTGACATATCACTTCTGTACTACTACCAAGAAAGCTGGTAATAGTAAGTGTGGGTCACTAGCTCACTATGATGAAATCCCTACCCTTTGTAGACTTCACCCATTGCTACTACTGACTGGGTGGTTTAGTGAGGTCTTTGTATCAGTCCACCAGGATCAGTGTGGCAGAGTGCCAAGAAGATTGTCAAACCTGACTATTACCCCTACGCTGACACCACTTGTACTTAACATCAATTATCCACTCATGGCAACAATAAGAAGGAAAGAGCAAAATCTTGGTGAACCTCTCAAATGAGACCCTGGAAAAGAAGAGTATGATTACAACAAGGTTCAGTCATTGGGGATGAATCTGTGACAGTGTCAAAACTCTTAAATTTATCCAGAGCTAAAAATTTAGATGGAGTCCTGAGAGACAATAACGTTGAGTTGTACAGTAGTATGTGTGAGATTTGCAACTTGGTTTTCGTATTATTTTTAGCGAGAAATCTAAAATATGATTTAAGAGTAATTCAAGCAAGAACTAGATATAGTCCATCTCCCATTCCTTGAAATGTGTTCCAATGGAGTCATAAGAGACCTCACAAAGAACCTTCCTATTGTCACTAAATTAAGTAGACCATAGTTATGGCACAGGGAGACTGCAACCGCACGTGGCATCAGCTGATTCCTAATTAGTAGAAAAAGTCCAAGAAGTCCATGTGTTTCTGGAGCTATTGAAAAGCTATCCTCAAATTATTTTAAAGCAGTATTTGACTCTCAGACTGACTACGATCCACTTTTGAGTTGACCATGTCTCCCCTCTTCTTTTTTGAGTGCCACCATGCTGAGTGTTTTAAAAATAGGGACGTTGGTTAGTGGAGAGTAGCTTGGGTCCTTCTCACAGAACTACTATGCCATTTAATGAATATCCATAGAGTATTACAAGTGGTGAATTTATCAATAAACTAACCTTAAGTAAAGAAAAAAGGAAACAATACTGAAATGAGCTAGTGGCTACTGGAAAAGAAAGAAAACATATGGATATAGTGGCAGCTTTTTTCACACCCTGATCTTTTATAGGTGAAAGAGTCTGGTTACCTGTCATCCACCAGCCAAATCTTGTCTTCAGTTGTCTTTCTTGTTCCATGACATTAGCAATAAGGATTAGCATAACCACTGACCCTCACTTTTTAAAAATCTTATTAAACTTTTTGGAGAAAATATATGTGCAGAAAATATATATGGTTAACAATTAAGAATAAAAAAGTAAAGCATAAATGAGTAAATAGGGCATCTAAAAATGTCAAGGAGGTTAAAGTTTTCCACTATATCATTAGTTATGAAGGAATTAATATATTACTTCACAACACTAAATAGCACTGTTAAGCTTTAAACAAAGATAAATTCAAGAACTATGGTCAACTTAGTGTAAACTAAGAAAATGATAAGCTACAATAGATTGCGTCAAAACTGAGAACCTGTTCTGCTTTAAATATCCCAACAAATTGAAATATGGATTCTGTACATAGAAGAAAATCAGATTTTGTATGGGGTGCAGAGCCACGTTCAAAGTTATAGTCCAAGAATGGTTCCAATTTGAAGTAAATTCAATGTCAGATTTCCTTTTCATGTACAAAGTTATTTTGGACCCCAAAGCATGCTTTCAAATCTTGGTTTACCATTCTTCAAAGAGGGAATCAGACAACCTGTCAAACATTATCTAGGGGTTCTCATTAATTATAGTCACAGCCTAAAAGATGCTAGTCCCATGCTTTCCTGTTGATATAATTAGCTTTAAAGGCAGACTTTTCAGCCATTCTATACCGTGGAGCCGTGTGCATTGACAAAATCTTGATAAGGGTATTGAATTTAAACTCCTATTGAGAAACTTGTGCATGTTACTCAGGAAGGCAATAATATAAAGGCTTTGCTATTTACAGACAAAAGCATTATCTGGCTTACTATAATAAGGGATGTTAAAGGAAGCTCTATCATTCAGCAATATGAAGCCATGGTCTCAAAGGGCAAATAGCAGGAATCAAGGAGCAGTAGCCTTGCGAACCATCTGGCTTTTTCCTTCTCCTATAATATATACACACATTGTGCCCTGGGCTTCCTAAAGTAGTCTGCTGCTTTGGTATGGTTGTGAATACAATTACTGTACATCACTCTTGTTGTAAGACTGCCTGTAATTCAGAGGGTACCACTTCATCCTTTTGCCAGGCAGCGAAAGGTCTTTTGCTGGTCCTTAAGGTTCTGCACATGCACAACAGGTGCACATAAAGAGACAAAACACACAGGATACCCTATTAAATTTTCTTTCTCGAGAATCTCATCTTGAGCAAGTTCTTTTCCCACTGTTGCTTAGAGATACTTGTGAATGCAGTCTGCAGTGCTTGGAGAATTCTTAAGAAACCAGATCACAGGGGAGTAGTTGCTGTTATTTGTAGTCTGTTCTATAGTTCCTGCCCCATCCATGGTGGGTTATCAATGAAGCATCAGTTTAGAGCTAGGGGAGAATAAGGACATAAATCTTCCCTCTCAGCGCACAATATTCTTGAAGAGGGTCGTCACTTACTTGTTAGAAATATGGATTGAATGGCATCAACTCTTCAGCACCTCCTGACCTCTTACAACAAGGCAGCAGGAAGTATGGATAAAGAATTAAAGGTTTCCTCCATGTCCCCTCTTTGCCCATCACTCTGCCTAAGCTTTGCTGCTAATCTGAGGTCCCTTCCTTCTGCCCTCTTCCCCATCCATGCACGCACAGAGGACTTGCTTGTTGATTTTCCTCCTGATAGGATTCTTCTAGCTGCGGGCCAGGCTTTGCCTGTCCTAAGAATCTAATTCCTGTAAATTAAGTTTCTTTCTGTTACAGTTATAAAACCTGTATGCCCAACTAGTGGTTTAATTCCCCAAAAACAATTCCTAATGTTGCAGGGAATATGCTTCAACATGTGTGTAAGAGCTGAAGACCAAGGGCATCATTCATCATTGTGACCCAAAAGGGTTCTCCTTTCACATAATCCAAAAATGGTAAAAGTTTCCCATTCTAAGATGGAAAAAACAAAACTCAGTGCAGCACAACCCTCCAAGATATACATCATAGTTGGGGAAAACAAAACAAAACACTTCTCTAAAACTGTCTTCCAAAATGCTCAAGAAAACAAAACTGAAAAGCCTGCCCCCCACCCATTTGTCTTTTTTGGCCCTACCTATTTTGGATCAGTGGCTAAGTCACTATGGAGTTTCTAAAAATATCAAGTTTGCCCCATGACATCAGAAAAGTTGATATAAGTACACCCTCTTTGAGTTCTATGGTTTTACATATCAGGACATAATAAAAATCATCTGGTTCTTAGCAGTTCTCAAAAGTAGGTAAGTACAACCTCAGATGAACAACAACACGTGACATATTGTTCCATGTCATCATTTATTGTACAAAAAGAAAGCCAAAATGGAGAAGCCATGTGTGAAAAACTAAGTACCCCCTTACTGCTTCCATAGGTATGAAGAGGCTAAGTAGCAGCCAGGTGCTGCTAATCAGACGCCCTTGATTAACTGATCATCAGCAAGTGTGACTACCTCTATAAAAGCCGAAGTGTTAGGCATTTGCTGGTCTCGAGCACTGAGGTGTGTATTAACACAGTGCCAAAGAGTAGAGACATCAGCAATGATCTTAGAAAAGCAATTGTTGCTGCCATCAATCTGGGAAGGGTTATGAGGCCATTTCCAAACCATTTAAAGCCCCTCATTCTACAGTGAGGAAGATGATTCACAAGTGGAAAACATTCAAGACAGTTGCCAATCTTCCCAGGAGTGGATGTCCCAGCAAATTCTCCCCAAGGTCAGACCACGCAATGCTCAGAGAAATTGCAAAAAATCCAAGAGTTACATCCCAGACACTACAGGCCTCAGTTAGCATGTGAAATGTTCAAGTTCATGACAGTACAATTAGACAAAGACTGAGGAAGTATGGTTTGTTTGGAAGGGTTGCGAGGAGAAATCCTCTTCTCTCTAAACAGAACATGGCAGCACAGCTTTGGTTTGCAAAGTTGCATCTGAACAAATCACAAGACTTCTGGAACACTGTCCTTTGGACAGAGGAGACCAAAGTGGAGATGTTTGGCCACAATGCACAGCACCACGTTTGGCGAAAACCAAACACAGCATATCAGCACAAACATCTCATACCAACCATCAAGCACAATGGTGGAGGCTGTGCTTGACGGTTAATGATTTAGGCTTGTTTTGCAGCCACAGGACCTGGGCACCTTGCAGTCACTGAGTCAACCATGAACTCCTCTGTATACCAAAGTATTCTAGAGTCCAATGTGAGGCCATCTGTCCGGCAGCTAAAGCTTGGCTGACATTGTGTCATGCAACAGGACAATGATCCCAAGCACACCAGCAAATTGACAACAAAATGGCTGAACAAGAAAAGAATCAAGGTGTTGCAATGGCCCAGTCAAAGTCCAGAACTCCACCCGACTGAAATGCTGTGGCGGGACCTCAAAAGAGCTGTGCATAAACAAATGCCCGCAAACCTCAATGAACTGAAACGATGTTGTAAAGGAGAGTGGGCCAAAATCCCTCCACAACGGTGTGAGAGACTGATAAAGTCATACAGAAAACGATAACTTCAGGTTCTTGCTGCTAAAGGTGGTTCTACAAGCTATTGAATCATAAGGTGTACTTAGTTTTTCACATAGGGCTTCTCCATTTTGGCTTTCTTTTTGTAAAATAAATGATGACCTGGTGTAATATATCTTGTGTTGTTGTTCATCTGAGGTTGTATTTACCTACTTTTGAGAACTGCTAAGGACCAGATGATTTTTATTATGTCCTGATATGTAAGACCATAGAACTCAAAGAGGGTGTACTTTCTTTTTCACATGACTGTATATATCTGCAAATACAAGTAGAACAACTGTGGCATAAGAAAGCAAAGATAGTACCAATGGTAATAGGTCCCTTAGGTGCAATCCCAAAACATCTGGAACACCACTTGAAGACCATCGGCATTAACAAAATCACCATCAGTCAATTGCAAATGGTGGCTTTACCTGGAACAGCTTCCATCCTGCAACGACACCTTTAACACCATCAGACAACAACATCTGCCTATCCCAGGTCCTTGGGCAGGACTCGATAGGTGGATAAAAATGCCAAATCCAGTCTAAACACCTGGCTCACTGTGTGACTAACTATAATAATAATTATTGTTGTTGTTGTTGTTTTGTATATTTTAATTGTTTTTAGCCTTGTTGTACGCCACCCAGAGTCACTTGTCTGTGAGATGGGCAGCCATATAAATTTGACGAACAAGTAAAGTGAATTATTCTCATTAACAAGGAAAATATTAAGATTTGCTTACAGATGAGTTCTTGAACTTAACACAGTCCTGCACAACAAAATATTAAATACTACAAGTGTTCAAATCCCACAAGTGCTTGTTTCTCATTTACAACTTGGCGTTCTCTAATTATAGCCGATCATGTCTCAATGAATCTAACCACCTTAATTCAAAGTAACACAGACTTCAAAGAGAGAAAATAAAAACAAGACATTCAACATAAATATCAAAAGTTAAGAAGTCATTATTGGGGGAGGGGCATGGAGGGGTTTAGACCAAATAAGAGAGATGTAGTTCTACAAAGGCCAGACTGATGTGATTTTAAATCTATTTAAAATAAAGGATTCCACACACCCAGTATTGTATGGTGATATAACATTGGAGTGAAAAGGAGGTTATTTTTTAGAAGTTAAAAAAAAAAAATGACTGGATAGGATGTATTTGACTGCATTTCAACAAAAGGATATTTAAGTCTTCAGAGGGTTTTAAAAATAATGAGGCTCACAGAACTGAATAACCTACCAGGCTAAATAATATCTCTTCTAGTAAAAAAGAGCAATGTCACAGAGACTCATATTTCTGATTGTCAGAAATTTAAGCTTCAGAAATATCTAACAGTTGTTTCTCATTCAAGGTGAGCACTGCAAACCCTGAATGCTGGACTGATTTGGAAAAGTATTTCTCTCTGGTATCACCCCACTTACCCCACCCACTACTGAGGCCCCCTCATTTACTTGTACCAGGACACACGTAGCTTTTGGGAGAGGTAAAGAATTGCTACAGTCAGGCAGAGAGAAATATCTGCAGGACAATTTCCAGCTCCTCCTTGTTGCATTCATGAAAGAACCACCAGAGATGGATATTCCTGACCTTCCTTTCTATCTCTCTGCTAGCTGCAGTCATTAGTGAAATTTCACCTGGTGTGGAGAGAAGGAGGGGTGGATTGTTGGAGCTCCATCAGAGTTACTTCTGAACTGGAATGATTTCCAAAATATGCTGATTTATTGGTGGCCATTTGGAAAAGAGTTCCACCTTTCTGGCCCTCATCTGCAAGTCACCTGTCTGTCTGCTGAACTGCAAATGGCAGCAAACAGGTGATTTTCAGCTCTGATCTGAAATTCGTAAAATTTCTTTAATTAGCTTAGGAGGACTCTGAGAAGATCTATTCGTATCCGCCATGGGTATTAATGCAGGAAGCAAAGGTTACACATATAAAGGTTATACATTATATACCTAACTGGAAGGGGGAACCACAATTTAGCATTTGCACAGGAGTTTCACTGTTGTGGGATAGTGCAAAAAGATAGTGGCTCCTGGTGACTTTGTAGATATGTCCAGGTAGTTTTATTGGCAGCCCTTAATCTGCTACTTCTTGATGCTATTCCATTTTTTACAGAAACCCCAAGCCTTTTTTATGGTTAAGCACATACAGCATGCATTTAGAATTCCTTGAATGCCATTCCAGTGCTAAAACTAGGATGTTAGAGATGCTGTTGGTGAAATACATCCCTTTGCATTTCTTAGGTTTTAAAGCAAAGATTTCAGGGCTCCCAAACCCCAGTTGCATGACTGCTACGGACTCAAACTACAGATCCTAGTTCCCTTTTTTGTGCAGTGCTAAGTCTGAGTTTTAAATGCTTTAAAAGACAGCACTAACCTTCCTTAGAAGGTGATTTCTATTTGCTTCTGCTAACCAGCACGACTCCTGTTCTGTTATGTAAGTGCCATCTCATTTGTCAACAGGACTTCTGAGGTGAGAGAGGAAGTGAGAGAGAACAGCCTCTTTAAAGATATATCTGGGGTCTGTGATAAAGATTAGATGCTAAAGAGGGCTTAAGATACCTCTTCCAATGCATTGCAAAAAAATCAGGGGGATGGAAAGAAATGTCTCAGCAGGAATTATCATACTGACAGCCTGCTCTTGAAAGCATTTCAGCTATGGCTGCTGTGCATACGCTGCATATTTGAGCTAAGAATGAATTTAGGGAGTGTTTAGGATTAGGAGCAATAAAACCAGTGCTAGGATGTTCTTGCTGTCTTGGTAACATTGTTTTCTATTCTTTCTTTTCCCATCAACTTTAACTTCAGTTTTGATGGTATAAGTAAACCCCTTGGCTTTTAATCTTCTCGCGTTATTTCTGCATTCCATAATTGTATTGAGTAAACGTTGCACAGGAAAGTATACAGTTTGTATCTCTTCACTGTAGAAAAGTATAGCTGCATAATAAAGGCAGTTACCTGTATAATCCATCCATCATGACTTTCAAACTGCCACATCTAAGATTGATTGTCCATAGTTCAGAGAAAGATCTCAGCATGTGCCTTTGGTTTTAAAGACCTCAGTCCCTTAGAAGTGAAGAAATGGAAGGTATAGACTGTCTTTTTCAAGCAACTGAGGCATAGGGCCACAGGAACACTATATATCCTCTGCTTTCTAAGAACAGTACCTCATGGGAGAGTCCAGGAGGAGGAGGAGGAGGAGGAGGAGGAGGAGGAGGAGGAGGAGGAGGAGGAGGAGGAGGAGGAGGAGGAGGAGGAGGAGGAGAAGAAGAAGAAGAAGAAGAAGAAGAAGAAGAAGAAGAAGAAGAAGAAGAAGAAGAAGAAGAAGAAGAAGAAGAAGAAGAAGAAGAAGAAGAAGAAAGTTGGCTGAAGAGTTACAAGAATGGAAAGGCTCTTTATGTTCATAGAAGAGGTGGCTCCCTGCTAGAGAAAAAAGGTTAAGGGTGGGCAGAACAATGTTTGCCCATTCCTTCCTTATCTTATAATCCTTTTTTTCTGCTGTTTTCTCTGATGTTATGGAGAGTCCTCCAAGTCCACAAACCATCTTTTCAGAGGGAACTCAGAGCCTCAGGGTGTAGAGGCTACCCTTTTCTTTGATATTGGCAGTTCTCTATCAGTCATACATTTGATACTGATAAAATATTACCTTTTATTGGTACAATATCTCATTCATGTCCATATTTTGAGACAGCTAATCATAGATTTACATACAGAGCCTCTATCAGATTAAACTTCCTTATCACCATTTATAGCATGACTAATACGTAGAGCAGATTTTACATTTCTCTATAAACCTATCTTCTTAGTGACTCCCTAATGTCCTTTGTTGACAGCCAGTCTGATAGTAGGAAAAGTGATGGGGATCGTCCAATGATCCACATTGTTTGCCTTCCCACCCCACCCCTCTCCTGGCTCGTTGATCTGTTGTTCAAGAATACACAGAAGAGAAGTATGAATCATCCTGGTAACTTCATCTGAGGAACTGATTCTGATTTTAAAGTAAGGCCTCACTGAGTTTGAAGATATTGTGCATGACATGGATGACATCACAGCTTGTGATGATTCATTCCTGCTGGATGCTACTGTAAAGGGCATAGGGAATAGTCTTGAAGGACAGGAGGAAGAGCAGCTACCAAGGTAGTGGTCAGATAAGAGGGGCTTGAGCTTGGAAATAAGCTTGAGGAAATGACTCAAGCAAGACCCACCTAGTTTACTCCAAGATAAAGGGAGGGAGGGGGAGCACATTCAGACTTCTTTCTTAGATTCTGTTACTACAGCTGTTACAATTAAAGTAGTCCTGACCTATACTGCATTGGTTTCTTAGTCTGGCTTAATTTGGGCTGATAGCCAATTACCAAGCTGGCTGAAGAAGAGAAACAGGGAGAAAACCATTATTAATACTATGGAGAATTCTCCTCAGTTCCCCTAAGAAGAACCAAGGTAACCAATTACTAAACGAAGCGGGCAGCATAATGAACGTTGCTCAGGTTACAATAAAACTCTGGATAGAAATAGACATTCTTTCCTTTAACCTTTTCTCCTGTCTGTAGCATGAACTATAATATTTTCTTCCATGCTGCAAAGAGATATTTTAACCGGTTAGTAGGCCTTGTACGCTTGGCAAATCACGTGACCTTGCATTCAGTGCATTCCTGCAAAGAACTGCAAGTCTCCAGAACTGTTCATCGGGCAATGTCCAAGTCAAGATGCTGTGGCCGTGCTTTCTATTTCAGGCAGCGGTGAAAGATGATTGAAGGGATCCAACCTGCACAAATAGAGTCTAACTAAAGTGCTCCCACTCCTGGAACGTTATCAAAGATCTGGCATGCGTACAATAGAGCCTGACAGTAAAATGTACAGGGTGGGGAACTGAAGAGAGGAGGGAGGGAGAACTGTACCGCAGAGTTGTCAAATCTATGGAGAGAAAATACTGTCAATTCTGGCTTCGCTCAATTGCTTATTTTTTCAAGCCCAGTTTTATTCCATGCCTGCATCATTTTCAGATTTAGTAAAATATATAGGCCATACAAGAATTTACACTCACATTTTAAATGTGTTACTCTATTCTCCACATTCTGTGGGCTTTTACTCAGAATAGACCTGTCTTTTGCATACGTTTATTTTCCTTGCATGACTCTGCTTTTCGTAATTATAAACATATAAAGTTCTACCAGCACCACTACCAAGACATGAGGTTTTAGACCCTTGCTTCTGAAGAACTGCATTAAAGCATCTACGATTCCATTTCAGTCTGTCGAGTGGTTCAATAAATATGTACTGGTTAACTTTATATTGAAAATGCAAACTGAACCAATGCAACATGCAAATGGGGGAAGGCAATTTTACTATGACCTGAATAATCCTCAGTAGAATCAGACACAGTATTTAGGGGAGAACTGCACCAGATAGTTTTCCTGGTACATTTTGCTCATGCACATTGTATATTTCTTTGGACCTTAATTGCAACTGTGCACTCTTTCCTTGAATCAAGGAGATCACAGATATAAATACACTACCTGTTCAGTACAAGTAGCAGGATCAGATATACCTTTATTGATGCAAAACATGTATTCACCACCCTAGAACATTATATCAATAAACAAGCAGTTATATACTGTAATATGCCCGATGTGAATAACTAGGTGACAAATATTTGCTTGATAGTTCCTTCTTGCTAATCAGAGAAGCGATTATTTGCCCACTACAAATCTAACGATCAGGCACATCTGTTCTGTGAATCCGGGCTATAAATATGTTACCAACTGAATCCATGGATTAATCAATCACATTTTTATTTGATTAATCATTTTTAATTGGTCAGGGAAAAGATTAACTGGTAGCATGGGGAGAAAGAAAAAAGTTTTTTTTTTTTTTAAATATTTGAGTTTCTATAGATCTTAATGTAACAGGGGACAAAGACAAAGCCCACTTTCTAAATTTAGATAATCAGCCACTTGTCTCTGGAGATGAATCCTGTCCTATCAATGTTTAAATCCTAGTCCTGTCAGTCTGTGCACAGGCACTGAAGAGGACTGCAATCTTCTCCTTTGCCTCCAGCAACAATACATCTTGTTCTACAGTAACTTTCTCTTCCCAAGGTCCTAGTGGACCACATTTGGAAACCGAATGCTACATTAGATATAGATCAATGTAATCTAGCCTGATCATGCTTCTTATACAAAAAAGTTGGGTTGGTTCATTGATCCCCATCTTCTTTTTTGTCCAGCTTATACTTGGGCTGCATTTTTTCACATTTTAAGCCCTGTCAAACCACTTTGAATGCCAAGTGATTAAATTCTTGGTGCTGAAGGTCAACAGATGCTAATAGTTTCCCTATGGCAATAAAGCTGGAAGAGAGATTTGTCAAAGATAAAATAATAGAACTAGAAGTTTCACTAAATTCAGATATTACAGAAGAGAGAAAGAGAGTGTGTGATAAAAAAATGGGGACTAGAATTTCATCTGCTTTGTTCTTTGCCATTGCCTTATTTAAGAAATGGAAAGGAATTGGAAAAAGACTACACATGGGTGATATTGAAAAACTGTCTGTTTATGCCTTGTAGATTGTTCAAGAAATGTTATTTTCACAGAAAGTTCTTTGTTTCCATGCTTTTTCATACACCAAGGTCAGAAAATGCTGTACTTTTGTGTCAAAGTAACTTTATTTTTAAAGTCAGATACCAGAGAATTTACAAACCAGATACAGTAGAATCTCCAAGTGCATATGGGCATATTGGCAACAAAACCTGATAGAAAGAAGAGGTTTTGAGTGAAGGGGCTGGAGAGTCTTACTGAAGGAAGAAACAGAGGAAGCAACCACTGGAAACTCTATTACATGAATGTCACATTAAATATAAGCCAAGATTTGCAGAGAGCAGTGCCTATTGTGTTCTTCTCCGCTGATCTCAGTCACTGACAGATCAGGCTCTTTGACTGAGAGGTTGAGCGAGAGTCCTATAAACATAGAGACTTGCTCATGAGCTCCTGAGTGAATCACAGCACCATCACAAGGAAGTTCACTACAGCTCATTCTGTGCTATTTTGATTAGCCAGGAAAGTGTCCAGTTTAGGGCATTGTGGCTTGATAAAAAAAACCAATGCCTTTATGAAAAATAATCAAAGGTTGGACTTGAATGTAGGCATACCCACTACACTTCTAAGGTAAGCAACATTGTGCAAAGCACACAAAAATAATAAGAAGTAGGGAGCAAAAGAAATTGAGACAGGAGAAAAGAGAAAAGGAAGGGGAATCTAGCTGAATTCTCCAGCCGCAATCACTATACCTCTCCATTTGGTACATCTTTAGAAACCATCTTTGCTTTCAACGCACTCATAAAATCCTTCATAATTGCCTTTCATTCTTCAAATCCTTTTCTTCAGAAGTCAACCCTAAAGAGATTTCAGGATCTTCTCAATTCCCTTTAGCCATGACTTCCTTGGTCTTCCCCTTCTGCTTCCTGCATTCATTCTTCTTTTATAGATTTGTTCTGCAACTCAGTCCTCATTCAGTCTTTCTGTAGGACCAAGCCGTTGCAAACTATTGCTTTCATTCTGGGATCCTTTTTGTATTCAACTGCCATTCATCCAGCATCCATTCATTCTTGACCCTTTCTCTTCTTATGTTATCCTACACACATTTTAAGTACCCCATTCCCGCTACATTCAACTAACTTTTATGTTTTCCTGACATATCTTTCTCTTCCATATATCAGAGTGGGCAAAACAAGCTTCTCTGTGTAACCATTTTCACTTCAATTAAAAAACATTCATTCCCCTCAAACAAACTACAGAATATTCATGACCTTTTCACCAGCATTTGCACTATTTAAAATTTCTCCGTCCCTTTTCTCATCTTTGGTCATACAGAAAGACTATTGTATACCATGGTATACAAATTCATCTACTTGCTCTAGTGTTTGTTGGCATTTACAGTACTGTGCAAAAGTTGTAGGCAAGTGTGAAAAGATGCTGTAAAGTAAGAATACTTTCAAAAATATACATTTTAATTGCTTATGTTTGTCAATTTACAAAATGCAAAGTGAGGAAACAGAAGAAAAATCTAAATCAAATCAATATTTGGTGTGACTACCCTTTGGCTTCAAACCAGCATTAATTCTTACACTTGCACACTTTGTACACTTGCACAAAGTCAGGGATCTTGTAGGATTAGAGTCAGGTGTATGATTAACCAATTATACCAAGCAGATGCTAATGATCATCAATTTCATTTGTAGGTTGAAACCCAGTCATTAACTGAAAGAGAAACAGCTGTGTAAGAGGCTTAAAGCTGGGTGAGGAACAGCCAAACTCTGCTACTAAGGTGAGGTTGTGGAAGACAGTTTCATGTCACAGGTCATACACCATGGCAAGACTGAGCACAGCAACAAGACACGAGGTAGTTCTACTGCATCAGCAAGGTCTCTCCCAGGCAAAAATTTCAAAGCAGACTGGGGTTTCAAGATGTGCTGTTCAAGCTCTTTTGAAGAAGCACAAAAAAATGGGCAACGCTGAGGACTGTAGACGCAGTGGTCGGCCAAGGAAACTTAATGCAGCAGATGGAAGACACGTCATGCTTACTTCCCTTTGACATCAGAAGATGTCCAGCAGTGCCATCAGCACAGAACTGTCGGGACCAGTGGGACCCAGGTACACCCCAGAGAAGTCTGGCCAGAAGTGGTCTTCATGGAAGAATTGTGGCCAAAAAGCCATACCTCTGATGTGGAAACAAGGCTAAGTGATTCAACTATGCACAAAAACAGGAACTGGGGTGCAGAAAAATGGCAGCAGGTGCTCCGTATTGATGAGTCAAAATGTTTGGCTGTAGCAGGAGGCAGTTTGTTTGCCAAAGGGCTGGAGAGCGGTACAATAATGAGTGTCTGCAGGCAACAGTGAAGCATGGTGGAGGTTCCTTGCAGGTTTGGGGATGCATTTCTGCAAATGGAGTTGGAGATTTGGTCAGGATAAATGGTGTCCTCAATGCTGAGAAATACAGGCAGATACTTATCCATCATGCCATACCATCAGGGAGATGTGTGATTGGCCCCAAATTTATTCTGCAGCAGGACAACGACCCCAAACATACAGCCAATGTCATGAAGAACTATCTTCAGTGTAAAGAAGAACAAGGAGTCCTGGAAGCGATGGTTTGGCCCCCACAGAGCCCTGATCTCAACATCATCAAGTTTGTCTGGGATTACATGAAGAGACAGAAGGATATGAGGCAGCCTACATCCACAGGAGATCTGTGGTTAGTTCTCCAAGATGTTTGGAACAACCTACCTGCTGAGTTCTTTCAAAAACCGTGTGATGTGTACCTAGAAGAATTGATGCTGTTTTGAAGGCAAAGGGTGGTCACACCAAATATTGATTTGATTTGGATTTCTCTTCTGTTCACTCACTTTGCATTTTTAAATTGATAAACAAACAATTACAATATATATTTTTGAAAGCATTCTTACTTTACAGCATTTTTTCACACCTGCCTAAAACTTTTGCACAGTACTGTATGTATAACTTGCAATTATTCATGCATTTCCCTTTAAAATTTTCATACATTAGTTTTCAGGTCCATTCTCCAGGTTGCATTGTACAGTCTATCTAACATTTGCAGCAATCAGTTGGGTACTCGGCCAACAGCATGGCATCAGCTGCAGACAAAATCAATCACATTCACTTCCCCAACCAACTTGTCACACCACTAAAACTATTCCTTATGCATTTATCCATAAAGACATTAAACAACCAAGGGAACAGCAAACTTCATTTTTCACCCCATGCCCAGTGAAAAGTTGGAATGAAACCAAATTGGAAAGATCTAATGCCCTCCAGAACTCCATGGGAATTTATAAACTGGACATACTTTGCATTCTAGAAGTGAAGGTCTATAACCTCCTGTCTTAAAGCACTCAGACTCTAACTTCAGATTAGAAGTGGCTTTTTAAGCAACCATTACTTCTTCAATTAAGAATGCTGTTCAGCTAGCTAGATAGATAGCTTTGATGTAACTATAGTTTTAAAATTAAGATTAGGTGACTGTTGACTCTACTGAAAACTGAATTAGTTAATTTATCTTAGTGTCATTGGCCTCAGCAGACTGTAAGTTGAACGGTAAGGCCCTTAAATTATCCTGCAAGGTGGTGACCACATGCACAAATGGTGGGGCATACCTGGCAACCATCTCCAATTCCTTAAAGGAGATGCAATTCCTTAAAGGAGTGCCTTTGTCACTCCAGGAAGGTCCTAGGAGGAGTTGCAGACAGATACTATTTCCACTCTTACTTGTTCTCTGAGGGATTTTTTTGCCTTCAAACTCAAAGTGTTTGATAGAGTGGGCCTATTCACCCTCCCCCCACACATGCTCAACATCCCAGGACTAAAAGTTATACAGTTGCCTTCTTGTAAGATGTTTGTTAAACTCTTGAGTAGCTGCACAGTCTTCTTCAGTTAAATGAAATTCCTCTGACGCCAAGGTGGGGGGAATCTTTTTATATATCCAGCTGCCAAGGATAAGGAGACTTGTTTTGCCTTTTTAAAACTCAGGATGAAGCCTTCATTTTCCGCTTTGATATTTACCCAATAAATATCCCCAGAGAAAATGAAATAAATATAAAAGATGTGAAAATGCAGAGCAGCGCTATCACTTTTAAATAGTCTCCTCTGCTGAGATTGAAATGGCTGCTTGTCCTTTGCAAACAACGCCATTCCTGCCAAGCCAGGGGCAGACTGAAGACATTTGGAGGATGCACGATTGTAAAGCCTAGGCTGTGATTACGTTCTACGCATTTGACCCGGGGTCCACAATACATTTATATCCAGGTTCTCTCAGGAATCTTAAAATTAAAAAAACAAAACAAAACATGGAAGATGTTTTAAGGTTTATCCAGAAAGACGTTGGAACCATAAAAGTTAACAAAAGAGAGTAAGAGATAACAGAACAACTGTATGCAAAGTCTTCCTGAATTATGTTTTTTGGTGGGATTGCATCAATGAACATTACTGTTCAAAGGTGCTTTGCTCCTGTCAACTCTTTGTTTCTGAAATGTTTTCAACACGGACATCAGATGTGTGCTTTCTTTCAGGTGCTTTATTTCAATCATGGGACAGAAAAGAAGCTTTTTATTCCAGGAACGGGGAGAAAAAGGATGACGCATTTGTAGGATAGACATCCTTCAGAGGACTTTGTATTAAGCTCAGGCTGAAGTTAATGCAATTACTGCATCAAAGCACGCGAAGTAAGACTGTACATTATAATGAATCTAATAATATAATGAAGGAACAATATTGGGGGGGAAATGTTGATATGTTGAATTGTTTCTTCCCATACCAACCTGCTCAGGAATCAACACTTTTTCCAGATGCCCCTGTCTTTTGAGTTCAGGTGGGTGCCAGTTAAACCATATATTGTTATGTTTCCTTAGCAACTGGTATTTGTTAAGATATTGTTCTTTAGGTCCCTAGATCCATCCAGTTTGCTTACTCTTGCTTTCCTTCAGTTTGCTTTTTCTGGGAGCACGCGTCCCTATGAAACTGTAGAATTCTAGAGCTAGAAGGACCATTTAAGTGATCAGATTTGCCCTCTATCTAATTCTTGGTGAAGAAATCCAAATTAAAGTACCCCGTACAAGTAACCGTTCAGCCTTTGTAGAACTCATCCAGTACTGGGAAACTACTACCGTTCTGGATCACTGACTTTACTATAGAACTGTTGTATTGTTAGGAAGTGTTTTCTAACATTTAATTGGAGTTTGTCTTCCTATAATTTAAATCCAGTATTCCCTCAACTTTCACTATAATTCAACCTTTCTGAAAATGAGCAGTATGCTAAAAGTTTTGTATCTCCAACCAATAGCAGAACATCTTCAGAGAGGAGGCCCCTCAGTCTTACTACAAAAGTGTCCCAATGAATTAATTCCCTACTAAAATCTCCCTATAAACAGACAGAAGGGAAGGATGGGAATATCAAATTTTCGCATGCTAAAATCAAACAACCGTATGCCGCTGAGAGTCATTTTTATCGTGGTGGCATGCAGCTATGTTGAATAAATAAATAAACAAGTACAACAATAAAAGTTAAGAGGTAGGTGGTAGTTAAAATCCTGGTGAAGGATCTGTCTTAGGCGTTTTACCCAAACAGAACCATAAAGGACCCCACGCTCATCTGCAGAGGCAGAGATTCCCAGAAACCAAGAGAAAGGGTTATTGAGAAAAGATCTAGCCTTCATTGCTCTTTGCATATCTCAGGAAGTGTGATGCAACCCAGAAGGGTGTTCTTCTTCAAAGGCAGCCTTACCTGGGATTTTTGTATGTATGTGTAGGTAGGTATGTAGGTATGATATTCAGTAGAATTTGGGGCTGGAGGTGGCTGTTCATTTGTTAGCACAATTATGATCTTCTGTGATTATGTTTTGAGACTGTGAATTTATTTTGTCCCTCGACTGGCACTATGTACACCTTTCAGTGGTCTTTGTTCAAAGGTTTAGCCTTCTGTGTTTCTCTATAAATTAGGTGTCTTGCCTTTCTGTAGATGTTTTGATCCATAACAGAGATGCAAATGGGCCATATGGTCATTCCTTCAGGTCTAAAATAGAAGTATACCAAAAGGTCATTGCAAGTCAAGTTTCAGCTAAGATTCAGAGCAGGAAGAGCATCAGCAGCTGGACTTCTTGGGCAGCTTCCAATATCCTTCCCCAGTCATTTTGATGGCCCAGAACTGGCTACCTGTTGACAGGTAGCTGCATTTGAATACCTTAAATTACCTACCAGGCTTTATCTCACTGTCACTTCGGGACATTAGGAAGAATTAAAGAGTTGGCCATCGCAGTGCATCTGCAATCAGATCCCCTCTTCAAAGACATTGAGAAAAGAGTCCTCTTCAACTTCATTCTCACTCTGTTTTGGAGGTTCCGAAGTTTTGCCCAATTGTTGACGCTGTAGGGGAAGGCCTTTGGTGGGCAATGCCACATTATTCACAGATCCCAGGCCGGCAATGGAAATTTGTGCATGCCAGTCTCATTCTTCTCTGATTGTCGATGTGCAGCTGGGTGTGCACTGCCTCTGCACTGCAATGCTCATTTCGGAATGAAGTGGATCCATCTTGGGATCGGAATGTGTGTCTCATTATTCAGCATAACTATTTGCTCTCAGCTGGATTGCAACTGTTGAAATGGAGAGATTCAGTGGTCCTACTGATTTATAGTGTACAATTTCTACAGCAGTCTCTGCTTGTGGCCTGGACAGTTCACCCAAGAGCAGCTATCATGGTGAAGCTAATCACAAAAACGCTCTCTCACGGTAAAAACACAGTGCCAGTTTAACTGCTGAATCCCTTCCAGATTACATTAATATATTTGGCTCTACCATGGCCTCATGGAACTGGTCTTATTAATACTGACATTCTGTTTTAAGAATGCTTTCTGCTGATCAAAACCCCACCACGTGCCCACTACTGTTTCTTTAATTTTGTAAAATCTGAGCATCTATTTAAAATTCGACGAGGTCAAAGAGAAAGGGGGAAATACTCTTGTCATTCACGTCTGACCACATTCTGCCATTTTGACATTGACACGTATCTCATCTCAAGGCTGGCCTCTCTGGAATTAATGAGGCTTCGTGCTGAGAAGACTACTTGAATGTGTCAACATGAGAAAAGGTGACAGTCGAGCCTTCAGCCAGCAACAGTCTGACTCTCTGGCCTGAACAACACCAGATGTACATTAATAAATATAGCCTCCAATCCCAGAATCCCCACTGTTTAATTGAATGGAGGAGGAGTGGAGATTTCTTCTACCTCATCCTTTGCATTTTTAATAGTGTCATCTTTATTAGCAGCAATATAACTTTCACATTATTTCCATTTGTTTTGACATGATAATGTAGTCTCTGCAGACTCACACTGACACCATTTCATTTTGTCTTGATTTTGTAACCATCCCCTTGACATCTCTGCAGACTGATTTAATGCCGTTCTGACATTGTAATGTGCTCTCCTACAGAATTGCATTGACATCTTCTGGGGAAATTTGTGATGGCAAGAGGTCCCACCAAAGCGAAGAGATAATGCCATTGTCACAAAATGCAGTCACCACCTATGCCCAGTTGGCTTAGATATCTCTTCAGGAATTCCTTACCCCAGAAGGATATTTGTTGGAAAACAACACATTTTAGCTCCTATAAAAATAAGCCTGATGCATCAAAGCATGTTTTCAGTTATCCAGCATGATGAAAGCTGCCTGCTAAATTCTAGCACTAGACAAATCCTTTGAAACAGGTGCTTCACAGTCCATACAAGGAAGACAAAACACCTCTTCTTGAATTGTTAAACAGCTGCATCCTTTCCCTAGCTCATGCAGATGTTTTAGAAGCTGTTCCCGTCTGTCTTCACATGTGTAAGTATGCAAGCTCACGTGGGTGCTATGAATGCCCAAAGATGCAGAGGCAGCCAGGGATAACTTCTGAAGCCACCACGTGAAAAGGGGGAAGTGCTTTAATGATGACAAATGTGTTCCAAAGCTCCTGTTTTGAAGGACTGGCACAGCATCAGAAACACACTCAGACCAGCAGAGCAAACACTACACCAGTATTGTGTAACTCAAGGTGATACAGGAATATAGTTGTAGTGGTGCAACTTTTCTGCCAGTGGGACACAAGAAGAGGAGAATATAAACATAAACAACACAGGAATCAATGAAGGAGCCAAACAGAGCACAGAATCAGATGCATGCTGAGTTTCAGTGAAGGAATGTGAGTGACATATCAAAAGCTGTATCTTTGCCCCTATGTCAGTAAATACATGAACAAAGGTAAAGCGAAGTTTCAGCAAAAGGGCCCTTTATAGGACAACAAAAACATAAAAGCAGCTTATTTTGGGATGTTTGGTCTCATGGATTTTAGGTTATGCTAGTTAGATTTAGATCCTAATTTTCCTGAACGACTACAAACTGTGAACGTAGCACTCGCTCCTCTATTTTTCTCCTTACAACAACGACTTTGTGAGAGAGTTGGGCCTGAGAGAGTCGAGTCTCTTTTGTGAGCTTTTGTGACTGATGGGGCAGTGGAATCTGGGTCGCCCTGATTCAGTCCAGCTCTTAGGCACTGTGCCGTGCCAGTTTGGTGGTTGTGGTTCTTCAAGGGCAGGGCAGGGCAGGGAATGGAAAGGTGAGGAAATCTCCATTCATCACACTGAATGAGAAACAGTGGGAAAGCAGATTCTTTGGGGGTGGGCATTTTTTTTGCATATTTATATAATCATTAGTAACTATTTAAAAACACAGGAAAAAAAGAAAAGAAAAAATATTCACAAGCTGCATAAAATTGAATAAAAAATTCAATTCCCATGTTCATTAGACCAGTGCTGCATATCAGAATTTCTCAAAACTACTATTAAAATCAAATCAATGTTCAGTAAAGTGGCAATACAATATGAATCATAAGTCAGAATGAACTATTAACAAAAGTTCCTTTCTAGTCTAAAATTTTATCATTATTTAATGAGTCAAGCAAAAGCTAATACATTGAGGCATAATAGTAAGAAACTCAAACTTCAGTTGTAACACAATCTCTATGTAGAAATTGATTGAATGGTTGATTGATTGATATGATTTATATGGCTGCTGTCACAAGTGACTATGGACATTGTACAATGAGTAAACACACACACACACACAAAATCCTACAAGATATAACCCCTGATACCCAAGGATAAACAATATCGCCACTCACAGAAAAACAGCAACAACAGCATATTCCATAAATTATTTAAATTTATTTATATTTCAAATTTGGGCAGTGTCCATCTCACTAGGAAGTGACTCGGAGCAGTTTACAGTAAAAACAAAAAATAAATATTAATTAAAATACCATAAAAATACAATAAAAACTTTATTCATACATAAATAATAATATCTTCCAAGGTGCTGCTGGTACAAAGGATATTAACATGTGGGAACATCTTCAAGGTGCTATCCATCCCCAGGGTTGGTTGTCCCTTTTTCTCGGCCCATGCCAGTTGGCAGAGTCCAGTCTTAACTACTTTCTGGAAGGTCAAAAGAGTAGGGGCCTGCCTCACCTCTGCGGGTAGGGTATTCCATAGGGCAGAGGCAATGGCAGAAAAGGCTGTCCTTCTGGGCCCCACCAGTTGACATTCTTTCATTGACAGAGTCTGCAGCATACCCTCCCTGCTTGACTGGGTGGGAGGGTCAATACAATGGGGGTAAGACGGTCCCTCATGTAACCCGGTCCCATGCCATGTAGGGCTTTAAAGGTGATGACCAACACTTTGAATTGGACCCAAAAGCAAACTGGCTTCCAAGTTGAATTAAATTCTGTATCAGACTTGTTTTTCAAATATGAAGTTATTTTTGACATTGATGTGTACTCCCACAATGTAGTTTACCATTTGTCGAAAGAGGGAATTAAGTGTGATTCCCAATAGCAGGCATAACAAGTCGTGGAAGCTGTTACTATATAGAGAGGAAATTCAGTATACTTTATAATGTTATAGTCTTGGTAATGTCTAAAAATGGGGAAAAAAAGCTGGCAAGAAAGAAAATTGAAGCTTTAAAATTTGTTTCATAAATCTTCTCCAAAATTGTAAAGCCCAACAGGCAATAAGCATTCCATTAGTGTAATGGAAAGTTTTGCTATTGCCAAATAAAGGCCCACAAACGGTTTTATCGTATGAGTTTTATGCTATAAGTTTTACAAATTTGGTCAAGCATTTAAGTATTCTGCCCTGTTTTTATAATTCATTTTGAACCATACTGCTTATTTGAAGAAATTGAAATCAGTAAGCTGACTCTGGCCATTTGCATTAAAAGAATCTTGAAAAATTAAATATTGAAAGATTTCAGCTTGGTTTCATTAAGGATTAGGTCCTGGTCTGTTCAAATTATTATCACTTCACTATTTTTTAAAATACATTCGCCTTCATAATAAGAGATATTTAATGTTGAGGCAAGGGGCAATAAGTGGGGGCTGATTCTTTTTCTGTGTTTTTTACTGTGCTTTCAATATGCCATTTATGATGGGATAATCTCCTATGGATTGTGCATTATCTATTTCTATTAAGCCTAAGATATTTATGCAAACATTCTGCTCCTTCAAAGTAACCTAGACATAAGGTGATATAATCCAGAACTTACTTCCTTCCTTCCTTCCTTCCTTCCTTCCTTCCTTCCTTCCTTCCTTCCTTCCTTCCTTCCTTCCTTCCTTTTTTTCTGCACAGCACAACCTAACAGAAACTGCTTATGCATTTACTCAAGCAAGCATATTCTATCATCTTGGGGGCTGGAAGCTGGGGGAGAAAGACTATGGAGCCACTTCTGTTCTAGTTGACTGGATTTTTCTATTTCAGTCTGTATGTTATTTGCTGCTTTACTTGCTTAGTTCCTACTAAAACTAGCTTAACTTGCTTCGTGAACACAGATGGTTCATCCAATTTGCATTTTGCTTTTCCGGGGGTAAACTAGTAAGATTAATGCAAGGCCTGTCTTTGGGTAGCCATGTTGACAGTTATGAAAGAAATGTTTACAAAGCATTTTCAGATCATTCAACCAAAAACATTTACAGATGTCCAAGGTATTCTTTTATTGGGAACAAATAGTATAAATAGTATAAGTGCAGAAATGCTGAGTCTGGATAATACAGTTCTGTTGCATCACAATTCCAAATATTTGCTTGTTTAAGTAAGCATTCTAACGTGGCTACTGACTGCCCAGGATCAATACACTGGAAAACAAAGCTATTTCTCCCTGTGTAGAGGAGAAAACAATGTGATCAATGCCTAGTATTTCTTATTCAGCTGACTTCACCTAAGGGGAGAAACACATCAATTGATTTCTCATTACTTGATTATTCAATAGATTACTGAACATTTGATGATTTACAGCAAAACTCTTTCAAAAAGTATTTGCATCTATAGTGATCAATACAAAAGTTTTGTCTGCAGGATTCGGCCTTTGATTCCCAACTCATATGTTCAAGTCATGTACGCAAGTGTGAGGAAATCCATATCTCAGTAATCCCTTAATCATTATTACAAAGACATTAGATGGAGGGACAAGTCAATCAATATCTTCCACATATAGGATTATGTTTAGAGATTTTCTTCAGGAATAAAACTGGTGCTTATTAGTACAGGTACTTGTTGGCAATGATGGCTGAAGGAATCTACAATATTTCTTGTTTCTTTTGTCATTATGTCATGCAAGTTTGTCTTTTAGGCTCTGAAATGCTTCTATTGACCTTTCAGCATTAAAATATAACTCCTAAGGTGGTTAACAAAAATAGAATCTCAATTAGAAGACTCTAGGAGACTTTGAAGTAAAAATATTCTGACTTTTAAATATTCCATTCCAACCTCCGTTCCAAGGTCAGTGTTCATAGGGCCTGAACACAAGTGTTACACTGCCAGGATAGGCTGTTCCAATGGTTTCACCTGGAAATGTACCAATTTGACCTCCATGTGCAGATTCAGCACACCAACCCATCACCTATTTGGTATGAAATCATGCCTCTAATTCTATCCTCTGCTCCAGAGCTACGCAAAGGTTCAGTTTAAACTTGGAAATATTAGGCTGATTCTCCAAATAAATCTGGCTTTCTGAACTGAATCAGAAAGTTGAATCAAATTGGATACCTCCAAATCACTTTGAAAATTCCAGCTTCCCCATTGGTTTGGAAAGGCAAACTGAATCGATGCAAGTTGATGCTGTGAATTTCCTGCATGATTCAAAGGTCCATTCCCAATGGATCAATAATCCAAATGGAATTGGCCAACTGAAACAGATCAGAGCTGATGCACGTAGGTCTAGTGTATATACCTCCCCCACACCATCCCAAAAACCAGCGTGGTTTTGTCAACCATTTTTAGCCACATTTTCTGTAGGATAAGATGAGAAACAAAACTCCAAAGTTTGTTTGCCTGCTGGATTTATTAATCAGTGAGAATCTCCATCTGGAAGCCTCCTTTCATGGACCATAGCCTGGCCATTAGGCTTCTGATCAAATCTAATAGCAAAACCCCATGTTTTGATGTTTGCATTTTATTGGCTGGTCTGGCAATAATAACTGAGTATTGGACTATACAGCCCCAAAGCCAGATCAAAGAACATGGGTTAAGATGAAAAAGTAAGATAGAAAGTTGGTAGCTGAATAGCATAGAAATATGACAACAGAGAGCTGGTGAAAATAAATGGGTACAACTAATATCTCTGTAAAAAATGAACCAGAGATGGAAAAATAAATATTAAATGTGTCATAAATTTATTTTATAACCCCACAGTTAGTTACTGAGTTAACAAAAACATTGCATTATGTTCTGATAAGGGGACCTGCCAGTAAGAAAAATCGCTGTAGATAAAGTTGCAACAGGTCATACTATGAATTTAGAACATAAAAGCACAAGGGCAGGAAATATGGGGTGCTACAACATTTTTTAGCTGTTAAATAAAGTCAGCAACATTCTCAGCTTGATAAGCTACTCTAGTGCACTCAAGTAAAGACGTCTGAAATACCAGTGATTTTCCATTCCCATGATAAAAAATTTCCATATTGGCACTCACCGATAGAACTTGCACAAGTACCAGATTTTACAGACAAGAAGCAATTGTGCATATCATGCCCAACAGTGATTTGGACTGGCAGATGAAACAATGAATGGGGATGAATGCACAACCATTGCAAATAAATGGGAAGTAATTCCTAATTAAACAAGAAATCTGGATGATTAAATATAAAACGACACCAGCTCTGTTCTTTTGAACTGATAACAATGCTAGCTCGCTCGGTTTCTCTCTCTCTCTCTCTCTCTCTCTCCCTTTTCAGTTAATAGTGCAAATGATGCACAAACACAAGTATTTAGCCACCTTGAGTGCTCACCAAAGGGGCAAAAGCCAACCAGTCAACCAAGCAAATAAATATAAGAATAAAAAAATCACCTCCACTTTCGCATGAAAAATGTACTGGACTTGTAATAGCAGTATTCAGCAAGAGTGAAATAGCTATGAAAATAAATGGGAATCTGTTTGGCAACCCTACATTTAATTCTATGTAGTTGAACCATAGCAATATGCTGGATTTTTTTCAACCTACTGAAGTTCCCCATCCTTTCAAAGTCAGTGAAACATGTACCTGTTTTCAGAAGGGCTGAAAAAATCTCCTAATTCATATGATTGCACCAATAATTAATTTGCAATCTCCAGTCCTCTATCAGTGAGAATATTACAAAAAGTGTGTGTGGAGGGGAAAGAGAGTCACCTCCCTCCTCAACAATCCAGTATTTTTCAGTATGATGTACAATGAATTGGTTCTGTGACGTTGGTCATAATACTTATTCCATATCTGATCTGATATTAAAACAACGAACTTGATGCAGTGAGAACCTCAACACAGTAGATGGAAGGAGACTGAAGATATCTGAATTAAGCTTGACCTAACAAGATGCTTGGGTTCAATTACTTAAAGCTAGTAATGTGTCTATCACAAATTCTTAGGAATAGCATTCCTCCAGAAATCAGACAGTCCCTCAGCATCATGGCTTTTTTGTAAAAACCACTAAGACTTGGCTGTTTCAACAGGACTTTGGGGTCTGATGGATGGAGTAGAACCCTTTTTGCAGGAGAACATCTGTTTGCTTAACTATTATTCTCAGTGCTGAGGATTTGGGTATTAGAGTTTACTATCACATGTTGTTTATTGTGGATATCGTAGTCTATTTTTATTTGTATTACGGAATGAAGAATGTAAGTCATTCAGAGTCAGTTTTGATTCCAGTGGCATATAAGCCTAATAAAATTCAGACAGATAACCCTTCCACAGTGAGCCTTTTACGTGATAGATTAGGAGCTTCTGTTTAGATGCTTCTGCGACTTGTAGTACATTGGCAATTATTTATTTATTTGTCTATTATTTCTCATTTAAATGTATAGGGACACCCAACTTACAGAGACTCTGGGTAGTATACAAATTAAAAATAAAACTCAATTTTATAACCAATTAAAAATAAATAAATAAATAAATAAATAAATAAATAAATAAATGCCATAGCCAAGGGCAACAGACGTATCACAAACTGTCAGTCCTTCGACGTAGTGCATACAAGAAGCACGAACCACGACTATTAACTCTACTTTTATTATAAGGTTACAATAGCAGAATCTTGCAAGTCTGAAAGCATTTTTGCCCTTCTTGACTTTTACTTTCCAGAAAACTGTGGAGAGTCCCTACCCCTTTTCCTTCTGTGGGCTGAGATAACTTTTGCACAATAGTTGCCTAGTCTGCGGCTCTTTCTCCTGTCTCCCAAGGTCATTCCCTCATACCATTATACAAACATGCTAAATGTAATCCCATTCAGGTGAACATATAATCCAACCTAACCCAGAGCCTGGGGGGAAATCCGGGTCTTCAAGCCTCCTTTGAAGGAGAGCAGGGTCAGAGCTATTTGAACCCCTGGCAGGATACTATTCCAAAGGGCAGACATCACACGAGAGAAGGCACACCTCCTAGATCCCATCAGCCCCATTCAGAAACAAATATGGAAAATCCATAACACCAGAGGAACCATAAATACACAGCCAGTTGTTAGGGTTGAGCTTAAGCATGTTCATCTCCATCCTGACCATAACAGCCATCAGGCAGTGGGACAAGACCTTAATTGCATCACTTTGTCAGCCCAGGGCATTTGCATGGGTCCATTTTGTGCACCACTGTTGCCCATTCCTAGAATGGGAAACCCTTCAGGTGGTTGCTCATGACCTAGTTACTGGATGATTGCAATGTGCTGTACATGGCATGGCCTTTGAAACCCATCTGGAAGCTTACAGATGGTCTAAAATGCAATGGTGTTGGCAATAATGGATGTAAATATACCCTCATGTCATCACTGCTCCATGAGCTGCATTGGCTGTTGGTTGGCCTCCAGATGCAGTTCAAGGAGTTGGTTGTCACTTATAAAGCTCTTCTTGGCATAGAGCCTAGTTTTTGGAGGACCATCTGTTTCCAGTGGTTTCTGCCTCTCCAGTACTAATGGGCAGAGTCTTCTCAATTAAACAACGTAATCTGGTGGGATTCTGGAGCCGTGCTTTCTCTGTCAAGGCACCTGCCCTCTGGAACACCATCCCCTTGGAGAGTCACATGGCTCCTACCCTACAAGGATTCTGCAAGTCTTTACAAACTTGGCTCTTTCCTGGGTCTGGAGTTAGGTTCTTTGTGGGCCCTTGGTGTTTCTGTTTTGTCTTGTTTTGTTAATGCATTGGATGATTTTGTCCAGGCATATATGCCCTTTCCTCTTTTCCCCCCTTCTTTTTTAACAGTAGAGGTGGCCTAGAGTCGTTTTGAAATTGGGTGCCCCTCTAAATCCAATTAAATAAAACAAACAAACAACTGAGTATCATCTGCATATTGATGATACCTGACTTTGTGTCAATGGACGGTCTTATCCAGTGATTTGATGTATATGTTAAACAGGGAGGACAAGGGCCCCATGGAACCCCACAAACTAGAAACCATGGGCTCAACCTGTCTCCCATCAACACTGACTGGAACCAGCAATGGAGAATGGAAGAAAACCCCTGCCACACACACAAATCCCCCACATCCTGTACAGCAAAAGAAGCTCTTGAATCAAGTAATTCTTGAGCCGAGGACAGGAAACTAAAAAATGTTTGATATAAAAAAATGGTGTCCCTCATTCATAAAGCCATCTGTGGGAGAGAGAAAAGGAGGAAAATGATAAAATTTGATGCAATGCAAACTCTTCCACTTATGCAAAAGGTCAGAGCTTAGTGATGATGTCACAACTCATGGTTCTTCATTTTGGCATCATTGTGGTTAGGAAGAAGAAGCTGGACTTGCTCAATCAATCTAGTTCTGGGCGAAGCATGGCCCCAAAATAGGCGAATTCACCAAGGTGCGTATTTTATTCTGACCCTGACCTATAAATTTAGAGAAGGCCCTGTCTCATTTCCAATTAAATATTTTTTCATTTGGGTCTGTTTTGCCAATCATGGGGCTCCAGCAGAGAGAAAGAGAAACCATCTTCAGGCATTCTAATGAACATATGAACATGGATGCTGGTCCTCTCCCCTGGGCCACTGGGTACTAGCCAGCCCTTTACACTGTTTAGCACTGAGGGGTTCACCAAGAATGCTCAAGTGGCTTCAGTAAGCTTGTCCAGCCCTGTTTCCACCCTTATTAGGGAATTAACCATTTGAACACAGTAAACTTTCTTTCGAAAGTAGCCTTGTGTTTGTTATATTTTTCAAGACTAATGTGCTTTATAGACTTTTACTAACAGGTGTTTCAGCAGCTTGTGGGCAAACGGTTAAATATTCATTATTGCTGAAAAGGAAAATAAAAAGGGCTTGTTTTCTTACCAGCAATGTGGAAAATTGTGAAGTTGCTGAAAATATCTAGTCTTCCGGGCTCTGTGGTTAATCACAATATCTAATAGGGAGAGTGGAGGAAGAAAAGTTGCTGTTAGAATAGTGTCCATCAAGGTTTCTTTGCCTTATGCTTTTAGAAAACAGCCTACAGAACACTGAAGGGAGTTAAAAGCAGAATAATAAATGGACTAGCTTGCTTAAGATATGGAGGATGCTTCAGCTGAAACAAAGGAAACTCCAGAGACTAGAAGTTTTCAGTACTACAAGCTGACCAGGATGGGTCACTACAACCAGGACTCGATTTTCTTTCAGAATCGGATCCAGGGCTGCAACCCATTGCATCGCAGACCTATAAATGTCACAGACCTGTGTATCATTATTAAGAATAAAGCTATCATTAGACAACATGAGAAATAATTGGCTTAAGCATGGATCCTTGCACAGGGTCTGGGAGTAAGTGTTCAACATCTGAGCAAAATAGCTGTCTCCCCTGTTAGCCATGAACTTGAACCGCCAGTGAAAAAGGAAGGGAGGGGCTGGGAACGTATTTGTAAATTTAGGAGAAAAATACTGGCATAGATTAGGGGCAAAATACGAAGCTTTCACTTCGACTGCTGTTTTTCCTTTCTTATTCTTTGTTATTTTATGTTTTAAGTTTCACGTTTGTACTTTTTATATTTATTGTATGTCTTGCTTTATTTCATTCAATATTTTTATCAATTGTTTTTTACTATTTTAATTATCTGGATATTAAGATGATAGGTTGTTTTGATATTTTTTCAGGGGAAAACTGTATACATTTTTTCCCCCTCTTTTTTTTACTAGATTGATAAAACTTGACAATACCTGTTTGCTCCTTTAACATGTAAGTCATGGTTAAAAAACTGAACAGTATTATGATTTTTTTCCTTGTTAGTATTCCACCTTTAAAATATTTGGCACTGGACAAAGGATGACATTATTTCTCTAACATTTACATATGGAAAAATGTACATGTTATTTATTTATGTATGTATGTATGTATGTATTTATTTATTTTCATATATAAGTGCAAGCCAAGTTATGGATGATCAATTTTTTTGGTGTGCATAAGGAAATAGAAATAAAGCATGTTAACTCATTATGAACCTCAATAACCTGATTTTTTTTAGTAAAGGAACTTATAACAAATATTGAAAAATGATATGGAATTACCTCGCAGGTCAATTGTTTTCTGTAATTGGTATAATTTTAAAACTCTCATTGTACGGTATTTGGTCTGATTCAGAAGGACAGTTACATTAAAAATACAATATATCGCTTTGACATTGTACCTACATTTCATGTCAACCCAATGGATGAATCCATGACCTTATATAAAATTAGTTTTAATTGGTGTGAATTAACTCTATTTCTAACTCACTGTCTAATAAATAACAATTTAAGCAAACAAACTGGGCAGATTGGAGCAGACTGAAACTGAGTATGGATGGATGGAGAAAAACATAGTTTTGTTTTGTTTGTTTTCTCAAATAATGCATGAACTAAGAGTGCCACCTGCAGGATTTCTTTTAAAAAACATAAATTTCTGCTCTTACTAAAATCTTGGCTTCCATTAAAAAAATGCTGCTTAAAGATTAATGGTGTTTACTTGTCTAGTTGCCCAGTATTTTGCATTTTGTTTGTCTGATCTCACTAGTCCCTTTGAAAAAGACTTCATTTCTATCTCATTCTCTCACGAGAAGGCCTTTTGTCTGTTCTGATGTTTAAACAGGCACCATAATTTGGAGCTCCAGGCAAACAAGGAAGAACCATTTCTTTTTACCATTTCAAACAGACAGCATGTGCCCTCCTAACAAAAACAAACTACACAGATTTTGAAAACATTGACTGCTTCCCACTAATACCTGGGGCTACAAGAAAATATGGAGGTTGCCATATTGCTCAAGTTCCAAGGTTATGCTAGTTTATCATAGCAAGGGACAGCAGCTGCTTGAACTGGTCAGAGGGTCTGATTAGCCCTTAAAGGAAAGCCCACCAGGGGATTGCAGGGCTGCAAGACCAGATGAGTCGAAAAACTCCTTCCTGGAATAAAGCCAATGGAGAAAACTCCATGGGTGTGTCTGTTGTGTCATCAGCTAATCTTGACCTTTTTTGATGGTCTGTTCACTATCAAAGACATTAATTTTTGATATGTCTGTTCCTGGACCCCCAGGGGAGCAAGAGAGGGAAGAGACGAAATATACGTTGCCATCAAACTCTGTCTGTTGCATCCTTGTGTGCAAGTACTAAAGGATAGAGATTGCATTGTGACATTACAATGCAGGATTGTCATTTTGGTGTTTCTGGGATTAGGAACATTATGGAACATGCTTCTTCCAGGATGATGTGGTTGGTGATGATGATGATGATGTTGATGATGATGATTTTTACAATCTAACCCAAGGATTTATTTTCTGCTGCTCTTCTAGGCAAGCCCCAAACAGATCTGATCTTGCTTAGCCTTTTTCCAAGGCAGACAAGGTCAGCAAAGGGCTTCCACTAGCAAAATATACCTAAATCTATCTATCTATCTATCTATCTATCTATCTATCTATCCATCCATCCATCCATCCATCCATCCATCCATCCCACCTTTTAAATCTATCTATATTTTAAGGGTGATTGCCTTCACCAGCCTCTCTGAAATACTGCATGCTATTATACAATAACAATAAAAAAGGCATGAGAAACTAAGAACACTGTGTAGCTTAGGCTTAAGAAACTAAAAATATTCCATTAATTTAAAATATAGTGTGTCTCTATTAAAATAATCGAACAAAAAAAAATCGGGTAAATATTTTCAGAGCAGCATATGGAAACAGAGTTGGCACTCTGAGAAACCCTGAATACAATATCTGAAGTTGGAGCCTTGTTTCCATCCTTGTAGAGGTAAAATATGAGGAACTTGTATTCTCTGAATCTGAAGAAGGAAAATATGTTGGGCTCAGCCATAAAGCTGTAGTCTCAGGCGATTAAAGTACATTTCAGTTCACCTACATACCTGGCTTTAACTTAAAGAATGCATTGGGCTTCTGAGAGGGGCTTTAGGAATGCCAGGGGAAGAGTAGAAACTGGGCTAATTGAGAAGGGAAAATTGAGGCATTAGTATCCACAGACTTTAGTTTTTCAAAGAGGAGTTGAGCTTTCCTTCTACCTTTGCATAGCTGAAACTAGCTGATTTAAGAAGCTGATTAAATCTAGGAAGCAAAATGCTAAGAAAGAGAACGAAGGTCCGTGTTGTTGCTGCTTCTCCTCAACCTTCCAGAAGCCCACAAGCAGAGCTCTGACTGATGAGGAAGTGAATTCAGAAGTGAATTCACCAACTTTCCCAACTACAATACCCTCCAGATACATGGGATTCAATTTCCAGAATCCTCAGCAATGGCTCCCAGCCATGCTGGAAGTTATGTTTTCATGTGTGAGGTTAGACAGGAAGCACAAGTCCAGCTTCTAGCTTCATTGCAAGCACCATTTTTGGCCTCCTTTGAGATGGCATGAGAAGTGATGGCTGTATTTACACTGGTTATTTTTCTTCTTTATTCCTTTATTCCACCAACAAGTCATGTAGGGAAAATCCACTCACACAAACCCCATTTCAAGAGTAACATTATCCTTGCTTTGGGGCAATGAGAGATGAATAGCGAAGTTTAGAATCTGCAGACAGGAAACTAAATGTTATTGGCATTTCATATTAGCTGAGCAAAGGGATGAAATCACCCCCGTACATTTCCTTCTGTACGTTAATCTGATGCAAATTTTGGGAAGGTGGAGCAAAGGGTTTCATGGGCTGTGACCAAAGGACAGTGAGAGAGAGCCAAGGGTTCCCATTTAGCTCATTGATATTCAGCAAGTTTCTCTGTGCTTTGTGATGACATATAGAGCCGAGAAATGAAATATGGATATAATTTGGGGAGTAAATGCACCTTTCTTGTTTTTGCTGCTAAATAAAAGCAATCCATAAAGTTGCCAACATATTTCCCAATCAAGGTAAGTATTCCCTAAATAATTATACTGAGACATTCAGTAAACTGCCATGGATGATGGTAATAATGATGACAATAATGATGACAACAACTTCAGCAGCAGCAGCTGCAACAACAACCCTAAGAACCTGATACAGATTGTACTGTGTGCTAAGTGTAAAGACTATAAATGATTTAAACAATTCTGAAAACAGTTGGAAAGAATCAGTCCAAACAAGTCATTCTACATAAATGGGTGTTTGGTACAAACTCACAGAGGAACAACTAAGGGCATCTTGGCCCCTGATGCTTGTCTTTGGGTAGAACATCCTTCTGCTCAACACAGAAAAGGATGTGGAATATAGAAGTGCTGTGATTATTCAAGGGAGTTCAAACAAGGGGACATGGTGTTACATGCAGAATGTGGTTTCTGAAGAACCTCAACTTTCTTTAAAAACTCTTACAGCTTTGGCAGCATTAAAAAAAAAATAAAGTCTCATATCTGGTAAAATATCAGAAGCCAGGGGAATTACTAAATATGATTCTGTGCCTATACAGCCAGACTCCTCTGATATTAATCATAATGGAGGGGTGGAAGGTGAAGAAAGAAGAGGTTTCAGTTGTGTAAGTTGATTTTTTATCAGGGTTGACTTATCATACTTTAATGCCTGCTGTTAGGTGGAAGCTTACTAAGGGAAGTTTCTACAGATTTCTTTAAAAAGTACTGGAAGGTAAATAAAGAGTTTAAAAAGAAAATGATCAATATATTTTCCTATCAGAACAACCACAGGCTAGCAGCCAAGAAACTGTTGCTTGCTTATTTATTAAATGTATATCCTGCATTTCCTGTTGAGGTCCAAAGAGCTGTAAATAGCACTCCTTCTTCACGTGTATTCTCATAACAGCCTCATGATGTAGCTTGGCTTTAGAGATTATGATTAGCCCACAAGCAGCTTCTTTAAGGACCTATCAACAGATATAATGAGTGTGACCACATTGGATACCAAGTATTTTTCCTGCTTCGAACACTGCTAAATAGAATTGTTTCACTCTGTAACTTTCTTCCCATTTCTCTGCCCTATAAAGATTGTTTTGACTTTTATTTCTGGCTTCTGAAAGCATTTAGCTCACATTCCCCACCCGAACCCCACTTTGCATCATCTGCAAATCTGACAAACCTTCTCCCCACCTCTTCACCCAAGTCATGACAAGTGGAGTAGAGGAGCCCAAACTGATCCCTGAGATGCCCCACTATATCCAATTTGGTGAGCAGCCATTGATCACTACTCCTTGCGTATGATTTTGACCCAGCTACATACCTACATAATTGTTATGCCATCTAATGCTGTTAATATGAGGAATGGGTAACAATATTAGCATGCAAACCATCATGTTGAACCAAGTGTTGGGATAATAATAACACAACAAAGATCAAGATTTGCAGATGTTGTACTTTAATGATATTAATCAAAATGGGTTCTTTTAAAACACACACAGAGACACACACACACCAAAACCAGCAATTACTGAAAGAATATTGGCTGTATCAATTAAAGAAGAATTCTCATCAATTTGTCAAGAAACTAACAAAGGGTCATTAAATGCTTATCCACAAATAGATAGCTCTACCACTGACAGCTGGGGTAGGGGCATTAAAATCTCTCACCTATACCCAGATATTTAGGTCTTGTGTCTCTGGGTCAAATATTACTATTTGGGTCAAGTATTACTGGGATCATTACTGGGTCAAGTATTTCGGCAGAGATATGGGATTATGTAGAGAATCATGGAGAAGACCTTGAGGGAAATAAGGAAAAGCCCTAATATAAGCAAAGAGGGCTGAAACATTCCTTAAGTCCTGGAAAACAAGTTGTTATTTGGAAAAACTCAAGCAAACACGTCCCTGATTCTCTACAGATTAAAATAAGTGTGGTAGGATAGGGTGGATGTCATATTTGGCTCAAAAAAGCAAAATGGCCAGGAGACTTGCACCATTCCTAGCCCCAGCTTGTACTCACAATTCACATGTACACAGAACATGCTTCCTATAGGAACCAAAGCATTAGACAAGAAGTATCTCTTCATCTTACTCTCACGACAACCATGAAGTAGATTAGGCTGAGAGAAAAGAGTGCCCCAAAGGCATCTAATGATCGCCATGGTCAAGGCAAGAGTTGAACCCAGACCTACCAGACCTAGTTTGACTCCTTAATAACAACAACCCAGAAAAGCAGCTATGATATCTCAGACCAAGAGATCTAGAGAAGGACTTTAGTGCTTTTTCACAGGTAGCTGTTGTGATACTGATTTTCTGCTCCCCACCACAGATGAAACTATAGGTTTTCCAATGTTTCCAGAAAAAAATGGGGGGGGGGGAATAAATTAAATTATTGCTGTTACCATTTTGAAGTATATGTGTACACTCGTGAATGTAGTGTCTTATGCATGTCTGTGTAAATATAAACCCATAAATACTAGGGTACTCCAGAGCAGAGAGTCTGAAAATGACTGGAGGAAATTTTGAACACCTGATAGTAAATCATAGACAATTAGGTTTCATTTCTAAGATTGTATGTCATTAATGTTTTCTATTACAGCAAAGGAGAGGTACTGTGAGTCAGTCAACAAAAGGCTACTGAAGATAAAAGAATGCACAGATGCAAAAATAATGCAGCTTTATTTAAGATGGTGAGCAAGGTTGGAGTACAGTGATCTTTATTATGGGAATTTGGTTTCCCAGGCATTCTTTGTTTTTAAACAGTGAAATTTTTGGAGCAATGAGACTGGGGAGTCCTTGGTGCTCTCTGAGCTTGGTTGTTTGCTGGCAGATGTTTCATTTCCCAACTAGGTAACATCACACTGATGAAGTTACTAGTTGGGTAATGAAACATCTGCCAGCACTCAACCAAGCTCAGAGAGCACCAAAGACTCCACATCTCAACCCTGAGCTACAGACATCCTTTTCTATTGGAACAATTAGATTGTCAAGGCTGCTTACTTGTATGTCTTCTTGTGCTCAGGCATGCTATGGAGAAAGGAGATTTTGTCCACTTTCCCAAGTTCATGCTTGTTTCAGTCATTCATTGCAAGTGGTGGAAAGTCCATAAAAGTCTAAGGTTGTGACAGAAATTAGGCAAATGCAAGTACATCTTGGGACTTCAAATGTAGCAAAGGAGAGAAAAATCCAACTACAGGAATCAGTTTAGAAATCTTTCTTTAGTCCCTTCAAACATGCACTTATTCTCTATAAGCCAAATTACTTGGAGAACATTTGCCTTTCAACCTTATCAAAATTTGTATTATGTTCTCACAGCAGACTCTTAAGCAAACACATTCAGTTCATTAACCACTGTTAGATTGCACAATAAGTGGCACCATAGTATGGTTTGATAAGAACAGAAGAATGTGAAAGAAGACACAGCTTATTGTTATGGAAATGTGCATTTCAGAAAGGTGGATAACTAGCTATTGACATAGGTTCCTAATTCCCAATTTTTGTGAAGAGTAGGTAGTTTTGTTCTGTTAATCTCTCTATTCATTAAATGAACATTGTTTTAATTGCAGGGCTGGACTGAAAGCTGATCTGTGATTTTCAAAGTAATAATATTTTGCCTCTATTTTCCTTTTGTTAGGAATAGCTTTTCTTTTTTAAAAAGCCCTTGCTTTTAAAGCTCCCACTTTAATTTATGTTGTCTATAAAATATATTCACCTTTCTCTCTCTCTTTCTCTCTCTCGCTCTGTAATGGCCTTGCGCCCTGAAGAATTGAGTAATATTGAAAATTAATCAGGCTCTTTAATCAGTTAATTGATTTCTGCTACAGACCCTGCTATTTTAAAGGATCTAGATCACTGCTTGGAATTTAGTCCCACATTTCAGAAGAGGGGTCAAAACCTATATTTTTGAGGAGTGTCTAACCCTGTGATTGTCACTAGGTTTTTGTCTATTTGACAAAAGTAGATGTCACTGGAGTTCAATTCGTTATTTGTATGAATGTACATAATTACACAATATTCCTAAGGAACCTTCCTGTGACTTAGAAATCAAAGCAATAGAACAATAGGAAGAAAGTCAGACAGTTTTTTTCCAGACCCTTAATGGACCATCACCCATACATATTTTTGATTTTCATGATTGGAATGAAACATAGTAGAAGAAAGAATGTAGATTTGCAGGGCATATGCCTTTGTTCAGTTCAGTTCATCCTAATTATATTGTGACTTGGAGCTGTCCGTAATGTTTACTATTTTTTTTTAATTCAAGTTATATTGCTGCCCATCTCATCGGACTGATTCTGGGTGGATAACAACAATTGAAATCCAGCAAGGAACACAAAATGTTCTGCTTTCTTCAAACCTTTCACTATTTCAGCCGGAATCACCATATCTTGAAACTCTGACCATTTCCACCTGTAATCTCTTGATGTCGTAGCTCCTCAGAGGGTGCTGGAATCTGGTGAGATGTTATAAGAATGTTTGTGGCATCAATGAAATCTGAAAAGATTGGCAATCCTAGGAACCTCCAAGCATTAAATACTTAATTTATTGTTTTTTTACAGATAACGAGAATCCATTTTATTTTTTCAGAGGTGCTTCTTTTTGGCAGAGGCATCCTATTGTCAATTTATCACATAATGTGTTGAAGTGAAGGATTCATCTTTAGTCCAAGAATGGGGAAAAAGTGAAAGTGTCCAACTGAAGGCATTCAACTGGATTTCACAAAATCCTAAATAAAACAAAAAAGTTATATAGTTAGAGATATATGTCACATTCTGGAAAAGTATTGATTCTTTTACAGTCCTTGGAAACTTCAAATGAACATGTTAAAGAAAAAGAAATGTGGTGTGAGAAGGTCCTTCCCCCCCCCCCCCCCATGACTGTTGATCAGGCATGGAAGAAAGCATCATTTTCATCAAAAACTATGAGAGTAGCTCTGCCTGTTTTGCAATCAACTGATGCAGCACATTCCTGAAAGTAATACTACTCATAGGACAGGTGGTCAGATATTCCATAATTTCAGCAGGCTAAAATTACACCATTGAAGATGAAGGAGAATGCCTTTCTTTCTGTTCTTGTAATATATTGATGTGCGGTCAAGTCAGTGTTGACTCTTAGCATCCACATAGATAGATTTTCTTCATGGCAATCTGGTCCTTCAGGTCTCCCAATATGCAGGTGAAACTTGAAAAATTAGAATATCATGCAAATGTTCATTTATGTCAGTATGACAACTCAAAAGGTGAAACCAATATATGAGATAGACGCATTACATGCAAAGCGAGATATGTCAAGCCTTACTTTGGTATAATTGTGATGATTATGGCGTACAGCTTATGAAAACCCCAAATTCACAATCTCAGAAAATTAGAATAGTGTGAAAAGGTTCAATATTCTAGGCTCAGAGTGTCCCACTCTAATCAGCTAACGAATCCAGAACACCTGCAAAGGGTTCCTGAGCCTTTCAATGGTCTCTCAGGCTGGTTCAGTAGGAATCACAAGCATGGCAAAGACTGCTGACCTGACAGTTGTGCAGAAAACCCTCCATAAGGAGGGAAAACCCCAAAAGGTAATTGCAAAAGAAGTTGGATGTTCCCAAAGTGCTGTATCAAAGCACATCAATAGAAGATTATGTGGAAGGGAAATGTGTAGTAGAAAAAGGTGCACAAGCAGCAGGGATGACCGCAGCCTGGAGAGGATTGTCAGGAAAAGGCCATTCAAAAGTGTTGGGGACTTTCACAAGGAGTGGACTGAGGCTGGAGTTAGTGCATCAAGAGCCACCACACACAGACGGATCCTGGACACGGGCTTCAAATGTCGTATTCCTCTCGTCAAGCCGCTCCTGAACAACAAACAACATCAGAAGCGTCTTACCTGGGCTACAGACAAAAAGAACTGGTCTGTTGCCCAGTGGTCCAAAGTCCTCTTTTCTGATGAGAGCAACTTTTGCATCTCATTTGGGAACCAAGGACCCAGAGTCTGGAGGAAGAATGGAGAGGCACACAATGCACGATGCTTGAAGTCCAGTGTGAAGTTTCCACAGTCTGTGTTGATTTGGGGAGCCATGTCATCTGCTGGTGTTGGTCCACTGTGCTTCATTAAGTCCAGGGCCAACGCAGACGTCTACCAGGAGATTTTGGAGCACTTCATGCTTCCTTCCACAGACGAGCTTTATGGGGATGCTGACTTCATTTTCCAGCAGGACTTGGCACCTGCCCACACTGCCAAAAGTACCAAAGCCTGGTTCAGTGACCATGGGATTACTGTGCTTGATTGGCCAGCAAACTCGCCTGACCCAAACCCCACAGAGAATCTATGGGGCATTGCCAAGAGAAAGATGAGGGACATGAGACCGAACAATGCAGCAGAGCTGAAGGCCGCTATTGAAGCATCCTGGTCTTCCATAACACCTCAGCAGTGCCACAGGCTGATAGCATCCATGCCACGCCGCATTGCGGCAGTCATTGCTGCAAAAGGGGCCCAAACCAAGTACTGAGTACATATGCATGCTTATACTTTGCAGAGGTCCGATATTGTTCTATTTCCAATCCTTGTGTTATTGATGTCATGTAACATTCTAATTTTCTGAGATTGTGAATTTGGGGTTTTCATAAGCTGTACGCCATAATCATCACAATTATACCAAAGTAAGGCTTGACATATCTCGCTTTGCATGTAATGCGTCTATCTCATATATTGGTTTCACCTTTTGAGTTGCCATACTGACATAAATGAACATTTGCACGATATTCTAATTTTTCGAGTTTCACCTGTACCTGTTGTCACTATAACTGCATCCACCTTGCTGTTGGTCATCACCTTCTTCTCTTTCCCTCCACTTTTCCCAGCCTTAGAGCTTTTTCCAGAAAGTTAGGTCTCTGTGTCCAAAGTAGGATAATGTGAACCTAGTCATTTGTACCTTGATCAAGAACTCTAGGTTGATTTGTTCAATGGTTCATTTGTCTGTATTTTTGGCTATCCATGGTATTCTCAGGAGTCTTCTCCAACACCAAAGTTCAAAAGCGTCAATACTGTCCCTATCCTGCTTCTTCAAAGTCCAACCTTCACATCCATATAGTGTCACAGGGAATACCATTTACAGCTTTCTGATGTTTGTACGTACAGTACATTGTAATATATATGCATCCAGACATACAGTTTTATAAAGAAAACTTAGTGCAAACTTGCTTATTCTAGTGGAACAGAAGGCTTAAGTTGTTCATCTCAGCAGAACCTCAATCCTCATGTGTTCTTATGCAATTTAGCAACCTCTGCAGAACGTTTCTAAATTAAGTTTGTCTCCCAACTCAATTGTATCTTTTCTGTGTTTCCACAGTAAACAGTGAAAGCTTAACAGAGAATAAATACAACTGCTGATTTAGTTTGAATAATTTCTGCTTTTGTATAACATTGATCTAATCCAGTTTCTTTCCATTCCTTCTTTTCCTTCACAATGCCCTTCATCAGCAGCTTGGATAAAGATAGGAAAATAAAGTTCCCATTGCTTTTGTTTTAATTTATTAATATAGGCTTAATTCAATATCACCAGTGGTAATAATGATTCACATAGAGATATACAGTGCTGAAAACGTTTCACTGAAACTTAAAAATGCTTCCAATTAATGTGCAATTTTCACTATATAATTTAAGCTGTGTATTTGATAATACAGGATTATCTGATTTAAGAAGTGGTTTTTTAAAAAAAGACTATCTGCACATGGGACCAATATTTATTTCATGTAGCATTAATGATTATCACTAACTTTGATGTTCTAGATTCAATGCAGTTTGCATTTTGAGGTTGACCAAAGAGATTCAGTTTTCCCCATCCTTGTTTGAGTCCTGGATAAAGATTAACATTATTGGTGTTAGTGAATCTCATCTTTCACACTGGATACACTATTAAGAATCTATTGCTGATGAAGAAGTTCCTACATATTTTGTAAAATGCTTAAGACTTTAACCAAAATTGCCACCTCATGTTACTGAAGTGAAATTCCAAGATAAATGTTGATGTTTTTTATTGGGAGAAACATCTAAATCCAACAGCGGAAAAAAAGAGTTGGCAAGATGTGTATAGTTTATTGGTAGGATTGTACACAACTTCCAATCTGTTGTCTAATGTTCACAATGCCCTGTAGACTTATTATTTCCAAAGAACATTCACTTTAGAATGGGATAAAGGAAGATACTGAACATAGTCAAAAAACTAGAATTGGCTACATTCACGAAAATATGATAATATCAAGCAGAGCATGGTTTTCTTTTAAGCCTCAAAATTTCTAAGATTAGCCAAATAATATGAGTTAAATAGAAAGGGACTAATGTGAACTAATATAAACTCTGAACTACTTTATCAGTTACAAATTCCTGCATCAATCTCACACTATTTGTGGCCTCCCTTCTGTTGATATGGTGATCAATGGTTTTACAATTGAAATCTATACTGGGGAAAAAAGGGAATTGCCAATCACTGTCTTGACATTGCACTTAATAACAATGGTTGGTAAGCTGATTAATTTGAAGACTAACAGAGAAATAATTAGGGAGCTAGAGGAAAAGTGTTGGCTCCCTGATATATATCTCCCAAGAGAAGAAAAGTGCCAGGAACGAAATATATTTAGTAGCATACATTGTCTGAATCCAGTGGATGGTGTACAGTGGAAAGAATGCACGGAATAGCAAACATTAAAGTTAGAAGTATACTTATTGTAAGGGAAGGGTTGTTTTTTTTTTAACTATTTAGAAAATAATATGGTTTACATGATTACGGCTTATTATATGGTTCCATGGTTTATTACATGGAAATAACATTTTCCAGGAAAGCCAAAGTCTATCTATAGCCAACAGCCTGAGATGTGCTCCCCTCAATTATCCAGAGAGAGCAAGTCAGGATCTGAATTCCATAGGTCACAGTCAGGAAAGTAAAAGAGCTGAACTCAGAGAGAAATGGATGAGAGCCCTGAGAATAGCCATCAAACCAATAAAGAGGCAAGTTAAGTGCAGACATGCAAAGGAAGTCTTTGAGGCAAGGCAAAGAGATCAAAGGGGAGGGTCCCTCTGCTAACTACCTTCTCATCTCTCACCCCTCTGGTCAATGGAGTTCTACGTGCAGAAAGTTGGTGCATGCAAAGTTCAGTTGCAATCCCCAGGACAGTTAAAAAGATACATTTATAAATGTCACATCCCTTATTAATTTTCAGAATTGTAAAGTTTTGCAAGTTAAAGATCAACACACTAAGACTGATTTTCTCCATAAAACTCTTCACACTTTGCTAGTTTGCTAAATGTAACATTTGGGTGCATTCATTATACTTAGCAGCAAATAATTCTTGCTGACTGCATCTAAGTGAAGCCCATTATTTATGGATTTCAAATAAAATATTCTGGCCATTACCCCATTGGAAAATAGTTAAGAAAGATGTATTGGATTTCAGCATCTGGAAATGTTTGGCAATGATTAGATTTTTTTTTTTAATCCATATTAATGTGTGTTTTCCAGAACTGAATGCAAAAGAAACCTCATAAATGAATCTCAGAACAAATTATTTAAGGTCTCTTCTCTTCTCTCCTTTTCTTTTCTTTTGAGGAAGAAGGAAGTGACCTCAAATCAGTTTACTATTTCCTTGCCAACCAAATGCGATTGGTTCTGTCAAAGTAAGGAGTGATGCCTATCATCTGATGTTCATTGACATTCCGGTATTGACAACAAGAAAAATAATACTTTCCAAAGCAAGTTAAGACATACCATCAAGCCCACTCAAACTTTGCAGTACTTGTAGGGAACACAAGATCAACAAACTTTTTGAAAAACCCAAACTGCCATTTTCTTCCATATTTTAATATTAACAAATGCTTAGTCCTGGGTGGAGATCTAGATGCAGGGAGTTGGAAATTTTAACTGTTCGAAGTTCTATCAACACTTTACAACATTGCTTCCTATTCCCATCAACCATTAGCTTCAGCTTTCAGTGGGACACTGAATCTGTCACGCTGAATTTTTCTGTTTCTCACTTTTGAAATTACATTGAATCACATTTTCTCCACAGTTTCTCATTTTTAAGAATATGTTCAATTGGATTTATTGGCACTAAAAATTGTATACTAATTAGAAGAACAATTCTCCCAAAGATGCTTTTTTGCACTTTTGCCTAGTGGACAAAGTTTTTCTTATCATTTTCATTGAGATAACGCATTCTATACTTTTTCACAAATATATTCCTTTTCCTATGTTTATTTATCTAATATATATGGGCAAACTGTAATGCGACATTCAAAGAAGTGCAGATTTTGAACAATAGCTAATTAGTATATGCATTGGTTCAAATAGGCAAAATGATGTCAGTTTACATTCCATTGTGAACTAAATTGTTTTTGGTGATCCTTATATATTGACTTTATTTATAAATTTTATCACCTGCTTTTACAACTTTAAAATCTCTCCATGATCTACCCCTAGATTCTCAAGCTCGCTTCATCCTCAGCTTTTAGATTTGTTCTCTTCTTTTACCATACAGTAGATGATGTTCTCCACTTAGCAGTTCAGCTGAGTTGAAACTTCTAATGTGAAGCCTCATTTCCATAGCAACTGTAATTAAGGCAACTACAACTACTACCTAATACACAGCAAAGTCCACTTTTTGTCCTATATGAATACATTATGAGCTCATACTATAGAATCTAAATAAGTGGATGGAAATGTCTTTCTCCATGCTGGAAACACATGAGATTTCTAATTGGGTCTTCCATTGACTCTGCCAGTGGCGAATATTGAGCTTGGTAGTGGGGAGAAACCAGATAGGATCAGACTATTCTTATCCTGTCTGATGAGGCAAAAGATGAAGGTGGCAAAATCTATTAAGAATCACAGAGTCTCTATCATAAATAATGGAAAGGAAAGTGAAGGCATCAATGAATAGAAAGGTGACTTGGGACCTTATGCAATGGTATGTGGGAATGACCTGGGAGACAGGGCGAAGAGACACAGCCAAGAGAATGGTCAGATAAAAGCCAGCTGAGCCTGCATCAGGAATGTGGGCAGGGCAAGAGGCTCAGAAGGGACCCTCCCTAGTTTCTTGGGCTGTAAAAGGGACAGGGGGAGAGATATACTTTCAGACTTTCAAGATTGATGTCAGCCTTGTGAGGTAGACCAGACAGGACAGAGCCAGATGAGTTAATTCTACTTTATTATAAGGTTACAGTAACAGAATCTTGCAAGCCTGAAAGTCATATGGTGCCTCTTGATGTGCCTTACACATAACACCCTGTATATGGGAGCATAACATAATATAATATCTGTATCTCTTTGTTCTGAGAGGTTAAGGAAAGATGGATTGTATATACCATTCTGAGAACTTTTGCATTCTAGGCAGAGTGCAAGAAAGCATGGAGTTTTTTCATCAAGGCATGATTTCCATATGTTTGTCTGGAGGACTAGAAGAATTGAATAAGGAGGCATTCAAATGCATAAAAAGAGAGGAATGAGACGGAAGGTGGAATAATAGCTGGAGCGGTAGCAAACCTTTGATCAGAAAACATGAGAAGATGGTAGAAGATATAGATGAGTGATCCTATGGGAGTAGGTTGGGGACACTAATTATTCATCCCTGTCCTGCTTGTATTGGGAATCTATTAAGTCATTTCTATGTGATTAACTGTGGGTAGTTGTTAAAGGTTCTGAATACCTACCTCAATACCTATGCCTACATGATGCTGTTATCATAGCAATGTAGTGCCACATTAAAACAAAATAACTCACATTTTTCATCAGTTCCACACCATTATGTGCTGGAGAGACTGTGATTATATTAGCACAGTTCTCTTGGGGGCAGGAGAATAGGGTGTAACTTTCAACTGTGAATCATGCCACAGTCCTGTTATATAGGCACTTACTCCTCTGTTTTCTAATGCAGTACTGAATTTTCACCTTCTAATGAAACACCAAGGAGGGAATCTCTTCTGCTGCAATACTGCAGTGAACCTATTTAAACCCACAACTCTAATTTGCCAGCAATATTTTTCACTTAATTTTCAGCAGCCTTATGAAGTTAAATTACATGAAACCAGGTTGCCATTTTTTTCTGGGAAATAATACTGTTCATATCATTCCAAGCATGACAGATTGACCATCACAGATATACTATGAAACTCATTAACACAGAGCATAAGCAAGCATTCTTTTTCTTTTTTCTTTTTTACATTTTCCATAATTCCTATATGTATATTTTATGGTACATTATTATCTCTATATCCTATTTCATTTATAGGAATAAAAAATAATGTTAACAATGTCATTTTAAAATTAAAAAGCTGAATATGGAGTGAAGTTACCCTGGAAAAAAAAGTTTCAAGTAATTATTGGCAGCTTAGAAGTTCTCGGTGCAGAGTTTTTCATTTATACAACTGAAATTATCTCTCCAACTTTTCTTCTACCTATGCCTGATCTGTCTCTTTCTCCTGAAATTATTCTCCTTGAAATTATGACTTTGTAGTTAGGAAATTCATTTAAGCTGTCACATCATTAAAAAAAAATAAAGATGGTCTGTTTCCATTTCCATCAGAAGAAACGTAAGGTTTGACTGTAGCTGTCATGGCAGATATGTAATATGTGAAGGATAGCCTAAGATATTACCCCCCCCCCCCCAAAAAAAAATCACTTAAATTCTGCCTGTGCCATTACAGGCTATTTGTTCAAATTGCACCCTAGAAGGTGATGCCATGTACGTCAATGTGGGGGGGGGGGGGGGAATGGGAGAAAGAAAATGTTAGCAATGAACAGGAAATGGTGAGTTCTTGACTGGAAACTTTATGCATTTTCAATCAAAAGGAAGAAACCCAACTGCTGATATGTCAGGGAAATCCACAACCAGCAGTTGATCACATTCTGTAAATTTAGAAAATGAGTTGGGCTTCATTTGTAGGACTGAAGGAGGAGCAAGAGAAATCTGGCTGCCAGGACCTAGCTGTCACTGCACAATCAGAAAATGCACAGGTTTTTTTTTGGGGGGGGGGGGGGTTAGGAAAAGTAGTAGCAGCAACAGCAAGTAAATAAATCCATGGGTGGAATGGCCATCAAGAAGGTGGTGGAACAGGTGAGCCATCACCTGTGAAGAGCAGGAGAGGATGCCTGCACTCTGCTACCTGAACCAGGAGGCTCCCTTTCCCCTTGGCATGGCCAGGCCAAGGAAGGACACAATGATAACTTTATACCTTACGAACTATAAACTATGTAATATGTATTTTTGTTCCAACAGTTAAATAAGATGGCTGCTCCTTGGGTCTTGCTTGACTCAAGACTCCAAGAAACCTAGCAGCTGAATAGTTATTTAAACCCCCTTCCAATTCCCAGTGTATAAAGAAAGGGACAGTCGTAATTCTCTCCCCACCCCCCCACCCCGAAATCTCCATCCCCCAGAGCTCTGCACTACTGACATACTATATCAGGTCCTGTTTTGTCTGCCAATGCAGAGAGGCAAAGCACTGAGAAAGAAGCTCCAGTTCGAATAATGAACAAACCAAAAAATAGATATTTTGTCTGCCATTGGCCTTACTGATTTTGGCAAAGCTAAGTAGGATCAGATCTTGTTAATACCTGACTAGGAGAGACCAAGAAATCTCAGGACTGGGAAGCTGGGGAAAAAAAATCTCAGAAGAAGACAAGGGCAGACTACCGTACTTCTGTATTGTTGCCAAGGAAGCAACAGGGACAGGGCGTTCATCCCAGGAAGAGGTCTCATTCTTGAACATGTTGTACACGGAAAGTATTTTGTAGCCTTGCACCCTTTGAAGTACTTTCTGGAGATCAAATCAAAGTGCTGTATACCTTAAATGAACAACATAAAGTCCTCAGGACTTAAGATCACCTTGTGGGAGATGTTGCCTTCATGTTTGCCACTAGCTCCAAGTTTATTTTTATTGTACCCTTTATTTTTATTTGTTTTGTTTTGTTTTAATTTAACACATCCTGATGTTGAGCATTGGTAACATTTTTAAAAGAAAAATGAAATGTGCCAAAACTATATGCTTTTTCAGACTGTATATGTTTTATTTTCAGCTTCCAGATATTTCCTATGTGGAATATTGACAATTGTTTTAACCTCATAGGGGGACTGAAAACAGGGATAAGAACCTGTAGTAAAGCTGTCGGAGCTGAGCTCCAGAACTCAAGGCAGAAATTAGACAGCAGAAGGATCTCTTTGCTAACATCTTGTGGTCATCTGGATTTTTGATTAGGTGGCCCTAATCTGTAATCTTCTGGACGTTGAAGAACTTTAGCTGTCAACAGTTTCACTTAGCATGGCCAGTCGTAGGGATCCTACAGCTTGTAATTTAAGCAACATCTATATGGCCTCAGATACTCCCTCTACTTTAAAAACACATTAATAAGACACTTGACTGAGGATTAGCTTCTGCATCCATTCACTCCTACCCAGACATTGAATAATAATGCTCTTATGTCTGTCACCATTCAGATCACTGAACTGCAACTACCACACTGAATTTTCCTGCCTTGGAACAGAAGAATATAGAACTTCGCCACATCCCAAGTTATCCCATTTCCGGATGCTGAATTTGTAAGCAGCACATAGCTATTTTTTAAAATAAATTCTCTCTGCCTTTTAAAAGATAGATTATGTGTTTTAAAATTGCTTTAAATAAATCCAAATGTTTTTTCCCCTTGCCGCACTTCTGAGATGCCAAAAAAGATTAGTTACATCTAATTTAAATTGGGCTAAATCTATAAATATCCCTAATTGTCATATTTAGCAGTAACAATGGGAGCACCTGTTTGAAATAATCCGACCTACACAGCTAGTGGAATTTTTCATCTAGTCATTGGAAATATCATTCACAATTATAATAATCATGCTATAGAGACTCTAGACCAAGAATGAGTTATTGGAAACATCTGTTCAAGCTTCCAAGCTGCAAGTTGCTATTAATATAATGCTTTATATAAATGGACTCTATAGGCTGCAACACTAATCCATATCTGGAATAAGCCTGGTTGGGCATGTCTGAGTAGACATCTGTAAGGTTACCCTGTTATTTTCTTAAAGAATTCAGTTATTTAATACGACTATGGTTTGCTGTCTTCATATATTTTGTTCAATCAGTCAATGAACAAATTCCAAAGAAAAGGAAGTGGGTATAATGTATCACAAAATGACACACCCTAGGATATAGCATTGTCCATAAACACACCATTTTTTGTACTTGCTTAACCTAGTTTGGAAAAAAAATGAGGTCCTTAGCATCTGTCCTTTTCACAAGCTCTGAGGATGGAGCATTGGCTTGGAATAGAGAGAAAGCTACAGTACATGCTCAGATCTTTTGCATAGTATAGATCAAATACTAGCTGTTTGAATTCTGTTCTGGCACGATGAAATCCCAGTGCTACCAAAAACTGACTTGAAAAGCCACATTGTTGATGTTCTTTCTGGATTTCTTTCTCCCAGACTAAGATATAATTATCATGGAAAATCAAGGCTGGTAAAAGACCAATGAGAGAGACTCTAAGCCACAGATCTGAGTCTACATGACTAAGCCCATGCCACCAAAGAGACATCCCAGTGTCTGAAATATGACTCCTTGATTGAACAACTTCCAGCAGGTGGAAGATTTTATATACACACACTCGGGAACCACACAACATCTGGCTAATTGCCTTTGCTTCAAGGGTGGCAAGTATATGTTTCCTCTCTATTATAGGAAAAGAGAAAGAAAGAGAGAGGGAGGGAGGGAGGGAGGGAGGGAGGGAGGGAGGGAGGAAGGAAGGAAGGAAGGAAGGAAGGAAGGAAGGAAGGAAGGAAGGAAGGAAGGAAGGAAGGAAGGAAGGAAGGAAGGAAGGAGAATGTAGCTTTAGCACTTTTCTGTTCTTTATCCGCCACTGATCTAATTTGTTCTTTCCATTCTAGACTCCTGAGAACTGAAAGATGACTCCAAGATATTTAAAGGTCTTGACCTGACTGTGCTCTTTCCATTTATCTGCTATGATGTTTACAGTGCACTGACCCTTTGAAAAAGTCATGACCTTGATTTTTGAGCAATTTATATTTAGCTGTTCCTCAGTTCCTCAGTGCAATAAGTTGCTAGGGCTGAAATACTTCTTCTCCAACCCAAGTGAATTATGGAGAGAATGCATGCATTACCAACATGTAAGGTCTATATATCTATACAGTATAGGTCTATCACTATCTGGGGATGGGTTTCTATTTTAATCAAGTAACACTACAGATTTCACATTAATATTAAATTATAGCAAGGCAAACATATTTATTTCTATATGCAGAGTTCAGCCAATATATGTTCTGGGTCATTATGTCTAACTTGCATTGAAATGCATTCCTGTAGCATCTTGATCTAGAGTAGCAGGCCACCTGATCAATCTAAGAGTGAGTTCCACCAAAAGTAGACACGGAGAATTAAACCAAAACCAGCTTTAGGTGAACAAATGACATAGAAAACATCCCACCAGTGGTATTAATGTGCTTCTCCACTAAACATTATAGTATAACGTATTGATCTAACATTACTTTCTAAACCCAGCTTGTCTTACTCAAGCCAATCTGACAGTTCCCCAGAGAAACATAATTTGCCTCTTGGGAGCAGAAGGCCCATCTCTGGTCATCAGAAAGGTCATCAGATCAGAAAGAGACAAGGATAAATCAACTCCACTCTTTATCTGAATGGAGATGCCACAGGACATACCTGTCATCTGCATTAGTTTTCAGCAATTCAAGTGATATCAAATCACTGCAAATGCATTCCCTTTCCCATTTTTAATTGTCTAATTAATGCAATGATTTCAGAGGAGGATACTGAAGACTGATTTAGAGAGCAATTTGGCCATGGAATAGAGCCCATGAAACATGGAAAGTGTTCCTAGAAACATTCACTAATATATTAACAGGTCATCTTTGTCACCTGTTCTAATCACTCTGCTCTGGAAATTTTCACTTAGGCGCCACAAAATGTTGGTTTATTTTACCTTTAGTGGCCTGGAGAGACATTCTCAACCATGCAGCAATTCCTCCCTCATTTTTCATCTAATAACAGCTTTCTAGATTCTTTTCATATCTCCCAAGTAGTCCAAGTAGATACCTATTATAAGTTCTATGTGTTTTAAAGAGTGCTATTAGGTCTGTCTTTGTTGTAACATACTCGCAGTCAAATCTAGAATGGGTGTACACTATTAACAGTTCTTTTCTGCAACATACAATTGCATGCAAAAAGATGTTATGGTTAATTCTGTTATTGCCAAGACTTGATCAATTGGCTAGTTCTGTGAAATTTAACTGCAGAATTCTTCCTTTGCTATTCTTCCTAAATAAATATTATATTGTTGGGGAATAGTCCTCTTTTCCTTCTAATTTTATATAATCAAATCCTCTGGATTCTATTAGACTACAATGTGAAGCTTTGAGGCTTAGTCAAAGCCCAGTTTGAGACAGTCCACAAGGAAGGCTGGAGAAGTATTTGCCCCAGAGGAGGAAAGCCCTTCATCAGCTTTCCTTGAGAATGCCAGGATCCAGGACACTGTTAAGGAATCTCTTAAGGCTTTCACCAACTCTGCCTTTGCAGTAGTATGGTGCTAAATCCCAGTGACAGCATCAATCACACACCGAGGTACAATTGTCTAAATAGAAATAAATGGAAATGCTGTTCCAGGATCAGTTTGAGTTGCTAGGACAGGTAGACCTTGTATGCAGTGAAATTTGCTTTGTGTCACACACTGTACCTAATTTAGCAGGATGTTGTCAGAGGAACTTTTAAAAACCAGCTCAGGGGCAGATACGAAAAATCCACCCATGCCGTTTGCCTTCCTATTTGATTATGCTTTAGTGATCTCATACAGGTATAAGAATTTATTTTTATGTCTTTGCTTTCCTTGTTTAAGGAATTATTATGTTTTCAAATTACGGTAGGTTATGAAGCGCCACGGTTTTTAGCTCCTGACACTTAACGTGCTCTTCTGTGTCCAGGTTCCGTATTCAAAATGTAATCAAAGTAAAACAAATAAACAGTAAAAACAGAGATACAGCAAAGTCTTTTCTTTTCCTTCCTTCCTTCCTTCCTTCCTTCCTTCCTTCCTTCCTTCCTTCCTTCCTTCCTTCCTTCCTTCCTTCCCTCCCTCCCTCCCTCCCTCCCTCCCTCCCTCCCTCCCTCTTTCTTTCTTTCTTTCTTTCTTTCTTTCTTTCTTTCTTTCTTTCTTTCTTTCTTTCTTTCTTTCTTTCTTTCTTTCTAAATTACCATCCTCTTCTTAGGGGAAAATGAACTTCTATGGCAGAACTCAAAAGGAAGACATCTTTGGCTGAAGCCCTTAGTTGGAAGTAGGCCTGTCACAAAACTGCCACCAATTTATTTGCAAGTGAGTTGGTGTAATTTGCCAAAATAGAATCTTTCAGGGCTCAACTGCACTTGTAATTTATCGAAACCCGTTTTTCGCTATCTCAAAATAGTTGACAACTTAACATTGCTTTAATGTTGGAATTAATATCAATTAATAAGACTGGAAGTTACTTATGAAAGAAGCATATCCATTTTCCTTTAACAATATAATCCAGAACTTGAATGGAAGGAAATATTTATTTAGTGGAATAATGTGATAGTGATCATGGGATTACTAGATATTGATGAAGCCGCACTGTTTCTTCTATAAAGGCAGTTATTAAGACTAGATGATACAGTGGTACCTCGAGTTACGAACGCCCCTCCTTACGAATTTTTCGAGATACGACCAGCTCCAGCCCCAAATATTTACCTCGACATGCGAACTCCGCCTCGAGCTGCAAACCGGATCCGCGGCCATTTGCCCTGCTGCCACGCGGTCGCGGCTTCCTGTGGGTTAAGTTAATATATTAAAATAGTAATAACTTAAAAGTTAAAGGTAAGCTGAAACAAACAAACAAAAAATAGCTGGTCTTTAAATAACAGTAATGTATTTAAAGAATACAGTGGTACCTCGGGTTACGAACACCCCTCCTTACGAATTTTTCGAGATACGACCAGCTCCGGCCCCAGAAATTTACCTTGCTGTGCGACCTCCGCCTCGAGCTACGAACCGGATCCGCGGCCATTTGCCCTGCTGCCACATGGTCGCGGCTTCCTGTGGGCAAGATCGCGGTAGCAAGGAGACGTTCGGTGAGGCTTGTGGTGTGTTTTGTGGCGTTTGGAAGGTTTTTGATGTGCTTGTCAGCATGGCTCCAAAGAAAATGCAGAGCAGGCTTGGCAAGAATGTATTTACATTGAACCTTATGGGGAAATTTGCCTCGTGGTGCGACCAAATTCGGAGGGCGGAACGGATTAATCGTATTTACATTGAACCTTATGGGAAAATTTACCTCGAGTTGCGACCAACTCGAGTTGCGATCAGAGTCACAGAACGGATTAAGTTCGTAACTCGAGGTACCACTGTACTTTGCATATACTGGAATGCAACTCTGGAAATAGTACCATACCCCAAAAAAAATCCACTAAGGGAATCTTGTGATCATTGGAACAACGGCAGGAAACAAGTGACTTTCCACCACTACGGTGCATCCATAATTACAAGAAGCAATTCCCCAAGACTAAATTAATATTCCCGTTTTCTTCCAATGAGTAATAAGACTTGCTTTTACTTAGCCAAATGCTAATCCCCAAACTTTCTGTACTGATTATTTCATGCACTGTCAACAAATCTAAACAGAATCCCTCACCCTCATCCACCAAAATTCTGGTCCTCTTTCTTTTGTGATAAGGCTCTTAAAATGGCACATGAAAATTAGTATGGCTCTTACACTAATGTGAGTTTCAAACTTCTATTCTAGACTATGTAAGGCTGGTCTAACTTTAGGCCAAGTGAGACAGCTGCAACTTGGATTGCTCAGTCTAGAGACAGGATATTGAGAGAAGATGTGACACTCGTGTTCATGTACATAAAGGGAAGCTACAAGAAAGATGGTCAAGAAGTATATTATATGACCACAGAAACTATGACCAGAAGTTAATGGGTATACATTGCAGCTATTTAGATTCCATTTAAATATAAGGAAGAACTCCCTGACAATTAGATGCATACAACACTCTACCTGTGCTGGTTTTGGGTTCTCCATCACTGGAGGTTTTTAAGAAGGGATTGGACAGCCATTTCATGTGGATTTTTTTTTTCCATTGGTCTCCCTCACTTTGCAGAGGGTTGGACTAGATGATCCAATTCTACAATTCTATAATTTGGTGCTGCAGAACGGGGGAGTAGCAATGAGGCTACAGAGGATGGTGCTGCGTGTGACATTTGGCCTGTCCCATCCTCACTAAGTTAAGCTGCTTCAGGATGAGGAATGGAAGGGAGAAAGGATCTTTACTTTTTCTTCAGGCATCTAATGTCCCAGGGACCTCTATACCACACACCACTAGTGCAAGCATTTCTTCTCAAACTGCAACATCTAGATTTGGATAATTTATTTTGTGTAGGGTGCAAAAAATTCTGGGGATCCCCTGGGACTTTATTCTGTAGATTGCTAATTCAAGGAAGATGCATTCCAGTTAAGAATGCACAAGGGGGCTAATTCAAAGTTTTGCTTCTCATCAGTTTGTCTGCTATTATACAGAAATTCCCCAGGTTCTGGGCATTCTTGAGTAAAACCATTACCTGACCACAAAATAACTAATTGTTCATATCCTTTCATATTTTTCCTTTAAATATAGAAGCAAAAATAGAGCAGTAAAATAACTAATCAGTTAGTTTTGCCTTCTGCTTGATGATAAATGCACTTCCTGAGTATGGGGTGTGTGGGAAGGGGAATATAAGAAAATATCTAGCTTAATAATAAATCTACTTTGGACCTGAACATTTACAGCATCCAGACTTGCTATTAGTCAGTCTTGATAATCAGAGGCAGCCTTTTCTCTGCAGTTATTAATGTCACACTGAAGAATTTTCCAGCAGTTGTGAGAGATGAAAATGGTTTCTGGTCGAAGGTACAGTGTAGATGATGATGAGGTTTTCAGAACAGATACAGGAATAGAAAACCAGAAAACCAATAGAAGCCAGTGAATCCCTATGTGTCTTTTGAAAAGCATTACTTTGTTCTGCTATACTACATACTAGACGATACATTCTTTTGAAGGTAGCCAATAGCAAAACAGCCTGTGGAGATTTTGTCAGCAATGGAAGCAACTAATCCATATACCATGTTTGGAAACTACCAGTGTAGGAAACTAGACTGGCTGGAGACATATGTTCTCGGCTTCCACACGTCCAACTCCTAGCCTGACCCTGTTGTCAATTCCTCCAGCACTTGTCTGCCCAATTTACAGGAGGCCCTTCTCATGTTTGCAGCCCAGGTGTTGTCCTTTTGGATAAGCCCTCTTGTAAGATTCTGACATCTGGACTGGCTGGCAGATGAGTGACTTCTTGACTTCAAAGCCTGGCATCACCTAAGTGACTACCTCTTGGAGAACTTGGGAAATGTCTTGTTTTGTCTGTTTCAGGAAGACTATCGAACAGGTCTCCAACAGTGAGGTGAAGCACTTTCAGAAACTGAGTGCGTGGTCCAAAATCTTTGGAGCATACACACTAGGGGTACCAGTTTTATTTCCCTGTCCTTCTTGGATGCATCTGTCCTGCAGCAAGCAAGGGGACCCTTTTCTCTCTTTCATGTGGAACCATGCTTCTCTTTTGTATAACACTCTTGTCAATGGAGTGTCAGCTCCTACTTATGACATTTTCCCTGCTCCATTAGGAACTGGTTTGTTCTGTCCCCCAACACTTAACCAGCCTAAAACAAGTGCCTGTGAAGTCATGAGGCCCAGGCTTGAAATCACAGACTTGGGATGGTAGTAAGTGCATCATGTGCCTTAGCCAGTATCACCACTTAGCCAGCTTGAGTTACCTGAAAAGATTATAATACATGGAAATCACAGAGCTGTAGGCTAGTCTGGGAAGTTCTCCCCCCAGGCCAAGCAAACTAACAAAGAACCCTAGAAGGAAGCAACAGGAAAACCATTTCCATATCATGAGCAAAAAACTCCTACATACTGTAGATGTCTCTTAGGAGTCACTGGGAAATAAGCTTCATTCAAAGAAATTTGTAATATTTTGTCCAAGCAGGTGGGAACAGGTACTTTAGCTGAAAAACTTGAAAAACTAACCAGATCTGCATTTAGTAAGTACCTATATGAAATCCAGAATTATAGCTAGACTAGGAAGTTTAAAAAAATCCAAAGAAACACTGGTATAGCAAACTACCTCCTTAACACTACCAAAAAAACAAAACAAAACATGGATATCTCCATGTGGTCATCACAAGCTGAGCTTGACTCAAGGCCACAGAGTTTTTTCACTTCATTTTCTTAGAAGGCTGCAGTTGAAAAGAAGGGTGGAAATGATGGAGAGAGAGAGAGACAGAGAGAGATGATAGCTCTAAAACAAACAAGCAAGTTGAGATAGTCAAGAGGGAAAAGTATTCAGAAGACCATTATGGATGTAGGTGTTTCTATAAGGACTAAATGGCAGTAGACTATCTAGATTACATTTATAAATAATAATAAGACAGTAAATTATAACAGTGTCATCCCTGGATTAAAACAGGCAAAGAATGGGCCAACCAGATAAGAAGCTGAATATATTGGCTTAGTTACAAAATGTGCTTTTATAACTTTCTCTACTCAAACCTGAAACTCAGTGATGAAACACGACTGTATATATTACATACAAAATCAAATATTTGTGGATTATAATTATAGCAGCAAGAAAGAATGTGTTGCATTTTAACCTACATTTCAAAAACTGCTCATTGGATTGGTGTTTTATTACAAGATAATGTATCTTGGCTGTGATTTCCATCCACTGTGTAATTAAGGCATAGCTCCAAAAAGTGACAAATGATGCAGGGAACAGGGGTAATTATACTTATTTATTTACATCAGGTTAGGAAGACAAACACCAGTTATGATCTATATTGCTGCTTGCCAGGTAGTTAAACAGGAGAAGGTTCTCATACATTAAAATTTATCTTTTTCCATTGCCTATATTCGTCCCAACATAAAATAAAAATAAAAAGTTCCTACTTTCTTGAGTCATTAGCAAGCATCTGCATAGGCAAAATAAAATATAGGGGTAGCTCAATGCTCAAGAGAGGACCTCTTTCTTGCTTCTTCTACCTGGTCCTGTAGAAAGGAAGGAAATTAGGTATCTCGAGTTCCCAGAAGTTAAAGTTATCTAACTTAGAGGTTAGATCTGCCTTCTACCCACAACTGAAATAAGTAGGGATAATTTGCTTTATTCACTACCAGCAAAGATACAAATGCCAGAGTTGCAAAGGAGAGATGCCAGAGAACACACATCCATTGGTTGCCCTTTCACTGCTTGTTCACATCAAAGGCAACCTGAATACATCAGATGGAGGTTGCTGGGGGGCAGGAAGAGGACACTGAGAGAGGAGATACAGAACTAAACTACCAGTTGCAAAGACATTTTATGAAACATGCTCTCCTTTTGATCAGTTTGAATCTTCCTTCCACAGTGGGAAAGCGAGAGATACCTGGAAGTCTATAAATGAGGAAGAGCATCCTCATTTCTGGCAGCACTTCCTCAGGAACATGACAGACTGAAGATGGCTCTGCGAAAGTGGAGCCGACAATTGTGGCTTAAGAACAAGGAGCCGATGAGCAGTTCAAGCTCCTGTGATCCCCTCTGAAGAAAGAGAGGATGCGAGATTGCCCATGTTGTGCTCCATACAGTTGCTCCTTATGAGAAGACTGCAAGGCAGCAGTCTCCAGAGGGTGGGAGAACCAGGAAATGAAAGAATTTACCATTCTTGCTCCAGCTGTAGTCGGAGCCTTCAAAGGACACTAAGTTCACGCTTCCTTTGCTAACTACTTCAGGAAATTATCTATTAACTGCTATAAAGAAATTAGACATCTTCAGAATGACAAGGCTGGAAACACCAGATGAGTGCCTTCAATCCTTAATATAAGAAAATGAAACTGTATCTTTATATGCTTTAAGAATTTAAAACAAACAGTAAAAAGCAAGACAAGGTTTTAGACAGATCAAGGGCTCAAAACACATTGGAATATTTGATTCTGAATATTAATACTTTGAAATTAATTTTAAAGAATAAATGCATTTTCATGGGAAAGAAAAATTATTTTTGATATTGGAGATATATAGTTGCAAGATAAGCAACTTATAATGGCATTCAGAGATGTTTTTAAGCAATTGCACCAGGAACTTGAATCAACAATGTCAGCTATGTTGCATGTTCTTATGAATGGTTTGTTCCCAGAAGAAGCTGCTACACAAAAAGATTTGCAACAAAACTTATCTGATTTAAGTGTGGAGAACAATGTGAACAAGAATTTCTTACTGGATATACCCTCCACCCCCCCCAAAAAAAAATCAGATGAGGCTTTAAAGATTAAGAATGAAATAAAAATGCTAATTCCAGAGATCAGTTGGAATTATTTCTTCTTGCTGGACTTACAAAAGAGGCCTTTTAAGGTTTTGAAGAAATTTGAGAGAAGGGTCAATAACCATTTGAATGAATTAAGGAACAAGATTGTTTTATGCAAAAGGAAGGAACATAAATTTAGCTTATTTGATCAGAGTTAAAATGGTACATGTTATTTTGGGTGGTTCTTTCTGGACTTGCTGACAACTAAACTGGAAAAGACACTGTGCATTGGATTTGCTTATAATTAAGAGATGAGATGAGATATGAAATGATGAATTCTATATTTGTTAACTAATATTATTATTTTAGGGTCCTGTTTGGACTTTTTGCTGACACCTGGATTGAAAAGACATTGCTCACTGGCTTTGCCTATAGTTAAGAATTGTGTTATGAGATGAAGAGTTTTATATCTGTTAATAAAGAGGTGAACAGATAGTGAAATTGCTTATACTTCTTGTGATGTGGGTGGGAAGTTGCCTTCTTTTCTCTTTCTATTTTTTTCCCTTTCTTTTTTGCTTTCCTGCACCTTTTACTCCCTTTTCAGTTTGTATGATATTTTATTAGTTAAAACTTTTAATAAATAATTACACACACACAAATTTCTTTCCATGAGACCGTGTAAGTTTGTTCTTATTGTTATGTTTTAAAATCCATCAGTAATTGTCACTTGGTCATGTTATAGTTTCTTTCAATCCATTCCCACTGTGTTTTCTCTACTTCACCATTTGCTTGGTTCAGTTAGTGATTTGTAATTCAATGAAACAGAGATTTCTTTTATTTTTATTTATTTATTTATCAAATTTGTCACCGCCCATCTCATTACAAAGTGACTCTTTTTATTGCAGTACTGTAGTCAGATTTCTGTGAATATTTATTTGTTAAATTTTTACACTGCCTGATTTCCAGTGATGCTGGGCAGTTCACAAATAAAACACAGAAAACAATAAAACAATACAATAATAAAAACAAGGAACAAAAGAGGGCGAGATCTGAAAGGAAACCCACGCTACCCAGAAGGGAACTTCAATCACCCTAACCAAAGGCCTGGATCAACACCAGACCTTCAACACTCTCCAAAAACCAGCAGGGTGGGGGCCATCCAGATCTCGGGGGAAACCACATTCCAGAGGGTAGCTCAAATGTGCTTTTCACCATTGTCATAAAACTGTTTTTTTCCCCCATTTGTCTGGTTTTGTTTGTTTGGGGATAGTAGATACCCTGAAAATGTTAAGCAGAAGCATCTTTGTTTAGGAGTGGGGTCAAAAAGATCAAGATGATGGCTATACCTTTTCCCCTCACTAGTAGATCAAAATTTCCCACCAAATAAAAAAGTGATAGGGATTAAATTACATGGTTGCAGCTGCCATCTTGATTTTTTATGCCCACCCCCCACCCCCAATGACCCTGATTTAAACAGATAGGGTGGAAGATGTAGCAGAAGAGTTTCTGGGTCTTCGATTGCAACAATGAAAAATGAAAATGAAATCCTTTTTTTAATCCATTTTGTAGAATACCCAAACAAATGTGGAGTTAATAATGAAAATGAATATAATAATCAAACATAGAAAAAATAGTAATAAATTTACCTCCTTCCACAGGCCTCAGTAGGATGCTGCCCTATTACCCACGTGAATCACAATCTCCAGTTTCAGGATCTAACCTTTTTTAAATATGATACCTGATTGTTACCCAGGATCTGTCTGTGTTTCTGTAGAATCAGTCTGTGTTGGAGTTGGGAAATCTGGTCAGTGGTATCTCCAGTGCCTTGGAGTCATTTGATCCCTTCTCCTGCAGAGTCTTCACACAATTTTCTTTCAAACAAAGATGCTGTTTGCATCAGGGTCAGCCATCCATTCATCAGAGAAAACAATTTACTTCTGATGGTATTATGTCAGTTCTTTACAGGCAAATTACCAAAACTTGCAGATGTATTTAAAGCAAGGAAGAAAGACCTTAATGTGGAGGCAGGGACAGGGAGGGAGGGAGGGTGGGAGAGAGAGAGAGAGAGAGAGAGAGAGAGAGAGAGAATGAATATGAAAGAAAGCAAAATGGGAAAATTCATCCATCCAGCCAGAAAACTTTTAAAAGTCTGGATTACCCTGTATATGAACCATATCTGAATTAAAGTTGTCCTAATTCAGGCAGGCAGACACAATGGGGTCATAGAATCCTAGAGGTGGAAAAAGCTCTTTAGGCCATCAGCTCCAGTCTTCTTCTCAGCACAAGAATCCAAAATAAAGCAACTCTGACAGATTCAGCTGATCATCTTCTGCTTGGACCCATCCAGTGAAAAGGAGCCCACCACTTCTCTAGCTTGATACCTCTTCCCATAGAAGGTTTTTTTTTCCAAATATCCATTTGGAATCTGTCTTTCTTCCTGTAACATAAATCCATGATTCCGTGTCCTGCACTCTGGAATGAGGGAGGACAGTCATAATCTTCTCCACTGCATCATTTCACAGGAATGAAGACTGTTGTCATACAGTCCCTCAGTTATCCTTTCTCAAGACTAAACATACCCGGCACCTTTAATCTTTTAGTCTTTTTCTAGTGTCTGATTACCTTTGCTGCATCTAAACTTCTCCTGCTTTCTCTGAATCCCTCTTCAACTGTGGTGCACAGAACCGGGACAGCCTGACCATAGCAAGAATACAGGTGAAACTCAAAAAATTAGAATATCGTCCAAATGTTCATTTATGTCAGTATGGCAACTCAAAAGGTGAAACCAATATATGAGATAGACGCATTACATGCAAAGCGAGATATACCAAGCCTTACTTTGGTATAATTGTGATGATTATGGTGTACAGCTTATGAAAACCCCAAATTCACAATCTCAGAAAATTAGAATATTACATGACATCAATAACACAAGAATTGGAAATAGAATAATATCGGACCTCTGCAAAATATAAGCATGCATATGTACTCAGTACTTGGTTTGGGCCCCTTTTGCAGCAATGACTGCCACAATGCGGCGTGGCATGGATGCTATCAGCCTGTGGCTGAGGTGTTATGGAAGACCAGGATGCTTCAATAGCGGCCTTCAGCTCCGCTGCATTGTTCGGTCTCATGTCCCTCATCTTTCTCCTGGCAATGCCCCATAGATTCTCTATGGGGTTCAGGTCAGGCAAGTCTGCTGGCCAATCAAGCACAGTAATCCCATGGTCATTGAACCAGGTTTTGGTACTTTTGGCAGTGTGGGCAGGTGCCAGGTCCTGCTGGAAAATGAAGTCAGCATCCCCATAAAGCTCGTCTGTGGAAGGCAGCACGAAGTGCTCCAAAATCTCCTGGTAGACGGCTGCGTTGACCCTGGACTTAATGAAGCACAGTGGACCAACACCAGCAGATGACATGGCTCCCCAGATCAACACAGACTGTGGAAACTTCACACTGGACTTCAAGCATCGTGCATTGTGTGCCTCTTCATTCTTCCTCCAGACTCTGGGTCCTTGGTTCCCAAATGAGAGGCAAAAGTTGCTCTCATCAGAAAAGAGGACCTTGGACCACTGGGCAACAGACCAGTTCTTTTTTTCTGTAGCCCAGGTAAGACGCTTCTGATGTTGTTTGTTGTTCAGGAGCGGCTTGACGAGAGGAATACGACATTTGAAGCCCATGTCCAGGATCCATCTGTGTGTGGTGGCTCTTGATGCACTAACTCCAGCCTCAGTCCACTCCTTGTGAAAGTCCCCAACACTTTGGAATGGCCTTTTCCTGACAATCCTCTCCAGGCTGCGGTCATCCCTGCTGCTTGTGCACCTTTTTCTACCACACTTTTCCCTTCCACATAACCTTCTATTGATGTGCTTTGATACAGCACTTTGGGAACATCCAACTCCTTTTGCGATTACCTTTTGGGGCTTTCCCTCCTTATGGAGGGTGTCAATGATGGTTTTCTGCACAACTGTCAGGTCAGCAGTCTTTCCCATGCTTGTGATTCCTACTGAACCAGCCTGAGAGACCATTGAAAGGCTCAGGAACCCTTTGCAGGTGTTATGGATTCATTAGCTGATTAGAGGGGGACACTTTGAGCCTAGAATACTGAACCTTTTCACACTATTCTAATTTTCTGAGATTGTGAATTTGGGGTTTTCATAAGCTGTACGCCATAATCATCACAATTATACCAAAGTAAGGCTTGACATATCTCGCTTTGCATGTGATGCGTCTCTCTCATATATTGGTTTCACTTTTGAGTTGCCATACTGACATAAATGAACATTTGCACGATATTCTAATTTTTCGAGTTTCACCTGTAGAATGGGATGATTACTTCTCCTAAATTAGAGCTGTAGGCTCAGACAGCAGGCAATGGCAAATGTAGTTAACATCTGGATGGGAAACAACCAGGGGTTATCAAGGCTGTAGGCTAGACTAGTAAATCAAGAAGCAGCAGCAACAGCAATCCGCTTTTGTGTTCTCATTTTGGATGCATCTTCTTCTCCCCCCCCCAAAAAAAAATGTCATTAAACTGATTCAAAAGAAGAATGAAGGAAGAAATGGAAGCACGTAGCTGACCTTGGCTGATCTAGAAAGCTAAGCTGCTCTGGCTTGGTTTAGTCCTTAGATGTGACACCAGCTGGAAATGACAAGGCTAAAACTGTATGGACACACCTGTGAAGTCATCAGGAGCTGGGCTTGACTTGAAGGAGAGCTTAGAGGTATATATCTGTGGCTTTGCTTTTAATGCCTGAGAATTAGCATAGCATGACTGTATGGTAAACAAGCTGTGAGAGGTTATTTAGAACAAACTTTTGCTATGGCTACAGTCTGGGATCTTCATCATGCTTTTAGCCATTAGCATTTATTTCAGAAGGTTATCTTTTTTAAACAAAAGAATTATCCACGAAAAGGGCTCAAATGCATCCATAAAGTTCTGACCTCTTTTACACCCTCGTGCCTGAAATATGAATACACTGTAAGTGTTTGCATCCATCTATCTATAGAGGTCATGTGACATTTGATTACACCGTTGTTGTGAGTGTAACTAACTGACAAAATGGTACTCAAAGACATTTTCTGTTTCTAACCAGTTCAACAAAATCCATAACAAAATAATTCATTGGACCCCTTCATTTGGAATGTATACTGTGGCATCATGAAACAATTCAAGGTTGTTGTTTTTTCTTTCTTCCCCCCCCCCTTTTTTTTTTTACAGCCATGAATAAATCTTCCTAATTTTGCCAAAGCTTGCCTTGTAATCACCAGCTAATCCAATTTGTATGCCTATGGGGTTAAAAAGTAGAACAATGAGCCTCCTCAGGATATAAAGATTTAAGATAAACAAATTGAAGGTTTCTCTGTATAATCCATGGATCCACAAAAAGGATTGATGTTGTTCTTTTATGAAATACTTTCTCCTTCGCCTTTGAGGCAATTGTGTCGATAACCTTAAACCAAAACTAAGAAAGACAAATACGTCTTCCCAAAAAGAGTGTGCCATCTGGATGTTTTGGCTGGGTAACAGGTGCTTCTGGGGTTTTGAGGCTAATTCTTGGCCCAGATTCTTCACGATGATGGGTGACTCTGTAGCTATGTGCAATTGTGCATTGCATTAATTGGAGAGTTTGGAAGAGGCAAAGAATAGTAATTAGGCAGTTGGTCATGCAGAAAAGAGAACAGGGCTTCCAGCCATAGTGCTGAAGACACAGATGTGCTGGGCTATCAGCTTTGACTCTCCAAGGTATCTTACTCATCTATTGCAGATCAAGCAAACAGTCCATCTTCATCCAGGTACTCAGACTGTTTAAATCAAAAATATAAATTTCAGAAGCACAGGGGTTGGATGACCTAAGAGAAAACACATACGAGCTTTGTAAGCAGGGCTGGAAAAATGCTAAATAAGCCTTTTTTCTTTTTCTTTTTTCCCCAGATCAGTTCCTGCACATTTTTAAGGCAAACAAGGGGTAACGTTTGCATGATTTCAGTTGCTCAGCTTCAAGTGTACGCTAACTGGAGGATCCGTGGGAATGCTACAGGGTGGGGAATGGGCGGCTTGGGCACTGGAAGAAAAATTGTAGGAGTTGCAGAAGTGTCTGCCCAATCTGGAATTTCATCAGAATAATGGAACATGCATTCTGACAAGTTTCATCACGTGTCACTTTCACACGTGTACAAAAGGGGCAGGCTGTAACCTCACAAGGCACTTTTTATCATTCCCCTCCCCCATGTGGACACTCATGAAAAGTTGTGAAGGCATCTTGCACAAGCAGAACTGTTCTCCATTTTCACAGGGCAACTTTGGATCCAGCTAGTATCAAATCATCAGTTTTAACAGATGATTTTGCGCTTGGTTGCACACGTCTGAACAAAAGCATATGGGATGATGTCGGGGTGGGGGGTAGAATGTCAAAATCCCTACAATTGGAGTGTTAGTGTAGATATCTTATGACTGAAGTCAGACATTCAAATTATGAAATAGGATTTTTGTTGAATGAAGAGATGAATACATATAAATAGTGTTTACAGATAGTACTGGTTGAAAAATGATCAGTGCTTGGCATTGTTCATGCTTATTGGCAATCTCTTCCTTTTTAACAAAAAGCTTCATGGAAATCTCTTTCAGACATCTAACCCAACTCACAAATTGTGCTGGGTGAAAAATTGGCTCGGTTTCCCTTTGTTGTAAACATTCCTAATTCACACTCCCCAAGTGCATAAATACAATGGAATGAGCTCATAAGTAGAGGTTGCTCAGGAATGGGGGCCCTCTGGGGAAAAGCATGCATAAAACTATGTCTACTGATGAGCAGTACACGTGAAAAGAGGCATGTCAGGGGAAATGGAGACCAAATTGTTTGTGAGGTTTTACCATCACTGCTTTTTAATTAAAAAAAAAAAGTTGAAATATGAACCAGAGTGGATCAGATGTACAGATCTGCCCATCCCCTCCCAAACAATCAAGATAGGGCTAATTTCACCAAGAATGCCTGAACATAGGGGAAAACTACTTTACGTGCTCTTACTTTGCATGTATGTTTGTATGTGTGCGCACACGTGTGTGTGTTTAAATATTCTGAGTCTTGGTCCTGTTCATACGTTTGCCAAACTGTTGATTAAGAACCCTGAGGAGGTGCTATTCCACCGATAATGGGATGTGAGACCCAGTTTGTGCAGCTGGGCTAGAAGGGCCTAGCAAGTTGCTGCTCGTATCCCATTCCCCTGATGCCCAGCAACACCCCTCCTACAGGGTTGAGCTATAGTTCTCCTCCTTGTTGTAGATGGGGACATTTTCTTGACCTGATTGCAGAAGTGGCAATGGAGTCCCCCCAGCTTGCAGCACTGGGGAATGTCAGCCAACTTTCCCTTGAGAAGAGGGGTCTGGGTTGGCCCAGGAGTTCATAGTCTCAACGACAGCCACTGACCTGACCCAGCATATTAAGTGGACAGTGTAAAACTATTTCTGGTTTTTCTCTTGGGGCACATGTGGTGCAGTTGGATCACAATTTTGTACAAAGACAGGTGCGTATACAGCACAACAGGGAATGAATGTATTTTCTGGACAAGAGATGGCAGAGAACTTTTCTCTTTTAGGTAAACACCCAAAAGCTTAAGTCAAGTGGAACATACAGGGCCAAATGCCAAGTCGTTCCTCTTAATTTCATGTCAATACGTCTCCTATTGTTAGGAGTGGACACAACAGGCAAGGATTAGGAGTGGGGGTGCATCAAGAAATAGAGCATATTCGTTTCTATCCTTTCGATAGAGCCTAAAATTGCATGCATTTTCTTCGCAGTGACATCAGCCTGCTGATTCATATCCAGTTTGCAATCAGCTACTATTCCAAACATTTTTCACAGTTACTATTACAGTAGTTTCCTTATATCTGTGCATTTGATTTTTCTTTCCTAAGTGAAAAGTTTTCAGCTTTAACAGAGACAGGCGCAATCTGTTACTTTCAACCCATTTCTCTAAGAGATCATTGATTTTTTTTTTTTTTTAGCCAGTTTTGCATTTGCCTAATTGAGTGCCATCCAGGCCACACTTAAGTAGCATATTAATGTCATGAGATACTTCACCAAATACTTCGCTAAAATCAAGATATGATATATCGTCAGCATTCCTGCAATCTATTAAGATGTTATCAGATCAAAACAACATTGTTTAAGAAATCCATGTTGAGTTCTAGTAATTGCAATATTTTCAGACTGGGTGCTATATAACCTGTTCTGCAGTTTTCCAGGTATTGATATGAGACTGGTTGACCTCCGTGTTGTAGATGGGGACATTTACATGTGTGTATGTGCGCAAATTCCAGCAACTGAGCATTTAAACAATGGAAAAACACCACATTCAAATTAATCTTCATAACATTAATATGATTCAATTTACTTTCAGCAGGGAAATTAATTACTTTCCATAAATACATTAGTACATTATCATGTATAATTGGGGAGTTTAAATATGATTAATTGCATTGGAAATCATCTGCTTATTCTTGTGCAAAATCAATACAGGGACAATGAAAATACAGATGTAGGAATTATACACAGTCATTAAGGTCTGTCCAGTAAACCTTTAGGTCTAGGAAGGTGATGGCCTGGTTTGAAAAAGGTCTCCCTCCTGTCGCATAAGCCTTCAATGACTCTAACAGTTATCTGATTTTGCAGATTTGACATTTGGTAGACAAATGTGGGCTGTGCTAGGATAGAGAATGGAAGAGGGGAGGGTTTCTGCTCTGTGTTGCTGCTGCTGTTCCAGGGTCAAACGTCAGCTCAGGAGCAACACCAGCCTCCACTGGAAACAAAGCCTTGATGAATTCCCTGATGATCGTTGCTGGCCAGTTTTCTCTTTGCTTTCTTTCCTCCTTATGAAGGATCAGAGGGGGAAAGAAGAGGTGCACCTTATCGAGGCTGCAAACTCCATAAAACCTCCGGATGGCAACATACGTAGACCTCTAATGTTTTTCTTTGCCTGAATGATGGTTCTCTTAAAGGCCAGGCAGCTGGACTTATGCCCTGATTGGCTTCTTCTTGTTATCTGCTGTCACTCAACACTTTGCTACCTTGTAGGAGAGAGCAATTGAATGCTTTACTCTTTTGAATGGCTTAGTATTTTGGTCAATGCAGCATGTTCCTTCTTTTATTGTTCCAGAAATTGTGCAGCCTCCCAAAACACATTCATTCAGTAATCAAGTTAAGGGCATTACATGACAGCAGACTTGATGCATCAGCCGAAGAGCCAGAAAGAGAGAGGAAAAAAAAAAACAGTTTCCCCCAATTCATTATTCTTTCTTTAATATCTGTTGAAGGAAAGGAGGGAGGGATATGAATTATGGAATATCACATACCAGCAACCATTCCTCTCCCCATAGGACAATGTCCACAGTTCTCCAAACTTAAAATAATAGGACATTCTCAAATCTTGAGCTTTCAAGCATCTTTTCTACAGTCAAAGGTGATTTAGTGCCTGAAATGGTACAATGTTCTGGGGCAAGATTTTTTTTTAATTGATTAATTGATTTAATAAATTTATATGGCCATCCATCTCACTAAACATGACTCTGGGTGGTATGCAACCAACAATTAAAACAATATCACAGCTGTTAAAAAACTTAGAAATGTAAATAAAAGCAAGATTGCAGGAGAAGGACATTCATCTCTACAGAATATAATCACAGAAAATTCATGAGATTTGGTTTTAGGAGGTTTTTGGGGAAAAAAATGAGCAGAGGGAAGCCATTGCCTGAGATCACTGGGTTATGCCCAGGGCCTGCAAAGACGTCAGGAGATTGCCATTGCATCCTCTTACATGAGGAAATACAAAATCCTTGACTGAGTGGAAAGTCAGGTACTTTCCAGGGTACTCTGTAGCCCTAATATAATTTCCAGGAACTGCTTACAAAGAAATAGAGTGGTGTTGATTTTTGCAGTGTGGGACTCACATAAACTAAAGCTTAGAAGAGGAGTCCCATGAATCTTTTCCATTGTGTGCATTCTGTTTTTTTTTAAAGAAGGTTCAGTTTTTAAAAGCTTTAGTTTTTACAAGAACTTTGATCTTCGTTTTTTTTTACTCCAGAAGTCCTCAAGTTAATGGATTTTGATCTTGCCCTTTTTCCCCCTCCATCGTAATAAACTGCTTCATAGACTATTTCAGTGGCCCAGAGCATGGCATGACCCCCCCGCCTCAATTTGTGTTAAGGCATACTGATGATAGGCACCTTAGAGAAAGAAAATAAGGAATGTGTGTGGTTAAATTGAGTCCTAATTGCTTGAAACTTTTTCCATATAACATGCTAATATATGGGTGCCGTATATTTTGTTTTTCAGAGAATGCAATTAGGAAAGGTAAGATTGCAGTTGACCATACAAGTAAGTGGTCAAGCAGAATATGTCAACATGTCAAATGATCTTGCTAAATCAGGGTTAGGGCAGCGGTCCCCAGACTCTCCAGCTCACCGATCCCTTCACGAAGTTTCAGATTGTTCATCGACCCCAAATATTTACTATATGAAAATAATTTAATAAATACTACTTTAATAATAACAGCAAAAAGAATAATTGATAGTGCCACTGACCCTTGGGGGTTGATACTGACCACTTTGGAGAACCCTAATTAAAGGCCAATGTATTTTTCCCTTTCCTGCTTTTTCTTGTGGGCTTCTATCCCATAATCCAACAATTAACCACGTCAAACTGGATTAGTTTTTGACATCAGCCAAAGATAGATGCTTTAAAATACTTTGGATATCTTGCATTGGAGGAGAAGGAGGAGGAGGATAAATGTTTGAACAACAAAGTACTGTCACTCAAATTTAAATATTTGAGTGGGCAATTGTGGAGCAAACTATGAATTACAGCCAGGTTTATTTATTTATTTATTTATTTATTTATTTAATTTGTCCCCGCCCATCTCCCCTACAATGGGGGACTCTGGGCGGCTTACAACCACTAAAATCACAATTAAATTTAAAAAGTTTAAAAATTATACACTATAAAACTAGAACTAGGTTAATTGGTTAGTCTCTAGGTAAGTAGATAATAAACTTGGCTATAGTTGATTTCTTTCCTTTAACATGTGAATCTAAACACTATTCAGAAAAGTATATCACATCTATGAAAAGAACTAAAAATAAGGTGAATACTAATTATTATCCCATTTCCATCATCAGTATGTAAACAGTGTTTAATTCTGATACTTTCTCTATATTTTTATAACAGCGCCCCCTAGTGGCGGCCAGAATAATTGCTAGCAGCCTGCCTAGATTTCGTACAGTAGGACCTATTAGTAGGGAAACTGGGCAGTGACAAACTCTAAATCAGAACCTGTGTATACAATCAAACATGTTCAGCTGCAGTCCTAAAGCACACATCCTAACCCTAAAAAGTGAACTCCGTGGACTGCAGTGAACCAGCCTTGTTCTGAATAAGCAGGCATAAAACTGTGTTGCAAAAAAGCAGCAATTTTTATTTAATGTTCAAACCCAAGTTCTAGTTCTGTGACTGCTTGTGTGCATGCAATAAGACTCTGTGGTGCATTCATAAACTGCAACCAGGTGCAAACTAAACCCTCTTCTTGGAAGCATCAGCTCATCTTGGAGGCTCAGTCCGCCACAGCGAGAGCCTTCCAGGGCTCTGCACAGGTTCGCTTATGCGCAGAAGAGACTCCCGCTGGTGTGGATGAACTGGCAGCCACCTGAAGCAGTTATGCTGAACCTTCAGAAGGATGACTCTCCTTTCATGCTTTGAGCCTTGCTTAGCAAGCCGAGTGTTTCTGTGAATGATTCACATAATTCATGGGTGTTTCTGGATGTGTGTGTTAAAACACCTTCATTTTAAAGTGGGACACAAAATACTTGCACTTTCCATCCGTGCTGCAAACACTCAGAAAGCTGTGATGTAGAAACGTTGAGTTATATTCTGTACCATGTAAGGTTAGAGATTTTGCTTTATGTGCACTCACAGCTTGCCTTAGTTTATCAAGATAATTGTGAGTTCTGGAGAGATGCTCCAAACAGACATTCAACCGTTTTCCCAATGATTGATAAAAAAATACTTCTGATCTCTTTATGTCTGATGAATCTCTACAAGGCATAATTTCCCCTGCTACTCTAATAAATAAGGAAGCAAAAATATCATTGTTTCCTCCTCATCCACCACCGTCATCACCTCTGATGCCTCCTCCTTCTCCTCTCTTATCATTAATAGCAATATAGGAATGATGGAGAAACAAGGAAATACCTTAACCAGAATGAACACACACTTTTCCTCCAAATAATTTTCTATTCAGATAGAAAGTTGAATGTAAATTAGGTCACTGAATATGCTTTAATTGTGTGTGTGTGTGTGTTTGTGTTAAAAACAGGGTCATTTTCCATTATGTTAAAATACACACACCCCCCCTTTAAATGTTATTCCTGAATTATTTTTTGGTAATATAGCTTATCCACCAGATGGCAGTGCAGGCTTGCAAAAGCAAAATTCTTTGCTAATGCAGTACTTGGAGGAAGACCTTCTATATATTTTTAACTATTTCCTTATGCATACATGAATGAAGCACATGTGCATGCATGCTCACACACACACTCATTCCATGGTGGGAAAAATGTAGGTAAGATTCAAATAGGTATAATAAAGTCTTGACATAGGCAGGTAGTTAGTTTAAGTTTTGCGTGGCATATTTTCCCCCAGGTATATCCTTCTCTCCCCTTCATGGATCACTGCCTTGTCATGGCGAAGGGGCTCGTGTAACTCAGTGAAGCCATGAGCTATACCGTGCAGGGCCACCCAAGACGGACAGGTCATGACAGAGAGTTCTGACAAAGTGTGGTCCACTGGAGAAGGAAATGGCAACCCACTCCAGTATCCTTGCCAAGAAAACCCCATGGACAATGTTAAAAGGCTAAAAGAGATGATGCCGGAAGATGAGCCCCTCAGGTCGGAAGGTGTCCAATATGCTACTGGGGAAGAGCGGAGGGCAATTCCAAGTAGCTCCAGAAAGAGTGAAGCGGCTGGGCCAAAGCCGAAAGGACGTTCAGCTGTGGATGTATCTGGAAGCGAAAAGAAGGTCCGATGCTGTAAAGAACAATATTGTATAGGTACGTGGAATGTAAGATCCATGAACCAAGGCAAGCTGGATGTGGTCAAACATGAGATGACAAGATTGAACGTCGACATCTTGGGAATCAGCGAATTGAAATGGACGGGAATGGGTGAATTTAATTCAGGCGACCATTATAACTACTACCGTGGGCAAGAAACCCTTAGAAGAAATGGAGTTGCACTCATAGTCAATAAGAGAGTGGGAAAGGCAGTAATGGGGTACAACCTCAAAAACGACAGAATGATCTCAGTGCGTATCCAAGGAAAACCATTCAACATCACAGTAATCCAAGTCTATGCCCCAACCACTGATGCCGAAGAAGCTGAAGTTGACTGGTTCTATGAAGACCTACAACACCTTCTAGAACTAGCACCAAAAAAAGATGTCCTTTTCATCATAGGGGATTGGAATGCTAAAGTAGGAAGTCAAGGAGTAATCGGAATAACAGGCAAGTTTGGCCTTGGAGTACAAAATGAAGCAGGGCAAAGGCTAATAGAGTTCTGTCAAGAGAACAAGCTAGTCATAGCAAACACCCTTTTCCAACAACACAAGAGACGACTCTACACATGGACATCACCAGATGGTCAATACCGAAACCAGATTGATTACATACTTTGCAGCCAAAGATGGAGAAGCTCTATACAGACAGCAAAAACAAGACCAGGAGCTGACTGTGGCTCAGATCATGAGCTTCTTACTGCAAAATTTAGGCTTAAATTGAAGAATGTAGGGAAAACCACTAGACCACTCAGGTATGACAGATCATATTCCATGTGAGTACACAGTGAAGGTGATGAATAGATTTAGAAGATTAGATTTGGTAGACAGAGTGCCTGAAGAACTATGGACGGAGGTCTGTAACATTGAACTGGAGGCAGCAACTAAAACCATCCCAAAGAAAAAGAAATGCAAGAAAGCAAAATGGCTATCTGATGAGGCTTTACAAATAGCTGTGGAAAGAAGGAATGCGAAAAGCAAGGGTGAAAGGGAAAGATATAAGCAACTGAATGCAGATTTCCAGAGAATAGCAAGGAGAGATAAGAAGGTCTTCTTAAATGAACAATGCAAAGAAATTGAAGAAAACAATAGAATGGGGAAGACTAGAGATCTCTTCAAGAAAATTGGAGATATCAAAGGAACGTTTAGTGCAAAGATGGGCATGATAAAGGACAAAAAAGGCAGGGACCTAACAGAAGCAGAAGAGATTAAGAAGAGGTGGCAAGAATACACAGAAGAACTATACAAGAAAGATCTTAATGTCCCTGATGTCCATGCTGGTGTGGTCACTGACCCTGAGCCAGACATCCTAGAGAGTGAAGTCAAGTGGGCCTTAGGAAGCATTGCTAACAACAAAGCTAGTGGAGATGACAGTATTCCAGCTGAGTTATTTAAAATACTAAAAGACGATGCTGTTAAAGTGCTGCACTCAATATGCCAGCAAGTTTGGAAAATGCAACAGTGGCCACGGGATTGGAAAGGGTCAGTTTATGTTCCAGTTCCAAAGAAGGGCAATGCCAAAGAATGCTCAAACTATCGCACAATTGCACTCATTTCACATGCTAGCAAGGTTATGCTCAAAATCCTACAAGCTAGGCTTCAGCAGTACGTGAACCGAGAACTACCGGATGTACAAGCTGGGTTTCGAAGAGGCAGGGGAACTAGAGATCAAATTGCCAACATTCGCTGGATCATGGAGAAAGCACGAGAGTTCCAGAAAAGCATCTACTTCTGCTTCATTGACTATGCAAAAGCCTTTGATTGTGTGGATCACAACAAACTGTGGCAAATTCTTGGAGAGATGGGGATACCAGACCACCTTACCTGTCTCCTGAGAAATCTGTACGCGGGCCAAGAAGCAACAGTTAGAACCGGTCATGGAACAACCGATTGGTTCAAAATAGGGAAAAGAGTACGACAAGGCTGTATACTGTCACCCTGCTTATTTAACCTATATGCAGAGTACATCATGAGAAATGCCAGGCTGGAAGAATCACAAGCCAGAATTAAGATTGCAGGGAGAAACATCAATAACCTCAGATATGCAGACGATACCACCCTAATGGCAGAAAGTGAAGAAGAACTAAAGAGCCTCTTGATGAGGGTGAAAGAGGAGAGTGCGAAAGCTGGCTTGAAACTCAACATTAAAAAAACTAAGATCATGGCATCTGGACCCATCAATCCCTGGCAAATAGAAGGGGTAGAAATGGAAGCAGTAACAGACTTCATTTATTTGGGCTCCAAGATCACCGCAGACGGAGACTGCAGCCATGAAATTAAAAGACGCTTGCTCCTTGGGAGGAAAGCTATGGCAAACCTAGATAGCATATTAAAAAGCAGAGACGTCACCTTGCCGACAAAGATCCGCATAGTCAAAGCTATGGTTTTTCCAGTAGTAATGTATGGCTGTGAGAGCTGGACCATAAAGAAGGCTGAGCGCCGAAGAATTGATGCCTTTGAACTGTGGTGCTGGAGAAGGCTCTTAAGAGTCCCCTGGACTGCTAGGAGGTCAAACCAGTCAATCTTAAAGGAAATCAACCCTGATTGCTCATTGGAAGGATTGATAATGAAGCTCAAGCTCAGATACTTTGGTCACCTAATGCGAAGAGAGGACTCTTTGGAAAAGACCCTGATGCTGGGAAAGATGGAAGGCAAAAGGAGAAGAGGACGGCAGAGGATGAGATGGCTAGATAGCATCACTGAAGCAATGAGCATGAAATTGAGCAAACTCAGGGAGGCAGTGAAGGACAGGAAGGCCTGGTGCAATATGGTTCATGGGGTCACGAAGAGTCGGACACGACTTAACGACTGAACAACAACAACAATATCCTTCTCTACTGCTAGTAATGCTCTTTAGAAATGGGAAGGAAAGTGAAAACTGGCTATATAATATAAATGCAATAGATGATGATGATGATGATGATGATGATGATGATGATGATGATGATGATGATTGCTAGAAAGGGGAGTGACCAGGCTGTATTAGGTTCTCACCCTGGGTGTAAATGATTATTTGATCAAGGATTGGCAAATACAGGAGATGCAACCTTTCCCCCAAAGCCTAAATTGCTGCCAAATTGCAATTTACTATTACACATAATTATAGTTCTAAACCATGTATAATATACACTATGAAAGTATTAATAGCATCTTCAGGTTGGCCCAACTTCTTGTAACTTTAGCTACATATTCATGCAATTTTTTGGCCATAATACAGAAGTAGTTTGCCTTTGTTTTCTTCCAGATTTGTTTTTTAAACTTCCTAGTCTACTTTGTAATCCTAGTTTATGGTCTCCTGTTCTAGTATTAAACAGGGCTAATCCTGCTTAGATTTCAAGATCAGGCAAGATCAGTTAGATCCTCCCAAGTCTTCATGAATTCTTAAAAGTTCTGTCTTATTTTCATTTCTACTTTGGCTTGGTATTGGAAGACCTAAAAGACCAGGTTAGGAATAGATTGTCATGGAGAAAATCTATCTGTGTGGTCATTAAGTGTCAGCACTGACTTGATCAATCAATCACTTTGGCTTGGCCCACCCATCTTCGGCACCCAACAATAATGTGTGACCTCATTCTAGAAAGGTCATGTACCCAGGCAGATAAGAGAGAGAGAGAGAGAGAGAGAGAGAGAGGTAGACCCAGAGACAGAGATATATACAAATTGCAGCTTCTTGCAGATACCAAGAATTGCAAGTAATGTTTTAGTTCATTCTTGAATTAACTATGCCAGAGTTTCATATTTTATATAAACTTGAGCAACATTTGTTTAATGTAAGTCCGTTATCAGAGACACCATCAGAATTCCCAGGTGATGTGGTGGGATTGTTTATTGCTACTTACTAAACTAAACATTTTTCTCTTAAAATCTTTAAAGTCTTAGAAAATCTTTGCTAGGGTTCCACTTTTTTCTTTAGCTCCTAATGGCTGGCTGTCACATCATTAAAGAAGCCACCTTCTTTAATGTGACTCCTTAAAAACAACCATCTGTCTTTTCTGGTTCTCACAGAAGACTGAAAGATGTAGCTGCTTTAAAGAGATGCCACCTTTGTTCTTCTACGTATTAAAAAATATATATCTTCAGACACATTCTGAATCATACACAGCCCTAATAAATAACAACCACGACAACAACAAAATAATACCATTTGACTCCAAATGGCCATAATGCTGGGCTTGCATGGATGTATAACATTTCATCCTGTTCTATTTACTAGATGAGATGCTTCTCTGTTGAGGAGGCAATTAAATTCATACCAGAATAATCAGGGCACAATTTAACTTCTTCAGTTGTCATTCTGGCAGCTGAAATATCCCACTCAGTTTCCCAGAACATTTGTCCAAAATGGAATAATGTGAAGACTTGGGGAAGAGCTGGCTTCTCTTCTGAGGGATCAATATTTATCTATATTCCCCTCCTCACAAACCAGATTCTCAGATGAGAAAACGGCTTTCTTTTCAGAATCAGAATAACCATAGCCTCATCTCAGCTTAGTCAGCTGGGTTATCATCATGTAGCTGCATAAACAAATGTCTAGTGTTCCTTCTTTTCAGGTACAGGAGGTGCATGTTTATTTGAATTTGCTCTCCACACCACCTGTCTGTTCCTTTAGAGCATTCTGGTTCTCTTACTGCCAAGAGTGTATTCCCACATAGCAACAAACAAAGTCATTTCCCTTTTGTTCTTGCATAACCTTGTTTATATACTCTGTGAAAAGAGGTTGACAGGCCATCAAACACGTAGAAGTCTAATGCAGGTAAGTCCTACAGGGCTTCTGATCATGACAGCTTCTAATAAACAGGAATCACGTATTGAGAGCCTACAGGGGCTCCACTCATAGAGAGAAGAGGTTCATGGCGCCATCATGGACTACCTTCTCCCTAGGAACAGTACAGAGGAGTCACAACATCTGTGGGTTAAAGATAAATACTGTATGAGGGTATAATATGATGGCTTCTCTTCTCCAATTGGCGTCAGCGCCTAAGGAAGAGAAAAGAGGCAGAGGTGTCTGCATTCTTCAACAAGTGTAGCAAGATTTCAGGAATGCATGCCAAGAAAAAGAGTTTGTGAGATATGAAGAGCTCTGGCCATTGGCGTGGAGAAGTGGGAAATGCCTTCAGGCATAAGCAAAAAATAACGTCTTGTTTGATTTGCGATTAATCATTTACCACAAGGGCTTGCTCCACCAAGTAAGCACCAGATCAGAAACCTGCTAGACCCCTGGATCGTTCAGGTCCATTACCATGAATGCCTCTATGGAAAGCTTCCTTGAAGAAGGAAGATTCTTCCTTCTTTCTTGGGGTATTACCCCCAACCACCCTATGAAGAGATTCTTAGACGTTAACTTGTCTTTAACAGTGCATTTTCATTTACAGTTATTTCCAGTAGTAAGGTGCTTTGGGAGGCTAAGCTACAACACATGAAAATATATCTGTGCTATATTATGGCTCATAGCTGGGAAAGGTACTTCATTTGCAGGTATAAACAGCAACTGCAACTACTTTTTCCCAACTACTTATGTAATGGTTGGCAGAATCCTTCTGAAGAATAACAACAAGGACTGCTGGTGCAGTCAGAACTGTTCAGACATCAGGAAATAAGGGAAGACAAATCTTGCAGATAGCAACAACAAAATGAAACTATCGAGAGTGTGCACGGCTGTGAAGAGTTAACCAGAATGGAAATCGTGGAGAAATCTGCCACTGGATTGTCCTACAAGGACTGTGATCTTCCACTCTAAGGTTGACTCTCCCTCTGCTGTGATCTGAGATTGGCACCATAAGCCTCGTGGAGGTCTTTGCAAGATGAGCTAATTAACCTCCATTGATTTTTCACTGTTTCCACTGGAACTACAAGGCAGATGGTTTCCCATTAGTTAGAATTCTGCCTCCTGCTTCCTGGTTCCTCCACGGTCTCCCCATTCCTGAAGTCATGCTACCATTGTACCTTGCCATCACGGTCTCCATCCCTCACAATGAAAGTTATTTTATAGCTCCCCTACACAATGCCCATCCCCACCCCTGCCAATAAGTGATACAAGGAAATGACAAGAACTTACAATGCAGACTTGAACATTGGTTTTGGCCAGTTGGAGGTAAAATCTACTTCTTTGGATATAGATAATCTTTCTTAGGATATAGATGTTTCTCTGAATGTAGAAACACCCTGAGTGGTTTAACATTGATTTGTCTTTGTCTGGTGGTGGACTTCCACTTCTTCCATGTCCTCTCCTTTTTGAATTCCTTCAACTGATGAAAAGTTCTGACCAACCTGAAAATTGAACATTTTGGTTGATCTTAATAAATACATAATTCTGATCTTTTTTCCTCCTTCACAGACTACTACATGTTTAGAGATTTTTCTCTCCTTCCTTCCTTCCTTCCTTCCTTCCTTCCTTCCTTCCTTCCTTCCTTCCTTCCTTCCTTCCTTCCTTCCTTCCTTCCTTCCTTCCTTCCTTCCTGTATTTTAAAGTAGCTTTAAATTTTCAACTTACCTTGACTTTTCTTCAGACAATATTTGACTGAAATAAACACACTTCTGAATGTATCGTCAGCAGTCCTGCCTTCTGAGGTTCTGCTCACATCAATAGCAAACATGACTTCATTACTGTTTTCTTCCTCACTTCTGCTGCAATCAAGAGGTCATCAGTGGTCCTCGATGTTGTCAAGGAAAAAAACATCAGAATGAGAAATAATGGTAGACAACTGGATGGTTTTCATGGGCTGCAGATCGCTTCTCACTTTTTTCTCAATGTCTTGGATGCATGTTTACCAATCAAGTGGTGATTCCCCTCAGTTGTAGATTGAGGAGAATAGAAAAAGGGTTAGGTGCTGAAATATTTATTTTAGATGAATAAATCCAGAATAAATAGGGTCATCTCATACTAACAATTTCAGCATCCCATCTCAGAAGACAAAGTTTACATGAACAGTTTTAACCCTTTTTAATTTGCTTTAATGCACTGGATGTTCACGCACACAAAAAATCAATGTGGTTGTCAAGGTGATCATCCTCAAGGAACAAATAATTGATAATGAGCAGTCTTTTTCCCCTTATGTAGTATTATCTGTGTTAATAATGCACAAAAAACACATTTATCAGCCAAGCATCCCCCTCCATGTTCTAAATATGTAACATATATGAATGAATAATGCAAGATCATATGCAGTAATTGGAGGTGGGAGAATACAGGCTCGTTTTGTTTTGTTTTGTTTTGTTTGTGGTAGCCTAGCAATAATGTTCTGCCCTTGAATTACCTTATCTACCTGGGGGAAAAAAAGCATTGGATTTTAAAAGATCCCCGTAGAGAGACAGAGTGCAAATTTCCTGATATAACTATGTCATATTCAATAGTTCTCTGCAATGCTTGCATGCATGTATGTATGCAACACACTTGCATATGTACAAATGTATATACATGTATTTGCCAGAAGCCAAACATCAAAAAAGGGAAGTATTTGTATTGCCGTTATCAAATTAATTCTCATTTGCAGCTACCAAACATGTTCTCACACAGAGAGAAAGGCATCCACTCCCCTCCTTCCTTCAAGAGAAATTACAAAGGAGCAGAAATAAAAATAGGATAGAGATGAGATAAGGGGTAACTGCAAGCCAAAAGGAGGAACTCAACTGGATAGAGAAGAGAAAGTGGAAGAAGTAACTAAAGAAGGATGGGAAGTGAAGAGGGAAAGGTCTTACTGAAAGGGTTAAGTTCACCAGGCAAGCAGTTCCTTCAAAGCAGTGGCTATTTTCGAAGGACTTTCATCTTCTTCACTTCTCAGAAGCAAGGTTTGCAGAGTTACTCACATAATACCTTCTATTCTCTTTAGTAAATATTACACAACCCCTCAATTCATAAGTAAGGAGCCAGTTTGGTATAATGGTTAAGGCACCAGGCTAGAAACCAGGAGACCGTGAGTTCTAGTCCTGCCTTAGGCATGAAGCCAATTTGGTGATCTTGAGCCAGTCCCTCTAGAAGAAGAAGAAAAAGAAGAAGAGGAGGAGGAGGAGGAGGAGGAGGAGGAGGAGGAGGAGGAGGAGGAGGTGGAGGAAACCACTTCTGAAACACCTTGTCAGGAAAACTAGACGGACTATTCCAGGCTGTCACCAGGAGTCAAAAACTCACTCGAAGGCACACAAGTAACAACAACAACAACAACAACAATTCAGAAGTATTTATCTGGAGGAAAACCCTTCTCTTCCTAATGGATAAGTAGTATAATTTTTATTGAAGCAGTTATTGGCCTAATCTCTCTTGCTGCTATCATCGAATGTGTCCCAGTTTCTATTAAGTGAATCAAGTAAATCTTATACATAAAATTTGATATAGTTTACATCTTATGACTGTATGTATTTCATTACATGCTCCATCCATTTCCATAATAACTGGAGTAATATTTTTTTTAAAAAAAATGTATGTGTGGTACCAGAACAGACTTGCATTATCAAGTTTTTGTCAATATTTGCTCTTAGCATTAGCCTTCAGCCTTTCGATTTTGTCATATACTCTTATAAAGTATATAACATTCCTTCCTTTCTTCCCTTTCTTTTTCTCCTTTCTTTTGCTTCTCTCTCCCTCTCCCTCTCTCCTTCCGTTTCTTCTTCTCTCCCTTTCTCAGCAACACTTTTACACAGCTTGGAATTCTGCCCTAGAAATATATCACAGAATGTCAGTTGCATTGTCAAAACAGCTTGATAGCCTCATTGACAGAACACACTGTCAGGGTTCAAACAGGAACCACAGAAATACTCATAAATAGCTTGCAGCTCTAGGTCAATTCTCCCTCTTCAGCCTTCTTTGGTGTTGAAAAACTAGAGGGAAAGACTTGAAGGAAGAGAATAAAATAAATTAGATGGAGATTGGAATGACACGGAGCCAAGAAGAAGGGAACAGTGATATTGTGAGGGAAGATTAATATTAGATAATCAGAGGGATTTCCCAACCACCACCATCAACTTCCTTTTAAAAATACAAAGCTTTGTAAATAGACTTTTGTTATTTGATCTAAAAACTTAAATAGCCCGTGGCATTTGGAAAAGATGAGATACAGTATAATGTCAGAGAATGTAAGAGACGGTTAAAAAAAAAAATCATTATTTTCAGACAAGTAGGCCAAGAATGAGCTCCTAAATTTAATCGACAATAATGTAAATCATAATAAATGTGTTGGTCTTTGAAGCATCACAAGACCCTTGGGTACTTGATGCAACAGACTAATGCTGCTACCCCCGCCAGAAGAAATTCTGAGTTTCGTTACTAAAAAATTAAGAGGCACATGTGAACATTTAAGAAACAAAGGAAACAGAAGAATTTGTTGTTCTCTTGCACTTGATGGTGTCACCGAGAGCCCTGTGGGTAACGAGTAAGCAATCAATGTATGAGCTGGAGATTCGTTTCATTAATTTCATTTTGTATTTCTTGGGAGGGAAGCACTGATGCAAATAGTCTTCTCAATCACATCAAGGAAGACAACAATGACAAAATCATCCACTTTTAGAATGGAAAACACACACAAACAAAATTAATAAAGAAGAATGGAGGAACGAGTCCACTTTTTAGCTCATGCTCCGTAACTCACCCATAGCGAAACTCAAGGATTTCTTTTAACTCTGCATTTCAAAGTAAACTAAACAGATTCATACTTTGAGGACTAATATGAAGATTGAGATAAAATCCTCTTACAGATTTTATTCTTCTCTGAAGGACACAATGGTTATGTCAGGACAAAACCCACAGCAATTAAAAACCAGAATGCCCGTAAAATGTGTAGGAAAAGACATATTTGGAAATGTGTGTTTGGGGACAAATGTGCACTTTACGAGGAAAAAGCATTTAAAAGGACATACTGAAAGATGAAATTCTGTCTCTGTGTGTTTTAAATTGCTAATCACTAAGTTGTAAATGAGAATTGTGGATGAGCACGTGCCGATATGTACATACAAACTCAGTATTAACTCATGAGAGATTAATTGGGGGGGGGGGAAATATACATTTTCACTCACTCATGAAAGGCGTCAAAGGAGCATCTGAATGCAAGATCAAATGAAACACATTAATTTTATAAACAGAAGCTTTGGAAATGGCAGCCACTTCAAAGAAATTCTTATAAGAACCGGGAAAGGGAAAATAAACATTAAATACCCCGTCTCAGTTCTGTAGAAACCTAAGGCTGTTTGAGATGACTGCCAATTGCCATCTAGATATCAAACAAACATATATATCCATGTACACAAAATGAGTCCTATCTGAATCTCTCCTGGAAGAGACTTCCAATTTGTTGGGCCCACCATTTATAAAAAAACCCTCACCCACCAGATTTATATCTCATCTTTCACAAAGTACTTTATGTAGGATGGAGACCAACATCATATTTGACCATTATAGATTAGAAATGCCAAGGAAGTTTAGAAATGTATTTGGATATGGATAGATGGGAATCTTTAAGACCTTGCCCTTTGGGGCACAGTAAGCACTTTCAGAATAAATGTAGCTCCTAGAATAGTTTATATTTTGTGTGGAATTCCTCTATACCTATATGGAAAGTATTTCCAGAATCTTAGTATATTGTTCTGTAGATTTCTACAGGGTTGTTCAAATCCAAGGTTGAAAAAGATGCAATTAACTGTTAAAGATGGGGGCATTGTTTTTGCAATTCTATTATGCATACCTTATTTACTATAAATTGTCTTTCTTGGACTCTTTTAGACTGTTCATAATATATACATACAAATGTTATTTGGACATTTTGGGTTCAGAATATAATAGATCAGCTGTATCGCCTGTCCCTATCATATCAGTTGGGAAATTGTGGTATTCTTTTTCCTGAAAGTTGCATTTTCATTGCTCTTCTCATGACAGATTGACATGATAGGGTAATCCAGACTTTAACACTGAGTTAAAACAAGCTCGTATAGGGAAGATTTGTATGCAAGTTGGTATGATTATTTAAATCAACTACCGGTTGACAATTATAAGACTTTATTAATTTTTATGCTAAAAAATAAATATCATTTGTTCAGTGCCACCCACTGGCAATATTTTCCACTACAAGCTCAGTCAAATATATTATGGTCATTAATAAGTGATTCATATAACTCTGTAACAAAAACAAAATGGAAATTATAAAATACTAGAAAAATTAAGAATCAAGGAAAGAAGAATAAATAGATTACAGCTACAACATTTGTCAGCATCTCAAACTGGACTAATGGCTGTTCACTTCAGAGTCACCTAATTTATTAGCAGTGATTACTAAACCCTATGTGACAAAAAAGATCACAATTACTCTTTACAAATACCCGTAACTGATAAATTAATTTGATATTAAAAACTGCATTGTATAATTGAAGGTCCCCGTTATATCTAAGCAATGGAAAACTATTTAAAACTCAATAGCTGTTGGATTATGGCTTATTCAACAATAACAACAACAACAGCAAAACAGTATTTTGGACAGTGGAACCCTTTACAGTTGCATAGAAAGGGAATGAGAAAATAATCACGTTGATGGAAGTGCAATGAGAAGAATGCTTCATGAAAACATTATTAATTCATTAAAATCTGGAAATTTGCCATCTTTGGTTCTGGATTGGGTGGCACTACCCCAGACAGACCAAGTGCATAATCTGGGGGCCTTCCTGGACTCACGACTCCTGCTCAAAGAGCTGGTGGCAGTTGTGGCCAGGAGGGCCTTTGCTCAACTACATGTTGAGTTACGCCCTTTCCTGGATCGGGAGTCCCTCCAGTCAGTCACTCATGTCCTTGTCATCTCCCGCACAGACTATTGCAATGCGCTCTACATGGCGCTATCTTTGAAAAATATCTGGAAGCTTCAGCTGGTTCAGAATGCAGCCACACGGGCATCTTGGGTGCCCCAGAGATGGCACATATTATACCTTTGCTGTGCAAGCTGCATTGGGTCCCAGTTTGCTTCCGGGTCCAATTCAAGGTGTTGGTTATCACCTTTAAAGCCCTACCTGGCATGGGACCGGGTTACCTGAGGGACCATCTCACCCCCATTATATTGACCCGTCCCACTCGGTCAAGCAGAGAGGGTATGCTGCGGACCCCGTCGATGAAAGAATGTCGACTGGGGGGGCCCAGAAGGAGACCCTTCTCTGCCATTGCCCCTGCCCTGTGGAATACCCTCCCCCCAGAGGTGAGCAGGCCCCTACTCTTTTCACCTTCCAGAAAGCAGTTAAGGCCTGGCTCTGCCAACTGGCATGGGCCGAGAAAAAGGGACAACCAACCCTGGGGGTGGATAGCATCTTAAAGATGCTCCCATACGTTAATATCTTTTTGGTCACCAGCATCTTGGAAGATATTATTATTTATGTATGTATTTGGTTTTATTGGATTTTTATGCTATTTTTATTCTATTTTAACTCTGGGAGACAGTGAAGGACAGGAAGGCCTGGCACGATATGTTTCATGCGGTCATGAAGAGTCGGACACAACTTAACAACTGAACAACAACAAAAAACTAATATTTATTTACTGTTTTTATTGTAAACCACCCAGAGTCACTTTCTCGTGAGATGGGCGGTGTCTACATTTGAAATATAAATAAATAAATGAGAATAAAACAATGCAATGTTCTAAAATTATTTTGTTCTGGGAATAAGTGATTACATATATTTACTTTATAAAGAGTTATGTATGGGTCAGCAGCTATTTAAAGCAAAATAAATAAACAATTTTAAATAATATTAAGGCTTAATATTTTGGGATTCTTTTGAACTGCATACCTATTCCATTGAAATTGATGGCAGGACAATGGAATGGATTCTTCACACCCACATTAATGCGAGGAGACTTGTCCTTCAACACTGGAAAGATAAATTTATGGAGCCAGTCATTCAGTGAATTGAAATCCTGATATTACTTGCAATTTATGAACAAGTTGCTTACAGATGCAGACTATGTATGGATGATTACAATGAAATATAGCCATCCTTTATTGAAAACATTGGCATAACTTCATGCATCATGTGCACGCACGCACACACCCCATATAAGAACCAACCTCCCTCCCCTCATCTGCATCATCTGCACATTTGATAAGCATATATTGTATTTACCATAATTTCCCTCTTGTACTTATAAAATCATTTTGATAACAAACTTTGGAAGCTGGGGGTGGAATCCAAGATTTTCATGGGCTCTGTGTCCTTATGCCTAATACTTTGTCCCCTCAAAAAAGTGGCTTTCCAAGAAAGCTGGAAATCAAATAGGAAAGGTTTGACAAGAGAATCTAGCTGCATAATTCAGAAGCAGAGTAGAGAATCTCATGCAATTTCTTCATTTGACCCAATATTGAAAGTCGCTCTGACACCACCCTTTTCACTAATAAGCCTGGCATTAATTATATTCAGTGCCTCTAGAAGAAGACTTTATTTGCTTTATTCCCCAGTTTGTTGGGACAGGATTGTTATCAAGGTTTCAAACACTTCCACCCATATTATCTCCTGCAGTAAAACATCATCATTATTTTCACCAGTAGGGGGTGAGGAAGGAAAATGTTTGAAGATTATTTTTCAGCAGTAAGGAGACCACAAGATACTTCATTACAGCAAAGCCTGCAAACCTTGATGAATTTTGAATGAATGAAAACAGACCCTGAAGAAATAAAGGTCGGATTTTAATATTGGCTGGCATGTTTTCCTGTAGCTCCTGAAGTTTAAAATAAAAAGGTTATTACATTTGAAATTGACAGTTTTTTGAAGAAAGAGCTTCTAAGGAGCTAGGAAACAAGGATAAGATTCTTGGGGACTTGTCTCGTTTGTGTGTTTGTTTCGAAGGGGGCCGAAGATAGAATGCAGGGGTTTAACCCCATTTTTTTGTGGGTATTTGGGCAAGGAAACTCAAATGAGCCACCTTAAGCTCTACCCCTCATATACGTTATGTGTTAGAGAGTTACACTGATATAACATTAAAAGAGACACAAAGATGAACCTTCAGACTTTTGATCCATGATGGCATTTTCTGCAGTTCCTTGACTGCCTCCCATTATCACTTAAAACACACCTTTTGCCTTTCAGCCTGGGGAACAGGCAGCTGAGGGTAGCCCATGGCCACCAAGGCAACTGACAGAGAATATTTCAGTGCCTTTTCTTCTTAATCGCATTGCCACATTTTCATGCTACAGTTGGTGTGACTCCTCTTGCTTTTGCAGTCCAGCTAGGTCTGAATTGCTAGCGCTGCCAAACGGCTGAAACAGGAAAGCAAGGTTAAAACTGTGTGCAACAATACAGAGACAACAGTGCAATCTGTGCAAAGTTTACAGTTGTGATTTTGGGTGAATCGGCCGGAACAGCAACGTCATCTCGTCTATCAAATATAGTGAAGCCGGCAAAAGAGAAATAAGGGTGGCATTTCATGGAGTCCTTCTCATCTCTTGCCTCACATATTTCTCATCTAGGCCTCACCTATGTCAGGCCCACAATAATATTCAGAAAGTTGACTATGACACCTGTCTCAGAAAAAGTTTGTTTGCTACTCTAAACCATTGCTTGGCATGTCAAGAGCCTCTCACATCAAGCCTTGACATTTTGTAGTCCTCATCCGTGGTAGGGCTACAAGGAGGGTGGAACCATCTCTCTATTGATGTTTTTTGCATTTAAAAAGTTACCTTATGCATACCTTGGTCTTACTTGAAGATCTGTAACAAGATTTCCAATGACTTCCATCACCCCTCTTGGGGTGGCTGTGCACATGGAAAGATTGGTGGCTATGTATGTCTGATGAGTCCCAAACAGGACAGCCCCCCTCAGATGCTGCCTTCTGGGGTGGGGTGGGGGTGCAATATAAATAAAAACTCCACACAGGACACATGCTGTAAAAATAGAGAAATGTTTCCCATCTCATGATGTAAAGCAACATACGTATATCTCTCTGGTCTGAGAGCTTAAGATAAGGAAGGTGGATTACGTGTACCATCCTAAAAAAAAGATTTCAAACATTACCTCTCCTTCTGTGCTATCCAACTGTATCTCATTAGAACGTGCAACATTTTGACATTTCTGTCACCCAACCCTTTAGTTTGCTTTCTGTTCTTTACTCAATTGTAAACTTTGACAGAAAGCTTATCCTTGAGGACTCAGCCATACTTAACAAGATAAGTGCCTTTTATTCATCTTCTTTTCTTACAGCTCCACTTGCTTTTCTAAAGAGATGAACCTTTCATAGAGATGCTTTCTACATGCTACATTTTAGGAGACATTAAAATCCTAAATTGCTCCAGCTTTGTTCTGTGTTTCGTTTGTCCTTATTTCCTTTCCACCAGTTCTTAAACAGTTATTTCACCTTGCAGTCAACAAACAATATTATATTCTTCCATTCATAATTTTTGGAATCCAAGAAGTAGAAGACATAAATCTTGCCATTAATAATCAAGAAAGGAGTAAGAAACAAGATAGAAATATTCTCATTTTTACTCTTTTCGTTCAAAAAGTAGTTAAACTAACTATATCCCTGAAGAACCAAGTATGAAAAAAGGAAAGTATTAATTAGATTTGCTCAGTAGCAAGAAAATTACAGATTCATTATTTTATAGCCAAAATTTCCTTCTCATGGCTAGTTGCCAGAAAGCACCATATGTGAGTGTTTATAATGCTAGAATATATTTATGCAATGCCTGTGGGATAGAAATTCTAAACTTTGTAGAAGTGCATCAAGGGAACCGCTATGCTCAATTAAATATCACTCTACTGACAAGCCAAGATAAACCAAGATGAGAATGTGGATGGATCCCTGGATGGATCCCTGGATGCATCCTTGGTGTTCCAAGGATTCTGGAACACCAAAGTCTTTAAAGGGATGTACTGTAAAACTGTTTTGTTCAGAGTATCATTAAGCAAGGTAACATAGTGGTTTTGAATGATGGCCTGGCTGAGATGCAGGTTGACATGGATTTCTGACCTCCTGACCTACCACCCAGAGTCATTCCCTTCTGAGACCAAGGTATGCACTCTCCAGGCCAGCTTATTACCCTTTTGTCTGCCCTGTCTATGCCAATCTGGATGCCTCTTCTTCCACAGACTGCCACCTTACAGTGACTCACTCCGCATAGTCTACAGATTGGCTGGCCAATTATCTTACAGAAGATGGGCCAGAGGAAGCATGCTTAGCGGTAGTATTAGCCTTAGAAATTTAGCCTTTCTATCTTAGCCTTTTTCCGACCTCAAACAGCAGATTCTCTACCCATCTTAGGTGTTGGGTCCTCTTGAGCTGTGTCTAATTCTTTTGAGCATTTATAATCCTAATCCTGACTGAGAACACTCCCTTATCAAGATTCCCAACTATGAGAGTGGCCAACCAAAGATATTAACAGATACCTCCATCTGGGTCTTCACACTAAAGATATAAAGATGTAGGCAATGTTGGCACTGGGACTGTGTATTTACAACTTGTCCTCAACTTCTGTGTAGGTAAATAAATATCATATGGCAACATTTTGACTCATCTCTTCTTTAGCTCTCTGTTTCAATCTATCTTATTTTATAAAGGATAGGAAAAAACACATTTCTTGGGACCCACTTTGGAAATGGAATAGATGTCCTTTCTCAAGGAACCCTATTAGGTCTTTCTTTCCAGGAGTAAGAGATTGAGAAAGGGAACATCCTTTTTCCTCAAGAAAAATAAACTCCTATCCACTGGTACCTTTAGTAATATTTTTATGCCTTGGCCTTGCAAACAATCATAAAGACAAATAATGGTGACTCTGTGGACAATGTAAGTTCACCACAGAATGCAGCTTGGAATGAAAAAAAAAATGCCCTCTGCACTTGCAGGTAAGATAATGTCATCTGGCTATTCAGAAGAAGACAACCCCCATAGGAACACAACTGTGTTGCTTTATTTACTGCTCACTGGTGGAACAAATGAGATGTTGCATCCATAATGCCTTTTACAGAAGGGACAAAATGCATGTGAATTGTGGATTGCTAGTGATTAGACGAAGAGTGGAGGTGTGAAGACAAAATATCCAAAGGGTATTAGGGTATAAAATCAAGCTGTTCAGGAGCTACATCTAGGAAAAATGTTAGCAGACGTAAGCACGCTATGCTAATAATTTCTTCCAATAACCTCCATTCTGACAATGAAATCCAGCTGGGTCTCTAACTCATTCTCTCTTACTTATGCCCTATTTGTTAAGGTTATAACCAGTATTGGTAAATGAAGGATATTCATTCCATCAGGGCTCACTTATAAAGCTGTACTGCCTTTTGCCAATAAATTTTTTAAAATTATTATTTACAATTATCTTAAATGGTGGGCCTCTATGCATTCCCATTGATGGGTTTTGATACAAAGAAACTCCCCCTGCTGAGCACTGTTCAAAGGAAGGGATGTCTGTGTAGATATGCTATACAAAAGCAAAAGCCGTTTTCGCAAAGCAAGATACTCTGCTGCTTAAAGGGGGGTGCCATGGCATTTCAGAAAAATGAAAGCATGATCAACAAGTGGGAGCAGAAGCTGGAAAAAGAAGGCTTGCTCATGGAAGAAGAATCCCAGTGATATGGGATAGGAACTATCTTGGTCATGGCTCTGGACTCTTAAGTTTCATCAGGCATCTAGACTGCCAAGAAGCTTTCTCTGGGGCTCTTAGAAGCTAGGAGGGGGTTGTAATATAATTGATCAATGGGTCTACCATTGCTGGTGTATCTCCCTCCCCATGAACCATTTGTAACATTTTCAAAAAGAACGTGGATACGTACCTGTGAGATTATAAATCAAGCAATGACAGCTTTGCAAATACTAGGGGGTGTGGTTCCTCTCAGTTGAAAGAGAAAGGTGAGTTTGATATACCTCCCCAACCAAGGGTTTCTCAAAACTGTGCCGGGTTGCTGTCACAGTTTCACTTCTATGTTCACAGAGGAGACAATGCCTCTTTTAAGGTGGCCGTGTGCCATGTGCATGCATCTTCTAAACACAAGGAAATTGCTTTCCCTTTTCAATACTCTTGTTTTTATGTCTTGGGTTTATATAAACAGAAAGCTGATGTATAAATTCAAAAACAATTAATGCATAAATGTTAAAACTATATGGAGATTGAAACAGATTGGGCATGGACAAGAGATGGCCATGAGATGGAAGCAGAGAGATAAGGACATTCTAGTTCCTTCCTGCCACCTGGTCTTTGATGATATTTTGGCAGCCCAAAGTATAAGTAGAAACCACTACCACAGACACCCTAAAATAACATGTCCTGGTTTGGGCCGTGAAATATTCAACCTAAAATGGTGCCTCTGTTGACCTGGTTCTGTTTTGCAAGTGCAAAAGCCATGGCCTGCATCCCGTTTGCAAATGCCCAACATTTCTTCTGCAGTCCCCAGAAGGCCTAATGTTAACGATGCCTTTTATTAAGGCATCGTTTGAAACCTGAGAAACCTCCCACCTTCAAAGCCTGAACCAATGGAATTTAAGGCAATCCATTTTGTGAATTCCTGCTTTATTGGTCCACTTGATCTTTTTAATAACCTAGGTCAGGAGAAAGTCATCAGATGCCAAAAGATGTTGGGGGCTTCAATTCTCATCAGTAGAAAATTCTGTAAGTCTGAAAGAAGAAAAAAGTCTTCCTGTTATAGAATTCTGGAGAATTATTTTGATATTAGCCAGGGATGAGAGGTCTATGGCTCCCTAGATATTGTTGGCAACAACCTCCATCCCTCACTGACCATATTTGTGGTGAGCTGGAACCTAACATCATCGAAACAGCCACACTTTGCCACCCTGGAATTAAGGAAACAGGAGATTCACATGCTACAATGAAGTGTTTGTGTGGCTTAGAAATGAAAGGCTAACTTACCGAAGACAGTATCTTTATATATTAGACTGATCTGTTTCCGTGAATTAAAGAGCCTGAAATAGCTCATGGGATGAGAATATGTGTTCTCCCTGTAATATTAAAAAATTGGGAAACTTAACTATTTGATAAATTGAAATGAGAAATAGAACTTGCATTATCAACTCAAAAGCTGTCATAGCCAGAAACGACTATTGATCCCTTTCTCATATCCTTCTATGGCAAAGGATGCCTCTTTTACAAAGAACCACTAATTTATATTATCTGTTCAAGCCAAGTATTTTGGCATTCTGTTTCCCTGCATGACTTTTATAGAAGGAGGTATTGATTTTTACTTTGGTGTTATAGATTTGGAAATTGTTCTTTAAAACCTTTTTATTTTCTTCTTGCCCGCCACTGACAGGATACACGTATGCACACACACATATACACATGTACGCACGTGCATACACGCACACACACACATATAGAAAGGGTGGAAGATGGAAAGAAGGGAGCCACAACGTAACCTTAGAGAGAGAAGATAAAATATAAATGCATTTATAACTGCTGAAAGACGATCGGAAGCTACTTCTTTATATCCTTCTTTTTCTCTTTCTTTTTTTCTCTTTTTTCTTTCATTTTTTTTCTATTTACTGATCCCTTTTCTTTTATCTTTGTACTGTTTTTACCTTGCAAAAAACTTCTTTAATTAAAAAAAAAAAATTAAAAAGAGAAAATACTAAGTTCTGCCACTGACTAATAGTCTATAGGGATGACTTGGAAGAGATTACATAATGTCCCCTAATATATGCATATTTCCCCTTGATTTGGAAAACTCCTAGAGGGAAGGTGTGACAAGCAAACGTCTTAAAGTTCAGACTTTGAGATTAGAAAAAGCCACATAACCACGCAACAAACAAAGAAACTTTCTTTATTCCCCCAAAGAAATAGAGAAGAAACGCATTGGAGAGGTCACGTCTTGGATGCCCCTTTGTGAACATTCATTAGGAGCTTCAGAAACCAACAGTCAAGCACTGGAGGTGGGTCCTGTTTTGGTGCCCACCAGTGGTGGCAAGATAGCTCGGGGTCCACAACTCGCCAGGACAGGTCTTCCTGTGTTGATGCTCCGTATTTCGTTCAGCGTATCTGATTATATATCTTAAGACCTAGAAGAATAGATGATGGCAGTCTTAGTTCCTGGCGAGGCTCCATCTTAGCTTACATAAGCAAAGAAAACATCCCTAGCAAGCTGAGAGATAACACCTCATTAACTTCTGACTGGTTCAGAGGAAAAGAGTTATTAAAACTACCTAAAACAAACACAATCCAAATACATGAAATCAGCTGCTTCATAGACAACCCTATCAGCTGATATAAATCAAGGCAACCAAAATCAGATTAACTTGGTTAATAAACAAAGACTAAGCTTTAGCCAATCTGTTAACTCTTTTTGTCCTCAAAATGCAATGGTCTTCTGGAATCCTGTTTTCCTTATATCCCTGAACCTAAGTCTTGATCCATTTACATTATTAAGTATGCAAACTTTAGTGATAGTAATCATTTTTAGGCAACTATCCCTAATAATCTTTTGGGAGAGACAAAAGATATCTCTCAAAATCCCATAAAACATAATTTTTGGTACAAAGCAAAAAATTCATCTTTGTGACAATTCACCTAGAAATTATAGGCCACCTGCAAGTTTTCTAAAGTATCTTCAAATCATAAGCATGTTTCTGTTTGATAGAAATCAGTCTTACAGAAATAGTCTTCAAGCATGAAAGGTACTTTATTTTGAATTATTGGTGGACTGATGACAAGCATACAAAGTGAGAAACCCACCGTAAATAGATGCCAAGGTTTATAGGTCTTTTTGGAGTTACCATGTTTTCAACACATTGTAATTAGGAGCCTTGTTCAGGAAAGCTCCTATGAGAATATCCAGTAGCAGAATCTTTGTATCTGACTAACTCAACTTACTGAATGACTATTGATCGTGATAGCAGCTGATCAGACTGTCTATCACCTGGGAATTCTTTCCTATTGACAGTTCAGCCACAGGATTTCTGCATCTTGGAGAAGATTTTGGACACTCAACTCTAGGTGAAATAGTAGACAGTTATGGTAGATCTCACCATGGCACCAATTGAACTAAGACTCCAACTTAGATTCACCATATCTTAGGCTGCAAAAAGTCCAGATCACAACTAGATGGCGTTCTGTATCTCTTTACTGCTATCTCATATTTGCCTGAATTTCTGCAGGCCAGATATTGCATACCTAATTGGAGTAGGCTGGAATAAAATGAACTTGATTTAAGTACTGTTTTCTTTGTTTTTCTGCTTAAACAGAAGAAAGAGAATTTAATGTGTCCCCCACCACCACTGTGAGTCCACCAAAATTCCCCCCTTCAGGAACTATTTCATTTCAAGGCAACTTTTCATGAAGGCTATTTATGTAGTTTAGCCTTGAAATTCTTGAACCGAACGAAATCTAGCATGGTTGAACAGCTGCAAATTTCAGGGAAAATCAATAGCAGGGACCAGGTCATCTCTGTCACTTCCAATCTCCCAAATGACATATCCTATTAAGGTTTGGTGGAATCTCTTGGGCTTTCTGGAAGAGAGTTTGAAATCACAGTTGTGGCAATTGCTGTAAATTGAGTAGGTGTCCACACCTACTCATGACTCACTAGGTGGCACCCAGCCCTGTGAAAAGTAACTTAAATTAATAAAATACATTGTAGAAGACCAGATTTTTGTTGGTGGCATTATTTTGGTTCCACACATGTGCACACAGATACACACTGGTCAGAAATTGCTTGAGGCTGAGCATCTGCTTTGCTTCCCTCGTATCAAGTGATCTGAAAGATTTGCAGAAGGTCCTGGAAAATTCCTAAGACCTGAAGTAGACATCACTGAGACAGATCGGCTGTGCTGCCTAAAGTAACTATGCAACATTTCTCTCTGAAGAGACTCTGTTGGTGTTGAGAACATAACTTGCCTTGCGGGTTTCGAAACTTTCTGCACCCAGAAATGAAATATAGACCATAACCTAAACTTTATTTCAAACTTCCTTAAAACTTAAAACTTCCTAGACCATAAAGTACAAAGAAAAGGACATCTAGATTATTCCCTCCCCCTTCCTCCTTCCCCCCTCAGAAAATGGTTGTTCAATCTCCTTGAGTCTTTGAACTTTGTTTTGCTTTGGAAGATTGCATTCCCAGAAGTCCTGTGTTCATATACTGGGGATGTCTTTTAATTTCAGCTGCAGTTGAACTGGACAGCCAATGTGAAACAGAACATATGTTGTAGCTCTATAGGGTGTGGACCAAGTGGGTTTTCACTGACACAGTGAACAAATGCATGGTGGGCTTTGTATAAAGAACATGGAGAGAGCAAATACATTTTTTCCCCTGAATTTCTAACATTACATCTTCTATGAGGCTCTTGCACTGATTGCCATTTGTTTCATTCTATGTAGATTAACTACGCTTAGGACATAGAACTGAAGAAGTCCAAATGTTATGTACCATCATTTATTTTTGTCTTATTGCAAAGGCAGCAAGGAAGAGAAAAAAAAAGATTAATCTTCTCAAATTCCATCAATTATTTCAGGCATTTCCTTTTAAATATGTCTTATATTATGCTTCTCTGGTTCTGCCTCATTTATGTCCTTGCCTCATTTATGTCCTTGCCCTATTCTTCAGTGTACTCTTCTATGCCAAACTTCCATATGAAGACTGAATATGTATTTGCTCAAACACAGAGGTTGAGTTCATTTCACACATCCTCCTAAAGGGCCCACTGTACTCTCATTGGCGATCAGAGCCAATACATGCCCTCTTGAGCCTGATAGACTCCATTCATGATGAGGAGATTGAGGTAAATAACCAATTCCCAGGTATTTTGAAAGCAGTAGCAAGATTTTTATGTATAGCCTTAGTTTAGGACCAAATGGATAAGAATCATCTTGGCCAACTTTCTAATAATAGAGGTAATATGTAGTCCTCATGACTAATAATCATGATAACCTTGTCTGGCATGAAATTTCTAATCTCTTTGTATGGTATCCAAGTTTCTGGCTATCGTACTGTATATCCTTCGAAAGTGAATTCCATCTCTTTGCTATGTGATGCCTGTAAAAATATGTTTGATTGAAACAAGAGAAATTCATGCTTTACCAAATGAATTTATTCCTGATTTATAACTGTTAGGAACAAGAAGGCTGCACACAGAGAAGGGTTTGGTTTATTTTTGTTCCTGTTTTTAAGGTGCATCAGTTTTTGTGGGATCCCTTTCTTGAAGATATCTCAGGCTGCTTTAGAAGCTGACAAGCTTTCTCCTTTTTCAGAGACTGCTTGAGGGATGAGCACTTAATAACTTGAATGCTTCTACTAATGTGTGTGTGTATTTTATCACTTTTTTATATATAATATGAATATTACTGTATGCCATAGACCTTCAGGGAGTGATTTGTTGACTATAAATCTATAAATGAATAAATATTCTGTTAAGTTTTCAACCTAAATGTGTAGGCGGTTACAGCACAAATCACATTTTACGCGGTTCTTTTTAAAATGCCCTTTAAAAACGAGCAATACCACTATTTGGGATGAGATTAAGGCTATAATATATGTGAATAAATTTATGGCCTAGCCTCGCACTCCCCATGCCAAAAATGCATGATTTACATTTTTCACCAAAGAACCTAGGGTGGTTTGAAATTCAAGGGGACTGTGAAACTATGCAATTAATATTATTTATCACCACAGCTCTCCTGGGCAGAAAATGCTTTTTATTTGTTTGTTTATTTTTTGATTGTGCTATTATATCCAAATCAGCAGTTTTTTCAAGAGTTTTGCACTGACAGCTGTCAGGTGAATATTGTGCAGACAACCTGGGAACTTCTTCAAAGTAGCATGCAAGCTCAGGATGGATTCAGTCCTTTTGGTGGGGAGGTGTTTGCCCCAACACGCTTCACAAAAGGTCCCTTCAAATTCATTCTAATTTGAATGATTTGAATGATTAAAGGATAGCCTTTAGGGCACAGCAACAAATTCTTCCCATTTCCTCTGATCCAGCTAATGCCTGACTATGAGAATGAGAAATCTTGAGAAATAAGCATCCCGAGGTATCCATGTGGCTCCACTTCAGAGCCACCCCACGAAGGTGGGGAATCAGAGAGCTGGCAATATCCTATATATGATCACCCAGTCCTAAAATATATACGGATCCTCAAAAGTCTGGTTTGAGTCCGCATGGTTAAAAGCCTCCCGAGAAGTACCTTTAAAGCAACAATGCTTTGATATTATAAAATTTAAACTTTTTAAACTTTTTGGTGATTGTTGTATTTTGATAATCCCTTTTAAATCTTTTATAATGATTGTTTTTATCATTTTATTTAATTGTTGTACACCGCCCAGTCGCTTTGTGTGAGATGGGCGGCTATTCAAATGTGATATATAAACAAAATAAATAAATAAACCATGCCATATATTTCAGTCTACTTGCTAGCTATTGCTTCTGAAACTTCCTCCAACAATACGCCTGTGTGTAATGAGGAGAGACAATAGGAAGGGACGCAATCATGCCCTAGCCTTTTCCCAGCTAATTTGGGGTTCTGACTTTGGATGACATGCTCTGCTTAGAACAATCCCTTTGTTTTATCTGTCAGCACTAGCAGTTACTAAACCTATTTCATGCAATGTCTCCATGTCTCCAGAAACTGATAAATTGAATTAGTGATGCTGAATTGTTGGCTATCTTGATTATTCTGTCGCTGGCTCAGTGACTCAGAGAACTTAAGGTTGCAGTCTTTCTTTCTTTCTTTTTTTAATGCCACAAAAGCTATAGAGACTACCCAATAAAAGGAAGATTAGAAGATTAGGGATTCTACTCCACAAGTTCAGACTATCCAAAATTCATTTATTTAAAAAAGGAAGATTAAACAATTAGAAATTCTGCTCCAAGCATCAGGCAATCCTGTTCATTTATTTTCTAGTGAATATGATATTTTCCAAGGTGTATTTTCCCCAAATGCAGTTAAGTCCCAAGGGTTTAGAATATAATCAAAAGTTCCCCCTCACCTAAATTCTTAACGTGGCTTGCAGAAGTGCATCAAGAACAAATCTGAAGTGAACATTGGATTTGCCTGAGGCAAACATAAGAACTTGGCCTCCTTTTCTGTATTTCTACTGCATTCTCTTCTTGTTGTTTGATAGCTGTTCAGAATAAATCCAGCATCATTTGTCTGGTTATACAGCAGAAGTCTCTGTGGAATGCTTTCATTTCATCCAAAAGATATAAAATTGAGTTTTGGGTATTTCAGAGGTAGAGTTCAATAGTTAGAATTACAATCAATTCAATTTCTCATGTTTTCTCCAGTTGAATTGTGCTTAAAATAGTCATGTTTAAAGAAAAAATTTGTAATATTGTAATTGTGCACTAAGCAATTGAGAGAATATCAAATATATATATATGTCTGCCGTCCAAAGTACAATCTAAAAAAGATGCAATACAGAAGGAAAGATGGATGGAGGAGAAAAATAAATGCAAGAAAAATAAATGCACCAATGCTTAGTGCTTCAAGTGTCCTACAAAGGCCATCTGTCATGGAAATGGAAGAGGAAGAAAACATAGCGATAGGTCAGAGCAAATCTGACAAACTCCAAATCTTCTCTGTAAGTATGGCCTTCAGGCCAGTTGTTAAAGCAATGAAGAAGGGAGATAGAAGTTCCTCCTTTTTCTTCGATATGGAGGTCCTGATGGCCTGAGTGAGAGGAGATGAGGATTGTCCAATATCATTGTTGGTACTTGTTTCTTTTCTTCTTCAGAGAGATGATGATGATGACGACAATGCTGATAGGGACAAAGAATAAAACAGCAGAGGTGGGCCAAATTTGAACTGAATAGCACAGAGCTGATGGTATTGTTTTATTTTCAAAGTGTAATATTTGATTATACCATACTTAATAGAATCACAAGTCAAGCATCCAATAAGTTATTGGAGCACAATGCAAGCATACCTTAGTTGCTAAGCAAGCAGTGCAATGCTGAACTGACATTTAGTGAAAATCATAGATTTATCTACTCTTGTTATCATTTTAATTAAGCAAGTTTCAGCTGAGTGAATATGAATGGGGAGAAAATTTAGTAAATCTTTTGTCAAAAGACAGATTTACTATCAGGAAAAAAGCAGACATGAATAATCAGGATAACAAGGAGGTAGTTAAAATCCTGTTTGATGAGTTATTTAACAGCCATTGACTTCATGGCATTAATGGAGCCATCATTAAGAATTCTATTTAGTTCACAACATGAAAATACTATCCTTTATGAACACGTGACATTATAAGGATGATGGGTGAACTGTTAAGCCTCCTATCCATGTATTTCAGAAACCACTTCTTAGGATGTAACTCACCTATCCCTGCTTCAAGAAGAAAAAAACTTGTTGAAATGTAAAAGTGTTCATGGGTTCTCTTCTCTACTAAGAAATAAATAAAGGTAAACTGGGAAAGGAACAGATTAATTATGAACTTCCATCTTGTAAGAAACAAGATATGTTCCAAGGGGGGAAAAATTGATCTACCCTACCTACGTACCTACCTACCAACCTACCTTCTGACCAATACTGCTGGCTTTGATACTTCTTTTAAACCACCCAACCCCAGTATGAAGCTGCCCCAGAAATATTCAGATAAGAACTTCCTCCCAGAATAACTGGGCATCACCCTGAGATCCTACAGAACCACAGCCAATGGTAGAGAAGCCCAGGAAGAACAGACTAACTTCTTCATAAGGCAGTCTCATGTCTCGTGTAAATTCAGTGCAGTTTTGCTGGATGGCCATTACAGCCCACCTTCCGAAGAAAGGGAAAGCATGGCGAAAAAAGGAAAGCATTCCATAGATAGTAGGCATGAGATTGATTCCTGTGCTTAACGTATGACCTGAGTTTGAATTTCTCTTTCATACAGATGAGAAATGCATTGAAAAGCCTAGATTGAGCCCAAATTACTTCATTCATTCATTCATTCATTCATTCATTCATTCATTCATTCACACACACACACACACACACACACATTTGGGAGAGGGAGGGAGGGATTTTTTTAAAAAATATAAAGTCAGTCTTAAAGGGACTGAGAGACAAATCTCAGAAAACAGATGAGACCTGATGGAGTGTTAGTGATCCAAAGCACCAGAGAGTACCACTGCTATCTGCACATAAATGTAAAAATGTTATGTTTGAGTGGAGTAGAAGTAACTCTATTAGCATACTTCTTGTTCTTATTAGTGCACCAAAAAAAATGTACCACATAATAAATCTTTGACATAATTTCTTGAAACAGATTGCGTACACATTTTAGGCAGCCACACATTAATGACTGTGTCACTTTCTTCATTCTTCTGGTGTCCAAGTTCAGATCATTGTAAATAAGTTTGCTTTAAACTATGAGCCTGAAAATTAAGGCACCTACTCAATCAGCCTGGCTGAAGGATTTAATGTACAAGAGCCATAAATCTTGCCTAAGTTCACCATTGCTCTAAATCATAAATATATTTTTCTAATGCTTTGTCCAGTTCCTTCTGTAGTGTCAGAAGCAAACTCAAAGGATTGCAATAAATCTCACTATTCCTCTTACCAACAATGTTCACAGAAGGAACTAGTGTGTCATGGTTTAAAGAAAGAAGGATTAAATGCCTAAAAGTTGCCCACCTGGAACCAAAAGCTTCATTGACTTTTAGATGCAAATATCTGTTCAAGTAGATCTGAGAAAAGTAAAAGACCGCCTTTCTACTGTATGTTATTTTCCTGTTCACCAAAGTAAATACAGAAATTCAGGGTATGGAGCCCTAATACCAATCATAAGCACTTGCTTATAACTGGTTGCAGCCAGAATAAGCATGGAGCCCTAATTGCACTTAGTTGGCAGAAAATCCCACAGAATACAATGGGGTTGCCTTCTGAGTAAATATGTATAGGACTGTCTTGTAATGTTCTTAAACATAGAATCTAGTGTATTCATTGGGACCAAGTTTCAATGGGAACTAAGTTTAATTGTATTGAACTGGATCCAGCCCAATATTTAAAGCATTGGCTGTCCACCCAAACCAATTCACAAATAATGAAATTGAATAAAATACATTTAAAATGCAATACATTTTTTTTTTTTTTACTTACCTATAGCTCACTTCATCAGATGCAATGAAGTAGTTAGACTTATCTGGTATTTAAATTGGGGTGAGGTTGGGAGGGAAAGGTGAGAGGAAGGGAGGGGAATCTAAGTTGGTTATGTAGATGCAGGTTACATGTAAAGCACATTACCTTATCAATTAACAAACTTAATGTGTTAAAAACACTTTGTGTTTGTTGAGACCTGAGATTGCCTGAAACCATCTGATGTCTGGCTTTTCCTAAACAGTCACTTTGAGGTCTGAGAGGTTTAAATGCTTTGACACTACTTTGTCCTTGTTTTGAGTCCTGATGTCAAACTTCCATGCTTTAATTCTTTTGTGCAAAGTTTGTTCCATTTTTCCTACGTAGAGTCCAAAGTGCCTGTTTTGAAAAAGTGGGACTTTAACAGCACCAATACACAAGGACTCACATACGCACAAGACACCTGCGTGCAGTTCCCCATCCCCTTGTTTAATAATCACTCATATGCATAATCATACATACAACAATTGCATCATGCAAGGTGATGTAAGATGTAAGAAATACTGTTCTGCTCCTGAGAAGAACCAGTTTATGATCCCTCTTTTAGCTTCGAATGATTTTGCCATTACAGGATAAACAACTTGTTCATGTTTCCTGCTTTCCTTTTTCCCAGGTGGTCTTTGACTGGTCCATGCAGTGTTGCCCATGTGACACCACATTTGATGATTACCGTATAGCAAGCCACTTCCCAATTCTGCATGCAAAACTTACTGTTGCTCAAAGGGGGTGAATGGATTTAAATCATCTGCTGTGCTGACTACTGAATTAGACACTAATGCCCTAGGTCGTATTAGTCTTATTGTTCCATAAGCAATATCCATTTCTTACTCTATAACATGCATTCAGGTTTCACTGTGAACCAGCTTCATGGTTTTGGAAAGTTATGCTATAAACTGTTTTCTCCTCCTCTCCTTCTCCTTCATCTCCCCCTTTCCTCTTCCTCTTAATACTCTTTTAATTCTAAAGTTTAAAGCTAACTTCAGAACAAGTGAAGAATTAACTTAAGAATGAACAAAGCCAAAGGCTGAATTAACAGCTAAGCCTCTAGAATGACATTTAAGGTTTCATTTAAAAAACAGTTTTCAAATTAATCAACATTAATCAGTACTTGAAATACAGAAAGCAGAGTTGATTGATCTATTGATGTAATGATCTATCTGTGTCTGTATATCTCCATGTGAAGAATATTCCTTCAATGAATGTCACTGTAAATTTTGGGGTCATAAAAATCCTGATGCAAGGAAGTTAACGAGGCCTGCACAACTTATGTTCCTTCAGGTTGAACATAGTTCACCATCCGTGTATGATAACCTGAGAGGTCCTGACATCTTTCTTATCTTTGCAGTTGATTTGGTGCTGGGCCATCAAACAAGCTGAAAAAGGCTGAGCTTTTGGGGAGAAAATTTCAATGTCATTTATCCTTATCTTTGATTTAACACTCCTTCCATGGCTAAATGGAATAATTTATTTAGAGTGAAACCCACCCTTAGGAACGCTACTAAGCTTATTAAAAAGTATTTGCCTCCTTCAGAATACTATGGATGCACAGGAACCTCTCTTTTGCCTTTGCATTTCATTTATTTAAACTCAGTAATAGTTCTACTATATATCATACTACTCATTCAGTCCTTTCATTTTTCTCCATGTACTGAAGTTAAATTTCGACAAGCTTTGTACTTCTGCAAAAAATAGAAATCAGCCCAAAGTCCATCAGGTCTCTAAAGTGCCTTGGAATCATTCAGACAACCCAGCCTGATCTGATGATTTGATTCAGATTCAGTTCAAAGAGTGATTAAATGATCTGACCTGAATGGCATATAAGTCTATACATTGCTTCCATTCTAATAAAATGCTGTTTTCAGTGCAATACTGCTGATCCCTAAAAGTATGAAAGGAGCAGGACCCAGGAGGAAACTGACTCTGTCTTATAACCAACAACACATCTATAATAAACATACACACACACACTCATTGTACTAATTGTTTCTCACATATTTCAGAATTGACCTCTTTTATTAAAATGCAATATTATAATCATTTCTCTGGAAGCAAAAGACTTATTTTGAGTAGAATGTATAAATTATATCATTTACTTATTAAATTTATATAGCTGCCCATCTCACTGCCATGACTGTGGGCAGGTTACAAAGTTAAAAATAAAAAAAAAACAATATAGTTTTCAAAAACTATGAAAAAATAACCACACAAATCATTGAAGACATTATAAACAATCTATGTGGATTCCTTTGGCATGGATTTTTAAGGCAGAAAGAGTTAAATAATGCAGACATTGATGCCTTTCAATTGATTTACTCTCTTCCAACCCTCTTGTTAGAAATTTCAAGAAAAGTCTTGTATAAAGCAACCAATTTTGTCAGCAGATAGGAAGCAATTCTTTCCTCCCCATGTCTTACCAAAGCTTTGAATGATATACATCATTTTAGAGCCCATGGAGTCATGGTAAACCAAAACATGGACACCAAAGCACCAATTCCACCCCCAGTATAGTAAACTTCCACCCAATCCTTTCTCTCTTCCAACAAACACCTATATATCCTTGAAGTTTATTAGATATTAGATAACTGGAGATGCTTTTTTTCAAAGACTCAGCTAGCTCATCATCGTATGATAAAAAACCTGATGTGTGGGCATCTAATGCACTTCAAAGATGATGGATGACTTAGGAAGTATAAATGCATAGAGATCACATTCCTACAACCTGCCCACATGAATGACATATAAAAAAAGGGAGGGTGTGTGTGTATGTATGTATGTATGTATGTATGTGTGTATGTATATATATATATATATATATATATATATATATATATATATATATTCTTCATGTGATCTTGGAAGGATAGGTTGCTCAATCTGCCCCTGTGCATTTCACTCTCAAGATGACACCACATGACTCCCAAGTGTTTGCCATGTGCCATTCTAGTGGTAAAAATGACTGTAATAAAGCTTGGTTTGAAATATTATTAAATGCTCCACTGAAATCTTCTGTTGGAGTATTAATTGCTCTCTCCCTGAAGTCAAATGCTTGTTACATTTATGATGTTTAAGCCTTCTTTTATCTTCTCAGAGAATGATGCAACTGGGAAGAAAATGACCAGGAATATCAAAGTTGCCCAACTCTTGCAGATCTGGACTTGCATCTCTTTCACTCAGATGTTCAATGAACAAGGAAGGCAATATATCCACATTTTATTTCTAGGATTGCACACAAGGTGAGTAAGACTTATGTGAGCTGACCATTTTTGTTTCCAATTACAGACAAACATGTGTCCTCTCTCACCTCCGTCGTTCAGTGTTCAGGAGGATAATGTTCAAATTTAAAATACACAGGAAAGAAAGGTTGAAGAACTGAAATTGGCCCTTCCTTTACCTTGAGTTCTGTTTTTAAAAGGAATGAGGTCCTTTCTGTTAGCTGTTCTTCCCAAGCATCCTACAAAAACCTTTTTTTTTAATTATAGTTCATCAAATTCCCTTGATTGTTCTTCTGGACAAAACCTGAAAAAACTACTTTGTTTGTTTGTTTGTTTGTTTTGCATTTTACAAAAAATTTAACTCTGGTCTTACCAGCTTTGCTCACAGCAAGAAAAAATTGCTCACAAACCCTGTAGTTGTGGGTATGTCAGGTGTTCTGTCAGGTGGAACTGATTTACTTTTAATACTTTTAATACAATCCCAAATATTGAAGCAGCATTGAATTGACAAGTTAATTTTTTACATACCATAAGAAAAGGCACTATCATGTTCTTGACCCCAGAAAGTAGGGTTACCAGATATGTGAATAGGCAAAGGAGGACATGGACTATTGGAAAGGAGGACAAATGGTGAAAAGGAGGACACACTAACTTTCTTGGCATTTGTGACAAAAATTACTGTGAAAAACTGAAAAAAAAAATGTACTTAGGCCTACATGTATACGAAATAACCTTTTCCAGCATCAGAAAGACTGGTTTTTCAGTTGCAATATTTTTCCAACAAACCTTTATTTTCAAGAACATATGCAAGTGATAACATAAAATTGACAATGATGCACTTTCCAAATTTCACCATAGAAACATACGATGAGTTGTGTGATCTACAGACTACAATGATCATAGATCGAAAGGGGCTGAATTGAACCTGATGGCTGGAATCCAGAAATAAATAGCATAAATCTAGGCTGTCAAGTCTGTTGATGGGTGTGTGAAACAAAGAAGCAGACAATTTACAAGGTCACAATACACGAATGTTTGAATGAAACATTTCTGTTGTGAAAACAGTCCAAAAAAAAAAAAAAATCAAGACATTCTAAAAGCCAGACAATATTTGATTTTAAGGCTATGCTTACCAGTCAAAGGACATGAGGACAAAAAGGAGGACATCTGCAGGCAAGGAAAAGAATGGTTAAACGTCCATTGACTTGAAAGGATGGGAGGAAAATATGTAGAATTTAAGCTCTGGGTTGATGGAAGGAAGGAAGGAAGGAAGGAAGGAAGGAAGGAAGGAAGGAAGGAAGGAAGGAAGGAAGGAAGGAGAGAGGACAGGAAAATAAAATTGGTAAAATGCTGCTTATTTCTTCATAAAGGAAAATCCTTAAATAAGAACTAGTTCAAAGAGCAGTTGTTTCTGAAGAACTCTGTATCAGTCCTAACTTTAACTATTCAGTCTTCACCTTGTAAAAAGCAAAAACTCTGACTAAGCAGACCTTCCCCATCTGACAATGCCTAATCAAGATGGTACTTAAGTTTCACCAGGGCCAGATGTCATGTTTTCCTGGAGTGTAGAGTCATAATTTGTATGCATTCTGTGTTTTTCCCTCAAACTCTTTGGTGGATCTATGGACTGACTGGAAGGAGAGAGAGAGAAGGAAAGGTTTGGGGATGGGCAAAGGAGGCAGCAGAAACCATTTAAACGATGACTAAGCTTGGACATCTGTTCTGATCCCAGGATGCTTCACTAGCTATAAAACATTGCTTTCTTAGAAAGCATCAGGCTGGAAGATTTATTGCAACATCTTCTCCAGCTAAAGCAATCTATAGCACTAGAATTTTATATTTTCTGAATTAGTATATGGCTCAAGATACAAAGCTGCTTATATACAGTAGATAATGTTTCCTTCTGCCACTCTATGCCTTCACTTCTGAGTCCTGAAATAACCATAGAAGCAGTTACCTTTAACAATTTAGTTTAGATGGAATTATATTGAAAAACCAGAAGTCCTGAACTTCCTTGCCAGCCATTTGTGTTTGTGAGAGAACAAAAAGGAAGGGAGAAGACAATCACAATGTCAGATGTTGGCATGGCTAAGTTATGGTTGAAGGACCACCAGAAAGTCCAGCAGTGCGCTGGCTATAATGCTTCCAAATTAAAGAAGGAATCAGGCTGATGCTTAGCTCTGTCCCCACTAGCCGCTATTTTTCAGTACTTGATTTCGAACTCTGGAATACTGTGAGTTGGTGGCTGGTCTCTCTAGATCAGTGTCAAGTTCCCACTTGGCTCTGTGCTACCAAAGAGAAGAAAGAGAATAATATTTGAGGGTTGAAAGAAATAACCAAATGGAATAGCAATAACCAAATGGAATAGCTTAGAGACCATAAACCTGGTTTCTTTTGGCAATTTTTTTAAGGGCTATGCAAAAATTGTAATTACATGCAAGGAAGGAGGGAACAGTTTACACCTAACTTTAAGTACTTTTCAATAATCTCCATGAAGTATTAATAATAATAATAATAATAATAATAATAATAATAATAATAATAATAAAAACTTCTGTTACAAGATATATGCCTTAGTATGCCATCAACACATCTTAGAGTACATGGGTATGTGTTGAACATTAGGTAGAGCATGGCATGAAGGACACTGCAAATCAACAACCAAAAGATTTATATTCCCAAACTGATCAGCCCTGCTTAGCTTAATGCTAGCATCCCAAATACTGCTAGGCCTCCTGTCTGCTGAATATCTCTATTCCTTTTTATTATGATCCCAAGGAAAAATAGGAAATTTGACATGGCTCATTCAGTCATCTTGCAGGACTGTTGCATTAGCAGTTTTTTGGGTATGTTATGCATAATATATGCCACATGCATTTTCCATTCAGAGTATTTGTTTAAAACCATAGATCATTACTAAGACTTTCAAGGTTGCTATCATAGGCATTCCAATAAAAGTGCAATAAAAATGTAAATAAACCTGCTTGTTCAGCAACACATTTCAATTAAAAAATACAACATCGTAAAAGTCCACCTCCAGACTTCTAAAATAGATAGTCATTGTAGCAAAGGAGGAAAGCTGATTGCCCATCCTTTTCCCATTCTGCAAAAACTAGTTTTATAACTGATGTTTTCATCCTGTTTTCAAGGGACATAAATCTTTACATGATCAGGAGACAGTAATAAAATGCCTGTTCCTCACTCCCCCACCCCCAATTATTCTATCAAAGATATTCATTCTTGGTTTTGATTTCTTATGGACCAAAATCTGCACAGGCATCGTTCTTCTTGTTGTTGTTTATACACAGTTGAATATTCAAGCAGTGAACAAAAATTAAAATTAAAAATGCAGAACAAAACATTTTGTAAGAGCGATGTTTCTTGACTATCAGGAAACACTGAAAAGAATGTCAGACCTCTGAGAATGGGGCCATTTCAGAAGATATTGCTGTCCTGCAGATATTAATAGCCAGGTAGATAGGAGTGATCTTCAAATATGAGGTCCTAAGGTCCTAACCATTGGGGGTTTAATAGTTAACGCCAACCTTACTTTGTCCTGGAAGACAGTAGGCAATCAATATAGATCTTTCAATATAGGCATTATATGGACCCTGAATGTTGGAGTGGTTAATTGTCTAAATGCTGCATTTGTACCAATGGCATCTTCCAAACACTTTTTAATGGTAGACCCACATTCTGTAAGAGCTGAAGACGGTGAGGCAGGAACTGATACAACCACTTCCTGTAAAGAATAAAGTCAAGAAATATTTTCTATTCTCCAGGCAAGGCAAAGAATGGTTAAATATCCATTGACTTAAAAGGATGGGAGGAAAATATGTAGAATTTAATCTCTAGTTGATGATAGATGATAGATAGATAGATAGATAGATAGATAGATAGATAGATAGATAGATATTGCTGTGGGCATTTTGTCTCAGTTTTTATATGACTTCCTTCTTCTCTGCAATAAAGCAACTTATCCAACCTCATTGAGTTTGTGAAATTTCTACTGTTACAAAGGTGAGGTCAATTTCTGGACAATTAACACAGATTGCCAAACTGAACACCAAGTTGGACACATTGCAAGGGAGAATGTGAACAACATACTGTATGTTTAGAGAGGATGTGACATGGATGACAGTTACTATGTTCAGCTGGTGCAGGAACATTGTTGCAGTTGGAATTCTAGCCATAATTGTGCAAGTGTGCTACACGCCACAGCCACCACGTGTGAAAACAGCTACAGTTGAAAATCAAAGAATGCTCCCTGGCTGCATAGCTGCTTCTTCACAAGAAGTGCAATATTATCCAGAACAATCCCTGAGTCCAATTTCCAACTGACCAATAGTATCTTCCCTACACTGAATTTCAGCTTGTTCTCTCTCATCTTTTTTTTTGTGTGTGTGTGTGCCTTCAAGTCATTCTTGACTCCTGGCAACTGCCTAGACAAGTCCCTGCTATTTCTTGGCAAGGTTTTTCAGAAGTGGTTTGCCATTGTCTTCTTCCTAGGGCTGAGAGAAAGGGACTGGCCCAAGGTCACCCAGCTGGCTTTGTGCTAAGGCAGGACTAGAACTCTCGGCCTCCCAGTTTCTAGCCTGGTGCCTTCACCACCACACCAGACTGACTCTCTGCATATCTTTCTCATCTAGTTTATTATTAAATTTGGACAATACCTTGATTGGGAAAAAAGAACTGAAAAACAACCTAGGAACTAGATTACTGTGCAGTTGTAAGAAGTATTGATCAATCTATTTTAATTAATTAATGTGCATTTATTTTTTTTAATTGTTTGTGGGTTTTGTTTTAATTGTGAGCCACCCAGAGTCACCCGTTGGGGGAGATGGGTGGCATACAAATTTAATAAATGAATGAATGAATGAATGAATGAATGAATGTATGCCTGCATGATGCCTGCAGGATTGCCTAATGATAACTATGTCAAAAACAAGCACTTTTTATGTGTAAGGATGCATTCCAGTTTAAATCAGAGGGGGAAAAAACAGTTGGTCTCCATATATGAGGGGAAACACAACACAGAAAAATATATTACCAGCAGTAGATAGAGAAAACTACTAGGTGATTTTTTTTAAGGGATTTGAGACTTGAACGTTATTTCATACAAACATAGAATAAATACAGAGAGATTCAGGGTATTTAAATGGGTGTACTTAATGTTAAACAGCAAAGTAATCAAGACTCATAGCTTAGAAGATCTCCTGCTCTGGTCTACAAAGCCAGTCTGAGATTTCAGAGGATACGATTTCTTCATTTGCTTTGCATATAGAAAAATTTGTGATAGTAAAAGCTGTGAAGAGGGAACTGTGTCAGGTAATGACCGGTTGCGTGCAAAGCATTCAAAAGAAGCACATATTGGCATAAGTGAGTCACTCTTCCCCGAAGTGTTAAATCAGCCACCGAGTCTGGGAGACTCATGCAGGTATATTGAAGGTAGTTCCTAGTTGTCTGAAGATGCACATGCATCACTCCTGCTGGTTCTTTTATTCAGACTGTTAGAGGAAAAAGAATTGGGAGGGAGGCAGAGTAGCTATTGATAATACTTTTGCAGAGAGAGTTCAAAGCAGCCTGGACTCTATTTGTGCAAAAATCCTTCATTTCCCAAGATGTTCCTCTGCCTGAGGAAAATAAAATGGGGGATGCAGAACTCGTGCTAGGTCTTGCCTTTCTTCCTAATATGTTGTTGTGAGTAACTTTCAGAATGGCCCAAAAGAGCTAGTTATGCAACAACACTATTGCTCTCTGAAATCAGTGGAAGATCAAGCCTTCACTGAGGATATCTAATTTTCAATTTATGAGCCACTCTGAAATAAGGTATTAAATAAATGAGCAGTCTATAGACTGGTGGCAATCCCTTGTGTTCCTGAACTCATGTTCTACCATAATATGAACTGAATTGCAGCAACGGGGAAGAAATTCATAGAAGAGAAGAAGCTTCTCTCCAAATAGGTGGTCTGGAGATACATGAAAGAAGGAGCAGGTAGACTGAAGCCAACTACAGTGAAGGTTGCCCTGAAGGATGCAGAAAGCCTTCAGATACTTGGAGGACAGGTGTACAAAGGTTCTGATGTATAGAGAAAGGTATAGGAGAAAAAAGGTAAAATGACCTGAAGCTTGTCTAGTGGGATTCAGTCTACTTTAGCATGGCAATTTTTTGGTTCTAAATTGGGCAAACTGAAGATGACTGAGACATCCATGTCCCAGACATAGCCTTTCATGCCAAGAAAGGATTGAATGTAATTCTAATTCTATCTCCCTGTATCAGAATTAAAACTGAGTGATTTTGTTTTGAACTGGTCTAATAATTTAAGCTCTCCAGGTAGCATTAAAAAATGGAGTCTCTTTTCAACTTCTGCTGAGACACTGAGAGTATATCTGGTGGAGCAGATCATGCTGACAAAGCTAATGTACACCACATCATTGATTTTAGATGCCACTTCAGAGAAACCTAATTTTAACAAATGATTTCTAGTGTAAAGAGAAAAAAAGTGCTATGTTAAGCAAAGATACTTTAGGGGATGTTCCTATGCTGCTTCCACCGTCCCGTCAACACATTTCTTTTGCTGAATTGGTCACAGCCTCATCCAGCGAATGTACACGAGCTGGAGAATCACATCTATGTCCTCCAGGGATCATTCTGAAAATCACTCCATAACAGCATTCATAGCTTTTCTACATCCACACGCCCATTCAGCTTCAAAAGGATGCTGATGCTGAACTCATCACATCTTTCACACCATTGCTCAGATCCATTGCTTGTAAAAGATTGTGTGCTTTCATAGGGCCAAATCCAAGCATTCTCCGAGTCCCCCAGCTATTTGAAATACCTGTGTAGAATTTGTGCGATTACACATCATTGGAGGGTTAAAAGTGAGAAACTTGGTGTGTGCTACTACAAGGGAGGGGGGCGGAGTGCTGTAAATTGGCTAGAGATATTTCTGGATCCTAACAAAGGAGAGACAAAGAAGATTGGTTGCCCAGGATACAAAGGTGAGAGTTTGGAAAAGATCGGGCTTGTCTTGATAGGAAAGAAATAAGGCAAAAGTTGGGATAATTAAGGGATTAAGAGGTTAAATCATAAGATCTGGGAAGGAAGGAGGAAACAGTGGTTTTAAATATTTATTGCATTGGTATAATAAGAAACCTAAAAAGTAGGATAATCATCCAAGATCATTGTTATCTTTCTGTGTTCAGGAAAGACTGCTAGTTGCTGAAAACTACCGGCTGGAATTCCAGTTCATAAGCCTGCCTCTGCCACCTTTGAAGTCCTCGGGGTTCTCTGATCCTGGTTCTTTCCTTGCAAACGTTTCATTACCCAGCCAGGTAACATCTTCAGTGCTAGAATGAGTCGAGGTTTGCTCTTCCAAGTACTCTGCCTTTCCTGCCACCAGAGAAGGAAACCAGTTTTATCAAAGAGGAAACCAGTAGATGGACAGGCTTAGCTGTGAACAGATGGAGGTGAAGCTAATGGTGATAGATATCTATTGTGCCAAGGGGACAGGAAGAAGGCCACCAGAAAAAACGAGGGAGTGAGAACTGATCCTAGAGGCACCATAGCCTCTAATCTCATGCCAGCTGTGGGCCAACAACTTGACATAGGCCAGTAAGAATAAGAAGCAGATGCAGGAATGTCAATAGAGACTGAGACTGAGACTTTTCTTCTTTTTCTTTTTCTTTCCCTTGTAAAATCACATATATCAGAATCCTTGGCAGATCAATCATAGCATCATTTGAACATTATAGCTGGTGTAGGTTGGAAATGCTGCTTAAAGATCAGGCACTACTCAACATTTTGGGGGCAAGAATAGTTGGGATGTGGCCACATGGAACTCATCTAACACCAGAGTAGGATAGCCAGAAGTGAGCAGAAGATAATTTGAGATCTATGAAGAAATCCTTGAATCAGTTGCAACTGACAGCCAAGGATTTCTGACTCATTTTTAAAATGATAAACACGATTATGAATGGTGTTCAGATGTGTGGGAAATTGCATTGGGCCATATAATGTAACCATAAATGGCTCTGGAGAATCTAACTGCTACTAGCATAACAGAACAGAACTTTGAAAAATCCAACAGAAAAGAGTTTAAATTTGGTGACCATTTTTTGATTGCAGGAACAAAATTTTTCTTTGACTCTCTTTAAACAAATCTTTTTGTAGGTAGACATAGCAAACATGAATGCTCACTTTTTCAATATTACACATGTATTCACATACAAATAATCTCAAGTTCTGTATTTGATTTTGTTTGTAAAGCAAATAAAAAAGTAATAAAAGGAGCAGGAGTAGAATGATTCTCCCAATAAATTATATGATAGAAGCAAAGAAAAACTGAGTTAGCAGAACCTTTTTTTTAATGTACAGTAGAATACATGTACATTACATGTATTGTACTGTACATTAAATACAACTTGAACTCTGTTCAAGTTCTTAAAATGAATTCCAAGGCTGAATAATATTTTAATCTGAGTGTTTGACTTTCATATATAGTATGGTTAGTGGTGCCTGTAAAAACAAAAACAAGCAAAAATTCCCACTGACTCTTTGTTGTGGTCAATATGCAGTATGTATCCTTCCCTCGTATTTTTCTGTTCTGTGGGAAAAAAAAAAAAAAAAATTCCCTCAGAAACCCACCCCTTCCTTGCATCGCTCTAACATCTGGACATTCCACAAAGACTCTATGTTTCTGGAAAGCTGTGGATTCCATGCACGGACTTCATTCACTCGGATTCTGTTCTGATTGCTTTTCTCTCCCTCATCCTGGCATTCATATGACCAGCTTCCAAAAGGCTCGTGCTGTGTTCACAGAAGCTGGTAGAAGAATGGGGTGGAAGGGAGAAAGCAAACTTCTAGCAGGTTCATTTATTTTCATTCTCTGGAGAGGAACTTCATGAGCTCCAAAACGTTCATACAGTCAGACGTAAAAGGAGAAGAAGAACCTGCAGGTGGTGTCAAAGAAATGGATGAGTGGCCAGTCAGCACTGGTTGAATTGATCAATAAAATCCAGATATTCCCCATCTAAGGAAAGAGATGGAGAATGGTGATATACAGTATTTGTCAGGGAAGGTACAGATATTTCAAAACAAATGTGGTTCTGTTTTTGCAACATCAAGATTCTGTGTTTGTAAAGTTCCCATAACTCATGAGCTCATTTTCTGGAGATTCTTCATTAGAGTAGATGTCATCTAATGTCTGGTCTAATCTAATATTGTCATCTAATGTCAAAATTGAACCTTATAGCCAATCCATTGACTAATGAACTATTTGAGGTCTACCTTGCTGGATTAAACCTTTTGTTCTGAAGTTATCTGAAGCACTGACTTGCAGAGAAGCTGAAATAGCACTATGTAAGACTGTTGTGATCACGTGTCTTTCCCCCATATCCCCCCTCCAAATGCATGCAACTCAGTTTCCATACTGTGTGAATCAGTCCTGATATAATTCAAGTTGGGCATTTCTCATTAGAATTGAAACTGGAGGTTGGGCACCTAATCTTAATCATTCCTAATCACATCCAGAAAGAGTGCAGCTTTGCATTGAGAGGAGACCCAGATTGCTAATAACACAATCAGTAAATAAAGAGTCCCCCAACTCAAGCTTGACTCCTGGTGATTTTATGAACATGACCATCTACATTTTTTTAGCAATTGCACAGAGGTAGTTTGCCATTGTCTCATTCTGGGAAGATTTTTTCCGTTCCAGTCTTGCCTACAGACTTAGGATTTGACTATTCCAGCAGCTTTGGGGGTTGATATGTCATAATGTTGCTCCCTTTCACACTGGAATTTGTGGTTAATATAATTGATGTTCCTGATCTTTACATATGTTTATATGTTTTGCTTTTATTTTTGTGATTTGACTTACTTTATTTTAATCTGATTTACGATTGCAATGGCATATAAATCTAGTCAAATAAATCAAATCAAATCAAGTAGTGTCTTCAAGCAGCATAGAGATGCCCACTCATTCACCATTCCTCAAAGTTTTCCTTTTCTCCACCAAACATCCTTTTCTATCCATTAGAGGCCTGGCTGCTCCCCCAGGCATTTAGGCTGGATGGTTAAGGGAACTCTGCTGCTTAATGTTATATTTTTACGAGTTGGCATATGACACTGGATGTTTTTGTTCAATTCTTTTTTGTTTTTCACCACCCAGAGTCACTTTTGTGAGAGGGACAGCCATAAAAATTGTATAAGGAAATAAATCCAGATATCAGGAAGTGATAACAAAAGCCAGCATGAACTGGATGAGTTCAAAGCATGTTGAACAGTAAGTGAAAAACAAATCCCAGAGGAAAGGGCAGAAAGCATTTGTGTAAGGCAGTGTCTGTGACTCTGTGTGCAATATGTCCTTTGGGCATAGGCATCACATCTTTGATTCAGTGTGAGTAAGTTTAGGGGAAAAAAAGAGAGAGAGAGTGCGAGGCAAGGAAATTAACACATTTACCTGGGAGCATTCATTCATTCATTTCATGCATTTACTCTTGATTTGCAAGTGACATCAAATTTAGCATGTAAATATGTATAATTAACTGATCTCTCACAGCCCTCTTGGATGTAAAGTGAACATCTGCAATGCTTGTCTGATATCCTGTGGCTTTCTCCAGAATCTGTTTCATGAAATCTTGCACAGATCTTGTAGCAGAAAATCTTTTTCAAGGTTCACTTATTGGGCTATGTTATGGTTTATTTAACAATGGTTTATTGAATAAACCTCAATGGCCAGGTTTGCACAACTCACCAAGCTACAGCCAAACGAACTATATTTTGACTAAAATCACTCAAGATGATTTTAGGCCTTCTGCACAGTTACTGTATAAAATGCGTTCAGGATTCTTGATGTTGTATAAAAGATAAAATTTCCCTGGAATCAATCTGACTCTGGGGAATTTATGGGCACTGCCAAATTCTTTTCTTGCAATAATATCGAAGTGCTCTGCCAGATTGCTTTCTTCCAGATTTTTTAACCCAGTCTGGCTTAAAGCCCTGGTATTCTCTCTTGGATTTCCATCCAAATACTGATCCAGACCAAACCTGCTGCTCTTCCAAGCCCAGAAAAGGCTGTCCAGATGCTGTTCCCCACTGAGACCTACATCACCTAGGGTCTTAGAAAACCCATAGAAATGTCAAGGTTAGATGACACTTATGTATAAATACCCACATCTTTGCTGCAAATTTCAGTGGGAACAAAATTCTGCCATAGTCTAAAAGTAACTAGAAGTAGAAATTGATCTTGAGCTCACAGCATGATTGCAAATCCCCCCATCTCTTCTCAACTGCTGTCAATCCTGATGCCTCCTTCCTCGGTTCTCCCATTTATACAATTTTCCCCTTTCCCCTTTTCAAACCACCAATCATCTCTTGTTCTTTCATATCAGTGCAGCCATTGGGCCATTTGCCCCCCATGGCCTCCACACAAGGAGCAGATTTCTAGCTGACCCCCTACCCTGCTGCTTCACAGAGGCAACCAAATGGTTCCAAGGGCCATTTCCCCTCCGCCAGCTGGAGGAGAGATTTGGTATCCTCATGCGGGGAAAAATGCACCTGGTTGACCAGGATGCAACCAACCATTAGGCATCAGCTAACTTGTGGCCCCTCAAGAGAAGGGGAGGGAGTGATCCAGAGGCTGCCAGAAAAAAACATAGCAAGAGACAGCCACCATACTGTGCTACAGCTGGTCCAGCTTGGCAAGAAGTGAAATATCATTTTTTTCTTTGCATTAATGCCCAGAGTTCTGTGCTGCTATTTTCTCCCACAGGGATGGAAGGGGGGTTGAATCACTACTTTTCACTCTGTGTGCTTTTCTTCCTGCCACATCACCTCATTCTCTGAGGTCAGCTGGCATCTAAAAGTGACACTGAGAATTATGTCACTGCCATATAAAAGGGGGAACGTACCAAAATCCGGGTGATTCTTTTATTTCCATTAATGTGTTTAATGAATAAAATGCATTTGATTTTAAATATTTTTAAAATCTAATTTAATTTTTATCTTGGACTTTTCTAATCTTGGCTCTTAGCACACCCCTTAAGGCTAATGCAGTTCTGTTCAGACCTCCAAAATGAAGGCATCTTGCTTGTGAGTGGGAACTGAAAGTACATTAACTGAAGTCACCAATCATAATTTTTCCTTCGTTGCTCTACGTCTTTCTTGTATGAGTTCCTTACATGTGTTTCCTTAATCTGGTTTTGTTCTGTTTTTTGAATTCCTCTAAGCAGTAATGACATCTCATGAAATGATTCCTCTGTGTGGAATCAGATCGATGGCATTATCATTCAAGTTTATGTTCTTAAAACAGCCCTGGGCAAAAGCGTTCTTATATCTGGAAACACAGGGCCAGTCCACACCACACCCATTAGCAACATCCATGAGCCCTAAAATGCACATTTATTTCCTATTTGGTCCTCATTAATTTATGACATTCAAATTACGAATAGATCACAGAATTCATATCAGGCTACAAATTACAACTGAGTACAAAATAAAAAGGCTGGAAGATCCAAGTCATTTGGACACCAATGTTTTATTTAACTAGCAAATTAGTTGGAAGGGGAAAGAAAAGCAAAAAAAAAAAAAGACTTCACACTTTTTTTTCTTCTCATTGCCAGACTTGTCCCCCACCCCCACCCCAGGAGCACTTTCTAAAGACAGTTTTATTCCTGCTCCATTTGAAAGTATCCTAGAAATTAGACTCTCCCCCAAACAGCAGTGGAAATCAACCTCATTTGGGTACCTCAATAAGAAAGTTCAACCATGCTTAGGGTATAATACAGTCAAGAGTTACATCCATTTATGATCCAGGGCATTAAGTGATTTCTGCATCTCATTCGTATACAAAGCAGAATTTTGCAAAGGCAACATGACTCATTGACATCTTTTTCATACATGCAAAGCAGATGCTCTGCTGGTGGGGCACATTATTACGGCAAAACATTTGGATTTCCCTCCTTTTATACATTGATGCGTCATTCCTTACAGCCAAAACAGATATTACACAGCAGCCTTACCAATAACTTCCCAATGTTTTTAAATTAAAGATCAGATATAAAAAGCTGCCAGCTCAATCTGAAGAGAGATGGGAAAGTGGCTTCTAAAAACCTTTCTTACATGATAATTTTTGCCACTTCCAATCTCTTTCTTGCTTCCAGTTTGTCCATATTTTGCCATTGACTGGGGAAGCAATTCGGAAGTGGCCATCTTAACCACGTGTCTAGGTACTCCTTCTCCATATAAACAAATAAGCAAATCCCTCTGAATGACATTCATGTTTAAAAAAGCAAGAGACCTAGTTCTGCCATTTAACAACCGGGTTAGCCCTTAGGTTCCATCACCTGCGGCAGCAAACAGAGAGTAATTCAAAGTAAATTGAATTGCATCACAACAAAGATGGGATCTTAAAACACCCAAAGGCATTAGAACATGTGTCTGTCTCTTACTGCACATCTAGGTCCTTGGGATTGTTGCGTGATGTCTGTTACATGATGCAATGGCAGGGAAGCTGCAGGTTTCCATCTTCCACATACACCTCACATGCAGGAGAAGTTCAAAAGCATTGAAAGAGACAAGAATTCACATGCTTGAGTAAGGTAAATTTGGGGGCGTATTCCTTTGGCTCTCCTTTATGGCAGTGAACCCCAATTGTCCAAAGGCTCACCCTTTCCTTTGAAATTACATTGCTGCACAACCCTCAATAGAAACTTAATTCCATCTGAGCAATCTGTTAGTTAGGTGGAAGGACCAGTCACTGATCAGGAAAACAATCATGTTTTAATGTTGAATCGTTTTCAATGAGGAACGAAAACGGTGCCTCTGTATTTTATTTCAGGAGGAAACTGAAAATTTCTCCTGTCTCATTATTGTCTGTGTCAATGGCAAAGTGCATAAATGTTTGAAGATAAGGCCTTAAGCGAAAAAGAATGAAAATAAATAAAATACAGCTTTTTAATAAAAAGCTAAGTTTTACAAAGTGACAGTGTGCTGTGATGGAGTTAAAATATCTAGTGCTATGAAAACCATCCACTGGGTTCTTCCATTTCTTAAGAAAAATTGGTCTCGACACTGCCTTTTGCTTTCTTCCTTTTAAAGAGCCTACAGGGCAGGAACTGAATGTCTTCCTTTTAACATACACAGATTGGCTACTAAAACAGATTTTTTCCCCCCTTGTTAAACCACAGAGCAGTATCTATTGAAAGCAAAAGGCATCAAATCCTCATTTCATTCTCTTCATTTTAACGTCTTTGAGTTGGGATCAACAGAATGCTGAGGGTATCTATTGACCTTGTTGCTTGACAAAATTTTCTTTCTTGTTTGGCAGAAAAATCCAGCTGGGAGTCAATAAAATCCATTACAGATAGTGTCACGGTTGCTTTATGACTACGACACAGGCCCCAGCTCTTCCAATATTTAGAGATGCCATCTGCAGAGAGGAAATAAATATTAAGTTTAAGTTCCAAATTAAAGATGAAATGCTAATAGTTCGTGGTACTGAGGAGTTAAAATGGACAACTAATAATTCATGAACTTGGTAAACTTGAGAAAATATTAGCAAAATTCATACCCAGTAATCAAAGAGAAATCCCTGATACCCGGAATTGCCATGTGGATACTGAATCATAACAAGCTACTTTAAACCCACCAGTCCTTCCTCCCTCCCTCCCTCCCTCCTTCCCTTCCCTTCCCTTCCCTTCCCTTCCCTTCCCTTCCCTTCCCTTCCCTTCCCTTCCCTTCCCTTCCCTTCCCTTCCCTTCCCTTCCCTTCCCTTCCCTTCCCTTCCCTTCCCCTTCCCCTTCCCCTTCCCTTCCTTCCTCCCTCCCTCCCTCCCTCCCTCCCTCCCTCCCTCCCTCCCTCCCTCCCTTCTTCCTTCCTTCCTTCCTTCCTTCCTCCCTCCCTCCCTCCCTCCCTCCCTCCCTCCCTCCCTCCCTTCCCTTCCCTTCCCTTCCCTTCCCCTTCCCCTTCCCCTTCCCCTTCCCCTTCCCCTTCCCCTTCCCCTTCCTTCCTCCCTTCCTCCCTCCCTCCCTCCCTTCTTCCTTCCTTCCTTCCTTCCTTCCTTCCTTCCTTCCTTCCTTCCTCCCTCCCTCCCTCCCTCCCTCCCTCCCTCCCTCCCCCCTTCCCTTCCCTTCCCTTCCCTTCCCTTCCCTTCCCTTCCCTTCCCTTCCCTTCCCTTCCCTTCCCTTCCCTTCCCCTTCCCCTTCCCCTTCCCCTTCCCCTTCCTTCCTTCCTTCCTTCCTCCCTCCCTCCCTCCCTCCCTCCCTCCCTCCCTTCCTTCCTTCCTTCCTTCCTTCCCTTCTTATTTTAGTCTGTTTATCTCCATCTCATCTCTTCTTGATGTCTATAAAGTAGCATTGTTATAGTGTACCTCTGCGCACACATAATTAAGATGCAAAACAGAAATAATATAACATCAATATAGTGACAAAGCATTTAAAATGAGTACTCCTTGCAATCTATTGTGGTTCTATATTTATTAAAATTAATTTTTATTCTAATTATATAGGCCTGAGGAACAAAAGCCTCGCTCAGTAACCTTCTTACGGAGGAGACAGGATTTGGTTTCAGATTGTATGGTGATATCTATCCATGTACAACCCTACGGGATAAGTATCTGTATGCTGAAGAAACCTGCATTGTATCTGAAGACAGCTACGGTACACATACAACATGAAGATGGAACTTGAAACAGAATGTTGGTCTAGGACTAAGCTATAGAATGCATAATGAAATATAGCTTGGTCAACTCTTTTCCTACAAAACTAAACAAAAAGTGGAATTTTAAATAAGAGAGATAAGGAAAGACACTATTGTATCTGCTGTATGCTTAGTTAAAACTAAAAAACAAAACACAAGTATTTCAACAAAAGATCAGATAATAATTGTAGGGTTAAATGGCTGGAAAAACCCTAACGCATCATTTCATAGAATGTTTTCGCGATCACCTGGGAAACGATATTGACTCTTCTTCAGTAAGGCCTTTCAGGAGTTGTAGAGTAAATTGCTGCTATAATTGCAGTGCCGTGGAGGTCTCAGCCACCCACCAGTCCCTCCCAGCATGCTATCAGCTGCATACAAAGCACACAGTCATGGATACCTGTGTCCACTCGTTTGTCTGTGGATCATATGACTCCATCGTGTTTAGGTATGTCTGGCCATCGTATCCACCTACTGCATATAATTTATCACCAAGGATGCAGACCCCAACAGCATCACGAGGCATGCTCAATGGGGCCACCATTGTCCACGTATCAGTTTTGGGGTCATACCTGCACAGCAAAAGATAAGGCATAACTGACGAGAACCTATTTAGGAATCAAGGTGACTTTTTTAACATCATACACATTGCTGTTCAATGGGTCCGACAGATTTCGTGGGGACGTATTTCTAAATTCAGCCTGTATAGCAGTCAAAGGTAAACATCATGACCTAATTTATTCACTAAAATATTGTCATTGTCTCCAGGGAATTTTTCTCAATCATTCAGATGCTTAATAATATGGCTATATTCTCATTAGGCCAAATTGAACTCTGAGAGATATTCTTTAAGTATGCAAATATCTTGCAGTGTGAAGTACAAACATACATTTCAAGCATCAATGTCATGGATGTGTAAGGCATAAATGTTAAGATATGTACGTGTGCATTGATTGATTGATTGATTGATTGATTGATTGGTTTCTTGGCCAGTACTGAACAATATGATCAGAATATCAGACAACACTTACATTTTCAGTTTCCCATTAGTTAAAATATCTTTTTTTTTAAAGATTTGAGTTGGATTTAATCTTCTTATCTGAAGCCAAGTAAAACATGTCTTATTTTTTTAACTATATTGTATCGGGACAGAATATTGAACAGTGTTATCAGTAACACTGTTACGAAACTGTCAATATATTTCAGTTAGAAATGAATACTGATATGCTGATATTTTCTTACACCCTACAGCAATTATTTCACTCTGGATGAGGGCAAAGGATTTAAGCAATGGAAAACTGAAAAAGCTTCTCTCCTTACATTCAGCTCAGTGCTTGCAAATTGATTTCTTTTTGTATGCAGGAACTTTACGGTATCTCCTGTTTCACCTTGGGGCACATCAAGTTATTATGAAGATTAAGCATGCAGCCATTTTTTAGCAAAAGAAATAAAGCTATAAAATGAAGGCAGCTTTTCAGCCTGCATACTCATTTCTTTCTAAGTCTGTCTGGGGTAGTTTTAAGTATTCTATTAGTCCCCTGCTACTCCTTTATAAAACAAAAACAAAGGAAAGGAAAACACAATTTCTATTCATTATGGCTGTGTTTTGTTTCCTGTGCTATGACGGGCATTCATCCAGACTCTTGTGAGTGAAAAAGACAATTCTGCATCAAATACTGTAGTGAAGTTTATTGCCCTAAGGCCTGTAAAAATAAAATACACACTTGCTAGGTCTGATTGTAAAACGTCCATCATCCACAGACCCACAATTGTCTTGAAACCTGGATCTTTCCCCAGGTTTTAAGATAATCGTAAATGTTTTCAAAGGACCCGTGTAGAGTCATGGAAAAGCTAAGCAAGGAACTTCAAGGACTTATAGGCTGGATTGGAAAGTAAACAAAAAATCCCAGATGAAGTCAATGGCAAGCCACTTTGTTGCCCCCGCCCAAGCACATACCCATGGAGTCACCAAGAATTCAGCTGAAGGGAGACTGAAACATTACAGCATCTTTTCATTGAGAATACAGGCAACAAAAGCACAGAATAGAGCAGAGGGGAGGAAAGAGAAGGAGAGAAAGAACACAACTTTTACCTTCTAATCTTTTACTCCAAAAAGAAATTCAGAATATATTTATATATCTCCATAAAATACAGCAATGAAACCAAGGGATACTTCTGATACTAAGACCATTTCAAGTCAGTGGCTTTCTTTGCCTCCAGGCCCATCAAAGGTAAACTCATAGAGGATGGATACCTTTCAACATAATCCAAGAGTCTGGAGCAGTGGTTTGATGCAGGGGCATCGTGACCTCCGACGGCATAAAGAAAACCATCACAGGTCGCCACTCCAACTCCTCCTCTTCTCTTGCACATTGGAGCACACATGTTCCACTTATTGGTGTGAGGATCATAATACTCCATAGAGCTCAGACAAGAACTTCCATCTCGGCCACCAACTGAATACAATCTAAAATAAACAGCGTAGACGTATTATTAAGCATGAAAGAAAAGCCTTAGTCTTAGTCTATGCTGATTTGTATCCTAATTTGTATTCTGGCAAGGTCAACGTGCTCTGAAACAGACAGCCTTGAAGACACTTTCGACACTGAAGTGGCACTTAATCTACTGGTGGTTTGCTCCATAGAAAGTATCTAGTGCCAGTTGTAAAAGAAATCATACTGTATAATCCTACCAATGATTTTGGAAAGGAGCTAAGTAATCAACTGCCAAGGAATTCAAGAGTGTTATTGAACTGAAAAATCTTTATCCAGCAACTTTATAACTCCTGCTATACATAATGAGTATTACAACTCCCCAAAGGCTTATATACTGTAAGTTACTTGCACTCCATCGCCCCATCGCACAGTATGACAACTTCCACGAAATCTCCATTTTTTCACTAGTTTCTAGGATTTAAATTCTTTCCTAATAACAATTTGGAAAAAATTATATTTTGTGGTTCTGCTAAGTCACAAGAAGATCTCCCTAACAGTTGGTCTTACTGACAAATACCAAAGCCAGTTGCCAAAAAGTAGGAAAAAATCAGAGTTTTTAGTAGTGGGGGAGCTGAATGCCCCTGCTCACAATTTCTCCTTCTTCATTTCTCAGAAGATGTGGCATTCACAACAGACTTTTTGGCAGATACGATATCATTCTGTTCCTAAGGGGTGATACATTGCTCTCTCTACTTACAGACACTTTTTTCTATTCATGATCTCTGTAATCCTATACCAGCTTTATGAAACAGACCTAAATTATTCTCTGAAAACTGAAGATGAAGTGAGGAAACTGAGGAGGAAAATGGTGTGCCTAAAATGAGCTTATGGCTTGAGTACCATGTTGTAAAAGACAGAGAGAAAGGGGGGGGGGGGGGGACAATGGTCCCATCCCCACAAACTCACTACTTGCTTTCCCAGCACATTCCCAGCCAGCCAGTTCTTGTGGTTATTTTAGGTATAAGGAGTTTGTGAATGTTTCCAAACTTGCAAACATTTCTTCATAGTTTACGTACAGTATCCTTGGATTCCTGCTTTTCAGTCAAACCCTAAAGGAAGATATCTTGAGGCATGCCCTCTAATGGGGCTTTCTGAAATCAAGATCTGGGAGGGCTGACAAGACCAGATTAGCATCCAGGAAGGCTGGAAAATGGTGGTGAGATATGTAAGGGAGAGAATTGTAACCACACCATCTGTTAACTTGCAAAAATACAATAAGTTCAGAAACAACAAACACACAGTTAAGGTTTCAGATCTGCAAGCCACTTAATCCACCTTGACAAAATTGATTCTCTAAGGAAAAAAAAATCTTGATTTAGTCTCTGGTGGATTCTTGACTCGTGTTTTGATAACACCAGGGCCTGAAAATACTTTAAAAAGGTGAAGCAACTTGTCCTGGATTTACACCGACGGGAGCAGAATTCTCAACACTATTACATCAGCCTTTGTAATGGTTTTTTTTTTCTCTCCCTAAGTATTAATATAATATCTTCTCCACTCCTCACAGCTGGGCATTTAATCTGGCTAATCTTGATGTTCTACCAAGGACGGTTAGTGAAGGGAGGCAAAAGACTGGCCTGCCCAAGATCTGATCAGCCCTGTGCAAAAGGTGCAATTGAACCAGCCTTGCAGGTCATCTGGAGCTGTCCATGGTACCACTCGCGGCACTAGGAATCGCGCTTGGCACTGGGAATTAGCCTCGTCCCTCCTTATTACTCTGGCTGCTCTATGGAAACAAGTCTGCATTCATAGCAGAAGAATACTTGGAAATCTCAAAAAAAGGTCACACAATATTATTCAGTCATGACAAATTAAGGACTCTTTGGGGAATAAATAAAATGTAATAGAATATTCCCATGCTATAGGGCAATTAACTTTATATTTAATTTTTTGATATTTTAATTACTAGTTTTATATTGTTGTTTGCAGTAGGAAATATTATGGGAAGTAAATCAATCTGATACACACCAAACACACACACACACACACACACACACACAAATCTAAATATTGTCTGTGGTACTTCCTACTGTACAAGATATGTGAGTTTAAGAAATTGGAATATTTCAACTTATGATGTATTTATATAAGTTTATTTATTATCTATTATAACTTCTTAATCTCTTAGAATGCTAAAATAATTGATATATTTCAACTACCTAGGAACATCATGTTCACCACTGTAGAGTTAGACTTAATGCAAGAATAGCCACACCACAACTACTGTATGCCCAAAAGAGAGATAATGAAAAATGCATCTGTTTTAGATAATATAACTGCTGAAGCATATCTTTCCATACACAGCTAACAAATTATATTACACTTGGTGGCCACAAATTATGCAAACCTGCATTCCAATGTACTGATAGAAGTAGACATATAAGCTGATTTATGTGGGATTTGACTGGGAGATACATGAACTATCACCCTGAACCTTAAGATAAGGAAACAATAATATAATAGAGCTATATCTGGCTATTAGTTGTGATTCAGTACTTTATAGGCATATGTCTAACCTGTCAGGATGATGATAATCAGTAAGGGATGGAAATCATTACTGGAAATGTTGAATACATTTGCTTTCACAACAATGGGCTCCTACAGATGTTCATTCGGAAATAAATATTCGTGTATCCAAAAAGTTTTATTCCATAATCAGAGGGAGAGAGGAATATCAGTGCAATGCATAAAATGATCATGAATGGAGAGAATCAAAAGATCATTTTTTTTTTCCTTCCATTGTGGAAAAATGTTCACTTCAGATGAGGAACCGAAGTGATTGGAGATAAATGCAACACAGTACCTTTTATTGGCATGCACAAACTACAGTGATCGCTGGGCTCCTCGCCAAAAAACTGCAGAAAAGCCCCAACAAAGCAGGGTTACCAGGTATGTGCTTTTGGTTTGGAAAGATGAGGAAAATATTGTAAATCATTGTATGACCCCTACACGAGAATGGTTTTGATAAAACACTGGGGGCGAGCATGTGAGGTGCCCTGCACACCTTCATACTGACAGGATTCTCTCCTGCTAGATGCCATCATTCAGTTCTATAAACAATCGTGTTTATTGTGTCCTCCTCTCACGCCATCCTGTTCACATGCTGAGGAAGGACAAAGGCCTGGTTTCCGTTTCCTGATCTATTCCAAGGTCACAGCTCTAGCCCGTGGGTGATTTCACTACAGTCCTGCCTTGATTAAGGCATAAGCCATCTCTGAGCAGGAATAAAATCCTGACTACAATAAATGAAGTATAAACAAATGAAGCCTCCACACTACAGAGGTTCCTTCAGCAAAACGATGGCCTTATTGCACAATGGATTGTTGTAGTGACTGTAGAATGAGCACACCAAAAAGGTAAACTGCTAAATAGATTGCTTTCTTACCTTGTTTTGATAGGTGAATTTATTTCACAAGACATCATTAACTAGCTCAGGACACTGGGTTGCCCAAGGCTATGGATTTCAATAATATCCTCACCATATTGATCATTAGAACAAATACGTATCCACTATGTTCATTCAGAAAGTATTAATATTAATCTTCAGAAACTCTGAACATACAGCTTTCTGGAACCTGCGGCAGCTTTTGAAATGATTTTTGTCTGATGTTACTTTTTTCTTTTCTTTCCACCAATAGTGGGACAGATCCATTAGATAATTCAGGATTTACACTCGGTTTTCAAAGAATCTGAGTTGAACAAGCAATAGCTTTTACCTGGTTTAATATTTACCTGGTAAATACATTTTTTTTATATAACTCTTCCAGAACAGGAAGTGATTTGTGGTGTTCTGTATGTATTCTGTCTTCAATTAATTATTTCTAGAAAAGAATCAACCTACTCTGGAATGGCCAAACTGGCACATTTTGGGAGAAAAATGGAGCATTCCTTTACTCAGGAACACATTTTACACACAATTAACCATAGTGACACCATGACAAGATGAAAGGACACAATAGATCTATATATGTTTACTCACAATTTAATTCCATTGAACACAATGTATTGTTTTCCCAGGAAGCCACTATCACTACAACTTAGCTAATAAAAGTTTTTACATTGTTGGAGAAAAGGAATTTTAAAAGATTATTCTATATTAAAATATTAAATATTACAAATATTACAAATATTTCCCATTCTGCAAAACAAACCCCCCAAAAAGCAGTATTTAAAACAAACAAACATGCTTCCAATTATTCTATTTTCTGCTGTGTAAGAAGCTCTATGTATAATGATTAGCAAGTTTTAATTCTATCCAGTATGTCTTATTTAGAACTTTTTTCTTTCCTTCCTTCCTTCCTTCCTTCCTTCCTTCCTTCCTTCCTTCCTTCCTTCCTTCCTTCCTTCCTTCCTTCCTCCCTCCCTCCCTCCCTCCCTCCCTCCCTCCCTCCCTCCCTCCCTCCCTCCCTTCTTTCTTTCTTTCTTTCTTTCTTTCTTTCTTTCTTTCTTTCTTTCTTTCTTTCTTTCTTTCTTTCGTACTTTCTTTCGTACTTTCTTTCTTTTTCTAAACTTGCTACACACACTGGTGTGTGTGTGTGTGTGTCTGCATTGAATAAATACTGATCACCAAGAAAGCTTTTCAGGAGCTACACTCCAGGAATGAGCAATTATGAGAAAAGGTGTTGAGAGATCAGGCTCACATACTGAATTATGAATGAAGTCCTGATGATTCAGTTAGAAATAAATGTCAACTCAAGTTTTAGCATATCATGTATTCAAACCTCACATATGAAGAAAAAGGCAAAAGTCTTCAGGAACTAAATCCACCCCAAAACAACGAATGGGTGCCATGTGTATTTATAAATATACCCAATAGCTGATTTTCTTAAACCAAGTACAGTTAGAAAGTCGACAGTGATTTCTGCTTATGATTTTCGATCACATGGTAATCAAATGTAGTTGCATGATCTCTGACAAAAAACTCAGATGGGAGGAATTCACTAAAATCAATAAATAATGCCCCTGTTTTCAGGTGCAAAGTCTCCAGAAGGGATAATACTTTGCACAGCATTAATATTTGATGTTTGGGAGAAAGAAAGCAGGCTTTGATTTTATACCTACAGCTACTAGGGCTGGAACAAACGGAGTGTTTCCATCACATCCACTTCCCCTTTTGGATTTTGACAGAAATGATGCCTACGTGAAGAGAAATGCCTGGCCATGCACACACACGCAGAGGTGGCCAGGGAAAACCTGTGAAGCCGTCCCGTGGAGCTACATCCAGAGGATCAATGCTTCAGTGCTTCATTCAGGCCGATGCACTTTGCAAGGCCCCTCTTCCAAGGGAGTTGCCTATGAACCCACCTCAAGCCTCATCTGCTTCAGGTTCCAAGGTGGGGAAACTGATTCGGTAACTCCTGAGTCTAAAAGCAAAAACTTGCATTTAAAGGGTACAGGACTGAACCCTTTGCTTCACCTGCCTATCTTCTTTCACCCCTCCACTCAAAAAATAAGACGGCAGTAACTAGTAGGCAGCTGAAAAGGGTTGTGGTTTTCCCTCTGGCCCAGCACTGAACTGGTGCTTCCTTCCCAATTCTTCCCTGCCCCTGTCACAGAAATGCTCCTAGTCCCCTTCTGCTCTGCTGGAGAACGTCTGAAAAACACCCTCTCTCACACAAGCGGCAAAATAACCAAACTGCTGAGTTCAGAGCAGGCAGAACACTCAAAATTGTGCTGCTCAGGACAGCCAAGCTCAGAACCAAAGAGCGTGCTCAGCTTCAAAACTCTTGGAACACACACATTTTGTTTCCATGTTCCAAATATATATCTATTTTTTGCCTGAAATAGAGCTAGAAGTATTCCAATCCAGTCAAGGCCAGTTACCTTGGAGCAACAAGCATTGCATTGATACCTAACAAGCAATTGACCCTGTTAGGCATCAGAAGCATAAAAGAATAAATATTCTACTTATTAGATCTCATGATTACAGTATATTGCCAAGTGAGTGAGAGCAATTATGATTTGCTTGGAGGATGATGCAGACACCCATATGTGCACACACAGAGGCAGAACCACCTTTATAAAAAAAATTAAAAAGTGCTCTCACAACTCTTTCCTTGAAATTGGGGGTTTTGTCTGAGATTGGCCTCAGGCATCAAGGCTGCTTTGTGCTTGCCCTTGCCAAACCTTCCTGCTTGCTTTTAATTTCATGACAGACTTAGTAAAAGCTGGAGATTCGTGCAATGGAATATGTAACATTACTAACAGAGAAAGAGAAAAAGAGAGAAAGAGAGAGAGTGGAGTAGAGTAGAGTAGAGTAGAGTAGAGTAGAGTAGAGTAGAATAGAATAGAATAGAATAGAATAGAATAGAATAGAATAGAATAGAATAGAATAGAATAGAATAGAATAGAATAGAATAGATCTCAGTGAATTAGAGAAACTATATCTTGCCTTTCTGATAAGTAGATGAATGGCTATTCAATCATGGGGAAATAGGAATATATAACACGTGAAAATTAAAAGTAAAGTTTCTTTTGAATTGAACTTGACTGCTTAAGATTTTCATGGATTCCACCAAGCTGGGCAAAAGACCTTACATATACAAAAATACAAAAAAATGAGTTTATTGCTGAGGTTATTCATGTGAGTTTCTGACAATAAATATATGCATGTATGCACACATAAACAAGAACGTTAAAGCAGTATAAAAATTAACAGCTTGATTCTAGCATATATCACAATAAATCCATCTTCAATGTGCTAAAGGTTCATTTTTATAGCTTACATTTTCTGTATAAATGAGGGTCAAACCTAGGTTACATTAAATATGTAGCATGCAGCTGAACCTTGAAGGAGATACTGTAGTTATAAGGGAAAATAATGTACAGACCAATGATAAGTAACCCTGAGAAAAATACAGATAGAAATGGCATGACTTTGTGGTTGGAAAAATTGGGAAGATTTTGAGTAGAAAAGAAGAGAATGAAAATACTGGTGGAAAAAAAGCTCCACAGCCAAATATTTGAATAGTTTGGAAGGGAGCAACGGATCATTCTGCAAAGAATAAATCCCAGTGGACTGCCCCATACCATCTTCATACCTCAAGGTTGCAAGAGAGCGTCAGAATGGAACTGATCTTTGTTGGCAGACCTTCTTGGTCTTTGTGCTATCATTTAGCTTAGCCTGAAGAAAAATGAGTAGATTCGGTACGTTCCTCTAAACCATTTGCCTAGGTGTGTGGCCTTTGCTTGAATAAATCAGATTTCGCTGTAATTTTAACTTGATGATGCTCTCAGGTTGAGAAGATGGATGATGAATTGGACGACTCATAAGGGATTCAGCAGCTTGCTGGTTGGTCAGCTAATGGGACAGGCATTCTGAGATTGTGGTCCTGGTCACTGGTAAGTCCTCCATGTGGAATGAGTTTTAAATTGCAGCCACTAAATTCGTTCCTTCTCTGTTTTTATGTCTGTCTGTCTGTCTGTCTGTCTGTCTGTCTTCTGTCTGTCTGTCTTTCATCTATCTATCTTTCATCTATCTATCTATCTATCTATCTATCTATCTATCTATCTATCTATTTATCTATCTTCTGTAGTAGGACTTTGCACACCAAAAGTGATCCTGAAGAATTACCCTAGATTTTGCAATTCATTAAAACAGCCTGATGAAAGAATGTGGCTGTGGGTGAACTGGATCATTAAAGCAACACATCTTTAATGTGCAGCCACATTTTTGTTCAGACTCACATAGATGCCTCAAGAAATTAATAGCATAGAAGGGCTGTAGTTGTATTTGTGCAAAGTCCAAATTTTCCCAAAGGCACATAGCCAGACCAAGGCTTTAATTTCAGTTAGGAGCACCATGGATGGAGAAGATGATTTTTGGAAAGAAGCAGCTGGAGCAAAGCTTTAAATAAAATAAAAAAATATTTTTTTAAAAAAAAACACCCAAATTAAAAAAAAAAGCAGATCCAGTTATTTATTGAATGAAACATGTAATCTGATCATAAATCAATCTACTATGAGTAAGAAATTCCTTACATATTTCTATGTCTGCCAGATCACTGATATATCCTTAAGAAAATAATCTAATATATATGATTTTCAGCCTGTGTTTTTATTCAGAAATGAGTATAATTTACTCTTACCTACACAGAAACACTTCTACATGATGTATAACTAGTGACTTACACATGTTGGGCTCCTGTTGAGAAGTTGCAATCAGTGTTCAAACATTGAAGGAAGTTCTCTATCACTCACTGACATACACACACCCTCATACACACACACCCTCATATATACACACATCATCCACAAAGCTATTTCACCACATTCTGTGCCATCTGCCAAGGGCTAATGAGTTTCTGTATAATCATGGCCCTTTGCTATGTAGTTATCTTTGGAAACATCATAAAGAGACTTCTTTCTCAAAGTGACAAAAGGTTGGTTCCACAATCCTAAAATATCTGTAATAGAATATTAGTCTGCTATGCTGGAATAATGTTCCCAGAACTGCCATATAACAGCTTAGTTTGTGATATTAAATTCCATGCAACAGTTGGTGTGCACAGTAGTCTTAGTGCTTAAATAGTGTTAAAGCCTACTTCCAATGAACAACTTGTACCCATGTGAGCCAAATTGATGTTCCCAAGACCCAACTGAAAACTGGAAGATATGAGGATCTGTCTTGTGATTTCCCAAGACAATGCATAATGTGGAACTACAAGGCTGTACAACTCCCTGTATGCAGATAATATTAATTCTACCCAAGAAAAGAAAGAAAACTGACTACATTCGACATTGTTCTCTTTTAAGGCCACATAATTATCAATACAACTAGCAACAGATGTTATATTATAGTGCCATACTTCTCTGTGATCAGTTAGACAGAAACTTCAAATCTATGTTAATAAGATAGGCCAAAGGACAGTAATGCTATGTTCAGGTGTGATGTTAAATTGGCTTAGCCCTTCATGCTAAACCATAAACCATGCTTTACAAGTCACGTTGGTTGGGTTCACACAACATGATAAGCGAACACTGAACAAAGCACATATTAGCTCAATGAATGTCCAGAAACTTTCAAATCTTATTTAGTGGATGGGTGTAAACAGACTAGTTGGGAAAAGTATCATAAAAGAAAATATGCCTTATTGTACCCCAAAAAGTGAACTATGGGGGTGAAAACTTATGCCCACTAACGTAGAAACAATCTCCAGTTAGCCTAAGTTCAACTTCAGAGGAAGCTTGCTTAGGATACTGCTGCTAAACTTGGTTTTGTTTTACATTTCACAAAATTACCTGAGAATTTTGCTTGTGGCCTTTAATTTGTTTTGCAATGGCTACTTCAGTGCTTCACAATTTTCATCCCTTCGGTTTATTACGAGTATTAAAAGTTTGCATTTTCTATTTGTCTGCATTACATTCTACTTCATTCTAGGGATAGAATATATAGGTATATTATAGCATATACAAGCCCTAATAATAGGGCTTGACTATCATACGTTTGGATCAGATCTTCAGATATCCATAACTGACTGAGATTTTAAAACAGTAACAACAGCAGAAATGAAAGAGAAGGATTTCAAAGAGAAAGGGGTCTACAACTTGTAAGGACAAAACTATTATGAAGAAAAAGCAGAAACGTGTCATGGAGCATCACCTGCCTTTCTAACTGATGTTTAAACTGCTTAAGTGGGGAGTAAAAGCTACATTGCAAACGGTGGAGTGTTACTGCGGACAGGCATTCCGGCATGCTCATGCCCAAATCTTTTTGTCTGTTCAAGCTGCTATTCTCAGTTCCCCCTACTCACTTGCCATTTAAAGCTGCCACCCCAACGGTGCTTCTGGCAATAGACATATTGGCCACAAAGGTCCACTGTTGACTTTGGGGGTCCCACCTCTCGACTGTATTCAAATAGCTCCAGCCATCGTGACCTCCTACTGCATAAATGGGCCCTTCAAGAACAGTAACTCCTAAAAAGAAGAGGCAGAGAAAGAATGTAAGAACAGACCAGCAAGGGAAGGAAAGGTTTCTAAAGGCTAATGAGAAGCTCGGAGGATGCCACGTGGCAGCAAGGAATTCTGGGACACTGGAGGGGGCCAGGTCACACTGGCACGGAGAGGGACAGCTGTGAAGCTGTGAAGAACCCTATCTCTTCGGGCTAGGAGCAGGGGATCTTCCTCTTTGGAGGGTGTTTATTTATGGATGTATTTATTTGCCTTCTGGTTGCTCCAGGGGGCATGGCAGTGATGTAGTATGGCAGGGGACAGGGTAAATAGTTTGAATGGGGCTGGGATTAATTTCATTTTTATTTACACTTTGCTGCTCCCACCCACCCACCCACCCTTTTTTTTTTAATGAGTTGGTTTGCAGAGACTTAGTATGTACAACATGTCCAATTTGCATTTTTTTTTTTAAAGTGATCCTGAAAAATCAATTTGAGCTAAATTTTGGCAGAGCAATCTGGAGATGCTGCTGGGGCCACAAAATAGGGCAGGGGCAACCACATACTCCTGCACTGCCCACCCAGATTCATGAAAAATGTCTAAGTTTTTGAGATATTCCTGGCTGCTCAAAATACTTTGTTTACTAGTTGTTTTTATTATTGGTTTGGTTTGGTAGAGACACTAAAGAATCCTATATGGGTGAAGCAGATCTCCTTATGCTGCAAGTTCCCAAGACGGAGGTACTTGGCCCAGACTTTTTTGAGCTTGCCTAACATATATTGCCCCTCCATGTTCTCCAATCAGCCTATAATAGCCTTATCCAAGGGCAGAACA